>BSBK01004699.1:410000-1150000 GCA_027943335.1 Chamaecyparis obtusa | reverse complement strand
GGCATTTGACCTTACAATATAAAAATTACTAAAATAAAATACATCAACTATTATATGAAAAAAAATAATGACGTCAAACCCAAGTACACAAACCAATCCACTCTACCTTCTTGGCTACCCACCAAGCCTTTATTGGTTAATTTTGTCCATAGACTACATTGGTTTTGTCTATCTTCCCCGAGAAGCAATTCCACATTAGATTTATTATATTATCTTCTAGAAAATTATTTAAACCATATCCTTAGTCTCCTCAGCATAGTAGTATAGCCATAACTGTATCTAAAACATCATTATTCACCCAATGTGATGGGTCCATCCTCAAGAATTCCTCTCCCAATACCTCCCTTACTACATAAATGATAAGAATATAGCTAGTTAAAAATGCACTAAACCTTTTATTTGAAACTTCTCCAAAAAATGTCACATTCCTTTTCTTACTGATCAATTGAATTGGCATGTCCATCTCACTCTCCCATAGCTCTCAACTAATATATCAGTACATTAATTCATAATAAACCAGCTAAGTTAATACATAGTTTCCATCTATAGATACATGCTTGAGTCCCAAAAATTTATGAGAAAAGTAATTGATCCTTTGTCATCCTCGTATGTATCAATGATTAATTCATCTCATCTTAGAACACTACAACATTATTAACATCATCCTTTTTTTACTCCAATACACCTCACACCAACAACAAAGGGACTAGGTATGTGCCAATTATAACAAGATAAATTGGAGAGGGACATAAATGAAAATGATTAGTCAAGAAACCAAAAGCTCAAAATCAATTACAAAATTCTTGATTGTAAGCAACAAAGGAATAAAAACAAAATCAAACAATGGACAAATCAATACAAAATGAAAACCCATGTTAGATCCTTGCAAGACACCTTTATTATTCTTCTCCTTGTTATATTGGGCTGGCTCTCAAAATTGTAGCACTTTTATAATAGTATGATCATACAAAAATTCAAATACTATGGTTGTTAATGATATGACACCATTATTCCTTATATATATACACTTCACAAATTTTGATCAACGATTGAGATTAAGAGGTTAGCAGTATTGATGAATGATGGAGATCTGTTAAGAGGACTAGATGGGGATTATTATGAGGTATAAGTGGCTACATTAGTCAAATCAATAGAATTGATTGAAGAGTTATGTATTTGATTAAGAATTGAATTAAAGGTGAGTGGGAGTTAGACTGAATTGATTATTTTGTTAAGATAATTTATTGGGAGTTAGGTGCATTGTTTGATCAATGGAACTGAGAGGGAGTGGTAGGTCGAGAGGTGGATCTTAAAACTTAATTAGCACTAACTATTTAAATAATTATTTGATTGAACATGTGAGAATTTTTTTATATATAGGTATAGTTTAACAATAGTACATAAAAAGATCTGTATCATCATATATGTATCATAACTATCAATTATCACCTATCAGGACAACAATATATCTAATTACATATTTTCCATCCTAGTTAATAATTTCCAGAAAATAAGAAATTAATAGAAAACATGAAAAAATAATTCTAGGGATAAGAGAACTAGGGTCATTATGAGTCTCATGACTCAACCATATTGTTACTACATTCGGCCTTGTCATTTTCAAACCTCCCTAGTAGAGAATCTATATCAGGAGCATTCACAACTATTTCCCACCAAGGGACATGAGGTACTTTGGTCCTCTTGTTAGGTTCTTAAACTTCCTCCTTATAAATTCATTTATCCTTCATGAATTGGTGCAACACCTTGAGTTACTTTTGGCTCAACATATCCTTGTATGTGTTGAAATAGTGTATTGATTGAATATCAATTTTGTAAATAATGAGAGAACCTTCCTAAGCAAGGATCATAAATCATCTTTCTAGGATCTTGATAATAGTATATACCTACAACATGATGGAAAAATGGGTGAGTTTAAAGCTAAAATCAGTAAGGCTCCTCTTCTTGTCTTGAAAGAATTCCTTATTCCTTTGTTTCCATAAGAAATAAAAGACTTCAGAAGACAAAATAGACTAGAGCTTATTTAATTTTTCATCAAAAGACTCAACAAAGCCAACCAACACTTCAATCCAAGAGAAGACCAAGGTGGGAGTTCCAGTAGACAAGAGAACCTAGGAAGACAGACCAAACCATTCTTTCAAATTGACATTAAAAAAATGTGTTCCATAGATTTAGGTATATTTCATATAAGACATGAATTGGGATTAAGACCCAAAGAAGATAAAACATCACCTACAACAACCTTTTTAAGTGAGAGAAACCAATGAAAAAACATTCTTAGGTTCCATAGGTTGGTGCCACATAAGGTTAAGGATCACATGCCTTTTGAAATTAGTCCAATCAATACCCTAACATTAGTTAATCGATAGCAGGATATCATAGGCTTCTTTAAAAAGCTCATAGATTTGATTAACATAAACATCAAAGAATAGAGAACTATCTTGTCATTTGAGGTGATTGATAAAAGAGTATATATGTATAATTCTACTTGGGAAGAACGCTTCCATGGATTTTTGAATTAGTGTGAACATTATCTTTTGAGTAGCAGGTATTAGAAACTTAATGCAAAGTTCCTCCCAAGAAGCTAGGTGATTGTTAATTAGGATGTCCCCAATGAAGGTGATACCTAGCGAGGCCCAATTCTTGGCCAAGAAACTCTAAGTCAAATCCAAGGGTTTATTATTAAGATTATAACCCCACCAGAGATATTTGTCAACCATAATATAAGTAGGAGCTCCCCCCCACACTTCTGCAACACAATGAAATCCTAACTTGTGTCCAAGCCTTCCAAATAGAAATAAAAATAGATGAACCAAAGAAATTTAGATCAAATTCACCTATAATTTTATCCCATAGACTCACATCCTTCCATCCTAATCCTTTTTTAATCTTGTATCTCATAATATTATTCCTTAGTAAAATTTTCGAAGGCTCATTGCCTTTAACAACTTTGAGAATCCACTTAGCAACAAGTGCAACGCCATGGGATTTGAGATCTCAAATAATAAGACCACCTAATTTTCTGGTCATACAACACAAATCACACACCACATAATGCCTTTTATTTAACCCTCTCCCATCAGACCATAGGTAATCTCTCATGATTGTGTCTAATTTATTGATTTGATAATTAGAAAAAAACCACAATGAGGAGTAATAGATGACATGAGAGGCCAACACTTTTTGAACAACTTGTACTCTACCATATAGAGATAACATATGATTCTACCATTTATGATTTTTATTTTCCACCTTTAAATAAATCCATTCCCACTTATCTTTAGTAGAGGGAAAGACAAAAAAGGGATCTCTAGATACCTCACAATCTTTGTGGTCCATGCCAAAAACAAACCTTCCTTTGGATCCATCCAAGAGGAGAGTTTGACCGCCCAAGGACATTGGACTTGTGAGGGGATACTATTTCTCCAAAGGTAGATAAAAAAATTTAAATCCTATACATCATGTTATCAAAATTACTTTTAGAGAGCCCCAAAAATAGAACTATATCATCGACAAACTAAGCATTTAAAAAGTTAGATCTTGGTTTGGAAGTCTTAAACCCACAAAAAGTGGTCCCAATTTTGTGTTCCTTAAAATATAATATAAATCATCTAAAACTATTAAAAATAGGGCGCGAGCAATAGGACATCCTTGTCTAATGGATCTTTGGAGCCATATTGGCTTAGAGAGAGAACCATTGACATCAATCATAGTTGAAGAATATTTGAACAAAATTTCTATCCATTTGCAATTGTAAGGGGGGAATCCAAAATATTTGATCATACCAATCACAAAAAACCATTTGATTCTATCATAGGCCTTTTCAAAATCTAGTAAGACCATTTTGGAATCTTGTCCATCTTCTTTAGCCTAGTGAAAGGCCTCCTAGCTAGTGATCAAATTTTTGATAATGTAGCTCCCTTTAATGAAACCATCCTAAGTGAAAAATATAATCTCGCCTAAAATACCTATGATCCTCCTATAAAGAACCTTTGCAATTATTTTATAAGACATGTTCAACAAGGTAATCAACTTCCAATTTATCACTAGTGTCTTATCTTCATCTTTAGGAATTAACTTGATAAGTCACCTACTGATATTTTACCCTTGAGGGAAGCTAATTCAAAATAATTTATATACAATTCAAGGAGCTCTACATTTATCCATTCAATGTTTTTCTTTTATAAATCTATAGGTAACCCATATAAACCTGGGGATTTACCATTAGCCAAAGATCTAATAGTGTCTTCAATCTCCTCAATGGTAATGTCCTTTTCTAGGTCCTTAGCCTCCTCTCTGCTGATTTTTTTTGGGATCTTTCCTAGGCACTTGAGTAGAGTGTTCCCATCTTCTTCATTATGTTTTGATGAGAACAATCTTTTGTAGAAGTCACCAAATGATTTACTGATTTCATCAAAATCCTTGGTCACTTGCCCCTCGATATGAATCTCCTCTATCATTTATCACTTTTTCTTTAGCTTTAATCAGTTTAAAAAAATAATTGGCACCTTTGTCTCCTTCTCTCAACTATGTCATTTTAGATCTAATTATTTTCCCTTTGAATTTATAGTTCTTCATCTTCATGAGGGGCATTTTCACTGTAGACAATTCCTCTTCCATATGCACATTATGTCCACTTGTAAATTTTCTTCTCAATCAAATTGAGTTGATATTGTAATACTTTTTCCTTTGCATACCTATCCTTATCCTTTTTATCCAACTATTTGGAACATCTTCCCTAAACAATTGTTAAAGCATCTCACTTCTCCCTTGGATCCAGATCTCTATTGAAAATTTTGGAAAGACATGTGGCCATTCTAATAGCCTCAAGTGTATCTGATTCCTACATGAGATATATATTTAGTTTAAAGGGATTATTATTCCTTTTCCTTTAAATATTTTGGATACAGGAATCAATTTTGATTATAGCATAAATTGGGGAATGATAAGGAATGGTAGTTGGGGTTAGAAAAATAGGACAAAAATTATGCTCATGAGAGAAGGAAAATATGAGAATATGCATAAATCCTATCTAGCCTGCAATAAATTCTGTCTACCAGATTGATTGTTGCGCCAAGTATACCATATACCTAATAAAATATCCTTGTTCCTTTTGATAGGGTCTACCAAATTTAGTTTCCTCTTACATTTGGCCCAAAAGAAGTGTTCATTCCCTTTACACATATTCTTTGAGCCAGGATAGTTTTATTAGAGCTATACTCAATCATGTTGAAGTCACCCATCAAAATCCATTGGGAAATTAGGGAGAGAGGAAGATAACCAATTTGACAACTTTGACCTTTCCCTATAATCATTAGAAATGTAGAGATTAAATATTCCCATTACCTTGTCCATTTGTTTAAGGTAACCTAGCAGGATTTGTGGCAAGGAGAGAATCCATTATCTATAATCTTATATGTCCACCTAGGTCCAACCAAAATAGAAACACCACCTTTACCCCTATTATGTTAAGAGATGAAAGAAGAAGCCTAATTCCATATTAATTTCATAACATTAGAGATCCAACCACATTTATCTCTTGAAGAAAAATAACATCCTTTTCAGTTAGTTTTTTACACTAGTCTCTAACCACAAACTTTATGTAATGTATTTCTTGCCCCCTCACATTCCAGCTAGGAATATTGAGCAACATATTATTTGGCATGAGGGGGGGTCTTTTGGTTCTTGTAGAGTCTGTTAAAATAATTCCCCTATTTTACTTAAATTATTCCTAGGGGAAAAGTTTGGCACAAGATTTCTATCCATACTCTTTCTTTTCTTCTTCATGTTTTTAGAAAGAACTTCTACAAATGAGTTATTATCCTCAAAAGGGCCAGTGTCAAGCATCTCAATTTTAACATTGGTAGAAATACTTTCTTTACCAGAGGCCTCATCATCAAGTTTTAGAATGGAAGACAAGGAACCAAGTAAGGGGTCATTGTGATGAAGGGGCATTTTCTTTACTTTTCTAAGAAATTTATCTATGTCATTAATGGTAGAAAGGGCTAGTTGTTGGTAATTATTTTTACCATACTCCCCTCCATTGGGGGAATCCTTTTGACAGTCATCCTGGGGAACTGAAAGAGATATATTAGAAGCTGGGATACATTGAATTTCATCTTTGAATATAGGATTAGATAGGAAAATCTTAAAGTTATAATCATGGTCTAATCCACCACAGTCAGGGATTTCAACATTATTACCTTTAGGATCACTAGAAACAACAATAGTATATAAATGTTTCTATGCATCAATATTCTCATTAGCACCCTCTTCTGGGTTTTGAATACTCTTATCACCTTTATGGATATCCTTGGACTGGGAATTCATAGAGGTAACAACCTCAAACTTCCCTTTTTGAGGGTTCATCAAAGAGGGGAATTCTTTACTCGTATGGCCATTGAGCTTGCAATGGAATCAAAAGCATTTAAATTACCCAAGATGCATAAGTCCCAAGAAAGAGTTTCCCAATCATTGGAAAGAGAAATTTTCTTTGGAATAAAAACCTATAAATCTATAGAAATTAAAATCCTTGCATTCTTGGGTGAGGGAGGGTGACCCTCGATTCTTCCACCTAAATAACGTTGCCAAGAAATTTCAAAACATGGGGTAGGAAAGACTAGAATTCTAAGGGAACCCCTTTAACTTTAAGCCAGTTTGGGAAAGACCTAGCAATAAATTTTTCAAGGCACCCCTTGGGAGACCAGGGGAAGGCCCAAAAAAGAGATTTTTTCACATTCCAAAAACCCTTTTTGAGAACTCTTTCCTGCATACTATGAGTTTTGAGTAACACGACAAAAAGACCTTTTTGCATCATCTTACAGAAAGTGACATATATTCCTAGTTTTCCCCCCAAACATTACAAAGCCAATCATCAAAAAAATTATGATATAGTATCATATTGGAATCCATACAAGAAAATAAAATAGCCACATTTCTCAACCAAGACTATTCATTCCTGATAATTTTGATCATATCATCGTTCGGAGTTAAAGAAATCACTTTTGAGCTAGGAAGGGGAAACTTACCATGTTATCCTCTTTCAAAGTCTCCATCTTTGATCAATCCTCCATCTCAAACTCCATCAACATGGGTCCCCAATATTCATTCTAAAGGTCAACCAAGAACCTTGCATGAAAGCTATCTGATGGATGGTACACTATTTGAGTATCTTCTGCAACAATAAAGTCCACTATGACATAAAGTGTCTATTTTTTAGGAAATACCACCTCATGGGTCATTAATATCCACATTTTGTACCATTAACCTCCTTAATAAACTCACAAATGAATTAATTACAGTGTTGGGGTTGAAAAGATCAAACACCAGGGTAAGTGGTAAAAAATATAAAGCCTCACAAATGCAATAAATAATAGTCAAGGATACAAAGACCACAAAAACATAAGAAAAGATAGGAAAAATAATAAATTCAAGAAATAAAAATCAAATCACATAGCCGATGAGGATACGAATCAGTTTTAATAACAAAATATCACCCGTTTTCAAAAGTGGGATCAGTTTTAATTACAAAAGTTTGCATACCACAAGTAATAATTATGTCACATCTCTTAAAAATTCTAAGGAACTAAGAAATGAGGTGAGAAAAGAAGATAATCAAAAGGAAACAAACAAGAAGGAAGATAAAGCCTCAAAATATCAAAGAACCTAAAAGGATGATCTCAAAAGGACATTCCCTAAAAGAAAGTCACACACTACCAGGTTCAACTATTTTGTCCTTGGCTATTAATTTTCATACAATCAAAATGGTCACAGACCATTAGAATGTAGAACGCGTACAAGAAATGATTTTAAATTTTCAAAGAGAAACTTCATCTCATTTTCTCCTCCAATGGATTCTAACATCATATGTTATAAGTGTAACAACTTTGAACACATAGATATGTTTTGTAGAAGTACCTTTTTTATGCCACAAAAACATAATAAAAAAAGAGGATTTTTGTGATAAAAATGATGAACCCAATAAATTTTGGAAAAGGAGAAAGAGATAAAGGGGGTTTATATGCTATTATAAGTTTCTTTACATGATCAAGATGATAGAAACCAATGTTTCTATGATTGAATATTCTTAACTCACATTATTGGAAACAAGATAAAATTCATCTCTTTAAAGATGGACGGAGGAGGAAATTTAGAGATAATTCTACATCAAACATAAGAGGAAAAGGTACACAAAGTCTATAAAATGGAAGAACTAAAATAAAAGATGATTTATATGTTGAATGATTAAAGCATAATCTTGTAAGTGTGGATCAAATGTGTGATAAAGGGTACACCTTTACATTTCATTCTAGAGGATGAAAAATAATGAAAGATGGAAAACTAGATGTTGATGCCTATAGAATGGATGAAAATATCTACATTCTTAATGAGGTTAGAAGTGAAAATATTTAGTTGGGGAAAGAAGATGAGAGTTGGATAGGGAATAAGAATATAGAATCTAATTTTGACAATGTCATGAAGACTAGAAAAAAGGAAGTCGTAAGACATGTGCATATGTAAACACATAAAATTATACCCAAAATTAATTTTAATTCTTCTATTTATTACGTGGGTATTATTATCTATTTAATCAATTCATTATTATTATTTTTAATTATTTAATCATCAAATAATTTATGTGATTCATTAAATCCATTTATATATTAATCAATTCATTTGATGGATCCTTAATATACCTAGATCCATCTTATCCCTAACCTTTATCATCTCATTAACTCTACTATTTATAATACTTTCACTTCCACCATTTTCACTCACCAATAAAATATGCGATAAGTTGTCTCCAACTACCTCCAACCACCTTCTTTATCTCATATTTAACCCTCAGATTCCTCTCCCATTTGACGACACTTATAAAATGCATTTCCCCTCTCTTTATTAGGCCTCTTGAAATATTGGTTGGTTTTATATCATTTGATTCCATTCATCACAGATTATTGTGCAAATTGTGCTTCTAAGAGAAAATAAAATTTGAACACAAGATATTGAGGAATAGGAAAGAAATGGAGTAGATATTTCATTAAAATGCGATTTTTTTGTTTAGATTAATGTGATTTTACATTTCGCATTTGTATTTGATATAAATAGCTCCATTGTTGGATGTTGAAATAAGTTTTGAATCTTTGATTAATACTCCCATTTCCCTAGCCACATTTGGCATGGATGATGGGAGACCTTGTTTATGTATTAATATAGTTTTTTCTTTCATCTAATAGGAGGGGTTTACATTTTCTTTGAATCTTGCAATCATTCACTCCCAGTATTCTTTCACACAATTCACATGCTTTGTTGTAGGTTAAAATGATTTGAAAGTTTTACTACAGGTTAAAGAGGTTTGAAATTTTTTTTCTAGCTTTAAAACTGTTAGAATAGTTTGTCAAACATTTTATATTCAATACATACACTCATGTTTTACATGCATATTTAATGTGGTATTTGCATCCACAACATTTGACAAAGATTTCCATCTCTTATTCCTTGATAGATGCTCGTACATTGTTCTGAAGCTTTCATTTATTTGTTTCATATAGGGAGGGTACTATGTATAATTTTGCAGCTATATCTACATAGATCTAGCTAGAAATTGAAAAATAAACCTTCCAAAAATATAGAAATACAAAAGAAAATAGAGTTGCAAAAAATACTATCTATTATTTCAGGGCATTTATGTAGATTATTATCTTCTGTATCATCGATTGATAGATGTTTTGCCTTTTTTTTCATCTATTCATTATTTGAGTAGTGTCATTGGGAGAACTCGTGTAGATTGATCCTGTTCATCTTGGTTTCAGAGGAGTCCCTTCATTCATCATTATGGCGGTTATCATTCAATCGATGTCCACACTTTTCTTGTCACGAAAGATTTTCTTTTGCATCTCTAATACTATAGAATTTGAGGGGGGGTTGTGTTCCCACTAGGTTTTCCCTCTTTCCTCTTTTCTTTCTTTAGTCTCCTTAGTTATACTTAAGGGGGAGTGTTAGCGCTAATTCGTCGCTTGTTAACTCCACCTTTCTATCTCCAGTCTGATTTGTAATTTATGGATAATCCTCTATTTTGATTTCAGTTTGAATGGTACATGTTTGTTTACATACAATATCGCATAACTGAGGATGATTACAATTTGATTTGAATTAACGAACAATGAACGCATTCTTGCAATAAGTCTAACTTAGATAGTAGTTCTTAGCTGCAAATATTTCACTGTAGTTTGTTGTTTTAAATGGTGGTTTAGTATTATATAAATGTGCACTATGTGTGTAATGTAATGATCATTGAATATGAATACTATTTTTTCTGAGCTGCTCTATTTTTCTTGTTCTATTATAAAAGTTTTGCTTCTTTTTTCTTAGCTAGATTTATGCAGCTATAGTTACAAAATTATACATGGTATATGTAATGATCATTGAATATGAATTCTATTTTATTTTAAGAAACTCTATTTTTCTTTTTCTATTATGCAAGTTTTGCTTCTTTTTTCTTAGCTGTATTTATGCAGCTATAACTGCAAAATTCTACATGGTATCAGAGCTTAGGAGCTAGGAAAGAAATATAATATATATTTTTTAGGCATTGAAGATCATATTTGTTAGATATAATAGAATTTCTAGCCTCTTCTTTTGTTACCCCATACAATTATTTCGAATGGAAGCCAAAGATTTTTCTTCAAATTGGAAGTAAAGGCTTGTATCAAATGGTCATGGCGATAGAGATTAAACCCAATTAAGCAATTGAAAATTCTAAATACTTCAATCACATGGATGAAGATTTTGGTCTTTTATGCTTATCCATGTCTCCAAAATCATTATTTCATGTCGAAGCTTGCACAACTCCAAGCTAGGTTTGGACTATGTTGGAGGCTCTTTTTGGAAAACAAGATGAGATGTAGGGTCACATCCTTGAAAATGAGCTCAACTTATTAGATCCATGCAATTTTGGAAATATTCAAGACTTCTTCACAAAGTTCAAGGATTTATTACTTTAGCTAAAATAATGTAGAATTGACAAATCCATGCATGAAAGAAAATGAATCCTTTCTATTTTGTCAAAATCGGGTCTACAATATGATGTATTTGTCTCTGCTTTCACACAATCAAGCTTACAACATGAGTAAGTTGGAAGATTCTCACTCTTGATGCTTTCATCATGTCTCTAATACATAAGCAAGATAAGCTCATAAAGATGGGTACTTTAAAAAGTTCCAAAGATCATTCTCTTTCTATGTATACAAGTGAGAAGAGAAATTAGAAATCCAAGACAAATAAGAAGTTGGGCGAGCCTTGCAATTTTTGTGGGGATATGTAGTCAATAGATGTTGGATGAGACTAGAAGTCTTGGAGAAGCCTATGCAACAACATCAAATTTAAAACCATTAATCTTATTCATCATAGACAGGTCGAGGTCATGCTCTTACTTCATGAGACTTTCATTCATTTCCTCTTTAGTAACACCATGTTAGTGGACCTATCATTCCTCTCTTTTCAACATTATGGAGGGGTTTCTACTGTTCATGTTGATGCTTCCTTGGTTCCATAGTCGATCACTTTTATAGACAATTGACACCTGTATTTTCAACTATAAATCTGTTCTTTCATGGTTGAGTAGTGTTGTTAGGGTCACTCATACATATTCATGTGTCATAGATGCATCCTTGACTAATAGATGGTTTGCCTATTCTTGTCATCTATTCATTATTTTGGGTGGCCTATGTAGATTATTGTCTTTTGTATCTTCAATTGACAGATGTGTTACCTTTGTTTTCCACCTTCTCATTGTTTTAGTAGTGCCATTTGAGGCACTCATGCAAATTGATACTGGTCTTCATTTTGGTTTCAAATGAGTCTCTTCATTCAACACTATGACATCTATTATTAGACAGTTGTCCACAATTTTTGTGTGTTTGAGATGATGTTTCTTTAGCATTTCATATAGTTGCATCTCTTTTAGCTTAAATTTTGAGGGGGGGGGGGGGGGGGGGGGGGGACGAGTGTGGAGGGTTTGTTCCCACTAGGTTCTCCCTCTTTCCTCTCTCCTTTCATTAGTTTTTTTTTCTCCTTAGTTATCCTTAAGGGGGGTGTTAGTGTTAATTTTTAACTCGAGTCACCATTAACATGCAAAGCTTAAAGATCCAGTCACCATTAACATGCATTAGTTCACTCCTTAAATTGGGAATCTGAGAACGATAGATTTTCTTGTGATTTCTATAGGTTTATGCTACACACATTCTTTATGTAAGGCTAACTAAAGAGTACACTTTGTTTTCTCAATCTCTTTATAAATTACATTCTTTTATTTCATAATTTTTGCTTCTACACACATATATTCATTATAATTCTTATATTTAGAACAATATGATAAATAGAATTTTATTTTGTGCAACTCTATTTTCTTTTGTACCTCTATATTTCTAAAAGATTTATTTTTCAATTCCTAGCTAGATATATGTAGCTGTAGCTACAAAATTCTATATACTATAATAGGTTGTGTAATTCACTTCTAAACCCAAATTTGTTGAGAGATTCTAAATAATTTTAACAAATCCATTTTTCCTGCAAACATTGCAATCGTTACGTTCCATAGAAACAAATTTCTTTGAGGTTCTTTTTCAAACAAATTAGGTGCTTTGTTTATGATTCCATAGTTTGTGTGCATGTCTATGAGCGTGAGGTTGTTGATTTTGGTCTTATGCATTAGCTTGAAATATTCTAAAAGCTTATACATCTTTGGCATTTGGATTTCTACATTTGGACTTCCACATTTGTTGTGATACACGTCCATTGAGTTTCATAGCCTGTCCCTGAGCTTCATCATTGTCTGCATTAATAACAAATTGGTCTTCATAACATTGATCGACGTTTATTAATAATTTGGCATTTAAGATTAGTTTTAAGTTTATTTAATTTAATTTAAATATTAGATGAATTCTAATTGAGTTTTTTTAATTTTATTTGGGTTCTAAAATAAATATGTGCTTGGTGTGTTTGGTGCTTTTGCACACTTTTGTTTAGAATAGATCCCAAGATAGAACAAATGTATCCTCTCCCCTTACCTTTGTGGATCTTGGGTGCATGAGAAATTTTTTCTATCTTCTAGAGGGCCTATCTCCTATGTATACATTTGTGCCAATTAACACATACTATCTATACATTTGTCATAATCTACTAGTACACGTACAATTATGACCTAACAAATGTATGCAAATTTTATTGATTGAGAAAAACTTAATATCTATTGGGGAAAAGATATTAATATCTATTGGGGAAAAGATATTAAAAAATTAACTTCTATAGGTTGGGAGGCTTCCATAATGAGGCTAATCTTCCATACATATAACCATGTGCATGAATGCCCTTAATAAAAAGCTAATTGTTCTAGTTTTTTAACACAGTTAGAACAAAGTCAATTGGACACTTTGAGCTCCCATAATCCTCACTGGATTGAATTATGGGACTGTGATGCCCATAGATGAAACTAGTGCTTATATTGGACTATGGCATGAATTTTGGACACTATCTCACCACACCTTAGTCAATGTTTCACTAACTTACCTACTTTTCATGTAGGTGTTCAATTTCTATGTTTTCATCTTCAAAATGTGAAACTCACATTATCATCCTTGTTCTGTGAATGTGTCCTAACTAGTGAGATTATCCACTTCATTATAGAACCTCCAAGACACCCTAAACACATGAAAAATTGAAATGCAAATCTGACACTTGTATTGGGATATATCAACAAAAATGTTTGCATACAGTGTGCAAAATGTCCTCAGGGTCAATAGGTGACACCTTTAGACAAGGGAAAATTTAGTGGGTGGACTCTAAATATGTCTAATTTACCCTAAACATTGCACATTTTATTCTAACACTCTCAAATACATCCCAATCATATAAAAATTGCATTGGTGTGCCTTACTAGGCATCTCAAGATGTCTAAAATGAGTCAAACACTCACAAATCCTACTTTTATTCACTCAAATTCCTTTGAATCCAGATGAAAAATTTGAGAGGGGTATTAAGCACCGTAAAGACACCACATGAAAATATATGTTCATTTTAAACACCAAAACAAGTGTTCTTATGAGTGAAACCAAGATAGACATGTTCTTATAAAGATAACTAACAAAGAGGGCATGCTCATTACCAAAACTGGCACACCAAAAATAATACAAATACATATATATATAATATCCAACTATATCAATACCCTCATGTAGCTCCAAATAATAAATTATAAATATACAAATCTTTTTAATCAATTACATTGCTTACATCATGGCATGAAATGAAGAACAAGAACTACAAGGAAGAAGAGGACGAGAGATGCACTCTCAATACTAATCTATGATTTCAAGTCAACCAATCCCCAATGGTGGTTTGAAATTACACCCAACCATGTGCAACCCTTATGTCCATCACACTGTGCTTGTGGAGATAGTTACATGGGCCAAAGACTCATACAAAGGATACAAGAAAGGTAATATGCTTCCACAATGCCAAGCATTATGCACACACTCAAATTGAAGCAACTTAAACTATATATAAAGGCATAATGGAATACCAATATAAAAGACACCATCCACGATGCATCACTATCATCATGTAGAGCAATAATAAAGCAAGGTGTATGAGCATCAATAAGTAAACATCAAATAATGAGGACACATCCTTGATTGGAAATAATAAGGACAAGAAAGCACTAACAAGAGCATCACAAAAAATTTCATAGAACATAATAACCAAGATGATGAAGCAATGTTAAATCATCGGGGTGCTACATATTCTTCCAAGATCTGGATCCTAGATTTCTAAGTATAGGGAGTGTCATCGTGTGTGCCCATGAGGATGCACCACAAAAAACCAAGTGTTCTCTCATATAGAGGATAATGAAGATCATGTAAGTCCCAATGCTACGCATGAATGAGTATACCACTCCAAGGTAACACTCAATGCTTAAATGTGTGAGCATAACTTCCCAATAGATTTTTTGGCCTCATAATAGCACTCGAGGCATGTTTGGGGCACCAATTATCTTGATTAATTTTAAGTCCAACCCAAAGTTTTACTTAATTTTGTACTTGGTTAAGAGACTCCCCAAACATGATTGCTAGTGTGCCACTTATAGGCTAGGGACACATCGAGATCCACTCCCTAAACCCATTTTAGTACCTTGACCTAAGCTCATCCCATTAAATTGAAGAAGGAATCAAAACAAAACAAAAAGATACATTTCACTTTCCATATTCACATATTTCCAATACATTTTCATGGTTATTTTTCCCAATGAAATGTCCACTTTCACATATACTCTAAGTTACAAAATATCATTTCCATACATAATCATGATATACTCAATTTATTGTAATGCCAAGAGAACAGATCTGGTTTGATCACATTTCAAATATTTCATATATAATGTCATTATTCCACAACATAATTACATCTCCAAATAATCAAAATCCAATTTTAACCAAAAAAACCAACCCAAGAGGCCATCCGCCATTAGACCTCCAAAACAAATAAAATTCAAAGTGCCGATAATAAAAAATAGAAAGAGACTCATTTGAGGAAATATGTGTAAAACAATGCAATTCCAAGATAAATTTACCAAACATTCATTCTACACAAAATTATCTAGCATTTCATTTCATAAAATCAGGTTTTAAAATCCTTAATTAAGATCTTAATTTAAACAATGAAATGATTTGATTTCAAAAGAGAGTATGTTCTATTTGGTTAAACAAATCGTGTGTAAAAAATTTTAAACAATAAGATGGAGGAAAGAAAGATAAATTGCATTTCTTACCTCTCAATTTGCCAAAACTTCAAATGGAGATCAAAATCCACACACCAAAAATGAGAGCACAAAAATGGACTAGCAAAAATCATTTTCCAAGAAAAATCCAATGAGTCATTATCCATAAAAATATATCCAAGAAATCCCTCAAACTCATCAACTCAAAATCATTATGTAGGGCTTTTGAGAGGACAATGAAGAAAATAGGCTAAGTGTTCTAAAACTGAGCTTAATTTTCAAAATATAAATCTTTTTAAGTGAGAAATTAAAATAAATATTAAAATCAACTAAAAATATTAGTATCCCATAAAATCCAAAAGGCTCCTCAAACCCAATCATGCAATTTTCATTAAATTAGATACAAGTAAAGCAATTTTTATATATTCAAATATTAAATCACCACTAACATATTAAAATATAATTAATATAAGCATGTAATAGAGATGATTCACAATAGAATGACTATGCACAAGCACCCATTATGGGCTTTACACAAATATGAAAAATACATACTAGACATACCCAAATGGCAACTAGTGGTGTAAACCCAAATAATTAAGGAAATCCCCAAATTAGAAATTATGGCTATAGCCAAGTAACATTAATGGTCAGTGTGCTATCTCTTGCAAATCAACATCAAGGATAAGGACATGTTCAGACTTGTGGAACTAGATGGATTTGATGTCTTAGTACTTTAGCCACTAAAACATTCACATGTCAAGTGTACCTACTCATGCATCTATATTTTTGTGTGTTGTTGGCATTGTGATGAGATTGGGAGATTGGTATATTGGTTGCAATAATAGGAAGTAATTGGTTTGGTTGTCATTGATGGAGACTAAGTCACTTAAGTCATTTATCTTAATCGATGAAGTGTAGGATGCAATCAATGTGAAGGATATATGATCGTTGATAAATCAGTAGTCAATGAGGTCAACAATTTGGTAGCGGCCATGATAGATGGAGAACTTTGAGGTGTAGTCATAGCTACATTATCAACATGGTCAGAATACAGTGTGGTTCTGACCACAACTCATTTGGTCGATTGGTAAGAGATATTTTTTTGGCGCAGTCTTTTAGATAGGTAAGAACACCTGTGTTCTTGAGCATCAGCTGGAAGATTCTAGATCGGTAAGAGGTATAGTGACTATGATGATATTTGGTGTTATGATGAAATATAATAAGGGTTTTAGAACTGTTGAGTTGGCATTCTTGGAATTGGCGATATCTTATAAGGAAGATTTAAGGCGGTGCATTTCAAAGAAGTTAAAACTGTTGGAGATTTGCCAACAGGCCAGTACTGATTGTATGTTTTTCATTGATGATAATATATGGAAAGTAGCATGCATGGAAGTCTTATGTAGTAAGCTTTCATTATATGTAGCATGGACATGATATCAGCATGATATCATGGGCACAAAGGTTAACTATTAGTACAGACAGTTATATAGCATCTTGTGTCAGTAGTGTTCCTGATAGAGTAATAGGCAGTGTTTTGTGTATGGTTGTTCGTATAGTTATCAAGGAGCCTTAAACGCTTGGATATATGTTGAAGACATGTTAGTGATGTTTCACTCATGGATGCATAGTCTTTTGATGAGTAGAAGTGAAGTTATGCAGTCTCTATTCACCAGCAGCAGTTTCCTATGTTTATTCAGAAGAGCCGACAGAGATTTTATTGGTTCTTGAGTTGCAACTGTCTTTAGGGTATGCACCCTTGGAATTAAGGTTAGAGAAGAGTTATTGATGTTCATTTAAGAGCGCATGAGTTAATTTAGCTTACAAAGAAAGATCCAGTTGTTTTGGTAGAGCTGACAATGTGTAGCGTGCATCTACAATTATCTTATTGGATAGGTCCCAGAACATGTTGCGTGATAGTAGAGCTGACAAAATGTTTAATTGGAGTTTTTTATGGTTTATCTAATATAATTTCAAGATGGTTCTAACAGGCTGACTTGATTATATCATTGAGAGGAAAGATATTTATAGGCAGTCATTTGTGATTGCTTGAGTGTGGTTCATAGTTGATTAAGAAGAGCAGAACAGAGTGTGCAAAGTGTTGAGCCATCAGAATAAGGTCAATGTGACCAAGTAAAGTACTTGTGCTATTCATTAGAACTGATCCAAATAGCAGGTCAGAGCATAGTTCACCAAGATCCAGATATAGTGTGTATCTGTTAAATAGAAGGTTGTAGCCTTCACCCCTTTGAGAAGTGTGCTCTCGGACAGTGCATCCTCTCCTCTAACAAGGACAATTGTAAATGACTCCTAACAAGGTCTGACCCTTGACTAGGTCTACTATACTAAATATATTGTAAAGCAACTCCTAACAAGGTTAAGGATCTTCTAACAAGGATCATAATACTCTAGTGCAGAATATTAGTGGGTGTCAATTCCCACCAGGGTTTTTACCTATTTGGGTTTCCCCATAACCAAAATATTGGTGTTGCATTCATGTGTTCTTTCATTGTGTTTATGCTTTATGTTTAAGTATACTTAATTGGATAAAGAATTGAATCTTGTCGATAACTGATTCAAACCCCCCCCCTCTCAGTTATCTCTTGGGACTATTCCTAACAATTGGTATCAGATCTAAGTGCCTTGGAGAGAAAGTTTAATAGCTTGAGGTTGATCAGATGGCATACTTTAGGAAAGAAAGTCCTAAGTTTGATGGAGAGAATTATCTTGATTGGAAGAACAAGATGGTGACCCATTTGCAGTGCATTGGTTTTGAAGTTTTTGATGTAACTATCAAAGCAGCCAAGATACCTACCCTAGAAGACCTTGCATAGGATGATGCTACTGATAGGCAAAAGGAATTGTTTCATCAGAATGCTATTGCTAAAGAAGCCCTTATCAGCACCCTATCTGATGGTGAGTTTTCATAAATAAAAAAGGTAGATACAGCCCACAAAATATGGAAGCACCTAGAAGACATATTTGAAGGAGACAAATAAGCAAAGGATGCACACAGAAAGACATGGAAGAAAAGATAAAATGCATTAGATATGTTTCCTGATGAAAATATCAGAGCTTACAATCAAAGGATAAATGAAGCAGCTGCTGGAATCAGAAACAATGGTGGAGATATTTCAGAGGAGGACATTATGGATAAGTTAATGACTACTCTCACTCCTGAATATGAAAGCAAGATCAATATCCTTGATGAGACCATGCAGCTTACATCTAATTTCAAGAGAGAGACTTTGATCAGAAAAATCTCAGCTTTTGAGATTTCAAGATTGAAGATTGAACCAAAGACTGAGACAGCCTTCAAAGCAACAGTTCATAGTAAGAAATCTGCAAACACTTCTGGTAATTTTGATGATGATGATGAAGAAAAAACACTAGATGATTTCATTTCTATGATTTCCAAAAGAGAAAAGAAAGGAAAAGGAAAATATGAAGGTCAATTACCATTTAAGTGCTTTTCATGTAATAAGATCGGTCACTTTGCATCTAAGTGTCCTGCTAGAGCTAGAAAGTTCAAAAAGGATTACAAGCCTAAGTATTCTAAGGAATGCTACTATGCTGGAGATGGAGTTTCAGATGAAGAATCTGGTGAAGAAGAAATTGGATTCATTACTATTATAGACAAAATGAATAATAAGACAGTTCATGAAGATAAGAAAGAGAATCAAGAGATAGCATTAATTTCACAAGCTGACATAAGGACAAACTAGATTATAGACAATGGTTGTTCACATCACATGACATGTGATAAAGGCAGGTTTGTTAATTTGGACAAATACAATGGTGGTATGGTCAGATTTGGAGACAACACTCCTAAACTAATAGTTGGTAGAGGAGCCATCACCTTGGAAGGAAAGAATAGTACTGATGATGTTCTTTATGTTGATGGTTTGAAACATAACCTTCTTAGTGTTGGATAGTTACTTGGAAAAGGCTATCAGTTGGAGTTCAAAAATGACAAATGCATCATTAACAACAAAGATGGTGTTATGATTGCATCAGGCTCAAAGACAAGAGGTAATTTTTTTCAACTCAATTCAGAAGCAAGTTTTTTTGTTGCTAAAGTTGATGACAATTGGTTATGGCATAAAAGACTATGTCATATCAATTTTGATAACATAGTAAAGATAAGCAATGTAAAGGTAGTAAGAGATCTACCTAGCATAGCAAAACTAGTTGATACCATATGCAGGGAATGTGTGATGGGGAAGCATGTGAGAAATTCATTTAGGAGCAAGCAGAATTCTACAAAGAACAAGTTGGATCTGATTCATACAGACCTATGTGGTCCAACTCAAAGAAGATCATACTATGGTGAAAGGTATTTCATTTTTTTTGTTGATGATTATACTAGGATTATGTGGGTTGCTTTCTTGAAAGATAAGTCAAAAGCATTTGATAAATTCAAAATATTCAAAGCTAAGGTTGAGAATGAATCTAGACTAAAGATAAAATGTTTGAGATCGGATAGAGGAGGAGAATTCACCTCTGGTAGATTCTATGAGTACTGTGAAGAACATGGCATAAAGAGACAGTTAAGTGCACCTAGAACCCCTCAGTAGAATGGAATCGCAGAGAGAAGGAATAGGATCATTCTTGATATAGCGCACACCATTATGATAGAAGGAAAAGTTGCACACACATATTGGAGAGATGCGGTCAATACAATAGTCTATACCATCAATAGAATTCAATTAAGGCCAGGCACTAACAAAACACCATATGAGCTATGGTTTGGTAATGTTCCCACAATAAAATACTTCAGAATCTTTGGAAGCAAGTGCTACATCAAAAGGGATGAAGCAGTAGGCAAGTTTGATGCAAGAAGTGATGAAGGTATTTTTCTTGGTTACTCTACTAAAAGTAAAGCTTATAGATGTTTCAATTTGAGATTGAAAAAGATCATTGAAAGTGCTCATGTAAAGATTGATGAAAAATTTATGGTTCAAGAAAGATATCATGATTACTCACCCATGATTGAAGAAGAACCTAGACCCTCCACTAGTGAGACAGTCATTGAGGAAATGTTTGACAGTATTGATGTGTTATTCAATGACCCTGAGACAAGTAAAGAAGAAAATCCTAAGGCTAATAAATTAACATCACCTAAAGTTATGAAGTTTACATCAAGAAATCATTCCAAGATAGAAATCATTGGAGATCAGAGCAGCAAAGTCTTAACAAGGTCACAAGCAAAGAAATCAGCTAGCAGTGAAGCGGTATGTTTACTATCTTAGATTGAACCTTTAAGTGTTGAAGATGCTTGTAATGATTTAGATTGGCATGATTCTATGAAAGAAGAACTTGATTAGATTATTAAGAATGACACTTGGGAACTGGTCCCAAGACCTAGTGATAAGAATGTGATTGGAATGAAGTGGATATTCAGAAACAAGATGAATGAAGATGGTACAGTAATAAGAAATAAAGAAAGATTAGTATGTAAAGGATATGTGCAAAGAGAAGGCATTGAATATTCAGACACATTTTCACCTGTAAGAAGATTAGAAGCTATTAAGTTATTTCTAGCTTATGCTACAGTCAAAAAATTCAAAGTTTATCAAATGGATGTCAAGTCAGCATTCCTAAATGGAGATTTGAAAGAAGAAGTATACATTGAGCAGCCAGAAGGATTCACCTTATCAAACAAACCTGATATGGTATGTAGATTGAAGAAGGCCCTCTATGGACTTAAGCAAGCCCCTAGAGCATGGTATGAGAGACTAGATGGATACTTAACAAAGATTGGATTCAAGAAAGGAGTAGCAGATTGTAATCTATTCATTAGAGAGACATCTGAAGGTTTACTACTTGTAGCTATATTTGTTGATGACATTATCTTTGGAGGTATTGATAAGCTCAGTGTTGAATTTGCCAAAGAAATACAGAATGATTTTGAGATGAGTATTCCTATCAAATAATTTTTGGGACTAAATGTGCAGTAAATAGAAAAAGGAATTTTTATTAATCAGTCAAAATATGTGAAAGAGATACTGAAGAAATTCAAGATGGATGATTGCAAGCCAGTAGGAACCCCTATGATCACTGGATGCAAGCTTACAAAGGAAGATGACTCACCAGCAGTAGATATAACATTATATAAGTCTATGATTGGTAAACTCATATATCTTACTCAAACTAGACCTGATATTTCCAATGCAGTTGGCATAGTTGGAAGATTTGCAATAGAACCTAAACAAAGTCACCTCATGGCAGTAAAGAGAATATTCAGATACTTGTAGGGCACTATAGATTATGGTCTATGGTATCCTAATTTAGAAAATGTTGAGCTTCATGTGTACATTGATGCAGATTGGGTAGGATGTGTTGATGACAAAAAGAGTACATCAGGTGGAGTAGTGTTTCTTGGTGATAGACTTGTCACTTGGACAAGCAAGAAACAAAATTGTATTTCTCAATCAACAACAGAAGAAGAGTATGTTGCAGCAGCCTTGAATTGTTCTACAATTATTTGGATCAAGCAGATGATAAAGGATTTTGGAATTCAAATTGATTATCTTATTGTTATTCACTGTGATAACACTAGCACTATCAATATGTCAAAGAACCTTGTGATGCATGCAAAGAAAAAACACATTGAGATCAAGTATCACTTCCTAAGAGAGAAAGTGGCAGAGAAAGAAGTCAAGTTGGACTATGTGAGTACTAAAGATCAGTTGGTAGATATATTCACAAAGCCCTTGCCTAAGGATACTTTTGAGTATCTTAGGGAGAAGTTGGGAGTCATTCCCTTCTCTGATTCTACTTAGAAGAAAGGAGGAAAGGCATCAGTCCTTAGGGACTGATGGAAGGTTGACTACTCTACCTCAGGAGTAGTACTGGTGCTTAAAATGAATGGCACCCTTTTCCATTGATGTCAAAGATATAGAGTCATGAAAAATAGAAGTAAAAAGGAGTAATATACTAAGGGGGAGCAGTATTCAGTTATGACAGCAATACAGTTGAGGAAATGGAGAATATTGGAAAATATTGTAGCAGATGGAGGATTCATCTCTGGGGGAGTTTTGATGAGGAAATGGAAAATTTTATAAAAGAAATGTTCATTTGGGTTGGTGGTAGTTTTTCATTCTACATGTTGCCATCAATGCCAAAGGGGGAGATTGTTGGAGATTTGCCAGCAGGCCAATAATGACTGTATGTTTGTCATTGATGAAAACATATGGAAAGTAGCATGTGTGGAAGTCTTATGTAGTAAAATTTTAGTATATGTAGTATGGACATGATATCAGAATGATATCATGGGCACAGAGGTCAACTGTTAGTACAAATAGTTATATAGCAGCTTGTGTCAACAGTGTTCCTGATAGAGTAACAGGCAGTGTTCTATGTATGGTTGTTCGTATAGTTATCATGGAGCCTTGCACGCTTGGATATATGTTGAAGACATGTTAGTGATGTTTTAATTATGGACGCATAGTCTATTGATGAGTAGAAGTGAAGTTATGCAATCGCTTTTCGCCAATAGCAGTTTCATGTGTTTATTCAGAAGAGCCGACATAGATTTTATTGGTTCTTGAGTTGTGCCTATCTTTAGGGTATGCACCCTTGGAATTAAGCTTAGAGAAGAGTTATTGATGTTCATTTAAGAGTGCATGAGTTAATTTAGCTTACAAAGAAAGATCCAGTTGTTTTGGTAGAGCCAACAATGTGTAGCGTGCGTCTATAATTATCTTATTGGACAGGTCCCAGAACATGTTGTGTGCATAGTAGAGCTGATAGAATGTTTATTGTAGTTTTTTATGGTTTCTCTAATATGATTTCAAGATGCTTCTAACAGACCAACTTGATTATATCATTTAGAGGAAAGATATTTATAGGCATTCATTTGTGATTGCTTGAGTGTGGTTCATAGTTGATTAAGCAGAGTAGAGAAGAGTGTACGAAGTGTTCGAAGTGTTGAGCCATCAAAAGAAGGTTAATGTGAACAAGTAAATTACTTGTGCTAGTCATTGGAACTGATCCAAAAAGTAGGTCAAAGAGCAGTTCACCAAGATCTAGATATAGTGTGTATTTGTTAAACAGAAGGTTGTAGCCTTCACCCCTTTGAGTAGTGTGCTCTCGGATAGTGTGTCCTCTCCCCTAATAGGGACAATTGTAAAAGACCCCTAACAGGGTCTAATCCTTGACCAGGTCTACTATACTAAATATATTGTAAAGCAACTCCTAATAGGGTTAAGGATCTTCTAACAAGGATCATAATACTCTAGTGCATAATATTAGTGGGTTTCAATTCCCACCGAGGTTTTTACCTATTTGGGTTTCCCCATAACCAAAATATTGGTGTTGTGTTCATGTGTTCTTTCATTTTGTTTATTCTTTATGTTTAAGTATACTTAATTGGATAAAGAATTGAATCTTGTAGATAAATAATTCACCCCCCACCCCCCTCTCAGTTATCTCTTGGGACTATTCCTAACAAAAACATGTTTGACTACTTTGAAGATATTTCATGTAAATGTTATTCTAAGCCGACACAGTCATTGGAAAATGTGTTTAACATCAAATTTATCATTTTGGTGTGTGATTATTGGACGGTAAATCATATGGATTTCATGTAGTCAGTGATAGAAATGTATATAAGTGGTACTGCTCATATTCTTAAGGTTTTTTTTTATGTTGCTATGGTTGATGTGAAGGTTTCAAAGAAATATTGTAATCTCAAATAGGGTTGTGATCAAAGATATAATAGAGACAAAGTTGTGAGAAGATACATAGTGCAGAGAACGGATTGGATCTTACAAGAAATTAGTGCTACATCCAGATCACTCACTTGTTGTTCCCTAGTAGTTACAACAAGAAAATCCCTTAGTAGGGATAACTTTAATAGGTTCTCTCATTGTAAATCCCTTAGCTAGGTGAGATCCTAAAAGAGTATTAAAATCCTCTTACAAGATAGATATTAGAAGATATGATTGTACTTTTAACAAGGTACTAATCAATCCTAATAGGGTGAACCCTTAGAAAGGGTAATTGTAAGCTCCTAATAGGAAAGACTCATTTACTACAGTAGTGGGCTTGTGGGTGTCATCCCCATCATGGTTTTTCCCTGTAACCAAGGGTTTCCATGAAAAAATCATCCTTTCATGTGTGATGATTTTGTGGATATTTGATATTGTTTACTTCAGTTATATGCTTTGTGGCTTACAAGTTATTATTATTAAAGTTATTCAGATCAATGGTTGGATTAGTCTATAATTTGTTTTCACTAATTCACCCCCCCCCCCCCTCCCCCACCTCTCGCAATGCCTAATAATTATAACAATTGGTGTCAAATTAATGGTTTCCTTTTTATAAGTCTAACAAATTGAGGAAAATATCTACAACTATGGAGAATTACAGGCATGAGACATAACTTGAAAGTGCACACAAGATGATCAATGAGATGAAGGAGAATCTAAAGAAGTCACTTTCTATAAGAAGAAAACTCACTGAATAGTTAAATGAGAGTCAAGATTACATTGAGAAACTATCTAAAGGTAGTACGTCTAAAGATTCTGAAGAAGCAATTATAGATATAATAGATAAGAATAAAGGACTTAAAGAAGAAGTGATAAATCTGAAAAGAGAGCTTGAAAGTAAATCTATCAGGATGTGTGAAGATCTTGAAGGAAAAAGAACAACTAAAAGTTCAAGGAAGACTGTTCAAGATGCTAAGAAAATATTTGACGATGCTGTAAAGGAAAGAGATGAAGAAATCTATAGGCTGAGACATGAATATAATTTGTATAGAAACCAAATCTAGGATACAGTTGAAGAAAATCTGCAAGTTATAAGTGAGAATGAAAGACTCAAAGAAGAGAATGAGAAAATGAAGAATGAATTTAAAGCTGAGAAAGAAGAAAATGAAAACTAAAATAGTACAATGAAAGCATGTAAAATATTTATGAACAATTGAAGAGACAAAGAAGACATAAATACCCAAACAACCTTGGTTGCAGTGGTCAAGGAATATTTGAAACCGGCGAGCCATCAAAATCTGAACCTAAGAAGCCATGAACAGATCAAAAGATAGATCCAAATAATTTAGGTAAGAAACCTAATAGACATGCTTGTTATAACTGTGGAAATATCGGCCATGCTACAAATGTGTGTAGTAGAAAACCGGTGAACAAGCCTTATAATTTTGATGGTTATTTTTATAATTATCATAAGTGTGGTCATATTTCTTATGAGTGTAGATCTAGATCTATTAGAATAATAAGCAGAATTACACAAATATAAACCCATAGAAGAGAACACCAACAGCGAGTCCAATATCTTTATTATTATCCAATGATTACAATCTGAAACCTACAACTCAATACCGCCATAGGTAGCTACAATAATCTCTCATCCAATGAATCTCTAACCCTAAGCCCTTTTACAAGTATTTTTGACATAACAAAATTAGGGCAAAAAATACTTTGACTAATAGAAAATAGATGGCCGACACTTTACAATATTATTAAGTCATTCTTGGCGTTGAGGGGTGTTGCCCCTTGACCCCGCTTGGGGCACTGCCCCTTGACACCGTGGAAAAGTCTGATTAGGCTCCACATACATAACAAGATCTAGTAGTAAATCTAGAAATAGATCTAGTGGTGAGAGATTTCATGGATATTATTTCACATGCAATAAATTATGGACATAAAGCTGAGAATTGGAGGTCTAAAGTGTATGTTCCTAGGTCTCCAAACAAACCAGTAAGCCCTTATGAAAGGGAAATGAAATTCAATGTTAGATGTTCAATGTGTGGTAATTGTGGTCATTTAGCAATGAATTGCAGAATGAGAACTCAAAGAGGAAATGCTTTGTGGTTTACAAGTATGGCATGGCATGTTTCCATTTCCATATGATTGGTCATATTTCTCAAGATTTTCAGTTCAAGAACCATTCACTCAACCAATAAGAAGGCAAAAAAGGTAAAAGGATCATTGATGTTGAGGAAGTAGATCGAGAGATAAAGAATATCTAGAGAAAGGTAGGAGAGAAACAAGAAAAGGTAAACTCATCTAAAGAGAATTCACCATCCTCTGGTGTAGAGGATTCCTCTTCAAACTAAGAATATTATTTTCTTAGGGGGAGAACTTAAAGAAAAACCCTTTACCAATCCCCTAGATCTAAGAGAGGTAAGATCTATATGCACATTATGGTGTAATATGCTATAATATTAGTTTTGATAAATCATTTTGAAGTGGTTAATGATTTTGTACCAATCACATTTAGTTTACTGTTTGATATCAGTTATAACTATCATAGTACCTATTGGTAGATATGCATTAATAAATGATAAGACACTATTCCTACCATTGGAAAAGTATTATTTTACCATTGAAAGTGCATAACATTTATTTATCAATGATAAATAAAGGGAAGTGATTTCACTTTTTACTTTTACATTCATTTGAACATTTGAGAGCTATTTTGAGAGTTATTGTGCATAGGTTGAATTTGAGTCAAGACATTTGAACCTAGCTTTCTATCAAGTTTTCATGAGCCCTAACTGGTGTATTATGAGTTATCTATCTAGTTTGTAGTTGGATTTGTTTGATATCACAGTTGATCTAAATGGAAAAACAAGTTGATACACATGTTCTCATGAACACTGTTGAGAATTCTAATACTCCTAAAGAGTTATTTTGTTGTCATTAGTTTTGTCAAAGTCAGTCGGTAAATGAAGGAGTCACAGGACTCATTCGGTGAAGCAAAAAAAGAAGTCGGTGAAGTAAAAGGAAAAGTCAGTCATATCGGTAAAGGCAAATGAGTGAGAGGCACCGAGAAAATAAATATAGGCACCGAGTAGTGCATGGTAGTTACTAAACTAAGAGAACATGTTACTGAGCAAGAATAAAATGTGTTGTTGAGTAATACAGGCTGACATAACAAATCATGGAAGATACATTGAATCTAGACACGGAGAAAGAAAAATGTTTTACTAAATTCAAGGAGATTATTTGGTAAAACATTGGAAATGTAAAAATATGATTGCACATGATTACAAGGTAAGATTCACAAATGGAAAATGAAAGGAATATATACATTGGAAATTAAATCGAAGCTACCACCATTTAAGGAGAAGAATCTAGAATGTTTACACCGCTTCTAAGTCAAGTATATAAAGAAAAAATTGTGAAGGTCATAGAATGATGTGAAGGATGAAAAAATAATGTGATAGTGATGAAATACTGATAAGCTACTAAGTATAGAGAAGTTAGAGAAGAACTGAGAAGGTGAATCAGATTTGAGGCTACCGAGTACTAAATCTGGATTTTGATTAAAAAGAACTAAAGTACAGAATGAGGTAAATATTTTATTGAGCACAATGATTTTGAAAATCATTTGTTGATGCATTATTAAAAACAAATTTAGTACTGATTTATATTGTATTCATAATTGTAAAATCCCACTATTGGGTAGGCCCTAATAGGTCTTATTTTAAAAATCCTTTAACATGATATATCTCTCAGATTAGATATTGTGAAATCTTTTAACAAGGTAGACTGTATAATTATTTTTGTACTCCTAATAGGGTAAGCTATCAAAAGTATCTAAACATTGTAGCTCTAACCGAGAACCCTTTTTGTTACAGTAGTGAAGGATTGTGGGTACCATCCCCACCACATTTTTTCCCTCTGACCAAGGATTTTTGTGATACCAAAAACCATTGATTTATGAGTTATGTTTTCATGTTTTGATTTCTATGTTTTATAATGTTACATGCAAAGTTTTAAACTCGATAAATGATTAGAATATATGATATAAACACAAATCAAGTTAACAAAAGGTTGATAAAATTTTTTGGTGTACTCATTCACCCCTCCCCTCTCAGTACTTAACTTTCCATTATAAATCCAAGAATTGGTATCAGAGCTTGGACTCTTGAGATAAGAGTTTGGCCATGTAGGAGTGAAAAGATCATAGAAATGGAAAGTTACAAGCAAGCTAAGAAGATTGAGAATCTTGAGTTTGAATTGGAAAATACACATGCGATGATTGATGATCTAAAAATGAAATTGGAAAATTCATTGAGGGTAAGAAAGTGATTATCTGATGAGTTGAAATCCACACAAGAACATGTTGAGATACTTGAGACATCATCTAAAGGGAGTTTGACTGATGAATCTTAAATTGCTATTGTAAACTTGATGGAAAAGAATAAAGAACTCACTGAGAAGTTGAACCTGATAAAGAAAGATCAAGAGGCACAAGGTATTAGAATGAGTGAAATACTTGAATCAAAGAGATCAGCTGAAGATGCAAAAAAGAATGGAAAAATAAGACAAGAGGCAAGCTGAGGCAAGACTAACTGAAAAGGATGATGAGATCATGAGAATGACACAAACACATTATGATATGACTAACCAATTTATGAATGAAAATAATGAGATAGCCAGGAAGGAATATGAGACTCAAGCACAAAGGTCCGAGGTTGAAAGACTAACAAGGGAACCAAAATCAAAAAAGAAAGAAAATGATTTAGTAGTACTAGAACAAAATGAAGAAACATTAAGGAATTTGGATTAAAAACTTAGAGGTCAGAGACAACCGAGAGATACAAATGGACTTGGGTTCACTAAAAACAACACTATCGAGAAGGGAGAGTCCTCAATCCAAGATGCCAACTGAGACACTACTACCCCACCAAAGAAAAAGAAGCCAAATTCCTATTATTGTGGTAAACCTAGTCATACAGCTAATGTTTGTAGGAAAAAAAGAGGTAAACCACCGAACATTCCTAAATTTGATGGTTATTGTTATAATTACAATAAGTATGGACATCAAGCATTTGAGTGTAGATCAAGGATTGCTAACAATACAAGGAAGACAATTGAATGGTTACAGTAA
Organism: Chamaecyparis obtusa; assembly: GCA_027943335.1. Taxonomy (NCBI): domain Eukaryota; kingdom Viridiplantae; phylum Streptophyta; class Pinopsida; order Cupressales; family Cupressaceae; genus Chamaecyparis; species Chamaecyparis obtusa. The sequence continues at coordinate 1,120,350 of BSBK01004699.1, read as the reverse complement.
TACTTGCAATAGATATGGTCATAAGTCTAAAGATTATAGGTCACAAAGAAATAATGTCAAATGGTTACCTAACCGATGGAATACAAAAAACAATTGACAAGGCTCGGCAATATCATGGGACTAAAACACAAGAATTTCATGTACAACATGTGGGAGATATGGACACATTGGAGAAAATTGTGTATTGATGCATTGTAGAAATAATAGAAGATCATGGAGAACTCTTGGAATGAAATGTTTCCATTGTCATAAGGTAGGTCACCTAGCCAAAGATCTTAGGTACCGAGGTAAAGCTCCAATCGAGGAAAAGACAAATGACATAGCACAAGTGAATTCTAAAGAAGTAAGAAACTAAATGAATCAAATATGGATAAGGAAATCTCTAGATGATGGAACATCATTTGGAATAGTTGATGGCACCTCATCCTCTGGATCGGGTGCACCTATCTTCAACTAATCGGTTAAAGGTATGATTAGGAATTGTGAGTCAAATTTTAATCATAAATATGTTCCTAAAATTTGTGCAAAGATCCATAAAAGAATACTTAGATACATTTGGACATATATTGTGTAGTTAATATTTCATGTTTGATCAGTGAAAGATAATGTTATTTTGTTTCATTCGATAAAAGAAAGTATAGTTTGAAAAGGCAAGTTGGTGACAACATTAATTGCTACCTTACTAGCCATTGGAAACCCTAATAGATGAAAAAGTATAAATAGACCACTTTTTAATTTATTTTTACCTAATGTTTTCAAAAATAATTTGAGTTCATTGTAGAGTTGAGTCATCTGAGATAATTTGAGTGATTTTTTAGGTAATTCTAAGTAGATTTAAGCACTAGTGAGCATATTTGAGTCATATTCGGTGTGTGCCTTAGTTTTTGAAGCATGACCGAGTTGTTTCACATGAAACCCTACTTCAATCAAGTGGTGATACATCTTAATTAATGGAACCTAAGGTACAAAATTCCATTTTTGTTGAGAAGGTCGATCTTGTCATCCCTAAATACAAGCTTCCTCCCGCGAACACTGCCAACCAAACAAAATAGGAGCACTTTCATATGTTCTAGAAAGAGTTATTTTGATTGAAGACACATGTTCTTTTATTCACTCTAAAATCAAGGAGATCTATCAAGATGAAATTAATACATATTTCTAGAGTTTGTGTGAAAATGATAAATTGAAGGATGAACACATCCAACTGGAGGCTAAGAGTTTAATGAATGCCCTACATATTCTGAGTATTTTCAAGACTGAGTGAATAAGAATCATGTTAAGTTGAGTATACAATTAGTTTATGTAGCTAGATGAACCAATAAAAATCACTAAGGATGTTATACACATTGTGATTGGATATTCGATCGATGACAGACTGAAGGAAAACAAGGAGACTAACAAGAAAAATCTTTGTGAAATGATACAAAACTAATGGGATGAAAGAGGTCTTAAGATATCTATTGTGAAAGACCCTGAACTCAAATTCACATGCAATGTCATATCATACTAAATCTTCCAATCCTCCCGAGTGGGAGGTGTACCATGTAGAGCAGTGGACATAGCATACAAAATTTTTGAGGACATGAAGATTATTTTGTGTGAAATCTTGTTGAAGCAATTTGATGATAACATGGACACAATTCAGAAATCCAAGACCAACACATTGAAGTTTGGTTCTTTGTTGGTATGTATATTCTTCTATTTCCAAAACTTCTTTCCATCTATTGATAATGTAATATGGAATGTGTAGAAACCAGTTATCTATTAGATTAATGAGTATATCAAGAGTTTAGGAGATAATTTTGATATTGTCATGAATGATTATTTTACCAAATTTCAAGCAAGGATGCATAAGAAATTTAGGATTCCACCTCAACTAGTGCAAGAATTCCAAGATACTATATGTTTTGAGGTTGATACCGACACTTACATTGTTAAATATATTGAGCCAAGGTCTATTTGGCTATAACTAATGGGCTATGAGATTAACATTGATATATCACAAAAAATTGAAGACCTACTAGCTAGACATGTGGATAGGAGAGAAAAAATATATAGAACCTATGAGGAAGTCAAGGAGAAGATAAAACTAGGTTTCTTAAAACTCAAGGCTCAAATGAAAACAAACAGAATGATCACTAATCTATCTGAAAACCTTGGAATTAGCATTGAAGAAGATGAAGCGGGACCATCTGAAGATAAGGGAAAGAAAAAAAATGGAAAATCAATCACTGAGCTCCAAAGAAACACGACCAATGAAAAGGTCTACAACTATACTAAGGAAGAAGAGGAAACCTGAGCCTAAGAACCCAAAACCAAAAACTTATGTGAGAGAAAAGAAAATACCTACTAGACCAAGAAGAAAACTAAAATTTCAAGAGGATAGTGAAACTAAATTTGAAGATTTGAGTCAATTTAAAGTTGTGATGAACTAGCCCCCAACACCAAAAATTTTAGATGGACTTCTTGGGAATCTTAAGAATTATGGAGGGTTTGGAGGAATAAAATATGCTAAGTATGATAAAAAGAGTGATGAAGACAAGGTAAAGATAGAAGATGCAAATTTTTTCACATTACACAAATTTAGGAGAACACCTATTGAAGTTGCCAACATACTACCTGATAATCTCTATAATAAAATTGATGCAAGATGGATGTATGCATTGACATTTGAGAAATAGATGAGGGAAATATCTCTATTACTAAATGTACCCAATTTGACTTTACCCAAGATTAAGGAAGCAATGCAAAAGTAGTCTAGAAGATTTCTTATCAAAGGAAGATATTTAAGGATCATGGTTGGAAAGATGGAAGAAGTATAGAAAGAAACTGATGAAAAATGGAGAGAAATCTACTTTCTAGACAAGTCAACCAAGACTGAAGAACACCAAGGCAAGTTTAATCCTATTGATTTAACACAAGACAAAAATTAAGTGATAATTGAAGACATCACAGATAAAGACCCAGCTAAAGAAATAAGACAAGATGAAGATGTCATGGATACTAAGAACAAGGACATAGAATATATGGAAATCAATTATACTACTATAGAAAAGCTTATGGATGAAAATCCAGTTTTACAATAAGTACTTGACTATTCTGAAATTCATGAAGTTATTTCTAAATTTGTTAAAGATATCCCTATAGATGCAAAGGAAAAGACTACTGAACAACAAAAGGAGACTGAACAGAAAGAAACTGAGGAACCTAAGGAAACCGATGCAAACAAAGAATAGAATAATGAGAAGGTTACCTCCACCGAGACTACATCATAACAAAATCAACAAGAGAAATAAAAGGAGAAGAAAAAGGAGCAAGAAATATAGAAGAAAGAGGAATAACAAGAAAAAATAAAAGAGGAGAAACAAGAAAAAGAGAAGCAAGAGAAGAAACATGAAGAGAAGAAACAAGAAAAGAAAGAAGAGAGAAAAGAACAATGAACAAAAGACACTACAACTGAGACTACATTTGATGTAATGAAGGCATCATGTTCCCCTAAATTTTCTACTGGTGAAATTATTCTGGTTGAGAAGCAGAAGAAAAGAAAAATAAAACAAGTTGATTTGAGCCAACTACTAATAGTACCTAAGGTAGACATCTCTTTACTTAGCCCAAAGGAATTATTTGAATTTGGAGATCTACTGAAGATGAAAGCAGCCCAGGACAAAATGTTGGCAAAGAAACAAAAGATTGATGTATTAGAAAGTGTAAAGGATATACTGTAGGAAATTGTTCTTGATGCACATGTTAATGAGAAGGGTAGTCTACTTAGTCAACTAGAGGAGTTGGTCAAGCAAATTAAAGAACCTGGTACAAAAACTAATGAGTACTTGATGAAAGTACATGACAAGAAAATGGAGCATAAGACAATTGAAGATATACTAAATAATGTTACATTAGACAAGGTATCACTTTCAAAGTTGATTAAAGATTTGGAAAATAAATTGCATGATATTCTTTCATTATTTCATAAAATTTCTTAAATATCGAATTTCACTGAGGAGATTAGAAACAAAGATGATTATGTGGAGAAAGATCTGACCAAACAACTAATGAATGTAACAACTAAGCCTATCTCACTTCAAATTTACTACCCGAGGTTGAAACATCTGATGGGAATGCATTGTGAACTTAGAAGAGAAGAGGGAAAGATAAGAATGGAACTTCTTGAGCTGCAAGCACTTTTGATTACCCACATATAATCATTGCAAAAATATTTACACAAGGCCATGGATTTGGTCAATACCCTTGATATCAGTGCAATGAATAGCATTATTGGATTAGCAATAGATATTGGTGAACAAATTGTTGTACTGCAAACTTTGAAGGAAACCTGGGGCACATCACTAGATGATCCAAAGAAGATGTATCCATACATTTTTTATAAGATACATCTACTTGGTCAAACTAAGGAAGTAATTTTATTTTTGACATATTTGTCAAAAAAGGGGGATATATATGTATAGGTATTGCACAGTATAAGGAAGATATATACAAGAAGTATTATCACAGGGGGAGTTATAAGTTATAAGTCACAAGTTTATACTGAGTTTACTATTTTTACATGGTCACAATTTTGAACAAATTTTGAATAAGGACAAAATTTTGATGACTTTGAGTTTTTTAACAAAGATGCCAAACTAATGCTAAAGGGGGAGATTGATACTCCTAAAATGTTTTTTTTTTTTCATTAGTTTTGTCAAATTCAATCGATAAATGAAGGATTCATAGGACTCAATCAGTGAAGCAAACAGAGAATTCAATAAAGTAAAAGAAAAGTCAGTCATATCGATAAAGGCAAATGAGTAACAGGTACCAATAAGAGCAAGATAGGCAATGAGAAGTGCATGGTAGTTACCAAACTGAGAGAATATGTTACTGAGAAATAATAAAACATGTTACCAAGTAACACAGGCCAACATAACAAATCATGGCAGATATATTGAATCTATACACCGAGAAAAAAATATTTTACTAAATTCAAAGAGATCATTTGGTAAAACATTGGAAATGTAAAAATATTCTTTCACATGATTAAAAGGTAAGATTCACCAATGGGAAATGAAAGGAATATATACATTAGAAATTAAATCAAATTTACCATTGTTTAAGGAGAATCTAGAATGTTTCCACCGCTTCTAAGTCAAGTATATAAAGAACAAATTATGAAGGTTAGAGAATGATGGAGAATGATGTGAAGGATGTGAAATTGATGTGATAGTGATGAAATGTTGATTAGCTACTGATTATAGAGAATTTAGAGAAGAACTGAGAAGGTGAATCAGATTTGAGGCTATTGAGTACTGAAGCTGAATTTTGATTGAAAAGAACTAAAGTACAGAATGAGGTTAATATATTATTGAGCACAGTGAGTCTGACCAACATTTTTTGATGTATTATTATAAAAAAGTTTAGTTCTGATTTATATTGTATTCAAAATTGTAAAATCCCACTATTAGGTAGGCCCTACTAGGTCTTATTTTGTAAATCCTTTAACAGGGTACATCTCTTAGATTAGAGATTGTGAAATCCTTTAACAAGGTAGACTATATAAGTATTTTTGTACTCCTAACAAGGTAAGCTATCAAAAGTAGCTAAACATTGTAGCTCTAACTAAGCACCCTTTTTGTTGTAGTAGTGAAGGATTATGTGTACCATCCCCACCATAGTTTTTCCCTCTAACCAAGGGTTTCTGTGAGACCAAAAATCATTTAGTTATGAGTTATGTTTTCATGTTTTATGATGTTACATGAAAATTTTTCAATTCGGTAAATGATCAGAATATATGATAGAAATACAAATCAAGTTAAGAAAAGGTTTATAAAAGTTTTTGGAGTATTGATTCACCCCTCCCCTCTCAGTACTTAACTTTCCATTATAAATTCAAAAAAGTCTCAACTCATTTTCAAGTTTCATCTTATCAATGTGATTGAGCTAAATATGGCGTGTTCCCTATCTATGATTCCTATGCAAGTTCTTTTGTTTAAGGATGTGCAGTCATATGCTCATTACAAGATTCAAGAACTGGGAGCTGGAGTTATCAAGAAATAAAATGAGGATATGTGTACACAAGCATCTACAAGTGAAAGATATAAACACAAGCATCTACAAGTGAAAGATATAAAGTATGCGGTGGACATTCCCACTAAATTACATCTTGATTGGATTACCTATGTATTAAGAAGAGTGCATGATTAGTTTATTTGGTTATACAAGCCTCACAAGATTTTAAAGTTAATGATTCATAGATTTACTAGATTCTAGGCACAAGGATTAGAGTGTACATTGAAAACTATTGCAACACATCTGGTTATTGAGTTAACCAAATCTAGACAAGATGACAGAGCTATGACTATAGATGATATTGAAGATAGAGAATTTATCTTTTCATCTAAGGTGATAGGTTATTACCTATATATTAATCAAGAAGAGTTAATGGCATGTCCAGTGGTGCTATCCATGTCGTTTATCAGATAGTGAAAGATGATTTAGTGTATGATATATGCGAGATTTTAAGAATTCAATTTTTGGAAAAATAGAAAGGATAAAGAAAGAAAAAAAGAAATCATTCAAGTATGGTTCCCTACTAGTATGTATGTTCTTTTACATCCAAAATTTATTCCCCAGTAGAGGAAATATTGTTTGGTCAAAGGAAAAACTAGTAGTTACACATATAAGTGAATTTATTAAGAATTGGGTGATAATTTTAACAATGTTATGTGGGGTTATTTTAAATAATTCCAAACTAAGATGTATAAATGTGAAAGAATTCTAGCTAGAATATTAGAAAAATATAGGGATGATGTATGTTTTCTATTAGATATAGACTCTTGTATTATGATGGAGGTTGAACCTAGAACCTATTGGGTTCCACCTATGGGTTATAAATTAGAAGGAGAGTTAGTAAGCCTACATGTAGATGAGTTACTATCAAAACCTTTGGATAAACAAGCACAAATATCTAGAACATATGAATAATTATTTTCTAAAATCAATATACAACTGAAGAAATTGATCTATGAAAGGAAAACTTGAAGGATGATATCTAATCTAGAACAAAAATTTGGTAGTGATGAAGCAGGTACATTCGATACTGCTAAAGTTGCACTTGAAGATACACCATCCAAATTCCATCCACTTATGTAAAATTGAAGATCAAGAAGGGTAAGCCTATAGTAAAGGAAGTTAAATTTAAGGTGGAATTGGTAAAGAAGACATACGAGAGGAAGAGAAAATCAATTCATGAGAAAAGTGAGCAGAAGGAAACTATGGAAGATGAAGATGTCCATACTAAATCAGATAGGGATGCAAGCGAGTTAAAAGAAAGTGGTAAGAAGAAATCCCCTAGTGTTGATTACATTGACAAAGATATTATGGAGAATGGTAGAATGGGGGGAGTTGGTAGAAGATATGGATTCCTAAATGATGAAGACAAGAAGAAGATAAAAGAGCCTATCACATATAGCCTACAAAAATTGCGTATGAATCCTAGTGAGATTTATCAAACCTTATCAAAATATCTTTATGATCTAATCCATACTAGATGGGAAGTTGGACTAAAACTAGACAGAGAAATTATGGAGAGAGCACTTAATCAAGGGAAACTTGAGCTAAATCCTGAAGATGTAAAGATAATGGTTGAAGCCTATAGATAGGAATTCAAAATAAAAAATAGAGTAGCAAGAATACTTTTTGGCAAGACACAGATTGAGTACCATGAAACTATGGATATATGGAGGAAAAATATGTAGGAAGTAGATCAAGAGGAAAATGAAGAAAAAATTGTTGGTGAGAATAAAAAAGGTAAAGAATCTGTAATTGACAAAATTCCTGACACATCTACACATGAAAAGATAATAGTTGATGTTATTGTTGATATTCCAAAAGAAGTGGAGAACATTGAAGAACAAAATATTGATTTAACTCAAACTGGTGGAGCAAAGGTAGAAGAAGAACAAATCAATGTAGATCAGGTTATGATAGAAGATGTAGTAGGTAAAGAGAATTTTCCCTCATCATCCCCAATGAAGCATTCAGAGAAATTTATCTCTGAGAGGATAGAATAAAATTGGTAGAAATTTAGAAAGGAGTTGAAGAAGAATATGATGTAAAAATTAAATTGAGTCTTTGAGAGTCAAGTGTGAAGAAGAAGCGAAAATCGGTGCCAATAGAAGAAGAAGAAGAAGAAGAAGAAAAGAGAGGAAGTAGAAGAGGAAGAAATATTCACCACATTGATAGATATACACAAATTGAAAGGTAAGGATTTGATGAAGTATTCAACATAGTTGATGAAGAAAGTTGAGAGAGATAAGTTGAGATCAAAGAAGAATAAATCTAGAGTATTGAAACAAGCTAGAGATATCCTAGATGAGTTAATTCCTAAGGTTTTCTATGATGAAGATGATTCTATTATAGATCATATGGACACATTGATAAATGCTATTTTAGATCAAGGCCCAAAATTGGAGTCTGTAGCAATAAAATTGGTAGAAGATAAATTAAAGAAGAAGATGATAGGAAAACTAGTGGAGAAGATCACTAAAGATAGGAATAAATTATCAGATCTAGTAAAAGAAGTCAAGTCTTCATTTAAAAAGGTAGGAAAACTATTCACTAAAGTATCAAACTATTTAGAGTTGGTAAAAGACTTGGAGCAGAAAATAATTGAAGTTAAAAAGGAGCTAGAGAGCTTAGGAGATTAGCTTGATCCTATTTCAAGTTTGGTTACTGGTTACAGTAGTCAATTAAAATAATTATCTCACAAGGTGAATCATATTCAACAAGAACAAGATAACATGATGATCATTTTACTTGAGCTAAAATAATTTTTATCACCTATAATGGATATCATGCAACAAATGTGAAGAAGGCAGAAGGGATTATTTCCTTACTAGACATGAGCAATCTAGACAATATAGAAGAGCTAGCTTCTAGCTAACTTGAGGAAATTATTTCTTTGGGTCACAGAAGAAGTCATGGGAGACATCCTTAGAGTTATATAAGGTAAAGTTCAAGGTAATATTTGATAGGATGTAAGAAAATTATGCATGATTGAACATATTTTTATTTTGCACCTTTGGTATTACTATCAAAAGGGTAGATTAATATATGAAGGATAATATGATAGGGTGTCATGCCCATAATTTAACCAACCAAAAATGCAACAATTTTTATTTTTTATTTTTTAAGTTCAAATGAGAGAGAATAACCTTCAAGAACAAGGATAAGTTTGTCTACGGTTAAGTGGGTCACCACCTAGGGTTAAGTTTGTTCAGATAGTGGAACCCTAGAGGGTATAGTTTGCACTTGGAATTTCCGTTCAGGATGAATTCAAGGATACCTAGGGCATAAAATGTTCAATATATCCCAATTAGACTATTCCCGTAATACATATGTCTACCTAGGTTATAGCTTTCAAAAAGGTTTGATTCAACTAATAGATATTTAATCCTACGGTGAGGGTTCATGGGATAATTACATTAACGATTGGATTTCAATTATAATTTGACAATGAACCCTATGATGTTAATTAGAACATAATGTTATCTAATAGTTCCAGAAAATTGATGACTATACTACCCCTTTACATTACCTTCTTATAGAATAATTTTTACTAAGGCAATTCATTTCGTTTAATCATAATCCTAAGAATTAACAATGATTTAAATAATTTAAATAAAACCCAACAATCTAATATCAATGATTTTTTTGCAACTACTTTACAAGCAATGAAATGAACTATAGAGTTAATTAATTGATTGATTAATGAATCTATCATATTAACAATAAATTATTTACTTATTAACTAATCAATTAAATTATTGAATAGATGTTGTACCAAAAACAAATAATAATTAAAATAACAAATCATCTTAAGTATCCTATGGCTAATAACAATTCAAAAATTAAATAAATCCATATAATTATTATTGCTAATCTTATTTAAACTAATTATCAAATGAATAAAATAAAATATTAGCTTAGCAAGTTAAATTATTAAAGGCTAAATCTAAGCACATAAACCATAACTATTAATTAGTAAATAATTTCATTAGCTATGAATTTGACCACAAATAAGATTAATAACTAATAATAAAATTAACAACTAAAAGAACCAATCCAACCCAAAAGAATTAGTCCTAACTTTCTAACCTATAATCCTAGCCTATCATTCTTACCAACCTACTAAACTAGTTGTCCCATCACCCCACTACAAATCAAGGTTGTCAAAATCTATGCATTAAAAATCCTCCCAAAGAAGCCCTCTCAAAGCTTGCGCAGATTTCCACCACATGAGGTTTGGGGCCCACCAAACCTTTTCAAAACTTAGCCCCGAGGAAATTTTGCATGGGAGGGAAAAAGTAACTTGTCAAAGAGAACAAGTCGGCAAGCAATAAATTAAAACAAGATGAAAGGAGCAGGTTTATGTAACTTGGGCCCACCTAACATGCCCACTCAACCAAGGTGCATTAACACTTTATCTCATCCCCATGTAAGGAAACTCACACAAGTAAGGGGGAGTTTGACTTGTCTAACAAGACAAGCATTAATGTGTGTTTGCAGCAAGGAGAAGCTACATAGGAGAATGGAGACATGACAAGTCATATTGTCATAGATTATAATTCCTTTATTAAATGCAATGTCAAGTCAACAAAGGGAGACAAGGAAGTCATGCAGAAGAGGTCTTGTCTTGGGAAGATAGTTAATGCCATGTCATCCCCATCTCCTATGCATGGCAAGGGGAAGTGTATCGGTGGGGTCCACGAGCAACCAAGTGGAAGGTGTATTAAATGATTCTTTTATTAATTAAAAGTTTAATTTGTTTACTCACAACACTGATTGACTAGGAATTAGTCACTAACAATTAGGTTATGTTAAGAGTTAATTTATATTAATTCTAATTAGGAAGCACATTGGGAAGGGAATATTCTATGTGGCAAGAGAATTTATTTCCTTCCCATACAAAATCTAGAGAGCATTTTTGCTCTAAAAGAAAATCTGGGAAGTGTTATATCTTTTGTTTGCCATAGCTCCATTTTTTCAATTTCTTTGCTTGCTATAAGAGATCTAATAGTATGAATTTGATAATTTAATTAATGCATTGCATTAAGAAGTCTATGAATTGACTATTACTGTTATGTGAATGTTACATTAGTATACAAATTTATTTAATTTAACATTGTTACCATGCTTCATTTTAAGGGAGTATGAGATTACAATGTTGGTTTTCAAACTAACGTGAGGATACTATTGCAATAGAAGTTTGGTCAAGGAGAGATTGACTGATTTTGAACTTGAATGCCACAATCAAACATTGAAGAGATTACAAGGTTCATACATCAACAAGATTTTATATGCTATTGAAACTATTAAATTGCCTACCCTATCAACTTCAGAAATCATTTTGCAATGAAAGAATAACTTCACTATTACAAGAAATAGAATACAATAAGCATGAAAGTAACGATTCATCATTTTCATTATGGTAATCTCTTCAAATACAAATACATATTCTTCATGAAGGAGAAGTCTTCACATTTTACAACAAGACAATACAAATTGGTAGTATTACTCAATGAGAGTTTAAAGGAGGATAACAAAACTTCTCTCCATTACAAATCACATACAACTTCACAATGGCCAAATGAAATGGAAATAACATTACAACTTTCAACCAAAAGATCAACCTCATTACAAGGGGATCCACAATACAACAATAAGGTTGTCCTCACACAACCACATCAAAATGGAGAAGACTCTCCAAAACTTTATCCACAAGAGCTTGACTTCAAAACTTGCAAATCAAAGAATAGAACCATGGGAAGCTCACCTCTCATCCAAGGTCTCAAGGAGACCAACCCTGAGCTTGGAGAACCGAGGCTAAACAGGTATGCTCAACAAAAATGCTCACAACAATACACATATGCATAAACAACAATTAACTCCCTCCCAAGGCTTCACAAATGAGTTTTCTAAGCTCATTGAAATAGGGTGAAGGTGGGCTTTTCCAAAGAGGAGAATGCCATTGCTTTAAAATTTCCTCTACATGAGTATTTCATTGCCCCTTCAAGGCTACATTTTCAAACTTCCATACACATACTTTCTTTATCAACATCCTCAAGATGAAAGAATACAATGGCTTCATGGAGCCCATACACCATGAATTTATCTCTCTTCTCCAAGAGAAGAGACTCTCACCATAATGGAGAGCCCAACTAACCCCTTCACCCAAGGCCACTTCTTCCCTTCCCAAAGGGTGAGTAATGCCTCACTCCCATGAACAAAAACTCCCCCATTCAAGAAAAATAAAACCATAAACATGAATTCAAAAACCCAAATCCCATCCCATACAACACAATATCACAACAAATCATAGAATTCATATGAATGAGAGAGCAAGAACAACATGCTAATATATTGTAAACAACAAGTAAACTTCCATGGAAATGAGTAAACCAACCTTCACAAGTGTTATGGTAAAGTGATCTTTGAGAAGAGCCCTATCCCTTATCCTTTCCTCTTCCAACCCTAATTGTCTCTAAAATTAGAGAGTGGGTGAACACTCACTAACTCTCCCAAGGGCCTCTAAAAATACCCCCAACTTCTACCCACCCACTAACATTAATTTCAAACTTGACCCTAAAGTCCTTTGGCTTTTTCCTTGTCCCCTATCATAAATGCCTGATTGGAAAGAAGTGAGGAGTTGGGTAAAGGTCAAGACTCAATCCAATTTTCGTAGCATAAGGAAAATGGGTTATAAAATGGGTCACCTAGGCCACTAGGGGGTTCTAGTTGTGCTAAAAACATCCCTAACCCATACCCCTAACACTTAGGCACTTAGATTTTGCTAAATTTGACCCTTAGGACCTCTTTTTGGCCTCTAGAAGTGGCTAGAAGAATTTAAATCCAAAAGATCAATTTGATGGAACTTTGCAAGTATCTCCAACAAGGGGATTAATTAAGTTCCTAATGAGTCAGTTAGGCTTATGTTTACATTTTCAATCCAAAGTAGACATGTCAGTACATAACACATAACAAGTGTCAAGTGACACTAACAATTACACATCACATACAAAATGACATGTCTCAACGACAACATGAAGTTTTCTAATAACACACATGCAATTCACATTTGCAACGGGTTCACATTATAATGAGGTTTTCAATCCCATATCGGATTAAACCTTAGCCTACTCCGTTCACATATGTTTGGCCTTGATTCTCCGAATGATTCCATGGTTCTCTTACCTGCACACTAAACATCGAGCATCAGTAGTTCAAGGTAATAAAATCACATGAAATATATATATTCAATTCATTATTTAACAACATAAATCAATATGCAAAATTCAATTCTAATTACAATTTTTCATTCAATAATGTTTAAACATAATAATTCCATAATCATCATGACATGTCATCCGTGAAATTATCAAATCTAATCATGATCAAGTCTTCTCATCAACTCACATAACTAAACATACATAATTAAAATCATGACATACTCTAGGTTCTAATCCACATCACAATGTAATCCACATAATATAATAATAATCATCAAACATAATATCTCGAGTCTATAACAAGATAATCAAAAGTGTGTCAATGTATCAAATCATGAAGTATCAAAATGTGAATGATCAAAAATTCTATGATGGGTCGGGGTGAGGCCTCACATAGGGAGCATAATGTATTTTCTATCAATGCCAAAGGGGGAGATTGTTAGTATTGTGATAAGATTGGGAGATTGGTATATTAGTTGCACTCATAGGAAGTAATTGGTTTGGTTGTCATTGATGGAAAATAAGTCATTTAAGTCATGTATCTTAATTGATGAAGTGCAGGATGCAATCTTTGTGAAGGATATGTAATCAACGATGCGAGAAATTAGCTAAATCTAGAAAATCGGTAGTCAGTGAGGTCAATAATTTAGTAGTGGTCATGATAGATGGATAATTTTGAGGTGCAGTCACAACTACAGTATCAACATGGTTAGACTACAGTGTGGTTCTGACCACAACTCATTTGGTTGATTAATAAGAGATATTTTATTGACACGATCTTTCAGATAGGTAAGAACACTTGTGTTCTTGAGCATTAGTTGGAAGATTCCAAATTGGTAAGTGGTATAGTGGTTGTGATTATATTTGGTGTTATGATGATGTGTAATAAGGGTTATAGAATCATTGAGTTGGCATTCTTGGAATTGGTGATATCTTATAAGGATGATTTAAGGAGGTGCATTGGAAAAGTCAAAACGTGTTTGACTTCTTTAAAAATATTTCATGTAAATCTTATTCTAAGCTAAGGCAGTCATAGGAAAATGTGTTTAACATGGAATTTATCATTTTGGTGTGTGATTATTGCACGGGAAGTCATTTGGATTTCATGTAGTCAGTGCTAGAAATTTATATAAGTGGTACTTCTCATATTTTAAAGGTTGTTTTTTTATGTTGCTATGGTTGATGTGAAGGTTGCAAAGAAAGATTGTAATCTCAATTAGGGTTGAGATCATATATCTGATAGAGATAGATTTGTGAGTAGATATAGAGTGCAGAGAACATATTGGATCTGATAGGAAATCAGTGCTACATCCAGATCACTCACTTGTTATTTTGTCATGCCCAAAATCCAAGGGCAAAATACACCAAAAAAAAATTTAAACATATTAATTAACTAATATTGTACCAAGAATGGCTAAGTGTTTTAAAGTTCAATCAAGAAGAATTGACAATGCCAGGATAAACAACATCCCAAGGTAAAACTGGAATAAGTTGTTGGAAGGATAGAGGGGAATCATGGAAAGCAAGGATGTCTTGCCAACATCCCTCGATCGGCCCCAAAAACTAGGATCAAACAAGGTCTACTAGAAAGGTTCTTTTACATTATTTAATCCCAACAAAATCTTAGTTAATAATGTTTGCTTAATGTTTTAATTTAAATTACTAACTCATAACATTAATAAAAATATTATTAGATTTTAGCCCCCTTACCTAGGTATAATAAATTAAACTACATTAATTAAGTTGCACTAATAAGTTCATTTATAAGTTTGCTGGTTAATTAGATTTTACTAATAGCCCTCTCGTTAGGCTATTCAATGGTTTAAATATTAGATTCTTGCATTACTAAAGAACTCAATAAATTACCATATCTAGGATATTTAATTTAAATTATTAAAAAGTTTAACATCATTTAAATTAATGCTATGTTTAAAGTTTACAAATTTTTAAATAACCTCATTATATATTTAAGGTTTCCCTTTACTTAATTATTCATTGCTAATTTAATAATCCCCCCAAAATCACATATAAATTTTACATCTTTAAGTCCCAAGTCTTAATATTTCACAATAAAAGATGTGGAAATTTAATTAAAAGTCCTCCCACAAAATTGAATTAAATGATCCAATAAATTAAATTTAAAATACCCAAATAATTAATTAAGGAGGTTTACACATCTAAAAATAAAAATAAGAATTTATCACACAAAATGAACAAACAAAGAATTGAATAACAAAAAAATAAAGGTCATCCCTAATTAGGGCATGACCAAAGGAGAGGAAAAGAAGAGGAAAATAAATTCATTTTGAATTTCTTTTCTTCCATCCTTCCTCTCCAAACCCTAACCCAAAATTAGGGTTAAGGTTCAAAATTTCATCTTCAAATTTTCTCTCTCTCTCTCTCTCTCTCTCTCTCTCTCTCTCTCTCTCTCTCTCTCTCTCTCTCTCTCTCTCTCTCTCTCTCTCTCTCTCTTCTTCTTCTTCTTCTTCTTCCTTTTTTTGCTTGCAGGTTTAATGGAGGCATATGGTGAAGGAATCTTCTTCAACCGCACAAAGGTATAATTCTTGTCTTTTAAAAAAAAAACTACTATTACTATATTTATTTATTTTGTTCTCTTAAAAAAATATAAAACTAATAATAAGGGGAGGGGCTGTAAGCTCCTCCCCTGGCCATAGTCATGGCCTCATTGTGGTGGCAGAGCCACCCGTGGCAACCACAACGGTGGTGGCCGCGACCATCCGCCATGGGGGCAACAATGGTTCCAGGTAGCTGTGGGGGCACCACAACATGACGGCCCATGGTCGTGCTGTCCCCTCTCGTGGGGGGGGGGGGTAGGGTTACGACTCAATCTCTTATTAAAAAGGACATTAAAAAAAATTCTAATAATAATTAATACTTAATATGTGTGTGTGTGTGTGTGTGTGCACTTAAAGAAAATAAAAAATTAAATATAAAAAGAATTTATTTTTTCCAAACCAAAAATCTCACATTATTAAATTATAAAATATGTAAATAAACACATATATAAATATTTGAATATATATGTACATATATATACACACATATTTATATTCTTTTATTTTTATTTTTAAAGAACATATGAAATTACTTTTATTATATATATATATATATATATATACCAAAATATTGAATATATATTCATATGTAACTTTTCTGGTTTGGTTTTGAAAGAAAATAACAGCAATACTAATATGATTTAAACTTTTCGAATACTCTTTTTTTCACATTTTCAAAGAAGGCACTACTCAACATTAATAAAAAAAATAGACATTTTATAACTCTTTTGACCAAGTTACAAATGCATATTTCCTTCCCTTTTCTCATACAAAACTCAAATTTCTACCCTCTTTTTTTTATATACATATTTTGAATAAATGTAACACTACTAATTAATGTAAATATATATA
This sequence comes from Chamaecyparis obtusa, assembly GCA_027943335.1. NCBI lineage: Eukaryota > Viridiplantae > Streptophyta > Pinopsida > Cupressales > Cupressaceae > Chamaecyparis > Chamaecyparis obtusa. The sequence goes on along the minus strand of BSBK01004699.1, from coordinate 1,103,639 downwards.
TTCCCATGAATTTTTATCTAATTTCTTTTTAAGTTTATGCACAACCAAAATGGAAAAAATGGAATTTTCCAAACTTATTAACAAAATAACAATACATAGTTGTTCAATTGTATAAAATGGAGAGCGGGAGGAGGAGGAGGGTCGGCGGGTGTGAATTTGAATTCCAGTTCAGGCGGGAATCATGAAACTAGAAGGAATCCTACGAATACGGTGGCAGGGGAACAACAGAAGGAGGGGGGAACATCAAGTGAGGGCTCCATCAAAGAATCAGATGAGGGAAAGGACCCAGATGATGTTCATTCCTGAGGAGGTAGGCCAGAAAATGCAATAGTTTCTGGTAAGTTTTCCTTTGTCGGGAGTGTTGGTAATGTTTTTGTTGGATACCCGGCTAAAGGGAGTTGGTCATCTTTATTTGGGGTTAAACCAACTAGAAAGTCTTCCTTTCCTTGTATTAACAATATTTCTGAGCCAAGTAAGGGAGTATTTGGCATTTTACTCCCTGATCCCCTTATGGACCACACTGTATCCAAAATGGCATTTACACTAGATGGAAAATTTACTGGGTCAAGGCCTAATATTGATATAGTTGTTGGAAACAATTGTCTGAAGGAAATTGCTACTCAATTACGTATTGTCTTTGATGTCACACTATGTCATAATCCGCAGCAATCTGCTTATACCGAGCTCAGTCGGTCTTCCTGTCAGGGATATTAGTGTTTACCGAGTTCACTCGGTTGCCGAAGAAAGTCTAGTGTTTACCGAGTTCACTCGGTTGCCGAAGAAAGTTTAGTGCTTACCGAGTTCAGTCGGTCATCGAAGAAAGTTAGTATTTACTGAGTTCAGTCGGTTATCAAAGGAGAAGGATTGTTGGTGTTTACCGAGTTCCCTCGGTCTCTGGAAAATTATAAAAGATATGGTCACCGAGCACTGTCGGCCTTTGAAGGATTTTTGCAAATAGAGTTTACTTAATTCAGCCGACTGTTATACTAATAAATGACGATTTGACTAATCCAAAAATCATATAAATAAAAGGTCAAATGTGAAAAGTAATAAGAATATATAGCAGAAGATTTACAGAAGAAGAAAAGGAAAGATATATGCGAGTTTGTGAAGGATGTTCAGATATCCTTGAGGAGCAGCAGAGATTTATTCGATCAGAGAGGATCAGACTTATGCAGAACAGAGATCTGTAATCAGCAAGACAGTTGCATTATTATACAGGTCACTTTTTCATTGTTACCTTCTTATCATTGTAACAGTGAATTCTAAATCTCTTAACCGAGTTGGTTTAACAGCCATAATATAAATCCTCTAACAAGGTGACAATTCCATTGAATTGTTTTCAAGACCTCTTACCAGGCCACTCCTAGCAGGGTGTTTTAAATCCTCTAACAAGGTCACACCTAACAGTGTGTTTTGTAACCTTTTACCGGGTTGGCTTCTAACCGGGCATCACTTCAGAAAAGTGAAAATCAGTATCTAGATACATTGGTGGTTTTTCCCATATTGGGTTTCCACGTTAAATTTTGTGTCTCTTGTGTTCTTAATTGCTTTCTCAATCATTTACATGCACTGATGAATATCTAAAGATATTATTGCTAATACTTTCTGCATCTTCAAAGTTACTGCAATCTACTTACCGAGTACTAAAACAGACAACATTGTTAAGATATCTTAAAGGATCTGCAAAGAATTAATAGTCAAGATTTATGGTTGACTGATTCACCCCCCCCCCCCCTCTCAGTCACTTCATCCATATTCCATCAATAGTTAGAGTCTTTACTACTAGAAAATGGAAGATTAAGGGGCAAGTAGATATTGTGGCTATGTCGAAAGGTTTTTTCTCTTTAGTTTTTTATAGCATGGAAGATCTATCAAGAGTTCTATGAGGACCCTAGATGTTCGGCAAATCATCATTGGCTCTTCAAAAATGGGCGACAAACCTAGACCTGAATGCAAAAAAAATTTAAATGACCCCTATGTGGGTTCATTTCCCTTGCCTCCCCTTGGAATATTGGCATGAGGATGTCTTTATGGGTCTAGCGAGTTCTTTTGGAGAACTTATTTCCATAGACCCAATGAGAGCAGCTAAGTCCAGACTTTTTTACGCAAGAATTTGTGTCAATATCCACCAAAAGGTGGATTTTCCTAAAGTCATTTCAATAATATCAAAGTTGGGCAAATATATCCAGTTAGTGGAATATGAATTTGTCCCCTTTGCTTGCTTCGCATGTAAAAAAGTTAGACACTGGGAAAACAATGTCTGATGAAACAACAGATAGAGAAAGGAAACCAAAGAAAAAACCATGAGCCTAGAAAAGAATGGAAGGAAAAAACTAGCTCGGCAAAAATACACCCAAAGATTTTTGAAATAACTCATCAAGAAGGCAATAAGGAAGGAAAGGAAAGTAATGAGAAACTAGCAGAGTAGGAAGGAAATTAATACTCTTGTATATAACAATGAGGAAAAGGGTAACAATGATTCAGTAGAGACCATGAATGTAACTGAGATCCCTATTGAACAGCAAAGGGAAGTGAAATAGAACCATTGTGATTCTTCAAGCCTCCTACAATACTCAACCCAGGAAAAAAATGTAACAATTTTAAAGAGCCCGAGAAAGGACAGTCTTGGGACAATAGAAAATATTATTGTTTCCCTGGTTCTCAGGATGAACTCTTTTACCCCCCTAGGCCTAAACTCAGGTGATCTTGTATTGAATAGAAGTCACTCTGAAGAAATGATGATGAAATATTATCACCTCTGGCGGATCTATGGAGACAAGAAATACTGGAAAACTATATTGCCTCAGGGGAAAATCAAGAAGACCCCTGGACTGAGGTTAATGGAAAAAAATTACTAAAAACTCTTCAAAAAAAGGATGAGGACCGAGTCAAAGAAATACTTATGGGTTAGAAAAGAAACAAGATAGCCATCCCCAATGCGGGGTTCAGACAAGAAGGAAACAAAAATATGTGGGAACACCGAAAGATAAAAGGAGAGGAAGAAAATATTTCAAAAATACTTGTGGGCAAGAAGCTAAATAGAATATAGAAAATGGTCAACAACTTACCATCCCTGAGATATGCTCTCTAACCTTATAAATGAAGATTATTTCTTGGAACATAAGAGGACTAAATATCCCTCATAAATAAGATGTATTGAGAAATTTGGTTAGAGATAGAAAGCCAGACAATTTACTTATCCAAGAAACAAAAATGCTCAGCGAAAAAGTGGAAAAAATTCATCCTTTTAAGAATGGAGATAGTATAGGAGGTGATTTTGATGGTGCCTCAAGTGGTGTGGTCATTTTCTGGAATAAACAGACCATTAACTACTCTTTTTTGTTGAGTGAGAAGAATATTATATTGGTTAGAGTCAACCATATAAAGATAATTTTACTTGAAACTTGATGAATACTTATGCTCCCAACACCAGAAATAGAAGATTGAAATTTTGGTGAAGTCTGAAAGAGATCCATGAGAATTTCTAAGAAGAAAGCTAGATGGTTATGAGAGATTTAAATACCCCCCTTAAAGATGATGAGAACAGGGGCGGTATCCCCTCCCAAATGGATAGCAGAATAGACCTGATGGACTACATCAATGATGAATCTTTTTTGGATGTAGATCTGGAAGGAATTTCCTATACATGGTCTAATAGAAGAACAAGCAATGATATTATCCAGGTCAAACTGGATAGATCCCTATTATCTCATGATCAGATATCCAGGTACTCCTGCTCCTTGTATTCTTTGTTGAGAATTGGTTCTGACCAATTTCCAATTTCTTTAAATGCTAATATTATCACTGGGAAAAAGAACATTCCTTTTTGGTTTGAAAAAATGTGGATGGCCCACCCAAATTTGAAAAATAGGATAGAAAACTGTTGGAACTATATTCTAGCTGGGGGAGCCATGTACAGAACCACTAAAAAACTAAATACTATTAAAAGGAAAATCAAAATATGCAACCAGGAGGTGTTTGGGGATATTTTCTTCTCTAATGGTAGAATGCAAAGTGAAATAAAAGAAATTCAAGAGAAAATTCAGAATGCAGGTCTCTCGAAGGAACTTAAAAAAATGGAAAACTCTCTGTTGGCTGACTTTCATAACATTATCTTTGAGGAATCCTTCTAGAGACAAATATCTAGAGCTCTATGGCTTAAAGTAGGGGTAAAAAATACTAGAATTTTTCATATGATTGCTATGAAGCACAAAGTGATCAACATGATCTCTAGCTTGTTAACTAATGGTAACACTATCAGGAAAGAGGAAGATATTACAAAGGAGATACTATGCTACTTCTCTTCTCTCCAAACCAAAGATGACAATTTCGCCTTGTCTGATCAAGAATAAATTCTCTCTGCTATCCCTTAGCTAGTTGATGCTATGACTAACAAATTTCTTCAAGCAATTCCTTCAGATAAGGATATTAAGAGTGCTATTTTTTCTTTTGAAGGGGAGAAATCTCCTAGCCTTGATGGATTTCCCATGTTCTTCTTCCAGTAGTTATGGGAAATTCTAGACAAAGATGTGCAGACAGCGGTTAAAGAGTTTTTTGGAACTAAAATTATCCTTAGGGAACTCAATACTACTTTTTTAGTCTTAATACCCAAAAATCCTAGAGCCAACATGGTTGATTCCTTTAGACCTATTAGTCTTTGTAACTCCCTATACAAGATTATATCTAAAGTCCTGACTTCCAGACTGCTTTCTATTTTGCCCTCGATCATTTCTCTTAAGAAGAATGGCTTTGTCCTTGGAAGACAAATCTTGGATTCCATTATTGTCACCCATGAAAAAATTCATTCTTTGGAAGCGGCTAAAAAACAATGATTCATGATGAAGCTAGATTTGTCCAAAGCCTATGACAGGGTTGATTGGCAGTTTTTAAAGAAAGATCTCCTTTCTTTTGGTTTTGATTATGGGGTCATCAAAATCATTATTCAATTGGTTACTACCATCTCTTCTTATGTCATTGTCAATGGAGGTTCTTCCAAGTGTTTTAGGCCCTCTAGAGGCCTCAGACAAGGTGATCCTATATCTCCTATCATGTTTTCTATTCTTGTGGAATGTTTAGGAAGGTATATTAATAAATTAGTGGGAGTGGGTTGTATTTCTGGTCTCCAGCATTCTTCTGCTAGATCTTCCTTCTCCCATGAGAAATTTGTTGATGATACTCTCATAATGGGGGAAGCTACCTTAAAAGAAGGTAGAAATTTGAAGAAATCCCTCACTGCTTATACTATTGCATTTGGACAACTCATCAAATGGTCTTAAAGTTCCATTTTCTTTATCAATACCCCTATTGAGAGACAAAGAAAGAACTCCAAAATTTTAGGGTGCAATATTGGAAGCCTCCCTTCCTCTTACTTGGGCTTACCTTTATGCACTAAACCTCCTGATAGCTTTTGGAATCTATTATTGATAGATTCAACAACAAGCTTGCTGGTTGGAAAGGGCCACTTTTGAGTAACTTAGGGAAACTCCAACTTCTGAAATCAACTCTTCAAAATCTCCTAGTTTATGCCTTGGGTCTTTTTAAGATTCCTCATAAATTTTCTATGGTTATTGAAAAATTTTAGAAAAGATTCCTTTGGTTAGGAGTGGAAGAAAAGAAAAGACTTAGTTTGGTGGCCTAGGAAAATGTTTGTAAACCAAAATATTGTGGAGGGCTTGTCTTGAGATCTACTAAAACTATTAACAAATCCCTCTTGTCTAAACAATTATGGATAATTTATGGGGAGAAAAAAGAATGGAATGGAATCATAAGAAATAAATGCCTCTTTAATTCCAATACTCTAGAGGATTATATTATGAATGGTAAAAATCTAAATGGTTCTAATATTTGGAATAGTATAAGTTCTACTAAAGACCTCATCGTTAAGGGGAAGAGATGGAAGCTAGGGGATGGAAGGAGAATTGACTTCTAGGAAGACAATTGGATTCAAAAAGAGCCTTTATCAAGAAACCAAGATTGGAAACAAGCTATCGATCTTTGTAAAGATATTATTGGGGAAAAAGTTAAGGATTACTAGCAAGGAAACAAATGGAGGAATCTTAGAGACATTGACAGAAGATTCATCTCCCTCTAGCATGTGTTGTAAACCTGGTTTATTGAGGATAACTTCTAGGATAAAATTATTTGGTCACCTAAGCCTAATGGTATTTATATTGTTGCCTCTACTTTTAATCTCATTACTATGAGGGAGGAAAAACCTCTCTGCTCGCAAGTTTGGTACAAATTTCTTACTCCCAAAATCAAATTTTTTTGGATCTTAGCTCAGAATAAACCTCCCACCCTTTAATATCACTAAAAGGGTTTTTTTCTTGTTAATATATGCTTTCTTTGTATGGAAGAAGCTAAAAATTATGATCACATTATGTTGCATTGCTCCTATACCCGTAGGGTTTGGGATCTAATCCTTAGAAAATGGAATTTGTGCTGGTTTTTTCCTTTTCTTTGCTAGGAATTTGTCAAGCAATAGAGCTGCTCATTTCCAAATAACTTGGCTAAAGAGTTTTGGAAGCTTATTCCTCCCTATTTATGTTGGCGCATCTGGAAGGAAAGAAATAACAAAGTTTTCAAGGATAAATACTCCAAACCAGAAGTGGTTGGAAACCATATTTGTAGAGGGCTGGAGGTGTTGGCATTAAGCAGAATTACCACTAGTGACAACACTTATTTGCATTCTCAGTACAAACTGAGCAGAACAGTGCAAACTAAGCAGAACAGTTCAAACTGAGTAGAACAGTGCAAACCGAGCAGAACAGTGCAAACCGAGCAGAACAGTGCAAACCGAGCAGAACAGTGCAAACCGAGCAGAACAGTGCAAACCGAGCAAGACAGTGCAAACTGATCAAGATAATGCAAACCGAGTAAGACAATGTAAACCGAGTAACATTATGTCTACCGAGTCACCAGTATTTACCGAGTTCAAAGCCTACCGAGTGGTTAGTATGAACTGTGCCTTCACTTCTACCGAGTGCATGACGATGCCAAGTAATGCAGTGGACACCGAGTATCAGAAAGTCACCGAGTTAGTTTGCAGGAACCGTGTAACCATACTTGGGCCGACTTAGTGGCACTTATGTTTATTTGTCAAGCCGACTTTGTAATTGTGATTAATTGTTTAGACTTGTATATAAACAATGTTGTAAAGATGTCAAAAAAAAATATATGAGTATGTATGTGAATAAAAAGAAAAGGCAGAGATAAGCAAATTACAAAGGGCTACAGCGATATAGGGAACAGCAAAGACAAATTCATCACAGAAGGTGATCAGTACATTCAGCAAATCTCAATCAGCAATCCAGTTGCAAAGCAAGAGATCTACTGTTTCATTCTAACAGGTGAATCAGTACTAAATCCTTTAACCAGGTAGACTTAACAGTCTATTGTAAAATCTCTTTACCGAGTGCATACTTCATTGTATGTTTGTAAATCCTTTAACAAGGTGGATTTAGCAATCCTTATTGCTCCTAACAGGGCAGATCATCAAAAGTGATCAAATTGTAAGCCTTAACTGGCCAACTTTATTCTGCAGTACTAAAGCTTTGTGGGTTTCATCCCCACCCCAGTTTTACTTTCTTTTTGGAAGGTTTCTAGGTAACCAAATCTATGTGTCATTGTTGTGAATGCTTCTAAGTTTCATGCTTTCTATATGCATAAGGAAAAAGTGAACTATATGTTAATACATCTGTAATTGTAAGAAAATTTGAAGTTACTGATTCACCCCTCCCCTCTCAGTAACTCGGTTAATCCCTGAATATTTCCAACAATTGGTATCAGAGCATTGTTGGTTCTCAAGATAAAGCTTAACTAGCTTGAGCAAAGATCCAAGACAATGGAGGTATTCAAACTGAACAAGGTGATTGAAAATGAAAAGCTAGATCTGGAAATGGCCATAGCTAAACTCAAGGAAGCAAAATAACATCTTTCCCAATCCCTAAGAAGAAGGAAGGAACTTGCAAATCAGATGAATGATCAGAATTACATTGAAGAAAAGGTTGAAGATCTTTTTTCCTCAAATAGCTTAGATGAAGCAAACAATGCTGTCAAAGAACTCCTAGAAAAGAATGGGTCTCTGCAGGAAGAAGTGAGAAAATTAAAAAGAGAACAAGAGCTACACTCAACAAGATTTTGTGAGATCTTAGAACAAAGAAACAAGTTGAAAGATGAATTAGATGGAAGGAACAATGAAGTTCAAAATAAAACCCTTCAGCTAGAAAACCTAATTGATCAGATCTCCCATACAAATGAGGAAATTCTGAATCTAAGATCAGAAATAGAAAACACAAGAGAAGAACTAAGATCTGAAAAGGAAATCAATCTAAGATTGGTGGATGACCTAAATGCCGAAAAACAAATCAATGAAGGAATGCTTAAAAGCCAAGAAGACTTGAATCAGTTGTATGAGCGAAATCTGCATAGGCAGAAAGGAAAAGCAGGACTTGGATACAAAGGAGAAGGTGAATCTTCTAAGCAAGGTACTCAAAGAAATCAAAAACCTACTTGTAATCAATGTGGTAAAATAGGACATACTTCAAATAAATGTTGGAACAATGAAAAAGCAGAATTCAATGGAAAATGCTACAACTGCAATCAACATGGTCACAAAGAAAATGAATGCAGGGAAAAACCAAGATTCAGAGGTAACTGTCACAAGTGCAACAAACAAGGTCACAAAGCATCCGAGTGCAGATCCAAGACATTCTATCATGCCCCGCAAGGGAACCAGAGAAATGCACAAAGGTTTACTTAGTAAAAGAAAACCTAAGTAGAGTTTTACGAAGATTTTTGAACTTTTAAAGTTGGCAAATAAACAAAACATATTCTAACTTCTTTCCAAGGTTCCCTTAAATGTAAATGTTTAAATTATTGAAAAGCTGATAAACCATTAACAACATTTACTAACCATACAAGTTCTATTTCAAGTTCTTTATTGGAAAATACATAAACACATTCATAGTTAATTTCCATCTAAAACTTTTAAAAGATCAATTACTATAATTCCATTTCATCTAACTAACATATTGCAATAGTACAACAAATGATTCATCAACATTTTACATAACTTGATACATAACAAGATTACATCTTTCCATTAAATAAACATCCCATATAACCCTTTTCCTACGTCTACCCATTATTACATCATTTGAAAATTACATTACATTTAAACTCCTCATAGGAGAATACATAAGTTTACAACAACATGAATAAGTACAGGTCTTCATTCTTCAACAGGTGCTTAGACAAATATGAATCTTCAGTTGTTTACATCTGCACAAGATACCTCGATAGAAAGATTTTCCACCCAGCCATGTGAAACTGGTAAAGTTTCACCCCCCGTGCTAGGAGATAAACACCAAGCCCACAAAGAAGGAACTTACTAGGTTTTACCAAAAGGGTTGGATAACAATTCCACAAGTACAGTTCTATTCAACAAGGGTTCTAGGGTTTGGGTAGGAAATCCTAAGCAACAACCTAAGTGAGTGTCATCGCATAGCCCTCACCCCTTGGGTTGTCCTGGTACTAGCCACACTGGCCCCGGCCCCCAAGTAGGCACATGCGAAATCTAATGCCTTTCATACAGACAAGCGCCATTCGATCGTACCTATGCATAGGTACCTTCTCCCACTCCCATCCATAGCCTGTCCTAGCGCTAATGGCATGGGCGAGGCACAATTTAATCTTTTAAATGTTTTAAACCCATCCCTTAAATTTTATTAGGTTATCACTTGGTTAATTAACTCATCAGTCGGTTATCCTGGTCTAGCCACTCACTTAGGGTTCCTAGGTTTCCTAACCCTAACCTATTCCCGTTAGGTTTTCCTAGCAACCTACTAACATGTCCAACATTTTCACTTTAACAGTTCTACCCTAGGATACTTAGGAGGTCCTAAAGTTTAGCACGTTTGATTGTTGATAAGTTAGGAAGCAAAGGGTTTCGTTTTCAGTTTTCTAATCCCCATCCTGACATTTAACTAAGTATAGAAATAAATTTTCACTATATATTCGCAAATAAAATAAGTATGACTTACTCACTACATTAAAATATCTCTAGCTTCTTAATTATATTTCATCTTAGATGCAATATACATGACATATTATATAATTTGCTGATTAAATTGCATATGCCTTAGAAAATGATTTAAAATTTCAAAACTATATATTATATTATATATATATATAATATTATGAATATTATATATATATATATATATAAAATACATTATAACCCATAAATTTAAAAGTACATTTATTATATTATATATATAATACTACATGTATTATATATACAATATAATACTCAATTTTTAAATCAAATAATGATTATAATCCATAAAAGACATATATTATATTACATATATAATATTATATATTATATATATAATATAATATTAAATTAATTGATAAAATATATTATATTATATATATAATATTAACCATATTATATATATAATATAACCTTAAATATAAATTATCCACATACATTTAAATATGTTTTCACCTTATATTATATATATAATATCATGCATATTATATATATAATATAATATGTATTATCGAAATGAAAGAAAACCTTTTTTTTTAAAACATCAAAAATATAATTTTTTTGAATTTTTCATTTTTTGTTTAAACTTCCACGGCGGGCGGTGCACTGCCGCCGGCAGTGGCCGCACTGCCGACGGCACCCTACGGTGTCGGCGGCAGTGGGGTCACTGCCGTTGGTACCGTAAGGTACTGCGGCGGCCTCACTTCCCCGCGCGTTTACAACACATAAAATTTTTTTTTTATTTTATTTTTTTAAAACAACTTTTGTTTAAAAAGTAATTTTTTTGAAACTATTCACAAAATGAAAAATTTTTAAAAGATAATATATATATATATATATGTAGACGTTATATTATATATATAATATATATATATATTATATATATAATATAATATATATTTTTTTTAAAAGAAATATTATAAAAATAGAACCTTTACAATATATATATTATTTTATTTTGAAACAAATGCTTCTAACAACAACCAATAATTTAATTTATAAAACTATATCCATATTCTCTCAAAACATGAACATTAATATTTATATATATATAGATATTATATATATATAGATATTAATTACAACTGCAGCGTATAGACTTTGCAATCAATAAAATTGTAATTTCTTTTCTATTGTAAAAATACTTTATGCATTAATACAACTAAGACAAATAGAGTATTAAATTATTTTCCATTAAAATCTAACAAATTTTAAATCAATTTTTGATTCAGGATCCAACCTGGATTCGAAGATTGCCGGTTGCAGATGATTTCTTCGGCCTCCCATCTGAAATTTCTTCCTGGATGCAACTCCCCGCTTTCTCCCAGATTCAACTGAAATATTAATATTATTTTCATACGTTTTCCAGCCTCCCCTTTCCTTGAATCCAACCATCATACTTATAAATTTTCTCTCCAACTATATGGTTGGAGAAGTTTCTATACGGGAAGAAACTTCTCCAACTTCCATAGTCGGTTGGAGGAGAAACTAATCTCTCCCGTAACATAATAAAGTTTTGATAATTTTAATTAAAATATTATCCAAAACAAGGTTTAATAACAAATTTAATTAATTACCTCACAAGGAATTCACATAGCCCAATTGGTAACTAACTAGCCCAACTTCTAGGAGGTCTCGAGTTCAACTCCCTCCTAGCTAGCTAGTTTTATTACCGAAGGCAATTTATTTTTATTTTATTATTTTATTTTATGTATTTCTTAATATACTTTTAATTATAAAGCTAGTGCTATTTTGCTAATCCTGTTAATATAATTAAGCATATATTTATTTATATTTATAAATATATATATATATATATATATATATATATATATATATATATATATATATATATATATATATATATATATATATATATATATATATATATATATATACCTTAATATACGTATATGTGTTCATAAGCATATGTGTGCACCCATATGTTTATGACACATATAGTATAAATAACTCATTATTCATATTACTTTCATTTTATAACTATATAGCCAGAAGATGTAGGGTACAAATAACAGCTTGTCATTAATACTAACATGATAATCTAACAAGGATAAGTCACTGACACAGAAATCGACCAACAAGGATTCACATAGACAACCTACTGACAAAGTCGAGCATACCCTAACAGCAAGAACAAGATCCAAACCCTAATAACTGATAAACCACATAATACCTCCCTACCAGGAACTGATCCGGCACTTCCCACCTAAGGTGGATGATCAAGGATAAAGGTTTTCTTTTGTGAAGCTTGGTGATATCTCCATGACAACAACAACGATCAAGGATTTTTAAGGGATCGCTCAGACTTGTGGAGCCAGGTGGAGACGATACCCGGTACCTGCAAATCCTGCATCACCAAGAAGAGATACATATACATATAGATATATAAATCAGATATATGCAAGCAGATGACTAGGATCGATACATAGTGTGGACCTCACTGAGTGAGTAACTACGACTTCGTCCCAAGTCATGAAAACACATCAGACATATGTATCCATAAACCAATTGAGATAAGGGTTAGTATACAATTCATGAGATAAAACATGTAAAACTAATACATTCTTCTAGGATCTCATAAACATATAATCAATGTAACTATAACTGAGCATATAAATATCATCTGATGAACGTATAATCCTACATGAAACATAAACATGAGTGCATAGTTCTAACCATCATAAAAAAAAGTATCAAATCATAGTATCACTGTAGGAGAGGTATTACACATTCAATCCAGCAGAACAAATTATGAAAGCAATGTTTGGATGGGACTACAACACCTGGTGTAGATGTCATTACTGTGGAGAATATGGACACATTGGCATGAACTGCATAAAACATCATCTAAGGAAAAGAGATACTACCGTAAGATGCTTCAAATGCACTAAACTCGGTCACATAGCCAGAAACTGCATGAATGCTAGTGAAGTTGAAGATGGAAAGAAGAATGAAGCAACTAAGGTCAGGAAACAGGTGAGAGAAAAGTGGATTCCTAAATCTACCGAGCAAACTAGTCCAAGTAATGGAATGGGTGGCTCTACCGACTCAAACTAAATTTCCAAGAAAGCACTGGAACTGTATTCTCCTAGACAAACTCCAAGCAGTTCCAGAACTGAATTAAAAGAAAGATCTAAATCAGCATACAAGATGCAGTAAGATGACAGGAAGGTCGGTACCAGTCTTTACCGAACAAGGTCGGTATTAGTCTTTACCGAGCGAGGTCAGAGCAATATGAATTCTCGAGTTTACCGAGTTGCGAAGCCTTCACCGAGCAATTAATTCTTAGTGGGTGACAGTCTATCAAAATTCATACCCTAATTTGTACTGAGCATTAATGACAGAGTTGTAAACAAAAGGCAAGAAATCGAACTCATTTCTCACCGTGAATTTTAGCACTTTGAGAGCAGAAAACTTCAAGAGCAATCCAGCGACTCAAATACCTTTTGCGAAAAGAATTTTCTGTGAGCTACCATGGCATCATCCAGCACCTCAGCGAAGAAAGGATCTGATATGTTAGTCCAAGGGGAATGGAAAGCACCAGATTTCAAGATCGTGCCCGCAATTGCAGCAGCCCTAGACCCGAATGGAGCTCAATCTCAAATTCCTCCTAAGGTACTACTTATTAACGATATTCACAATCATTTCAACTGTACAATTCATGAGATGGGAAACCTAGAACTAGATACTGTGCGTGAAGAACTGTGTGTGGATGGTATTCTGAAACCTGAGCACAAACATCTGGAAGATAAGGGATTAGTTCACATTGCACATTTGCCTCGAAACTTTCAGGATAAATGGGTTAGATACATTCTCAGCCGTATACATGATGGCAAGATTTGGCTTGAGCAACCCATAGAGATCACCAAGAAGATGATTCATCAAATCACCGGTCTTCCCATGTTGAACAAAGCAAAAACTACCAAAACCCTAGGTCGGTCGGAACTGGAAAAGAAAACCCTAGCCGAGTGGGATGGTAGAGGCATGAAAGTTAGCAGCATTACCGACGCTGAACTAAAGTTTGGTACACACATTATTGCCCATAAGATATATAGTTCAAGTCGACAGAATAGTGTCTCCTGTGAAGCTATTGACCTAGCATACAAAGTGGTCAAGAACAACTTATCATTTGATCTTGCAGATTTATTATTAAAACAGTTTAACAAGAACATGGAAAGCATTCAAACTTCCAAAAACAATCCATGTAAGTTTGGATCCCTACTAGTCTGTTTATTCTTCTATGTTCAAAAGTTCTTCCCTTCCAAAGGAAAAGTTGTATGGAGAAAAGATGTGCCAGTCCTTTATGAGATAAATGAATACATCTCAGAAATGGGTGAAAATTTTGAAAGTATAATGGACAGTTATTTTGAGTCTTTCAAAGAGAAGATGAATGACAGATTCCAGATTCCACAGAAGTTGGTGGAGGATTACAAGGATGACATTTGTTTCATGGTAGACTATGACAATGTATATATTCAAGCAGCTAAACTGAGGATTGTATATGTAAAACCTCTTCCTTATGAGGTAAATATTGATGAAACCAAGAATATCATTGAAGCCCTTCTTAATCAGCCTGTTAATCCCAAAGCTCCATATTTTGGAACATATGATGAAGCAAAGGTGAGAATTGAATTAAGCATAAAACTTCCACAAGCGGTAAACAAAGGAAAGAAGAGGATAGCCAAAATGCAAATGCTAACCGAGGACAAAGAAGATAACGATGAAGAAGAAAAGGAAAAGGATGAGAAAATAGAGGAACCAGAACCTGCAAAGAAGAAAGGAAAGGTTTTTATCACTAAGGCACCTAAGCCTCCCACTGCTGTATTTACAAGGAGAAGTGCAAGAGGTAAGGCAGATAAAGATAAGGCAGACAAAGATATAATATTCAAAAGGCCTCCTCTAAACTTTCAAGAGAGGATCAAACTTTTTAGAGATGGATCAGGATCTGGAGTAAGTAACATAAAATCTTTTAAATATGAAACTAGATCGGAAATAGAACAGAAGGAAATAGAAGATGCTGTTATTGAAAAGATGGGACAGTGGAAATACTCTCCTGATGAAATAGCCCCACAGGTTCCAGCTGTCTTATTAAATCCAATAAAAATGAGGTGGAGCAATGCAAAGCAAACTGTGATAGACATATTTGATCAAACCCTGAGACAGTTAATGCTGAGCTTGAAAAATGATGAAGTAAAGAAGGCATTAAAAGAAAATGAAAATAAGATGACACTAAGGTTCAATACTTGTTTGATTCTGATCAACAATATTGAATCGGTTGTGAAGGCTGCAAATGCTACATGGAAGAACATATACCATCTTCACCAACCGAGTATTGAAACAGTAATAATAAAAGATATTGAAGATGACAGTGATGAACAAGAAGAAGCCACTGAGGTAGATGATACTGTGAGGATAGCAGCAGAAGTCATTGCATCACTTCCTACCTCTCCAGTAAAAGTTTCTACATCTAGCCCGGAGACACCTTCAAGCATGGTTGTGACAACTTCAACTTTTGTCCAATCACCTATAGCAACAACAGAAGCAACCACCATTTCTTCTACCGAGTTGCAGTCTCCCATTTCATCAACTTTTCCAGCAGTAAGTATTCCAATTTTTGATTCTACAAGTGTAAATATTTTAAGTTCTCCAGTAGACAGTGTGCCAGTCTCTATAGCCAGTCCAACTATGTCTATTGTCACTACTACTAAGGCATTAAGTACAGATAAGCCTAAGGCTCTACCGAGTATAAAATTTTTGGGTAAGAATATAGTAGAGGATATAGACCTAGATGAAGAAATAGAGATTCCAACATTAGATTTTGCAAATCTATCAGCGGACCAAATGCAAAATATAGGTGAAATCCTCCAAAGGAAAGCAAAGCAAAAGAAGCTTAAAGAGGAGAGAGACAAGGAATATCAAATCATTAAGGATGCTAAAGACATTTTGTCTGATGCATTAGGTATTAAAGTAGACTCCTCTCAACATGTTTTGCTACAATTAGCTGAAGCAGTAAATAAATACAATGAGGATTCATCTGGGATAGAAAAGTTAGTTGAAAGAGCCAAGAAGAGATTCAACAATAAAGTGCTTGAGCACATTGCTCAGCACATAGCTATTAATCAAGTGGAATTGTCTTCAGATTTGTCAAATATTGAATCTACCTATTCAAATATCACCTCTCTTTTGGCCAGACTGTGCAATATTGCCGAGTTCACAAAGGATGTTAAGGATAAAATGAATAAAATGGATGAGGATATGAAGATCAGCATACAGAAGTTGCAACTTGAACCAAGTTCAAGCTCTGCTCATCACATGAAAGTCTCATACCTATCAAATATGTAGTCAGATCTACTAAAAGAAGACACAAGGATCCGGTCCACACTGCTAGACATCTAGAACATGATCCTTCCCATCATGAATACAATGTATAAGCACATTGAACATTCCAAAACATTGATTCATGACAATCAGTTCTCTATAGCAGATCACATGATTGAACTCTCTGCAGAAGTCCAAATTGCAATCCAATCATGCAAGATTCTGCAAGAAAATTGGGACAGAACCCTGGCACTAATCATGAAGGTACATTCTGATTTTCTATCAAATTTTGGATTCTCTCTATAAATCACTTGTATATACACCTTTGGCATTATCGTCAAAAAGGGGGAGATATGTATAGAAGGAGATTTGTATAGAAGAAAAAGTTAGCACATTGAAAGGGGGAGATAATGTATAAAGCCCTATGACAAGACAAATTTAAAAAAAAATCAATAAGTGTATATAAGTTTTGAGCAATAAGTGTTTTTGTCACTAATGCCAAAGGGGGAGATTGTTGGCATTAAGCAGAATTGCCACTAGTGACAACACTTATTTGCATTCTCAGTGCAAACCGAGCAGAACAGTGCAAACCGAGCAGAACAGTGCAAACCGAGCAGAATAGTGCAAACCGAGCAGAATAGTGCAAACCGAGCAGAACAGTGCAAACTGAGCAGAATAGTGCAAATCGAGTAGAACAGTGCAAACTGAGCAGAACAGTGCAAACTGAGCAGAACAGTGCAAACCGAGCAGAACAGTGCAAACCGAGCAGAACAGTGCAAACCGAGCAAGACAGTGCAAACCGATCAAGATAATGCAAACCGAGTAAGACAATGTAAACCGAGTAACATTATGTCTATCGAGTCACCAATATTTATCGAGTTCAAAGCCTACCGAGTGGTTAGTATGAACCGTGCCTTCACTTCTACCGAGTGCATGACGATGCCGAGTAATGCAGTGGACGCTGAGTATCAGAAAGTCACCGAGTTAGTTTGCAGGAACTGTGTAACCATACTTGGGCCGACTTAGTGGCACTTATGTTTATTTGTCAAGCCGACTTTGTAATTGTGATTAATTGTTTAGACTTGTATATAAACAATGTTGTAAAGATGTCAAAAAAAAATATATGAGTATGTATGTGAATAAAAAGAAAAGGCAGAGATAAGCGAATTACAAAGGGCTACAGCAGTATAGGGAATAGCAAAGACAAATTCATCACAGAAGGTGATCAGTACATTCAGCGAATCTCAATCAGCAATCCAGTTGCAAAGCAAGAGATCTACTGTTTCATTCTAACAAGTGAATCAGTACTAAATCCTTTAACCAGGTAGACTTAACAGTCTGTTGTAAAATCTCTTTACCGAGTGCATACTTCATTGTATGTTTGTAAATCCTTTAACAAGGTGGATTTCGCAATCCTTATTGCTCCTAACAGGGTAGATCATCAGAAGTGATCAAATTGTAAGCCTTAACCGGCCAACTTTATTCTGCAGTACTAAAGCTTTGTGGGTTTCATCCCCACCCCAATTTTACTTTCTTTTTGGAAGGTTCCTGGGTAACCAAATCTATGTGTCATTGTTGTGAATGTTTCTAAGTTTCATGCTTTCTATATGCATAAGGAAAAAGTGAACTATATGTTAATACATCTGTAATTGTAAGAAAATTTGAAGTTACTGATTCACCCCTCCCCTCTCAGTAACTCGGTTAATCCCTGAATATTTCCAACAGGAGGAAATTTTCATTTCTTCAATTAACAACAACACTACCAAGAATAATCCCCAAATTTCTCAAGAGAACATAAGAGAGTGGAATTTTAGTACTCCTGACTCTAATTCTAATCATCTGAGATCTATTTCTATGTGGACTTCCCCTCTGATTGATTGGGTCAAAGATAATTTTGATAGGGCATCTAAAGGCAACCTGGGAGTGGAAGGTGGAGGTGGAATCATAAGAGACTAGAAGGGAACCTGTGTTGGTGCTACTATTATTCCCCTGAGAGTGCAATCAAATCATGGAGCTAAAGAAATGGTTATTCTCAATGTTATGTTGTTGGCAGAAGAGCTGGGATGTAAAAAAGTTTGGCTGGAAGGAGATTCCCTTAATATTGTCAATAATATCAAAGGCATAAGTAAATCTTCATGGACTATTGAGCATATTATCAATAAAATTAATAATATTGCTTCAAAATTTAAATCTTTTAATGTAATCCACAACTTTCATGAAACTAACCAAGCGGTGGATGGTTTGGCTAACCTTGGGGTTAGAAGTGACATCATCTGCAAGTGGCATAGATCAAATAAGATTAATGATGACATAAATTTGATTATTAATCATGGTGGAATCAATCAAAAGGATGGATTTATCAATATTAATTATCACAATGCATGAACTAACTTAGAACTGGAGTACGTCAAAGGTGAAGTGCCAAGTGGTGATTTATTGCCTTAGTTACCCTCTGACCTTGCACACTTTCTGGGTCATAAAAAAAGAGTTAGTGCATAATTCTAACTACTTGAAGCATATTTTTTTAGCCTGGGAGATTTGGAGAGACACAATACTGAAATAGAGTTGATGAATTTTAGTGATTTCAACACCATGAAGGAGGAAGCTGAGATAGGTGGTGATCGTAGGAGGGAGGAACTGGTGGAATGTAAGTGGCTTCATGAAAAATAAGTGTGGAGAAAGTTAAAGAAGGGGAAAGTGAACCACTATCTGAAATGGTTGCATGGTAATGACAAAGAGATTACTAGGGCTTTTGTTGTAGTGTGGGAGAACGACAAAGTGAATATAGCGGGTAAATCCTTTACCCTTACTTAGATCTTCTGGCTAAGATTACAGGGCTCCCTCTTGAGGGAATTCACTTTTCCAAAGACAAGAAGATGGGAAATAAGGCTTACAAATACTTTTCCAAGTCAGATGAGGAGCGGGCTGTGCTGGTGAAAGGTAATCTTGACTATGTGAACCTGACTAATATTAAACGCATTTGGGGTTTTTTTCTTAGAATGATTGTGGAATACTTTACCCTTGATGGTAGGTATTCCAAAGTTTACAATTATCACTTTGTGCTTGTAAATCATTTCAAGCATAAAGTTAGGGTTTCCTTCCCTTTTTATTTTCTTAGTTCACTTAACCAGAGTATAGTAGACTAAACAGTTAGGGTTTCCCCTATTCTACATAAGGGGCTCATTCTTCTCATTGCAGAGTATGCCAGAAATCACATCTTTGAGCCACTTCCTAAATAGATTGGAAACAAAAAAAGAAAGAGCTCTGATATTTCCCCAGGGAAGAAGGCCAGCACTACCTCAAACAAAAAAAATCTTAAAGCCCATGTCAAAGTTGAAACTACACTCTCTATCTTTGATGAGGTTGAAGGTATGATTTTGGAGGATGGCCTGGAGGACTATTCCTCTAATAATGAAGAGATTTCTAAAGGGGAATAGAGAAATAGAGACCTCTTTGAGAAGGATAAGTCCACCATTATTGAACCTTATAAAGGTAAGGATGTAGAGAATATCCCTGCTATGGAGGTAGTTAATGACCTAGATAAGGCTAATCCTGAGGATGTCACTGATTAACTCAACAATATTATGGAGGTTTATATTGACAACGTGTAGAAGGACCATGTCGAAGACCTTGAGGAAAAGAATAATGATAATGAAAAAGAAAAGGTGAAAATTTTGGATAATACGTCTAAAAATGAAGTTGATAATGAAAATACCAGCAATAATGCTGAGGAGGATATTATCACTGAAAATTTGGGGTTTATGGAAGAGGAAACCCAAGTCGACAAAGATGTTTTTGACTTAGATAAGGAAGTCTAGAATGAGTATGTTGACTGTGAGATTAATTCCACTCTTCTTGAGAGCCCTAAGGGAGATTCTGATGAGTTGGGAGAGAAAACAAAGAATCAGAGAAGTATGGAGGAAGATCTATGGGACCAGGACTTCAAGGTCAAAAGAACCATTAATATTACCATGCTGCAAGCAGCTAAAAACAAATCTATGTATGGCTATAATATTGATAAATGGGTCCAAGATGATATCCAGGAGCTGCGCACTAAGTGTAAAGATTGGGAATCTAGGAATGCAATTCTAGAGGAGATCATTGACAAAATGTGAAATGATGTTGATATGTATCAGAAAGGCAAGAATGTTTTTGAAAAGGTAACTGTTAATACTACTATGCTGGATGACAAAATTACTAATGCTATTGATAACATGATAAAC
This sequence comes from Chamaecyparis obtusa, assembly GCA_027943335.1. Classification (NCBI taxonomy): domain Eukaryota; kingdom Viridiplantae; phylum Streptophyta; class Pinopsida; order Cupressales; family Cupressaceae; genus Chamaecyparis; species Chamaecyparis obtusa. The sequence goes on along the minus strand of BSBK01004699.1, from coordinate 1,083,017 downwards.
CTGATTACTGAGAAGATCAACAACAATGACACAATCCTAAGGAAGATGATCACCCTTACCAACATGAGCATGAAAGCCACAGTTGACAATCTAAAAGTCCTATATACCCTACTGGAAGGGAATAGTATTGATAGAATTAATGATAATGAAGATGGGAAATGGGATACCCTTCTATGATGCCCAAGATCTAGGACAAGATCAAATACCAGAAAGAAGATGACTTCCAAAGAAAAATATATCACCAATCTGAGGGAACCATCCAGAATATGCAGAACCAGATGGTGGAATCTGAGGAGTTTCTTAAAGTGTTGAATTGATATTGTTGCTGGGAGATTTTTTGTATCCAATTTGTTGGAAGGTTTTTTGTTTAGGGTGTTTCTTTTTTTGGATTTTTTTCTCACTTTGTAATCTAGGGTTATGACCTTTTTGGTTTCCTTCATCTCCCATCACAGATAGTTGTCCTTAAGTGCTTCTTTGTTTATTTTTTCTATTATTTGTTAAAGGGTTTCAAGGGCCCTTCAAAACTTGCAGTTACCACAATAAAAAAAAATCAACAATACATATCTTATATATATATATATATATATATCTTTCTTCTTTTACATACAAATACCACTTTCATAGACTTTCATTTTCTTGCACAAGTTCAGACTTTGGAATAACATAAAAATAAATCTAACATTTTATATTCTAATCCTTTCAATGGTTGAAAATACAATATTTTCTTTGAGCCTTTACATTCTAATGAAAATACAAATTTCCTACATAATTTATACATTGAAGCCACTCTTTTAAAAGAGAAATATCCTTCACTTATTTTTTTTCCAATCTTCCACATGCACAAACCTATAAACAAAGATTTATAACTCAACCATGGAGGGTCACCTCCCAACTTAGGCCTCCAAGAGGTCACCCTCGAGCTAGGAGAACAAAGGCTAGATGAAATTACACACACACGCACACATAAAAAAAAACCATATTTTTATACAAACATACAAGAAACCCCAACAAGGCTTTCACAATAGGTCTCCAAAGACCCATGTATAGGGTGAAGGTGGACCAAGCACCAAAGAGGATATTGTCAAGAAAATAAAATACATACTATGCCTTCACAAGGCTAACTTTCAACACATCACACTTACTTTTTTTTCACAACAAAATCTCCCCTTATGACCCCCAAATAAGTAACACAAAATAGAAACATGGATACCATAATCTATGCCTTATCCATCTCCTCCATGAGGAGTGACTCTACACTGGATGGGATGTCCAAAAAACCCTTCACCCACAAGGCTACTCTTCCCTCCCAAGGGTGAGTTTTTAGTTGAACTCCCTTAACACTCACATACACAAAATAACAAGAAAACAACAAGAACACAAGGAAATGGCTTCAACAACACAACACAAAATACAACATGAATTTATAAATCCAATAATGCACATAAAATGAAACTCTTTTCATGGAAAGAGAGCAACCAAACATGGTCTGAGAAAATGGAAAATGAAATTTGATGAAGAGCTATCATGTTTTTCCAAGTCCTTATACTTCCAACCCTAACTAATTCTATCAATCTCTAAAGATAGAGAGTGGGTGATCAACCCACAACTTCTCCAAACTTCCTATTAAAAGGGCTTCCTACCAAACTCCCAACAAACCATCATAAAGAGGGCATGGCTAAAGAATTCTTTTTTTCTCCATACTTGTCTCCTCTCATAATTGAGATGGAGACCAAGAATGAGGAAAAGGGATGGACTTGTCCTCTCACTCCAAACCCCAATTTTTGTCACTTGTCTTAAGGGGTACTTTTGATGCATCATAAATGAGTTATGGACTCTATTTGATCAAAATGTAACCCCTAACCCATAGTATAAAGGATAAAAGATGAAACTAAATCTGATTTGGAAGTCAAAAGGATTGAATGTTCAAATTTTGAAGGACAAGTTGTTGCTTTAAAGAAAGAACTTGAATATGTCAAGAACCAATCAAAGAACAATCAAAGATTTGATCATAGTACTAATATGTTGAAAGAGATGTTAGATGGGCAAAGACATTCTAAAGAACCTACAAGTTTGGGATACAATGTTGGACAAAGCTCTTCAAATGGATCTAAACACAAAATAGTATTTGCAACCACATATGGGAAGGAATTCACATTCAAGGAAACACCTAAGAAGAAGATTGATTTGAGTCACCATAATGTTGCACCTAAAGAGAAGATGAAGTTAGATAATAATCACAAAAGAGGCTCATTCAAATCTCCATATCCATTGCATAATCAAATAGTCAAATATAATCATTCTTTTCAAGGTTATTGTTATGGTTGTAATGATGAACTACAACTGATTTAGAACCTAATTAAAGATTTGTGATTAGAGATCACCGAGTTGCTGATTAGATATGATTAAATCAGTAATATGTTTTCATTGATGTCAACTAGTTTGACAACACTTATTTTGTAAGTTACAATACCTAAACATCTATAGGAAAGGAGTAAAAGAGATTAAGAACATAAATATCTACATGAGGAAGATGTATATGATAGATGAGGATAAGGAATACATTGGGTAACTTGCTGATGAGTCTATGACCCTATGTTATTGACTTGATTATGTTTCATTCATCTATGATGAGGAAAAGAACTAAAAGACACAAGGCAGTGTGGTCAATTGATGAAGCATCACAGTATACACCGAGAAGTGTAGTGTATACTGAGCATAGTATAAACTGAGCTTGTGTTCACCAACACATTTCTTTGTTAATAGATCAAGAGAAAGGAAAAAAATGATTAGTTTAGCCATTAAGGATTGATGAGTTGTAAAGTACATCAAAATCAGAGATGGAGATAATGTTTGTTATGAATATCAACGGCTAGCATAATTCAAGGAAGATCTAAAGGATGGAATTAAAATGTATTATAGGCACATTAGTTGAAGAAGGTTTAAGTGGCAAAATGGATGAAAGAGATTAAGCGGCATAATCTAATAAAGGAGAAGAAAATGGTTTACTTGTCTATTTAAGATAGTAGGGTTTCATTATGAAACTCATGCAGGAGGAAGGAGACTGTAGAATTATTGCATGAACAAGCTTGATTTCCTGATTTATTTCCATGGTCAACTTCCCTGCATAACTAAATTCAAATATCAGTAGTCCAAGAAAAATCATACATAGAATAATGTAAATAATTGATAATATTAAAGAATATATATTTTACTATTGGATTCACATAATTCAAAATAATATTCTCAATCCAATTTCTTCCTAAACATATTTAATCACAAAGAATATGCAAAATCCAGTCATCATATGACTTTACATGTCCATATAGGTTAATCATAAAATTTATAATTCAATCTCATCATAACAATTATCTAAATCAATTCATCAAAAATAAATATATGTAATGTAACATAAAATCTTCATCATATAATTCATAAGTGTCAAACCAACTCCTAAAACCAAATTCATCAAATTCACTGATATAAAATATATGTCTGAGAGATCTAAATATTTATTAAGAAAGAATGCAAAAACATATCATAAGGCAAAATATATCACAATTAAACATAATCCGGTCCCTTTCATATAGAGTGATAATGTTAGGAATAGTCCCAAGAGATAACTAAGAGGGGAGGGGGGGGGTGAATCAGTTATCTACAAGATTAAATTATTTATCCAATTAATTATAGAAGAACATTAAACACATACACAATGAGATGAAACTTAACACATCACCACAATTTTGGTTACGAGGAAACCCAAATAGGTAAAAACCCCGGTGGGAATTAGCACCCACTATAAACTGCACTAGAGTATAATGATCCCTGTTAGAAGATCTTACAACCCTGTTAGGAGTTGATCTTTACAATACATGAAGTACAGTGACCTGGTTAAAGGTCAGACCCTGTTAGGAGTCTTTTACAATTAACCTTATTAAAGGTGAGGACACACTATCCGGGAGCACACTACTCAAATGGTGAAGGCTACAACCTTCTATATAACAGATATACACTATATCTAGATCTTGGTGAACTAGAAAGTAGACCTGTTGTCTTGATCAGTTCTAATGAATAGCATATACTCTCTTCTTCACATAGATCTTCAACTGATGAATGTCTCAATACATTTGCATCTTCTGCTCTGCTCTTACAATCACAATAACGCTTAGCAATCACAACTGACTGGCTATAAGTATCTTTCTCCAAATGATATAATCAAGTAGGCCTATTAGGACTTCCTTGAAATCATAATAGAGAAACAATATAACTCTTCAATAACATCTTCCAATGGCTATACTAAGCACACAACACAAAATAGGACCGCACAACTCAATATGAGTAAACGCGTCGCTTCACACTGTCGGCTCCACCAAATTGACTGAAACTTTATTCTCATGCTGAAATACTTTATGTGCTCTTAACCAAACATTCTCATTTCCAAACATGAAACCAAACACACATATCAAAAGGATAGGCACAACTACTAAAACAATATAAACATTGTCGACTCCATTAGATAAACTCAAGAAACTATAACTAGCAAATAGAAACAACATAACTCAACTTCAACTACACAAATCATTCTACGTCCATGAACATAGCATCATAAACATGTCTACAACATAAATATAAATTCCCAAGGCTCCATCATAACCATACTGAAAATCACATACAAAGCTCTGCCTGTAACATTGTCAGGAACACTACTAATACAAACAACTACACAACTATTTGCACTCATAATCAACCTCTACGTCTATGATATCATGTTGATAACATATCTAAGAAACATATGCTCAAGGCTCTCTCTCCATAAGACTTCAACGCATGCTTCTTACCATATGTTGTCATCAATGACAAACATATAGTCAACATTGGCTTGTTGGAAAATCTCCAACAATCTCCCCCTTTGGCATTGATGGCAACATATGGAATGAAAAACAACACCAATCCAAACGTACAACTTTTTTATAACATTCTTCGTTTCCTCAAAAAAAATCCCCAAAGGATGAATCCTCCATCTATTGTTGAATGCTCTGAATATCAATGGTTATGTATTCTCCTTACTAATACTTACTCCGTCTTTCTAGAATATACTCCCCCTTCCTAGATTAGAACAATTGTTTTGTTTTTCATGACTATATACTCACTCCCCCTTTGACATCAATGGTAAAGGGTGCCAAAACAAATAAGCACCAATACTACTCCTAAAGTAGAGTAGTCAACCATTCATCAGTCACTGAGGACTGATGCACTATTGCAAACTCTAATCAGATCTAGGGAAGGGAATTACTCCCGGCTTCTCCCTGAGATACTCAAATGTATCCTTCGGTAAAGGGTTTGTGAATATGTCTACTAGCAGTTCTTTTGTACTCACATAATCTAATTTTACTTCTTTTTCTGCAACTTTCTCTCTTAGGAAGTGATATTTTATCTCAATGTGTTTTGTCTTTGCATGCATCACAGGGTTTTTTGACATATTGATAGTGCCAGTGTTGTTACAATGAATAACAATAGGGTAATCAATCTGAATTCCAAAATCCTTTATCATTTTCTTGATCCACATAATTGTAGAACAATTTAATGCTACTGCTACATACTTTGCTTTTGTTGTGGACTGAGAAATACAATTTTGCTTCTTTCTTGTCCAAGTAACAAGTCTATCTCCAATAAATATTGCTCCTCCTAGGGTACTCTCTCTATCATCCACGCAACCTGCCCAATCTACATCTATATACACACAAAGTTCTACATTTTCTGAATTAGGATACCATAAACCATAGTCTATAGTTCCTTTCAAGTATCTGAATATCCTCTTTACTACCATTATATGACTTTGTTTAGGTTCTCCTTCAAATCTTCCAGCAATACCAACTGCATTAGAAATATCAAGTATAGATTGAGTAAGATATATGAGTTTACCAATCATAGACTTATAAAGAGTCTTGTCTACTACTGTAGAATCATCTTCTTTTGAAAGATTGCTTCCTGTTATCATAGGGGTACTTACTGGCTTGCAATCATCCATCTTGAACTTCTTCAATATTTCTTTCACATACTTAGACTGATTAATGAGAATACCTTTGTCTATCTACTGCACATTTAGTCCCAAAAAGTACTTGATAGGTCCAATCGTGCTCATTTCAAATTCGCTCTGCATCTCTTTAGAAAATTATGCACTAAGCTTGTCATTACCACCAAAAATAATGTCATCAACAAAAATAGCAACTAGTAATAATCCTTCAGGTGTCTCTCTTATGAATAAGTTAAAATCAGCTGCTCCTTTCTTGAATCCAATCTTAGTGAAGTAACCATCTAGTCTTTCATACCATGCTCTAGGGGCTTGCTTAAGTCCATAAAGGGCTTTCTTCAGTCTGCATACCATATCAAGTTTGTCTGATAAAGTAAATCCTTTAGGCTGCTCTATGTAGACTTCTTCCTTCAACTCTTCATTTAGGAATGTTGACTTGACATCCATCTGATATACTTTAAAGTCTTTGAATGTTGCATAGGCTAGAAATAACTTTATGGATTCCAATCTTCTTACAGGGCCAAATGTATCTGAATAATCAATGCCTTCTCTCTGTTCATATCCTTTACATACTAATCTTGCTTTGTTCCTTACTACTGTACCATCTTCATTCATCTTATTTCTGAATATCCACTTGGTTCCAATCACATTCTTGTCACTAGGTCTAGGGACCAATTCCTATGTATCATTATTAACTATCTAATCTAGCTCTTCTTTCATTGCTTCATGCCAATCTGAATCATTACATGCATCTTCAACACTTAAAGGTTCAATTTGTGAAAGTAAACATATCACTTCATCAACTGTTGAACTTTTTACCTTTGATCTTGTCATGAATTTGTTGTTCTGATCTCTAAATATCTTCTTTTGAATGTTATCTAGATGTGAATTTTGGAATGTTAGGTGTGACTCTCTCATCTATCTTCTATGATTCTTCTTCACTTGTTTTAGGATCATTGAATAATACATCAATGTTGTCAAACATTTCTTCAACAATTGTTTCTCTACTGATAGGACTAGGTTCTTCTTCAATCATAGATGCATAATCATGATATCTCTCTTGAATCATAAACTTTTCATCAATCTTTACATGAGCACTTTCAATGATCTTCTTCAATCTTAAGTTAAAACATCGATAAGCTTTTCTTTTAGTAGAGTAACCAAGAAAAATACCTTCATCGCTTCTTGCATCAAACTTGCCAATAGCTTATGTTACCAATTTTAGCATCATGCTAAAATTGGCAAAAGTTTAGACATCATTGGTGAAAGGTACTTTTGATACATTTAAATATTGAAGCATTCATGATTAATTACTATATGCTGAATGGCAATACAAATACATGTTCAGAAAGAGAAAATTTATTTAATTTGCAAATGCATTATTTACAAGTAAATTATAAGTATATTTTCAATCAAAAGTTCTTTATTCATTTGCAACAGAATATACAAAATGGGTCCCACACAAGCCATGGGATAGCTCTTAAAAACAATGCAAGAAATAGAAAGAACATGCATATGTACAGAAGTCAAGGAAAAGATAAGGGTTGATTCCATCATTGCCTAGATGGAATGATGGATGAGGTTGTTGAATAGCCTTGGTTGGTTGATTGAAGAGGTTCCGCATCCTGGAGGTGCCTACAAAATATGGAAGAGAGGGCGTTAGTCTAAAAAGACTAAGCAATGATGAAATTAACACCTATCTCTAAGTATGACAACAATACAGATACATGTTCAGAAAAAGAAAAATAGAAAGAAAATCATTTTTTATACTAATACTATTTTCTTCATGTGCAAGTGTGTAATTTTCTGATAGAAGTAATGTAAACAATGTGCACAAAATTAGAGTAAACAATGTATTTGTTTGTTTTCATTAAGTGTGCATTTACAAAAAATAGTTACATTATGTCAAAGATGCAGTGAGATGTTCAAAGTGTTGTTGTGCTAAAAAGATTTAAGATATCAAGTTCAAGAAGCAACCAAGAAAATACAATAAAGAGATAACAATATTATAATAGTGTATGTTACAAATGAATGGAAATAAGAAAATCACAATAAACATCAGCAAGGTTAATGCAGAGTGAAGTATTCTTGTATCAGTTCAAACAAATGTTGACTCCAAGTGATCAAGCCATGTTTCCAACTATAATTTGAATTCAGAATAAACAAAGTCCTCATTTTATGATTAGACCCAAGTCTCAAATGAAGGTTCATACAAATTGGAAGAATGAGATATCAAAACTGGGATTTTTTACATCAAGCTCAAATTAAATGAATCAACAACATAGACCGTGCAATAGCAAGCTAAATCTAGATGAAGATGGCACATTTTTAAGGATGAGATTTTTTGCTCAAGCATCTACAGCGAGCCTCGGTAATCATAGCATATTATTCATTCACAACTTGAAATAGAGGAAAAGTGCCTTAAGATTTTTGTAAGATGAAGGTTTCCAGGAGGCAATAAAGGTAAATGCCCATAAGTCTCTAGCCAATTTGAGTCAATGCAAATATATAGCCTGTACTTCAAGAAAGAAAAGTTTGAGTTTGAGGAAAACCAAGTGCTAGAGCAAATAAAATACAAATCTCAGCTCTTGGTAATCACAGTCTAAATAAGTCGGGTTTAAAAAGTAATAAAATCAAATCTCAACAGCCCAAGTGGTTATTAATGCAAATTTGTTGATAGAATAAATAAAGTTTAGCTAACAGTGGTCATGGTCACGGTGAATGATGGACACAAAATTTGTGGTGCATAAAGACTGGTTAAAGTGCAATGAAAGCATCATGAACAAATCTAGCATCCAAAAGAAAGGTTAAAGTGTAAATGCAACAAAAGAAGAGATACTTATCTCAAGGTTAGCTTCTAGTTTTGAATCAATGGAGCTTCACGTAGAGGAACCCCCTTCTAGATCAAGGCCCAAAATCTGCTAAGTGTTCTAGTCAAAGCCAAGTCTTCAAATAGTTACGGCCCATAAGATTTCAGTCAAGCAGGGTTTAAAGCTATAAAGAGGAGTGCAAGCTCTCAGGTTCATGAAATAATCACAATAAAAATGCTCGGGTACCATCAGATAAAACAAGTATCATAGCTCGAAAGCTTTCAGTTCATATTCAAGCCCATGATCAAGCAGTGTTCCAGCAGTTCAAACAAGCACTTCCAATGGAGGTCAAGTTACATCTTCAACATGGTGAAAACCACAATTTGGAGCCTCAAAACCTTCCAGCCATAACCCGTGTTTCAAGAGCACAGAGAAGATCCAAATTTACATAGACAACCAGAGAGAAATGGCAGCAACAAAACCCTAACATTTCCCTCTTTTCATATGCTACGAAATACCTAATATGATAAGAGATAAAAGATGTGGAATGAAGGCCTTCGCAAAATTTGATAAAAACTTGGAGTCCGAAAAGCAGTTGCAGTGTACAAAGACAGCTAGTCAGTGCCTTGGTTTTCTCAAATGTCATCTTGCATATGTGTTGGAGATTTTTTTCACTTGGGTTTTGGGTTGCTTTTGAAGGGTCACATTAACTTTCATTACTTTGCATGTTCATTGCACTTAGAGATTTATTTCTAAGTTAGGAGTTTGTAATAGTTAGGTTGTTATTAAATTTTGAATTTTTATTCAATTTTAAATAATTATCTTCAAACATTGGTTAAACATTGTAAAAGTATTTTTTTTTTAAATCCTTATTATTAGAAACCAATAGTTAGGAGATTTAAATTTAAAGGAGGAGATTTAAATTTAAAGGCTGAGTTTTTGGCATCATGCATGCCTTAAATTTAAGTTTATCTTTTTTTAGAGGTTATTTTTGAAGGAAGGGTTTGATTTTTGAGATTGGCCTTGGAGGCTATAAAAGGGAACTCGATATTCAATTGTGGGGGTTCGGAGTTGGAGGAAAAAGAGGTGTTAAGTGAGAATTTTGTTCCTTCACCCTTTTTCTCATATTTTGTAGCCATTTTTGCAGATTCTGAAGATAATAAAGCTGGCCTCTATTATTCCTATATTTTTCTGAGTTTTGCTATCAATCCTTCCAATTTTTTTGCATTTAAGTCTTTTATTTCTTACAAGCATAGATTAGTGAATTATTTCCTAATTCCTATTCTAAAGATTTATAGAATAAACCTTTTTTGCAAAAATTACCTATCTGTTGGCTAATCCATTACCATTAGTCGTACAAACCCTAGTAATGAATTCCAGGTCATCCTAGGTGTTGTGAAGTGAATGTTATTCTAGAATTTAGTAGTGTGTGTTTGATAGATACAGATTTGTGATTCTGATAAATCTGCATTCATTTTGGTGTATCACATGTTAGTTAGGTTTCATTTTTAGTTATCCTTCTCCCTTTTCTCAAAGATTAAAAATTTCAATATTAGGTGATATTCCAAATCAACAAGAACCGGCCTAGAATCCAGAGATTCGATTTCTTTCCCACAAAGAGTTCATTTCCATGTTTCAATAGGAAGGCTAGATTTTCAATCAAGCTAGGGGTGCATTCCTGATTGACAACAGCTTCATCTCTCTTGATGTAGAACTTTCTTCCAAAGATTCTGAAGTATTTTACTATAGGTACTTTCCCAAACCATAGCTCATAAGGTGTCTTGTATGTGCCTAGCCTTAATTGAATTTTATTGATAATATAGACTACAGTATTGATAGCATCTCTCCAATAGGTGTGTGCAACTTTTCCTTCAATCATGACAGTGCGCATTGTGCCAAGTATGATCCTATTTCTTCTTTCTGCAATTCCATTCTACTAAAGGGTTCTAGGTGTACTTAGTTGTCTCTTTATCCCATGTTCTACGCAATACTCATAAAATCTATCAGAGGTGAATTCTCCTCCTCTATATGATCTTAGACATTTTATCTTTAATCCAGACTCATTTTCAACTTTAGCTTTGAATATCTTGAACTTCTCAAATGCTTCAAATTTATCTTTTAAGAACACAACCCACATCATTCTAGAATAATCATCAACAACAAAAATAAATTACCTTTCACCATAGTATGATCTTGTTTGAGTTGGTCCACATAAGTTTTTATGCACTAGATTGAATTTGTTCTCTGCCGAATTATGCTTTCTTTTGAATGAATTCCTCACATGTTTTCTCATCATACATTCCCTGCATATTGTATCAATTGGTTTTGTAATGCTAGGAAGGCTTCTAACTGCCTTTACATTTCTTATCTTTACTATATTGTCAAAATTGATGTGACATAGTCTTTTGTGCCATAACCAATTGTCATCTACTTTAGCAACAAAACAACTTGCCTCTGAATTAAGCTAAAAAACATTACCTTTTTTCTTTGAACTTGATGCAATCATTACTCCTTCTTTGTTATTAATGATGCACTTGTTGTCTTTGAATTCCAACTAATATCATTTGTCAAGCAACTGTCCAACACTTAGTAAGTTATGTTGCAAACCATCAACATATAGAACATCAGCAGTGTTATTCTTTCCATCCAAGGTGATAGCTCCTCTACTTATGATAGGTTTAGGAGTGTTGTATCCAAATCTAACCATGCCACCTTTGTACTTATCTAGATGTACAGATCTATCTTTGTCTCCTATCATTTGATGTGAACAACCATTTTCAATGATCCAGTCTATTCTGATGTCTGCTTGTGAAATTAATGCTAACTCTTGTGCTTTCTTTTCATCTTCAATATCCATTTCATCAAACATTTTCTCCATATCTTCAATAGCAATGAATCTAATTTCATCTTCTACTGAATCTTCATCTGATACTCCATCTCCAGCATAGTAACATTCTTTAGTATACTTAGGTTTGTAATTAGTTTTGAACTTCTTGACTCTTGTAGGACACTTAGATGCAAAGTGACCAATCTTGTTGCATGAAAAAAATTTCAGTGGTAACTGACCTTCATATTTTCCTTTTCCTTTTCTTTCTTTCGTAGTAATCGTAGCAATGAAATCATCTAGTTCTTTATCTTCATCATCATCATCAAAGTTACCAGAAGTGTTCAAGGATTTCTTACCATGGACTGAAGCTTTGAAGGTTGTCTCACTTTTAGGCTCTGTCTTCAAACTTGATATATCGAATGTTGAAATCTTGTTGATTAAGGTCTCTCTTCTGAAGTCTTTTAAAAACAGCATAGTCTCATCTAGGATGTTTATCTTGCTCTCATATTCTATTGTCAGAGTAGTCATCAACTTATCCATTATGTCTTCTTCCAAAATTTCTCCACCATTGTTTTTGATTCTTGCAACTGCTTCATTAATTATTTGATTATAGGCTCTGGTGTTCTCTTCAAGTAGCATCTCCAATGTATTTTACTTTTTCTTCCATGTCTTTCTACAGGCATTCTTGGCTTGGATGTCTCCTTCAAACATGTCTTCTAGATACTTCCATATCTTGTAGGCTTTATCTACTTTCTTGATCTCTGAAAACTCACTGTCAGACAAGGCGCTGATAAGGGATTCTTTGGAAATAGCATTTTGAGTGAACATCTCCTTTTTCTTAAGAGTTGCATCTTCCTTTGCAAGATCTGATAAAAAGGGACTTTGAACTTCTTTAGTAGCTACTTCAAAAATCTCAAAAGAAATGCATTGCAAATGTGTTGTCATTTTGTTCTTCCAGTCTAGATAATTCTCTCCATCAAACTTAGAACTTTATTTTCTAAATAATGCCATCTGATCAACCACAAGCTATTAAAATTTCTCTCTGAGGCACTTGTCTCTAATACCAATTGTTAGGAATAGTCCCAAGAGATAATTGAGAGGGGGGGGGGGGTGAATCAGTTATCTACAAGATTCAATTCTTTATCCAATTAAGTATAGAAGAACATTAAGCACATACACAATGAGATGACACTTAACACAACACCATAATTTTGGTTATGGGGAAACTCAAATAGGTAAAAACCCCGGTGGGAATTAGCACCCACTATAAACTGCACTAGAGCATAATGATCTCTGTTAGAAAATCTTACAACCCTATTAGGAGTTGATCTTTATAATGCATGAAGTACAGTGACTTGATCAAAGTTCGGACCCTATTAGGAGTCTTTTATAATTAACCTTGTTAATGTACACACTAAGATGTGCACTTCTCTAAATCATTCCTTCCAAGAGAATCCATGGATTGGAAACCTTGAGAAATCAATTTAGAGCTCCCTAGGTAGGGAGTGCAAAGGTTTTAAGAGTGTCTTAGCTAGAGCTATTAAGCCAATAACCTTGCTAGTAAACCATGCAATGGGAGATTCAATGAGACAAGGGAAAGAATGCCAATATCTCCAAGAATCCAAATGGAGATGAAATGCAAGCTATGCTAAGAATGGAAATGCAAGCTAAGCTATGAAAGGAAAGTACAAGTATTACAAAGCCTCCTAATTAAGCTACATGAATTAATCTAAAGCATAAAGGAAACTAAGCTAATATGAAGCTATGAATGCCATGATAATGCAAGAAATGAAACTATGATAGCATGAAAGTATGAAATCCAAGAATGCTCCAAATCTTCAAAAGCTCCAAAGTGACCTAGAAAAGTTGCAGCATAACATTAGCATAAAAAGTTGGGGATCTAGAATGAAGAAGAGAGCTCTCCTTTTATGAGAAATGAGAAAGAATGGACCATGGAGATTAAGAGGAAAAAGATTTAATCAAGGGTGGAGCTTGAAAGAGAAGCAATCCATGTGCACAAATATCCTCCAATGAGAAAATAAGAGTTGACTTTTGTGTCCATATGAGACAAAAAGTGTTTTTTCTCCTTTTTATAAAATAGGAATAATGCTTTATTTGTGCAACTTAGGATAATAGGAAAAGTGGGGCTTTTTTATTTAATAAAAGGGGAGGGAATTCCTTTTGATTAAATAAAGACTTAGGATAAGATGGTTAGCCCATAGAAAATAATCAAATAAATGATAGAACTAGGATTTGATCAAGAATAAGCAATTGATGATTTTAGAAAATAATGCTAGCAAGGGGCTAATAGTCTAGATGACCATTTTTAGGTGTATATAGTTAAAGGTGAGGACACACTGTCCGGGAGCACACTGCTCAAATGGTGAAGGTTGCAACCTTCTGTATAACAGATATACACTATATCTAGATCTTGGTGAACTAGAAAGTAGGCCTGATGTCTTGATCAGTTCCAATGAATAGCATATACTCTCTTCTTCTTCACATAGATCTTCAACTGATGACTATCTCAGTACATTTTCATCTTTTGCTCTGCTCTTCCAATCATAATCACGCTTAGCAATCACAACTAACTGGCTATAAGTATCTTTCTCCATATGATATAATCAAGTCGGCCTATTAAAAATTCCTTGAAATCATAATAGAGAAAAAATATAACTCTTCAATAACATCTTCCAATGACTATACTAAGCATGCAACACAAAATAGGACCGTGCAACTCAATATGAGTAGACGCATCACTTCACATAGTCGGCTCCACAAAATTAATTGAAACTTTATTCTCATGCTGAAATATGTTATGCACTCTTAAAAAAACATTCTTAACTCATCACCAAATATGAAACCAAACACGCATATCAAAATGATGGGTGCAACTACTAAAACAATATAAACACTATCAGCTCCATCAGATAAACTTAGGAAACTATAACTGGCAAATAGAAACAACATAACCCAACTACAACTACACAAATGACTTTACATCCATGAACATAGCATCATAAACATGTCTACAACACAAATATAAATGCGCAAGGCTCCATCATAACCATACTGAAAATCACATACAAAGCTCTGCCTATAACACTATCAGGAACACTACTGATACAAACAACTACACAACTGTCTACACTTAGAATCAACCTTTGCATCTATGATATCATGCTAATAACATATCTAAGAAACATATGCTCAAGTATCTCTCCATAAGACTTCAACGCATGCTTCTTACCATATGTTTTCATCAATGACAAACATACCGTCAACACTGGCTTGGTGGAAAATCTCCAACAAATAATTTAAAGTGCATCAAAATAGAGTATAAATACTATGTCCAACATAAATATAAAAATAATATTATGATGGTTTTGGGTAGGGCCTCACACCACCCTATAGGCATGAACTTCCTCTTAGAGTTCATAAAAAATATGGGGGTACTGAGATCTTGTCTGCACCGCATCCTCCCATGAAGTTATAACCTCATCATAACAATCCCACTAGACTGTAACCTAGTCCAATGCTTTTCCTTGAAGAGGAAACATCTAGCGTGCCAATATATGAATGGGCTCCAAACCTATCTTCTCATCTGACTCCACCTGTAAGGCATCCCAATCTATAATGTGAGACTCATCATAAACATATTATCTCAAAATAGAAACATGAAGCACATCATGGATATGTGACAGGCTAGGTGGAAAGGCTAGATGATATGCAAGTAGGCCTATTCTCTCTAGAATCTTAAAAGGTCCAACAAAATGAGATGCAAACTTAGAGACTTTTCCAAAATCGATTGGGCTCTTATGCGACCACACTCTCCATAAGAATCTATCTCCAACCATATAAACATGATCAGTCCTCTTTGCATCTGCATACTTCTTCTATCTATCTTGATCCTCTCTAAGATGTTGCCTAATTAAGAATACCTATTTCTCCATCTCTCTAGGGTGAACCCACAATATTGGGTTACACTTTTTTGCCTGAACGGACACTGAACTCTACATTTTGAAAAAAAAATATTCAGATTCAAATGCATATTATCGTTAAATTGTTTGAAATCAAAAGATGAACTAAATTAGAGTCTTTTAGGATTTTCTGTCTAGATTCTAAATATATTTTTTATTTTTATTTTTGAATTTATTTGAATGGTTTTTTCTTTCTCCCACTAAAACTGGTATGTCACTGAAAATGCCATTTTCAAAGAGTTACATTATTTTCATAAAGCATAACTTTTTTTCTAAAATAGATATCAATGTACTTCTTTCAAATTTAGTCTTATAACATCCATACAAAGGGCATGCAATAGGTTTGATGATATTATCATGATTATTGCATATTTTATTAATGTTTGAAGTTGACTAAACCATATTTTGACATACCTTGACTACATAGCTTATAACTTATCGTGCATTTGTCCAATTTCATTTTTATTTGTTTTGACAAAAAGATAAATTCAATACCTAGGGCATAGATATTTTTTAGAATTTTTTTTCTCATTTACTATTTTTCCATAAGCATCAAACACAGAGGTAGACATACGGTGAAATATCTATGTTTAATAAAACTAAAAATACAAAGTCATAACAAACTTAATATATATTAACATTATAATCATTGGAAAGATTTTTCTTAGTAGTACCTTACTACATAGATAGGTTTTTCAAATGGATTCATTTGATCTACCAAAAGATAAATTCAAAGTGATTTTTTGTCAGCATTTTAATAGGTGCGAAGGAGACTCCATTGTAGGTATCAATGAGGAGTATAGATGTCATATCAATGTTTTTTTATCTAATAGGCTTTGAGCTAACCATTTGTAATTAATTCCTTCAAATGGAACCTCTCAAGGCTTAAATCATCATATTTTATTAAAAATATGCTATTTCAGCAAAAATCAAAATGTCTAAAAAAGTGTAACCCACCATTGTGGGGTCACCCTCTAACTATGGTCCAAAAACTACCCTATCCTCAATATTGTCCCAACTCAAAGGCATCCTTTAGGGCCTACCATAAAAGACCTAATAAGGTGGCATACCTAATGATATTTGATGCTCATTGTTATAGGAAAACTTGACTAAGTGTAGGTACTCCTCCCACTTGACCTGATGGTCCATCATATACATGCATAGAATATCCTCTAACACCTAATTAACTCTCTCTGTCTAACCATTCATCTCAAGATAATAGGTTGCACTGAGATATATCCTAGTACCCAATGTTGTCTGCAACTCTCTCTAAAATGATGATGTAAAGAGAGAATCTCTAACGGAGATGATCTTATAAGGAATGCCATGAAGTCTGAATATATCTCGCAAGAACATGTTGGAAAGTGGCCTTACAATTAAAACGTAGATTTTTTCATTAATGGAAACATTATTCATTGGTATGATCGCTTGAAGTTCAGTTTAGTCTTGGATGTTCACATTGGAAAAATGACTAAGTCCAGAAAGCAGTTGACATGGTACATTCATACATTATTGTCTTGCGAGTGCAGTATATGAGGAATTAAGTCATGTGAGATTATAGGAATGTATTATGGGATGTAATAGACCTTCAGTTAAGTTCACATGTATTTTGGAATTGAATCGAGAGAGTTACAACATATTATGGGTATGCGAAGACTGTACAAAAATGAAACAAGGTAAATGAGTGGCCGTGATGATTAAGGGAGTAACATGTGGAATCCAAAAGTTCTACCTTGGATTTTGTTTGGATCCTACTCTATCTTTATGGATGTATGATCACAGACTATGTAATTATGTGTTGGACACATTTTGTGATGTATTTGTGAGCCAAATGGAAAGATTATGAGATTGAGTATATATTTTTTGAGATCCGAAGTTATGTCAGTGTAAGTAATCAATTGGGATGTAAATATAATGAAGAGGATGTCATGAGCTATTATTGGAAATACTTTGGTACTAGATAGTGATTCCATTGTAAGAGTAGTAAGCTCCATTTTGTATTCACCCCTAATAGGGTTATAGAATCCTAACAAGGTATGTCCTCTAACAAGGACTTTTACTAATGTAATATTCTACTCCTAACAAGGAAAGGTCTCCTACTAGGGACACACTACTTTTAGTGCATCATTTGTGGCCATCATCCCCACTGAGGTTTTACCTTAGCCAGGGTTTCCTCTAGAACAAATCATGGTGTTGTGAGTTGTTTACTTTATGCGAGTTTTCTTATTTCATCTATTTCATGGTTAAGCTTGAATTGGATTAAAAATAATAAAATTTCTACAATACTGATTCACTCCCCTCTCTCGGTATTACTTGATCCTAACAATTGGTATCAGAGTGCAAGGTCTTTGAAGATAAAGCCTAATAGCTTAAGGGAGATCTAAATAGATTCAAGAAGTTTGGAAGAAAACTTTGAGGTACCACTAGAAGACCTGGATAAGGATAATGCTGAAAATGCTGAATACAAATATAAGATAAAGAAAACTAAAAAAAAATATCAAGAGGCTCAAAGAGCAGATTGAATTTTTAAGAAATAAAAGGTAAGAACCTATGAGGGAATCTAAGAATGATTCATCTGATTTGGTAGAAGAAATCAAAAAAGAAAGGGATGAAATAAAGAATGAATATGAGATCATCACTGTGCGAATGACTTAATAAACTCAACAAGAGAAAGAAGAAAAGAGAAAACTTAAAGAAGCCTTGGAAAGTGAAAATGGAAAGAATGCAGCTAGAAATCAATGATGTCAAAACAAAATATGAAGAACTAGAGAAGTACAATATAATCATTAAAGGAGAGATTGTGGAGGAAAAGAAGCATATTGAAAAACTTCATGCGAGAAGTCACAAAATTGATGAACAAGTAGAGAGACAAAAGGTGACAAGATAGGAGTTATCTTCAATAAAGTTGAATGTTCCAAATCTTAGGAAAATCATTTTGAAGGTACGACAGATGAGACACCCAATCAAAAGGATAAAAATAGAGAACATATCAAACCTTTCAAAGGGAGATGCTTTGGATGTAACAAATTTGGTCACATGAAGAAGGATTGTAGAGGTAATAATGTTCCCAAAAAATTTTATGGTTATTTCTTTAATTGTTGGGAATATGGACATAAAAGAAATGAATGTAGAAAACCAGATGAAAAATATAAGAAACAAGATTATGTTAGACAACCTACTACATCCAATAAGATCATTTTTCACAAATGCAATAATCTTGGGCACATTGAAAGAACTATAAATTGCAAGTTAGACAAGATAGGTCTCAGCCTAGAAGATCACTTGTTACTTGTTTCAAGTGCAAAAATGAGGGACATATAGCCAAGTACTGTAGATACAATGGCCTAGTTGGAAAAAGAAGACCACCTACAAAAATAAAGCAAAATATTGGTGACACTAGAAAAATCTCTACAAAGTAAATGAATGAGTTTAATCACTAGTTTATAAAAGAAGGAAACAAGGTTAGTAACAAAGTATGGAAGGAAAATAATTAGACTGAAACCAAGGATCAAGGTGAAGCAGTAGATATTACTGGATCTTCACATGATGCTAATGATTCTATTTTTTCCTAGATAGCCAAGCATGTCCTTAGGGGGAGAATTGAAAGAGTTCATCAATAAATCATCTAGCCCCTAGTATGCAAAATGAGAGTCTATGAGATTGTGCACAGTTGAATGGGTATAAGTCAATGTCATGTCTAAGGTTGCAAGGCTAGGAATGAATTCTGGATTGATTGCTAGATATTATATGGGTGATTGGATTTAAATAGACTTTTGGATATACTGTCAAAGATGACTTCAAAAGATATTTAAGGGCATACTTAGTTGTTTTGATTACCATTTGAGCAAGATTAAAGAAGAAAAAAGAGATCCTTGATTAGTTTGAGCAATTTCAGTATTCGCGTGATCCACAACCCTAATTTGGTGAAGGCATTTAGATATATCTATGATCTTATATTCAATTTTAGCTATGTGAAATCATTGATGTACCTCATATTTATGATGAAAAAGAGAGGACTAGATATAAGTTCAAGAGACATCTATTTAAATCAGTGGAAGATGACCCAGAGGGTGTGTTTTTGCAAACCCCACACAGAGTGTTGCATGTAGAAGACAATAGAGCTTATATACACTGCAAATATGAACCAATTGGAGATATAGAGATACATAGTGAGTTATCAAACATATTAGATGCAGATGAAAAACTATAGTCTTCATTTGAGAAGCTAGAAAACTTGAATATTTTTCCATATGTTGAGCTTTATGAGTTTGATGAGCCTGAATGGATGAATATTATGCTCAAAAAGATCCATGATTAGTTCTTTTGGATTGGTGATGAACCAATCAATATTACTAAATAACTTATTCACCTCATCACTGGATTAGAGAATGCAGGAAAAATTCATGTGGCTGCAAAGAATATGAAGGAAGTTGAGACCCGTATTGTCTCCAAATGTGATAAAAGAGCCATGACCATCAATGAAATCAAGAAGAAGGATGTAAGGTTAATCGCAATGACTCTTGGTTATAGAATGCACAATAGCAGCTGAGCACACTTTGTTTCCATAGGGATAATCCACATAGCCTAAAAAATTGGTTGTTAAAAATGAGCACTATGATATTTGTGAGATCCTTAGATTATAGCTACTGGAAAATGTGAGAAGAATAAAACATGAAAAATAAAATACATTCAAATTTGGGTCATTAATACTGCATATCATCTTTCACATTGTACACAAGTTTCTAGGCATGCATCCTCATCCATGGAAAGAAGATGAACATAATCCTGCCAAGATCAACACATACTACAAAATGTGGGATAAGAAGTGGGTAGATGGTGAGATATTTGGCATGTTGAAGGTATTTAAAAAATATTTGAAACAAAGGGAAAGGATACCTAAGGAATTAGTGTAAAAATACAAAGAAACTATCTGCTTTATGGTAGAAACTGATTTCACATGTGTTGAGGTAGTTGAGCCTAGAGTGTGATGGTGTCCCCCAATAGAATGTGAGGTGAGCTCTCAAATCCTAACTCCACACATTGATCATATCATTGCATCTAAAATAGATCCTATTGAGGAAAGATGGGGAACTTATGAGGAGGATTCTCTAAAAGTTAGAGAATAATTGACAAAAGGTGAGAGGAAAAAGTAAGTAGAAAAGTGTGTTGACAAAATTTCTCAAAGAGAAGGGGTACCTAAAGGAATTATGGAATATTTAAGGAAAAAGGTCACATAAAGGTCTACTGAATAAGAAATCTTGGAGCTAGGACCCCTACAGTCTCCAAAATATGCGATCATCTCTGATTCACCTCCTTCTATGGTCACAACACAAGGTAAATCTCCTACCCTTCCTAAAAGAACATTGTTGAGGATTACAATAGTCAAAATTGAAGAAAATGAAGAATAAGCATATACAAGGACAAAAAGGTCCTCTAGACCCAAGATGATAAGGTCTGGTCCCGGTCCTAAAAGGAAAACCTTGGTCACTCCACCCAAGGAATAATTCCCTACCAAGAAAAGGAAAGAAGAGAAGAAATAAGAACTCATTCAAGAGAAGCATGTTGAGAGATAATTGTGGAAACCAGACCTGAAAATGTTAGCAAAGACGATAGTAGAGTAGGGAAATGTGAATCAATTGCCAAAATATTATGAAATGTATGATGAGAAGGACAAAATTCAGATAGAAGATATTGTGATAAATCATATGTTAACCTAGTATTACAAAGGACTTATTTGATAGATTAGAAGTGAGGAAGCAAAGATATTTAGAAGAAGACAATAAAATCCATGTAAAAATAATAGAAGATATGCATCCAGTTATCTCTCACAAAGAAATTGAAAGAATCTTGAAGAAAGTAAAAAACCTTTGTTGAGGAATGAAACAAGATTGATTAAGATAATGGCTAGGAAATATGAAGAAGTAGAAGACACCCAAAATGCCATTGATAAGTTTTTACTAGAAGAAGAACTAGTAAACCCTGATCCTCCTAAGAGAACCAAATCAAAGGAAATAATGATTTAAGAGTCATCCAAATCAGTTAGAATAGAAAAAGGACAGTCCAAGGATGATGATGGTACTGATCAATTTTATAGTATAGTGCGACAACCAGACTTCTTTATGGAAGGTATACCTATATCTTTAGATACATTGCAAGATGTTAATGATCCTTTTCAAGAGAATTCTCTTGAGATAGATGAAAATAATGTTAAAATAATAAATCTTCAAACACTGACTAAAGAAGAGATAAGAGAGATAATGGATGAAGGAAAGAAAGAAGAAGAAGGAAAAGATGAAAAGGAAATAGTTTTGGCTCCTAGTTCTAATCAGCCTAAGATTAGGGAGGAATTACTTGTTGATCCATTTTTGGCAAGTGATTTAGGAAAGGAATTGAAAGGCAATGAAGATTTAGATATTCTTGATGAAGATCAACTGATGAAATTGTCAATAATAGCCTTTGCTAAGGCTAAGGAGAGCTCAAAAAATAAGATAGAGAAAAAGGAAAAAGTCTTGGACAGAGCCCTTGAAAGCTTCAACAAAATTCTTCCAATCCATGTTAATCTTCAAGGGAATGATTTAGTTGATAACCTAAACAAAGTCTTGGATGACTTTGACAATCATTTTTCATCTTTGGAGAAGGCCATAGATGCAAAAGTTGAAGAAGAATTCATGGGGAAGAAATTTGTAAAGGTATGCAAGTCAATTATGTGGGAACTAGGGATATTAGATACTACCATCTCTAGAATTAGGACTTGTATTGTACATGGGAAGAAAATATATAGCTATTGTATAAATCCTTCTAAGTATGTATAAAATGTGGTGGACATAATTCACACTAATGAGAAGACATTGGGTAACTTAGAAAAGAATTGTGGGTTCTCCTCACAATCTGTTACTGAGCTGGACAAGGAAGTATCAAAATTATTTGAGAAGATCAGTGTGCTACAATATGATAAGTCGAGAGGGTTGAGAAGATTTGGTGATTTGAGAAGTCTGATTACTCCTAAACTGTCAATTTTGGAGAAGCACCTTGAGGACATGGAGACAACGAAGAAATCCTTTGATGGATCAATGCCTACTATACTAAAGGATGTTGAGATCTCATCCATTGAAATAAATGGTATAATTAAGATTGGTCATACATTGAAGAAAACATGAGAAATAGATGGAAAGGTCTTGGAAACCTCCTTCCAAGACATGCTTCGCATGGTGTAAATTTTGATATGCAGTCCCAAATTTTTGTCTTGAATATAAATACACTTTTTGTTTGTACCTTTTCCACTGAAATCAAAGGGGGAGTAGCAGTTGTGAAAATTATAACGTGTATAAACAATAGCTTGGTATTGGACACTTAGTCATTTTTCACTAAGTGTTGCTATTAATGTCAAAGGGGTAGATTGTTGTCAAGTGGCCTAATGATTACAACATAGAGGTTGTCATTTATGAAAAAATTACTCATTGGCATAATCGCTTGAAGTTCAGTTAAATTTTGGATGTTTGCACTGAAAAATGACTAAGTCTAGAAAGCAGTTGACAAGGTACATTCGTACAGTTTTTCCTTTTTTTTTTGGTGAAATTTGTATATTTATATTAATAAAACTGGTTCAAAAAAGGGCTCCCAGAGAAAAGAACCAACAAAGAAAACCTTCGTTCATTACCCATAATACAAAAGGCAGACAATTCTACTAGTTTTCCAATTTGTGGTCCTAACTACAAAGCCCAACTAGAGCCCCAATACAATTAGATAGAAATAGCCAAAATTCCCATACCCCCATAAGATTTAAGGGATGGATGTATGCAATAATCCAAAACCCCCAACTCATCCAAAAATAGCCACAATATACTGAGGCAGAGATAAGCATCAACCCCAACCCCTTACAAAATAACAATGGGGGATATATACACATATCCAAACCCCTGCCTATATACAATATACAAAATTACAAGAGACCGATATACAGCCACAAGAGCATAAAAATAATATGAATGAGATGATATTATAGAAACCCCCAAGGCTGGACTGGAACAAATCTTTAGTGACCAGAGAATCTGATAGGTCAAGAATCCAAACTGTCCAAGTGAACATGAGGAAAGGCCTGTAGCAAAAAATGAAACCTTGAGGATACACAATAAGATTAGTATAAATCAAAACCAATAAATGAGAATCATCCCTGAGACTACTCATTGCCATCCTCAAGATGAGGTGGATGGACAAAAATAGAGAGCTCCATAACCTGTCTACCTCAACATGAATAGAAGAACAAGCACTAGAATCATCCACAATATGCTGAGTAGATGAAAGATCACCTCTAACCGGTTCCAATGTGGAATCCATCAAAGGAACTGGTGTACCACATGGAGCCATATTAGAGGCTCTTCCCTCCACAACAGATGAGGCATCTTGAGGAAAAAGATTAGCATGAGAAATTGCATTAGAATGAGCGAGAAGGCCCAAAATGGCATATGTCATGGAAAATACTTTCCCTCGGTAGGCAACATCAACCGAGTTCCTATTAATAATGATATCCAAAGGCTTGATAGAAGAAGAGGCTATGCAGTCTTTAATCGCCCCATAAATCATAACAAACTTATCTGAATTCAACAACAAGTGCCACAGGAAGATATCACCCACACTTGCTTCACCCTCCCATAGATTATATCCTTGGACAATAGCCAACAGCTTGTCATTTTGAATAAACTTAGGCTAGATAGTGTCATTTGCCACATGAAATAACAATGGCCAAGATTGTGAGAGATCCAAAAAAATAGAACAAAATACAGAGATAACTTGAGATGGAAATATAATTCTCTTAAAAATTGGGGAGAGGATAGATTCCCCAATTAGTCGGTGGATACACCTATGACATTTCGGGCAATGGACATGAAACATAGAGTCAAGCAGATCATCCAAAATTTTACCTTCAAACAGAAGCTCCAATTCATCAGAAGGTAAGGAAACCCTCAAATTCAAAGGCTTGAATTCATCAACAAGTCTTGAAGTAGCCATAGCATAGAATAGCCAGTAGCCAGATTTTTACCCAAATCAACATAAAAACAAAGCAGAAAAGGCCCAAATATATAAAGCAAGGTAATAAGCGAATGAAGAAATTGATAAATGAATGAAAGACTGATGAAGCATGTGAGCATACAGATGAATTAAGTCACATAAATAAGCATATTTTAAAGATCAAAGACACGTGATATGATGCGCTCATGAATTTGCCTCAAAGCCAACTGTAGAATATGAAGCATTACCAATCATAATAGCTAGTCAAATCAGATGCATTAGTGGCATAGAATGATTAGGGAAACCATAATGAAACAAACATCCAGATCTATTAAGTGACATAAATAAACAAATTTTAAAAATCAAAGGCACGTGATATAATGCGACCATAAATTTTCCACAAAACCAACTACAGAATATGAAGCATTACCAGTCATAATAACTAGTCAAATCAGATTCATAAGTGGCATAAATATCCAGCTCACAAGAGAATGAATAAGGAAAAATGTCGAACACAAAATGCTTAGGAAAAACATAATGAAACAGACATCCACCTAGATCATGGTATATGAGGAATTAAGTCATGCAATCTTAAAATAATGTATGATGGGATGTAATAGACCTTAAATTAAGGTCGCATTTATTTTGGAATTGAATGGAGAGGGTCACAACATGGTATGGGTACACGAATATTGTACAATAGTGAAACAAGGTAAATGAGTGGTTGTGTTGGTTAAGGGAGTAATGTGTGGAATCCAGAAGTGACACCTTGGATTTTATTTGGGTCCTACCCTATCTTTATGGATGTATGATCTCCAACTATGTAATTATGTGTTGGACATATTTTTTAATGTATTTGCAAGACAACTAGAAAGATTATGAGATCAAGTATATATGTTTTGAGATGTGAAGTTATGAAGGTGTGATTAATGCATTGGGATGTAAAGATAATGCAGAGGATGTTGCAAGATATTACTGGAACTAATTTGGCATAGTGAATTCTATTTTTGTTTTTTTTTACCATAAGATACTTTGGTAATACTAGACAGTGAGTCCATTGTAAGCTCTGTAAGTTCCATTTTGTATTCACCCCTAACAGGGTTATAGACTCCTAACAGGGTTTGTCCTCTAACAAGGACTTGTACTAATGTAATATTTTTCTCCTAACAGGGACATAATACTTTTAGTGCATCATTTGTGGGTATCATCCCCACCAGAATTTTCCCTTAGCTAGGGTTTCCTTGAGAACAAATCATGGTGTTATGAGTTGTTTAATTTATGTGAGTGTTCTTCTTATTTTTTTTATTACATGGTTAAGTTTGAATTGGATTAAAAATAATAAATTATACAATATTGATTCAACCCCCCTCTTAGTATTGCTTGATCCTAATGGAACACCTGTGCCATTGTGAGTGTTGTGAAAGTAGTACGAATGGGTGAAAGGTGAGCCACCTTGGTCAACTATCACCATGATGGAATCATGGCAATGAGATGACATAGGAAGAACAACAATAAATTCCATAGATATGGTGTCCCATATCCACTTAGGTACCTCATAAGGCTAAAGAAGCCCACCAGGATGACGATGTTATGCCTTAACTCTCTGACACTCAAGGCATCAAGCTATGAACTCTACAATGTCCTACCTCATGCCTAACTAATGATAAAATTGTCTCAAATCTGCATGCATCTTCTTGACTCCATGATTGATACAGGAGCATCCTAGGTGTAAGAGCAATCTTGCATCACCCAAAAACATTTATGGTTTCTTTTCTATAAGGGCTATCTTGTGCAGAGCTTCTATTTTTGGAAATTTACTATTTTTAGTAAGTTTTCCATTAATGCTCAGAATGGTCTATTTTCTTCCCTGGAGGTTCATTTTGGTTATATCAGCTTGCCAGTAGAGTTTCATTGCCAGATCAAGTCTAGTTTTGAAGATATTGAAAAATTTTGGTATTGGCAGCAGGGTACAAAAACTTCAAACTTAGTTTTGAAGGCTTTAGAGGCCCCTGATGAGGTTGAAACTTCGGTTGAATGAAGCTTGCTTAATTTAGATGTTATAGAGCACTTCACGCCCTTTTTGAAATGGGGTCATAATAGTCAATTGGGTCAACAGGTGATGATGTATGGTCTCCGAAAATTGGGTCACCTGAAATGGCGAAAAATAATTTTCCTTCAAAAAATTTGTTTGGGTTTCAAAAGTTGTTTTGAGCTGACTCTTATGTAATAAATTGTAAAATAAAATAATTATAAGTTTGGTCAACCTTATTGGCTAAAATTCTGGAACCTTCCCAGGTGGTGGAAAATTGCCTATATAAGGAACGTTGTAGTGTTGTCTTAGGCAATTGGGAGCAGTTCTGGGTAGATCTAGGTAATGATTGGAGGCTTTGTCCTACAAAATATTGTAAAGGGAATGCCCATGTAGCTTTGCATATTGTAATTCTAAAATTTTTAATTCCACATTTGTGGAGATAATAAGAAGCCCATTTTATGTTCTTGCAAATTGTTGTTGTTTCTCTGTTCTGGTTATGTCTTTGTGGTATTAAGGGGAGCACCCTTCATCAAGTGGTATAAGAGTAGGAGTTCCTGAGTGTGTAAACAGATCACCGACTAAGAGGCAATTTGCACCAGGACCATGGGTTAGGGTTTCTATGTAAATAGATCACCGACTGTGAGGTAGTTTGCACCAGGAGCGTGGTTAGGGTTTCAGTGATAACCGGGACAATGCCTCCATGAAGGGAATGTGGCGGAAGAGTTGGTGGTGTAACACCTAAGGTTAGAGCACTCCAAAGAAAAGTGCAAGAATGCAAGAAGAGATTTGTAGAGGAATGAATCTTAATGTTAGAGTCAAAAGCGAGGATGAAGCTGAGGAAGAAGGGAATTCTGAAGGAGAAGTCAAATTTATAAATCAGGAACAAGAAAGACTTTTTTGAGCCATTTCAAAGATCAGGAAAAGACCTAAGATTGAGGTTCCTACATTTTCTGGAAATCTTAACCCAGAAGAATTGATCAACTGGATCAATGAATGTGAAGAATATTTTGAGTATGAAGATATTGAGGATTTTGATAGGGTCAAGTTTGTGAAGGCCAGATTGAAGGGTCATGCGAAGATCTAGTGGCAAGAGATTCAATTGGAGAAAAATATAAGAGGAAAGGATAAAATCACAAGATGGGATTGGATGGTGGATAAATTGAAGTGACAGTTCATTCTTGTTGATTATGAGCTTGACCTACTGAAGAAAATGCAAAGTTTGAAGCAAGCAGGAAGATCTGTTCAGGAGTATACAGAGGAGTTCTATTGAATCCTCATCAGAATAGGCCATGCAGAAGCTGACAAGGAGAAATTTGTCTGTTACCTTAATGGGTTAAGGCTGAGCATTCAGGAAGAATTCAATCTGGTTTGAATGAATAGTATTGAAGAGGCATACCAGTTTTCCCTAAAAGTAGAGGAAAGGCTGAACAAGAAGTTTGAGAGCAGACAAATCAGAAGAGGTCATGATGGAAGATTTGGTGGACGGTCATATGGAAATCGAGATGAAGATCCAAAAAAGTAGGATGAGGCCAATAACAGTCAGAATCAGAGAGGAGATAATTTCAATCGTTTCCAGGATCAGAATAATAGAGATCAGAGAGGAAGAGGAAGACGAAGAGGACAACAATCTGGAAGAGGGGGCTTCCATGGAACATGTTTTCACTATGGAGAAGAAGGTCATAGGGCATTTGAATGTCCTCAATGCCAAGGAAGGACAGATAGGAGGAATGAAGGCCAAGCCAGAGTTGCACATGTTGATGAGGATGCCAGGTCATCACATTCTGAAGATGCTGAAAGAGGAGAAACACTAATTAACAGAAGATTCCTACTGAGTGGTGAGAATGAACTTGAGCAAAGGAGGAGCCTATTTTTCACTAGATGCAAGTGTGAGGGTAAGTGTTGTGATGTGATTATTTATAGTGGTAGTACTGATAATTTGGTGTCAGAAGAGATGGTGACAAAGTTGAATCTCAAGAGGCAAAAACATCCACATCCATATCGGGTTTCTTGTGTTGGAATTAGGAGAGATAGGTACTGAGAGGGGAGGGGTGAATCAGTGCCTTCAAAATTTTACTTGTAAAACCTTTCAGATCTAAAACTATAAACAGTGATAACCGACAAATATAACTTGAATATAATTGCATGAATCATTTATCCACTTAACATAAGTAAGTAAACAACATGAAATCCATAACACAATCACATGACTCAAGTATTTTGGTAACACAGAAACCCTTGTTCGAAGGTAAAAACTGCGGTGGGGATGACACCCACAAATTCTTCACTACGACATATAGAAAAGGTTTGCCTGTTAGGGCTACAAGTTTTGATCACTTCTAGTGATCTCACCCTGTTAGGAGTGACATGCTAGATCAGCTAGATCTACCTAGTTATAGGATTTCAACAACACTAATGAAGTGTGCACTCAGTTAAGAGATTTACATAAGACTGTTAAGTCTACTCTGTTAAGAGATTTTATCCAAAAACTCTATTACAATTGTCAGAAAGCAATAGGTATTTATCTTCTATTTGACACTCAATTGTCTGTTACAGATCTATAAGCTCTAATAAATTATATCACCTTTCTTGTGATGAATCTCTGCTCTGAACTACTTGGTAGCCTTTTCTGATTCTACTCAATCTAAATTCCTCTGTACTCGATTCTGCTCTGTTAATTGATAGACTTGAAGATAGGCAAAATGCTTCAAGTGCTCCTTGATTCATATATCAGTTCTCTCCAAAAATGATGGGAACACATAAATATATAGTGTTCTATTTTTGCCGCTTTAATATAATTAGGTTACACATTATAATCATAACCCTAAGATCTACGGTGTACAATAATAACCTAGATCATCTATTACAAAAGATATACATTGTATTTAATGAATATCATTACATTAAATGTTCCTCAATCTTGGTAAAACATTTTACAAACCGTTGTAACTATTTGCATAGAAGAATGTGCCATTCCTGATTACTATGTCATTTCCTGTGTTCCTTAGTAAACACTATGTAAACTAATCGGTGTATACTGTGATGCTTGGTGTTTAATGTTTGTCAGTGTTGGTGTCTGCTGGAACTCGGTAAACTGTCTTCTTCTCAGTGTATAGGCTTAACTGACTAGTATGTTTTGCTTTATGCTACCAATTAGCTCTTTGTAAGTGACCGATCAATATCTATACATACCTTTGGTACTAATGACAACCTTAGAAGGATCAATAGAGATAACAATCTCCCCCTTTGGCATTAGTATCAAAACTTCATATGTATAAAGACAAAAATGTCTATGTGACTTACATCTCCTTATATCTCTGCCATATACATATACACATCAAAAAAAAATTCTAAGTACTAAGTACTCCCCCTCGATGCATGCTCCTAGTAATATAGTATACATAGCATCCATGTACATAATATTTGGCATAATAATGTCTGATACATTTTTTTCCCCCTTTTTGATAGTAATGCCAAATACAAAATTTGAGGTAGTATACTCACAGTTTATCAAAAATTGACTGATGGGTTTTCTTCAGTGACTCTAAGTAGTTTTCTCATTCCTCTTTCAAGTTGGTGAGAGAAATGTGCTCAAGACCGACTTGTGCATGCATGTCAAAGATGTTCTCTAACCCCGAAATTTCTAGTGTTGCAACTAATAGCTTGGCTTTGACAATGTGGGCTTCAAAAATCTTCAGGTACAGAATGAGTTCGGTCTGCAACTCAGTAACCTGATCTGTTAGGTGCACTTCTTGTTTCTTTAAATCTTCTATCAACTGCTAGAGCTTTTGAACTTGGTGAATATGCTTTAGGAAAGCATGTGGCTCAATGATAGCTACATTGGTACTCAACTATATTTCTACTTCTAAACCTTTGATCTTTTCACTGACTTCAATAGTGAAGGTGTCTAGAGTACATAGCTTCAATAAGTATTGACAAATTGTCTAGGTGATGGATTTTGTTTTAGTAATTACCTCAGATAATTTGACCTTAAGTAATGCCACTTCTTGGCTGATTTTCTCTGCTAATTTGTGTTGTATTTTGGATTCTTCCCTTTCTTTAATTCTTTTATCTGCATCGGTGTTTGGGGCGTTGGTTTTCTCTGCAAGTGTAGCAAGTTGATCTATAATAGGCATACCCTCATCAATGTGTATCTCAGGTACTACTTGTTGGAGGATATCTCACACATCATTTAGTACTTCTTTTCTTTTATGCTCTTGCTTTAGTTTCTCTTGCGTTGCCTTTCATGAACATAATTCCCCATATTTACTCTATTCCTCAGGGCTTAGGGTCCTCGGGTGACACTCAGGTTAAATAATCACTTCATCTAGGGTGACCAGCCCTTTTCCTTTCTTCTTCTTCTTCTGTGCTAGGGGTGATTTCTTCTCTATGATAGCAATGGAATTATCTCCAGTCTTCAGAGTGTCCTTCCCTATTTGCACTTGATCTTCCTTATTCTGCTCCTTGGTAGTGGTGGTCTCGATTGTTGTAGTAGGAGTCTCGATTGTGG
Source organism: Chamaecyparis obtusa (assembly GCA_027943335.1). Classification (NCBI taxonomy): domain Eukaryota; kingdom Viridiplantae; phylum Streptophyta; class Pinopsida; order Cupressales; family Cupressaceae; genus Chamaecyparis; species Chamaecyparis obtusa. The sequence continues at coordinate 1,051,827 of BSBK01004699.1, read as the reverse complement.
TTTTTGGTGGAATCACCTTGGTTGCCTGTGGTTCTTGTGTGTCCTTTGTTGCATATGTTTCTTTTGATTCGGTGGAAGGTGCCTCTGTGTGTGTAGGCTCATCTATCTCTATAGGTTGTTCTATCTGTTGATCTCCAGTTGTATCTTTGTTTTGCTCGGGTTGTACTTGGGAAATAATTTATGCTGCTTTGACAAGTACAAGAAGTTCACCCAGTAGAAATGTAAATAAACTGGCAGTGTCTTGTACTTCATCTTTGTTTGGTGCAATATTTACATCATCATCTTGGTCATCAAGATCACCATGTGTGATGTCTACAATGAGTACATCGTCATCAGTTTTCTTCTCCAGTTGAATTTCAACTTTATCTAGTGCATCCTGTGAAACTTTTATTTCTTCCTTGTCCTCGGTGATATTGATTACCTCAGTAATTGATATACCGGTATTCTTAGACTTCTTTTCTGGTCCTTCATCAATGTAAATGCCTTTGCCCTTAGAATTTTGTCTCTTCTTAGACAGGGTCAAAAATTCTTGTTGCTCAGCTTTCAGAATTGATGTCCATATAGAATCTATAGTGACATCCATATTTGCTACATTGTCATCCATGATCATTAAGGCTCTATTTTTTATCTTAAAGTTTTCTTGATATGTGGTCAAGTATTCACTGACTTTCCCAAAGCTTAAGTATGCGGCTACCCGAACTAGAGAGCATTCTCTCTTTCTCTTCTCGGTGTCTAATGCAATAGCCCATTTCTCAGTAATTATATCATCCAATTTCTTCGGCAATGCACATGAAAACTCCATTGGAACTTTCTTAAACTTTATCATCATTTGGATGACAGCCTCTTCAATTTTAGTTTGATCTTCTTTTGACATTTTGTCAAATCTATCTAGCAAAGGATCAGCGAGGTCTCCATGTTCAATTATGTCCTTAATAACTTCATCTATTGTTTTGGTCTTGCTACTGACCACTTTGAATTGATTTATATCATCCTCTATCTCTGTATCCTCTAAATCTTCCTTATTTCTTATGTATTTTCTCTTTTTCTTCGGTGCCTCAGCTACTATTTTGTTCTTTCTCTTTATGTATTTCTTCGTCAGTGTAGCTGCTCTTATTTTTGCTACTTTTACTGCTTCTTCTTTCTTGGTAGGTGGTGCTACAGTTGATGAACATGTCCTCATACCTTCATGTATCGGTGACTGCATCTTTGTAGGAATTTTAGGTGGAGGAACCTGTGTAGGATCTACTTCTTTGTTTGACTCCATCTCCTCACTATCATATGGTTTGTCGACTAACTGTAGCTGACCTTGGGTTGCTTGTTCAACGGGTATCCCTTCAGATGTCTTTGACTTATCTCCATATTTAGCAATGAGATCCTTCTTCATTTTCTTTACCTTTCTATGAATTTTACTATCTCAATATTAGTAGATATATTAGATTTAGCTTCTTCGTATACTCCAAACCTATTGGCTATGGGATCCTTTGGTACTACAAGTAGTGCATTAATAGATTTTAGTGTGAAATCATGATTCATCTCATATCCCATCGGTGCCAACCATGTTATCCTAGGCTCAACTACTTTTATCATGGTATAATCGGTGTCAACCACAAAACATGTCATCTTCAAATTTTTGAACTAATTCCCTCAGAATTTTGCTTCTCTTTTGCATTTTGGTTTGAAATTTAGTGAAGTAAGCATTAAAATCTACATTCAAATTATCTCCTAACGTGTTCATCATTTCACCAATCTATTTTTTTATCAGTACATCTGGTAACCAGTTTACTTTACTGGTGCCAGGCACAAACTTTTGTAAATAGAAGAATATGCATGCAAGTAGAGATCTATACTTACATGTGTTAGATTTCTTTTTCCTTATAGTCTTCATATTCTCTTGGAGTTGATGTAATAGTACCTTGGCAAGATCAACTTGGTGACCTTTCACTACAATTTTGTACACCATGTCTAATGTGTTACAAGGTACGTTGTTGAGTCTGCTTGATTGAAATAGCTTATACCTGATCACATGTGCTACAAATTTTACTGTTGGGTCCTTGATAGTTGAAATCTTTAATGCCTTACCATCCCATTGTGCTCTAGTGTACTTCTCAACATCTGATTGTGATGAAATTTTAAAAGCCTTAGCTTTTTCGGTATTAGGGAGCCCAGTAACCCTACTGATTACTTTCTTGGTGACCTCAATCAGTTTATCCAGCCAGAACTTGTCATCATGATATCTACTCAGAATGATTCTGATCCAATCCATCTTGAATGATTGTGGCAAGTGCATAAAATATGATAAACCTAATTCCTCAATCTTCTGGTAGTCTAATTTCATTTTTCCATCGGGGCCACAAAGTGGTTGATACGCTACAATTGTCTCAAAGTCCCCAATTTCTTTGATTTTGTAGTGAATATAAGACCTTACGTCTTCTGTCAATAAAACCCTTTCTGGTATGCTCAAAAATGCACCCATTGTATCTATTTGTGTTGTGACCTTGGGATGTGGTTTAAACTTTGGCTCAACAAAATTTTCCCTAACGATTAGGTTAACTTCCTCTTCAACACTTTGAGTTTTGCTTGCAGACGATGTCGATGTCATAAATTGATTCTAGGGTTTCGGCAAGCAACAAAATAGGAAGTTTTTGATCGCAAATGAACTTACTCGATATCATGAAGAGTGATGTCAATTTGATCTAGCATAGCCTTGAATCCTTCAGAAAATCCTTTAGCTCAAACTCTGCTCTTTGAAATTCTCCACTCTTCGAAATCGCATTGTAGAAATGAACTCTATTCTCGTGTATTTATAGAATTTTTGATGTTCCCGCTCAAAATTTTGTAATAAATGCTCCATATAAATTTTGGTATGACATGGCTATCAGCTCGGTGACTAATAAAACTTTCATTCACTTGGTTAACATAGGTTTTCTACATCGGTTGATACGTATGCTTGGTTAACATTGTTAGCTCATGATAACTAAACCATAGTACATCTGTATTCACATTGATTTGGTATAAAAACATTATGCATAAGGAACTATATGTAAAATTTGATCTTTTGAAATATTAGTCCCATACATATTGATTTCACTTTAAGTGGAGGTACCGATGTCACCCAATCCAGTGGACGAGGTTTCACTGATAACATTACTTGACTCAGCATTCTCATTAGATGCCTTCTTCCACATAGTGTTCCTTAACTTCATGATATCTGAATTAGTATATCCACTTTCAAATATATGGTTCTCATTCGGTGCTTGATCTTTGCAATTCTTGCTTAAATGACCGACCTTATGGCAGTGCATACAAGCCATCCTAGAGTTTGTTCAGTTTCTTGATTGTCCAATCTGACTCTTTCTATAACAGTTTGCTGCAATGTGTCCATATCTTCCACATACAACACAATTAGTCCATGTATTAAAATCCCAAACGTAAGAGTTACCTTGTCTCTTCAGTTGATATGGTCTGCATTGTGGTTTCTCCTTAGGTGTCTAGACTTGCTTCATTTTTGCCTTGCAGTCTCGTGCAGTGTGTCCAGGCTTGTTACAAGTATAGCATATTTTCTCCAAAGTTGTATTATTAGCAAGATCATTTTTCTTAGCTCTACACTCATAAGAAGGATGTCCAAAATTTCCACAGTAGTAACAATATCCATTAAACTTAGGAGTTAAAGGAGGTTTACTTTGTGCTTTTCTTCTGCACACATTAGATGTATGTCCCGGTTTGCCACAGTGATAACTTGTCAACACTTTAGGTTTCTGATTCTGACTGTTGTTGACTTGTTCAGCTTTTTGTGATGTTTCTCCTTGACCGGTGTAGCCTATATCAGCTCTACACCCAAATCTTCTCTGATTAGTTAAGAAGTCATCAATCTTCTTGGAGCCGTCCTCAACAAGTTTCTTCATTTCATTTTGATACTGTTGATTTTTCACTTCATTTATCAGCTTCTCATTTTCTTCTCTGAGTCTTGCAATATCTTCTAGTTTCCTTGATAATTCTGCATTTACTTGGTTTACTTCTTGATTCACAGTCATCACTTGATTGGTTGTCTGGAAATGTCAGTCAGTGAGTCTTTGTATCTCACTCTCTTTGGTTTGAAGTTGTTCACTCATCTGTCTTCGGTCATCGATTTCCAAATTTCTTTCTTGCTCAGCTTGATTTTATTTGTTCATTGTTTCTATCATTCTCACCATCTGAGATTCTTGACCGATTTGTAGTGCTTTCACTTGATCAATTAAATATTGATTCTTTTTAGATAGATCAGTGATTATGCTTTCAGATCCATCGGAGATGCTTCCAGAACTAGATCCAGTGTGTCCAAATATGTCATCAATAGGTTCTTCATGATAACTGATCTCATTCTATAGTCTTTCTAGATTCTTCCTTTCATCCAGCAATTTCCTCAATCCTTCCTTGGCTTGATTATACGGTTCCACAAACATTTGCATTTGTATCTTCTGATTCTCAATAGTCTTGTCAAGCTTGTATCTCTCCATGACTTAGATCTTTACCCTTCAGTGGATAAACTATTCAATAAGAGAACTAGGCTCTGATACCAATTGTTGGAATTAGGAGAGATAGGTACTGAGAGGGGAGGGGTGAATCAGTGCCTTCAAAATTTTACTTGTAAAACCTTTCAGATCTAAAACTATAAACAGTGATAACCAACCAATATAACTTAAATATAATTGCATGAATCATTTATCCACTTAACATAAGTAAAAAACATGAAATTCATAACACAATCACATGACTCAAGTATTTTGGTAATGCAAAAACCCTTGTTAGAAGGTAAAAACTGCGGTGGGGATGACACCCACAAATTCTTCACTACTGCAGATAGAAAAGGTTTGCCTATTAGGGCTACAAGTTTTGATCACTTCTAGTGATCTCACCCTGTTAGGAGTGACATGCTAGATCAGCTAGATCTACCTAGTTATAGGATTTCAGCAACACTAATGAAGTGTGCACCGGTTAAGAGACTTACATAAGACTATTAATTCTTCTCTGTTAAGAGATTTTATCCAAAAACTCTATTACAATTGTCAGAAAGCAATAGGTATTTATCTTCTATTTGACACTCAATTGTCTGTTATAGATCCATAAGCTCTGATAAATTATATCACCTTTCTTGTGATGAATCTTTGCTCTGAACTGCTCAGTAGCCTTTTCTAATTCTGCTCAATCTGAATTCCTCTGTACTCGGTTCTACTCTATTAACTGATAGACTTGAAGATAGGCAAAATGCTTCAAGTGATCCTTGATTCATATATCAGTTCTCTCCAAAAATGATGCGAACACATAAATATATAGTGTTCTATTTTTTCCACTTTAATATAATTAGGTTACACATTATAATCATAACCCTAAGATCTACGGTGTACAATAATAACCTAGATCATCTATTACAAAAGATATACATTTTATTTAATGAATATCATTACATTAAATGTTCCTCAATCTTGGTAAAACATTTTACAAACCATTGTAACCGTTTGCATAGAAGAATGTGCCATTCCTGATTACTATATCATTTCCTATGTTCCTCAGTAAACACTGTGTAAACTGATCGGTGTATACTGCAATGCTCGGTGTTTACTGTCTATCAATGTCAGTGTCTACTGGAACTCGGTAAACTATCTACTTCTTGGTGTATAGGCTTAACCGACTAGTCTGTTTTGCTTTATGTTATCGATTAGCTTTTTGTAAGTGACCGATCGATATCTATACATACCTTTGGTACTAATGACAACCTTAGAAGGATCAATAGAGATAACAATCTCCCCCTTTGGCATTAGTATCAAAACTTTGTATGTATAAAGACAAAAATGTCTATGTGACTTATATCTCCTTATATCTCCGCCATATACATATACACATCAAAAAAAAATTCTAAGTACTAAGTACTCCCCCTCGGTGCATGCTCCTGGTAATATAGTATACATAGCATCCATGTACATAATATTTGGCATAATAATGTATGATACATTGTTTTCCCCCTTTTTGATAGTAATGCCAAATACAAAATTTGAGGTAGTATACTCACAGTTTATCAAAAATTGACTGATGGGTTTTCTTCAGTGACTCTAAGAGGTTTTACCAACTAGTCTGTTCTACTTTATGTTACCGATTAGCTCTTTGGAAGTGACCGACTGATATATATACATACCTTTGGTACTAATGACTACCTTAGAAGGATCAATAGAGATAACAGCCTGGGTGCAGGATGACCATAAGGTCATGGTCAGTGAATAGTGCCTAGTGAAGTTCAAGATTGACGAGTACCGAGATGAGGTATTATGTGATATCATATCTATAGATGCATGTCATATGTTTTTGGGTAGACCTTGGTAGTTTGAAAAGTGTGATGTACATGATGGTTGTGTGAATACCTATTCCCTGATAAAGGATGGAGTGAGACATAAGCTAAAACCATTGAAGGAAATAGAAGAAAAGGTATGTGGTAATGCAAGAATAACTTTTGTTGATAGAGGAAATTTCTTAGATGGTATGCGGCATGAGCATATGTGTTTTACCTTAATTCCAAAGGGTAGGAAAGAGAAAATAGAAGATGTACCTATAGAAGTTGCAGAATTATTAAATGAGTTTCAGGATATTGTATCCGATAATGTGCCTGATGGATTACCACTAGTAAGAAAGATCAGCCATCAGATGGATTTGATTCCAAGAGCCAGTTTTCCAAATAAGGCAGCACATAGAATGACACTAGCAGAAAGTGAAGAGTTGAAGACAGATTTGAAGTTTAGTTCATCACATCATCCATAGATTGTATATGTAAGTAGTCCAAGAAATGCATCTAAATTGAGAAAGATAGATAAAGGAGAAATAAGTAGTGTTGAAGCTGAGGATTTTGCAGAACATTTGAAGAACATCCATGAGGAGGTGAGGAAGCACATTACCAAGATGAATGCACAATATAAGGCTAAGGAAGATGATAAAAGGAGGCATAAGGAATTTTGGGTTGGAGATAAAGTCATGGTTCATTTGCGGAAGGAGAGATTTCCAGTTGGTACATATAACAAGTTGAAAATGAAGAGGTTTGGGCCATGTAAGATACTGAAGAAGCATGATTCTAGAAATGCCTATGAGGTCAAGTTGCCTACTGAGCTAAATATTTTACTAGTGTTTAATATTTCAGATTTGATAGAGTATCATGAAGGAGGTCTTGAAGATGAGATCACAGAAGCATAATGGAGTATTCCAACAACTAGTTCAGATACCAAGGAGATTGAGGATATACTAGATAGTCATGTTGGCAGAAGCACAAGGAACAGAACATATGAAGAATATCTGGTCAAATGGAAAGGATGACATGTTGAAGATTCATCATGGCTAACAAAGGAGGAGGTTAACCGTCTTGGTTTCCCTCTTCACACTTGAGTTGTGACAGGGTCACTTCTCAAATTACCTCGGGTGTCTAATGAAGGAGCATCCTAGGTGTAAGAGCAATCTTGCATCACCAAAAAATATTTATGGTTTCTTTTCAATAAGGGCTATCTTGTGCAGAGCTTCTATTTTTGGAAATTTACTATTTTTAGTAAGGTTTCTGTTCATGCTCAGAATGGTCTATTTTCTTCCCTGGAGGTTCATTTTGGTTATATCAACTTGCCAGTAAAGTTTCATTGCCAGATCAAGTCTAGTTTTGAAGATATTGAAAAAATTTGGTATTGGCAGCAGGGTACAGAAACTTTAAACTCAGTTTTGAAGGCTTTAGAGGCCCTGGATGAGGTCAAAACTTCAGCTGAATGAAGCTTACTTAATTTAGGTGATGTAGATCACTTCACGCCCTTTCTGAAATGGGTTCATAATAGTCAATCGGATCAACGAGTGATGACTTATGGTCTCCAGAAGTTGGGTCACCTGAAATGGCAAAAAATGATTTTCCTTCAAAAAAATTGTTTGGGTTTCAAAAGTTGTTTTGAGCCGACTCTTATGTAATAAATTGTAAAATAAAATAATTCTAAGTTTGGTCAACCTTATTGGCTAAAATTCTGGAACCTTCCCAGGTGGTGCAAAATTGCCTATATAAGGAAGGTTGTAGTGTTGTCTTAGGCAGTTGGGAGCAGTTCTGGGTAGATCTGGGTAATGATTGGAGGTTGTCCTACATAATATTGTAAAGGGAATGCCCATGTGGCTTTGCATATTGTAATTCTGAAATTTGTAATTCCACATTTGTGGAGATAATAAGAAGCCCATTTTCTGTTCTTGCAAATTGTTGTTGTTTCTTTGTTTCGGTTATGTGTTTGTGGTATTAAGGGGAGCACCCTTCATCAATGATGCACTATATAAGGTTCTCTATGAGCCTCTATCATAATGAAATCACGCAATCCACCAGATGATGGTACATAAATGCACCCTCTATGACTTAAAATCCCATCAGGCTCTAATGAGTAGTCTGCATACTTTCCCTCAAGGGGTCTCTACAATTGAACCAGATGAAAAACCTATGTGTACATCACATCATCATGCAAGTAATGTAGTATATGATCCCTCAAATCTATACCAGTGGACATAGAGAAAATATCATGTCATCTCCTACTCAAAGCATCTGCAACCACATTCTCTTTCCCCATGATGTAATGTACATCAAATCCATACTCGTACAAGAACTTCATTACTTGGTCCCATCATAGAGTTACACCATTGCACAATTGTTTCTTCATCTATTAACACTACACTACCTTCGTACTTCAATTCCTCTCTAGTAAGAGCTGGTAAGATATATTTTCATACATGCTTCCACACCATCATACTCTCCCTTTCCATTCTTCGCCTCAGTGAAATTCCAAAAATGTTGTACACCACTTGTCACTTGCATCATAGTAAACTAGTAGAACATCCTTGTATTCTTGAATTGTGTGGTGCCATTGTCCAACCATATTAAGTGTTGGTTGTATCTTATACCTCTTTCCCTTAAACTATCATAGAATACTATAAATAATCCTTGCACAAACTCTGAGGAATCAGTATGATCATCACTGATATAGAAATGATACTCTCTTATAACCTTTCCATCCCCTTTGTTCTATCATGTGCATGCATGAATGCGATGTGTACAAAAATTGTAACTTGTGTAGAGTGGTAATACATAGGTTACACTTCATTTTTAGGTTTCAGTGTATAATTCTCAGCAAAATTAATGAAAAGAAAAATAGTACTGAGGTGGAAAGTGTCCTTACATGACTTGAATTTCTCATCTGACCAGCTAGCTCTATGTGTGTGACCTATGTACTCATAAACTAGTTTCTCTTGAAACATCTTCATAAAATCAGCTACGCATATATCCCTTCTCACTAACTCACACCTCTTTAATTCTTTTCCATCTTTAACATCATATGTGACTGACTTGTATTTTCCAATAGAAACTAGTGTATTACCAATTTTATGTGTGCTATCTAGATGTAGGCATCTAGGCAACTCTTTCAAACCACCACATGTAGGACAAAATATTTTCAAACACATCATCTTATAGTAAATGCACCTTTCATCTTATCTGCATAGTACACTTGAAATAAACTCTCTCGGTGACTTAGGAGGTTCTTGTAGACCACATTCCTATAAAAAAATGTTATTGTGAAAAGTACAACATATATAACGATAAATATCATAATGCATGAAAAATTCAACATGGACCCTATAACAACACATAGTATGTGCATGATTAATCTTAACATAAAATGGTTTTTTCATCTCAAAAAATATTTGGCTGATTATAATCCGAAGAAAGATTTTAAGAAACCTTTCATAAAATTGTGCTTGACTCATGTCTAAATAGTGTTTTGGATGTGGCTCATGATTTATAATTCCAATTCATCTTCTAACAACATCTTTGTGATTGGGTGAAACCCTTGTATTTTCATGTCAAAATTTGTCAATTAACGTTCTTAGTACATCAACAAAAATGTTGTCCTTGCGTGGGAGCCTACCTAAGAATGCCCAAAGATAACTATTGTTAGGTTCCCCAATTTTATCTCTCCTCTCTAAGGCATTGTATAATTTTGTTCTACTTATCCTTAATGAGTTTCTTGTTTTTCTTATTAAACGATATTTTTTCATTTCCTTTCCTATTATGGTTGATGTGAGGATACGTCAAGTAACATTAGCATCTTTTTTACGTGATTTTGTACCAATGGCTTGGTATGCATCAAAAATATTTCTCAATAGTTCTTTCACTACTATTTTCGGTTGTTCTTAACCCCAATATTCTCATTGTCTCTCTAAATTTTGGATTTTTAATCATTTCAACAACTAATTGACATCTTCCACTTTGGTTTAAATTTTCAAAATAGTTATTCCAAATTCTTTTAACCTTTCTTCTACAATTTATTTTGGAAATTTTATCATGCATTGGCCTCACAATATTTTCATCAATGTCAATTAGAAACTTTGGTTTTCTATAAATTATTCTAGGAGGTGTTAAGATATGTGCATGCTCTTAGTTTTCATCAAGTGCATCATGTGCATTAATCTCATCAAATTTAAGTGGTGTATCTTCTTCAAATTAATTAGGTGCATTCATCACATTGATTTCAAATGGAGTATGTTCATTTCATTCATTAGGTGCATTTTTCACATGCATTTGAATTGGTGCATGTTGATCATTTTGATGTGGTGCATTAGGTATATTTATCATGTCAATTTGGATTGTTTCATCTTCATCACTTTCATTAGGTGCATTAGATGATGTACCTCCACGTAACCTCCTCATATGGTCCCTTTGTCTTATCTTTACTGTTCATGTGTTCCTCTCTTGTTCTTTCCCATTACATTAATATTGATTGTCCTACACATAACATCATGATGAAAATCCATAATCAAATAGCAATAAAATAACAAATGAGCATCATTTTATTATAATCTAAAGTAAAAATCCAAAAAATAAAACAAATCAATCATTTCAAAGAATAATTGACAAAGAAAAATACAAACATGATTGTTATTATCCTAGAAACTGATGCCAAACAGTGTAGTGGGACCTTCAAACAACTTGTAGTGCTGGTTTCTAGGCCGTTGGGAATATATTATATAGGTTTTCTCATAACCCTAGTCACAAGTTATGGAAACCTTAAACCAACATAAACATTTTCCTCATAACCCATATGGGTTATGAAAAATTATAGGTTCAACTTCCATAACCCATACAGGTTTTGTAAAATAGGAACCCATGAAGGAAGGGAGGGTAGGGGGAGAGAGAGAGAGAGAGAGAGAGAGAGAGAGAGAGAGAGAGAGAGAGAGAGAGAGAGAGAGAGAGAGAGAAGGGGGGGGAAGTGAACCAAGATGGTGGATAGTTTAGTGGCCACATGCAAAAAAAAAATGAAATTTTTCATAACCCGTGCGGGTCATACAAAATTCAAAATCATGCTAGGATTAGTTTTACCAAGCCTAGCCAAAATTATTAAAAAATACCAATAGCACCTCAAAAAGTGTATAGGTTTTTAGGAACATTATATTCCTCAAAACCCACGGCTTTGGACCATTTCCAATGCCATAAATGAAGGAACGGTCACTTGAGGAAGCCATTTTTCTATAAAATACAAGTGTGTTTTGATTCTATTTATATTTTCCATTGATTGGCAACAATGACACCTCGTCGAAAAGGTAAGATTTTAATGTTTCAAATTTTTTTGTTTGTATTTTATTTGAAGTAGGGTTTTTTAATTCATTTATGTTTTGTTTTTAAATTTTGATGTCAAATTCTACAAAGACTTCCCCAAAACTAAAAAGAAAACAAAAACATCATGCACAAGCAACAGAATATAATATTGAACATGAGAAAGAACCACAACCACAAAATCCTCCTCCACAACTACCACCACTGGTAAACCCTCCATGTCCTCCATTAGATCATGTAGATGCCACACAAGATGATCTCATAAAATGCCTTACACAAAATAGTGCCCAGATTTCTATATTGGTGAATAGGTTGAGGCCCTCTAGTCTTGATCACCACTCAACCCTCGCTTTGATGCTAGAAAGAATGGCCAATAGTACAAATGAGGTTTCTAGAGAGGTTACCAAATGGGTTTCATGGAGGGATAGGTGTCAAGAATTTTATGCGGATGGCTTGTCATATGATGAAGTGAAAAAGAAGGCCATTATTAAAAGTGATGTGTGTGCCCTTTTTACCGATCCTAGTACTAGTAACACCCTAGAACTAAATACGAGTCAGTTTCCTATATATTGGTGTATTCACAATAGGATGAAAGCATCTTTTTAGGATAGGTGGTATATGGTTTTTTACCAAGCACCTTGTAATAATTAGGAGGTGCCTCTATATTTCTTGAGAAAGCTATATTGTGAGTTTATCCTCGGTGAGAAGCCAAATTACTTTGACATTCGATAGTTCCAGGGTAGAGGGAGAGGCTCTACGTAGGATAGACCTAGGGCCCGTAGGGTGGTACAACCAAAACATAGGATGCCTCTAGCTAAAAAACCCATGGTTCATGTTGTGGTCCCAATAGTTGTGAAGGAGTCCATAAATTTACAAACCCTTCATGCATCCACATCATTTACTGATGTCATCATTGAGCATGACACACATTTTGTCAAAGAAGAGGGTGGATCAGCACCTGTACCACCTTCATTGTCATCAAATGCACCATTTTCATCAGCACTTGTGCCATCTCCTTCTGTTAGAAATAGGGAATACTGAGAGGGGGGATGAATAAGTATTCTACAAACTTTTACTTTTGCCCAATTATGGATATAATAAATTATTTTTATGCTTTCATAATAGAGTAAACTAAAGAACATGCATAACAATAAATCAAATGAACTCATAACACATTATTTGTTCTCAAGGAAACCCTGGCCAAGGGAAAACCCCTGTGGGGATGATACCCACAAAGATCCAATAATCAAAAGTATCATGTTAAGGATGTTGACCCTATTAGGAGCCTGTTACATGCATATAGTGTCTCAGTCCTGATTAAGGGACTATAGGCCTTGTCAGAAGCCTCAACCCTGCTAAGAGTTGGTATTACTAATTACAAATGATTACAAGATGAGCCCACTGCCCAAACAAGTAATGTACAATGATTACTGATTACAAAATAGGGTAAGGTACATAACCTTATACTACTTTCTTGTCTTTCACAACTTCGCATCAATATCTTTCGCTATATCATCTATCTTATTACAATACATCATCATATGTTTCTTCTTATTTCATATGCCTTACATTTATACAAGTTATTAGGAATAATAACTTTTACAGTCGGCTTTACATAACATAAATCTTTACACAAAATACATATTTACCCAAGGGTTAACATCTAGGATGTCATCCCTTTATATTATTAAGACATTATTTTGATAAACAAAATAATCTCTTAACTCTTTACCAATTTTGTCTTCTTCTCTGTCTTATTGGCTTTAACACTGTCTTGGGTAAAACTACCATAACTTCTTTCGTACATGTCGTACATACTTGCGCTCTTAGGTGAGTCTTCAATAGTCATCATAGTATCTATGTTCAATTGCACAAGCACTGAACTTACTCCAATCGACATCACCAATCAAAACTATCTTGGGTTACACTGGGAAAATACTGCACATACTTAGACAATTTTGCTTTGCGCTCTATCATACTTTCTCTCTATCATATGCGGTCTTCATGTAGATTATATGTTGCCATAATGACAACATCTAGATATCTAACTCAGCCAAATTTCCAACAATCTGCCCCTTTGTCATTGGTGGCAACATATGAGAAAATTGGCTAAGTCTCAAAACTTCAAAACTCAAAAATTGTGGCCCTAACAAAAAATATATCCGCTATCCTTATAACTCCATAAATCTTATCTATATTCTATACTCCCCCTAATAATATACTTCCTTATCATACATACATCAATTTTCTGCTATATATATCTCCCCCTTTGACAACAATGACCAAAAAAGGGTGCCAAAAACTATGTTCAAAAAAGTTATATACCTTGATTCAGTATTGCAGAGTCGGTAGGCTTGCAACACAATCTGCAAAATTTACTTTAATGCTCTCTATTTCCTTCTCCCATGCCTTCTTAATGGAATCTGCAACACTAAGTAGTGCACACAATCCATAAGATGCGATCTCACATGCTTGAAGGTTTGCAAAATTAAACTTCTCAAAAGATGTCTTAGATGCAAGACATTCTTCCAACTGTCCTTCAACAATGCTTATTTTTACTAAAATGTGCTCTCTTGGAAGAGAGAATCTTTTCAATTTCCTATCCTTTTCATCATTGAGAATCCTTATTTCATCATTTACTTTGCTAATTCTTTTCTCAATATCCAATATCTTCAAATTAGGGCTGGCTAAAAGATTTGTCTCTGACTAAATTTCTTCTTCTTTAGCCTTAATCTTCTCAACTACTTCAGATACATGGTTTTCAGATTTTGTACACTGAATGTACAAAGTTTTACCTCTATCCAAATTCCTTCTCAAGTCTTTTATACAAACATCCAGATTGTTAATATCATTTCTGATATTCTGACTTATATCATGAAATATTTTTGCCTCATAGGCTGCCTGAACCTTCACTTTAGCCATATCTGATAGGTTAGTAAACTCATTATCAAATGCATTCATAACTTTCTTAGTTGTTTCCAATGGGTCTACTTCTACTATCTGGTTAGTCACAACACTTTTTAACTTCGATGTTATTTCCAGCAAAGATCCTTCAATTCTTTTCACCTTCTTGTTCTTTCCAATTATTTTGTTCAGGGATGTGATCAATTCCATTTGATCAACATCATCAACCTCTTTCCCAAAGCTTTCAAATATTGATCCAATCTATGATTTCTTTGCAATCTAAGGTGTAAGAATGATTTCTTCTTTGTTAGGGACTTCTTTATATTCTTGAATTTCTGTACTTTCTTGATTCTCTATTTTCTTTTCTTCCTCTTTCCTTGTTTCTTTCTTTCCTTCTTCACTAGATCTGTCATGTTCTTCTAGAGCTGAATTGTCAACAATGTTTTCAAGATTTTGAAAAGGATTATCATCACTTTCCAATGTGATCTTAGTTCCTTCCACATGCATTGACTCATCTTCAATGTTAATTGATGGTGGAGAGAGACTATTATGATGCTCAGCTTCCTCTACATGTTCTGCTAGCTCTGCTACACTAGAGTGTTTTCCAACACTAGATGCCATTACCTTTACTATTGCTTGCTCTATTTCCTTGTTTATCTCTTCATATTTTCCTCCCATTATTTGAATGGTTCTTTTCTTTTTTCTCTAATGGGTTCCAAGTTCTTTCATTATTTCTTTAAAGTGATATTCATCTCTAACATCACATAGTTTTCTCACAAGATTTTCTATGATTTTATTGTCTTCTTCAGTTGCTCTCTTTTTCATGTTAACTAGCTTCTCAAACAAATCATCAGGTATCTTACCTTGAATTGAGTCAAACTTCTTATCTGCTAGGATCATATGTCTCACAACTGAATTCTCCAAATTCAATCTTTTTGAATAGTTATAAAGATCATAGTACTTGTTCATCTTAGAAAAATCTCCATCATGAATAATCTGTTCATTTACCTTCTCGATCTTTGGTTTCCATTTTTTCTTTTTCACTTGAATATCTTCATCATCTTTTATCTCTTCTATTCTCCTTTGTACTGGTGGTGCTATTTCCTTTTGTCTCTTACCTGGTCTAGTATCTATTTCTTTCACTCTTTTCCATGGTGGAGTTGAAGATGATCTTGTAGATTTTCTAACTTATTGTTCTTCTTGCTCTACTTTCACCTTATGCTGCAAATTTCCAATTTCAACCACTGATAGGAGTGGAATAGACAAAACTTCCTTTTTCCAATGTCTCTAATAGCTTTCGTTGTATTCTTTGCAATTATAAACTCTTGTTATGTCAATCTTGTGTCCTTTAGAATCTTCTTAATTGTACTTTCTACTCTTTTCTTTGACTATTTCTCCTCCTGAATAGACTTTGTGGAGTTGAAGTTCTCCTCAAAAGTCCCAAATCTATTGCTATGTATATCCAACTTGCTCTTAAGCAATATGTTCACATATTCTTCTGCTTCAGTTTCAAAAATTTCATAGCCAAGAGGGTCTATGAACTCTACTCTAGGTTCAACTGCTTCAATGAATGTAAAGTCGGTGTCAACCATAAAACATATCTCATTCTTATACTTTTCAACAATTGACTGAGGGATTCTTGATCTGTTCTTCATCAAATTCTAAAAAATTTTAATCACTAAAACTACACTCTCATTGACCTTGTCAATAAGATGTCTCCTGAATACTTGGTTTATCCTTTCCATTGTGTTATTTCCATCATTCCAATCATCTCCAATTGTAAATGGAAATCTTCTTAACAAATGGAAAAACATATAAGTGATCAATGATGAGAATCTAAACTAGGAGTTCTTAGTCTTCTTTATCTTCTGCAAGTTCTCAAATAACTGTATTCTCAAGATTTCACACATGTCTACTTGTATTTTGTCAACACACATCAAATAGGGTGCATGAATCATTCCAGCTACCATGTCATCTTCTCTTGAATTAGCACAAAATTTAGCTATAAGGATCTTGCACAAATACCTAACATCATGGACTGTTGTATCTTGCTAATCACTATACCTCTGCCATTGTAAGATGATTTAGTGTTGTCTAATACAGTTTTCTTCACATTATTTTCATTAAATGGTATGACTCCAGATTTAGATGAACCAGTTACATCATGAATTAGGTCTATTGTAATGTCTATCACTTTGTCATCTAACCAAAACTTTCCATTATGTATTCTGCTCAGAATTATCTTAGTCCATTCTTCATCATCAAATTCATACTGTAAAGAGTACCTTATGATTTCATTATCCTTCAAATGTTCAAACCCTACTCTCAATGACATATCATGATAGTAAAGCTTCTCATATTCTTTAGTAAAATCACTATCACTAAGGGTTTCAAGTTTACATCCCAAATAGCTTCTAACATTCTCTAAATGTAGAACTTCATCTGGTACAGATGATAAAGCCAATTTAGGGTCTTCTTCCAAGGGTTATATTGGTTCCCTTTTAGTCTTAGGTCTGATCTTATCTCTTACATTGTGAATCAATGAAACATCCATATCTTCTGCAAATTCTCTAACTGACTGATAGATTTTCTTAGTAAAATACCTCAATTCTGCGATTTATGGTTTGCATAGATCCGGCACAAAATTATTTCACCAGATCCTTGCAAACTACTTCAAATCACTGCTCCTTGATCTCCTTAACACTTGTATTCTCTTTAATGATCAAATAATACCGATCATAACTTTTTAACCTTTCAATCTCATAAGATTCTGACATCGCATTCAATTCTTTTGCCGCTTCTTTCCAAAAAGTTGTTCTTGCTTACCTACAAAACTTAAAACTTCTTGCGATCTTGCATAACATCATATTATCTTATGCGCTCTTAACCATAGTATCACTACATCATATACTACCTTGCATCAACTGTGCAAGACTCAATTCATCCTATACTAACTTCTACACTATCCTAAGTTCCTATTCTACTATATTTTTCATGAATTAAGTACTTTGAGATGGGTTAGGTAGAGATTCACTCTTACCATTAGATACTTCACCTTTTTGATTACCTTCAATGTTGAATGTGTCTCCTTGATCTATGGCTTTAATAAACTTCACTTCTTCTGAATTACTATAGCAACCTCCATGACTGTTGCTTGCATTTTCATTTCCCCTTGCATGACTTCTAGGGTCAGGGTTTCTCATGTTATTCATCCTGAAAAAC
This sequence comes from Chamaecyparis obtusa, assembly GCA_027943335.1. NCBI lineage: Eukaryota > Viridiplantae > Streptophyta > Pinopsida > Cupressales > Cupressaceae > Chamaecyparis > Chamaecyparis obtusa. The sequence continues at coordinate 1,034,072 of BSBK01004699.1, read as the reverse complement.
CTTGTTGTATGACCAAATTTGTTTCATATCTGAAAAACTACTCCATTGTTTCCATATCTTGGTCCATTCTGGTTGATTTGGGATCTACAATTCCTGGCAATGTGTCCAACCTTGTTGCATCTATAACATACTAGTGCATTTCTTCTGTTTATATCTTCAGTAGGTTTCTTATCTGCATGGTTAGTATCTCTAAACATTCTACTACTATTATTATTCTCATTAAATTTAGGCTTTCTACATTCAATAGCTCTATGTCCAAAACCATGACAATTATAACAATAACCATTAAGAGCTTTAAATTGCTTACCTATACAATCTTTCTTCATATGACCAAAAGTATTGCATGCAAAACATATACCTTTAAATTCTCTCTGCATACCTTTAGGTGACTCTTCTTGTTTAGGTGGTTCTTCTTCTTTAGGTGTATCTTCATCAGATTTCTTTTCTTCTATGTTTTAGAAACTTTCAGATCTGGTTCCTTGCTTTCTTCACTCACTTTAGATGAGTTAAATCCAAGACCATTTTTATCATAGAATGGCTTTTGATAAGACATTTGTTAATCAATCTTCTCACTAGTAGAATATAGCTTCTCAATTTATTGCTTAGACTAAGTCAATTGACCTTTCACAATAGTATTGTACTTTTCAAGTTCAGCATACTGCAATTTGGTTTTCTCAAGTTTAGATGTCACTTTACAAAGTTTAGATTTCACATCTTCTTTCTCAGATTTTAGATTTTCATTCTCAGATTTCAGATTTGCTTCATTCTTGCTATTTCCATATTTCAAACTCAACTTCAAATTTACTATCTTCAGTTCATGTTTAAGGATCTCATTTTCTTTTTCCAGATTATCATCACAATCTTCAACTTGAATTGTAGATTATTTTTCTGATTTTAGTTCCTCCAGCTTATTCTTCAGCTTTTCAATGAGGTTATTTGCATCATCATATTTTCCTTTCAGAGTATCTCTTTCTTCAGTAAGTATATCAATCTGTTCAAGAGCTTCTTCAAGATTCTTCTATAGTTGATCCATATCCATAGAGATCTTACTCAAGCTGGTAGGCTTTTTCTGAATAATTCTTTTCTGAGTAACTAAGCTCTGATACCAATTGTTAAAAATAGGGAATACTGAGAGGGGAGAGTGAATCAGTATTCTACAAACTTTTACTTTTGCCCAATTATGGATATAACAGATTATTTTTATGTTTGCATAATAGAGTAAACTAAAGAACATGCATAACAATAAAGCAAATGAAGTCATAACACATTATTTGTTCTCGAGGAAACCCTAGCCAAGGGAAAACCCCGATGGCGATGATACCCACAAAGATCCACTAATCAAAAGTATCATGTTAAGGATGTTGACCCTATTAGGAGTCGTTACATGCATATTGTAGACATGGAAAATTGGCCAAAGGCTTAAATCAATCAAAAAGTGCAATCAAATCATCAAAATAGCACGAAAAATCAATAAATGGAACAAAGGCAATTCAAATCAAAGAAAAATTCAATTAAATGATTAAATGATTAAATAAAGCTTGAAAAGGGGAAAAACACTACGAAATTGATTAAATTCAATTAATGACATAGTTGTTGAAAACAAAAATCAAAATGAACATCTTACCCTTCATGGCTAAATTTAATTACTTTAATTAATTAATAAATACTAATTTCCCTCAACAAAGCAAAAAGGAGACAAAATGGACACAAATCACTCACTTTTGTTGAAATGGTCTAGCCTTTTGAAACCATTTAAATGATTGTCCCCTCTTTGTCCCCCCATTTATGGACAAAGCAAAGCCAATTGACCTTACCCAAGCATAACCATGGTTATCTCACTCTACCCCCTACCCTTGGGAAAATCTTATATATTGAAGGCATTTAGAAGCATAATTCATCCACTCCATATCTTTGAATTGCAGCAAAGCTCTGTCAATTTGCATCCATATCATTCACTTATCATTTGTCATTACTAATTAGCTTAAATTGCATTGATCATAGTAGATTGTTCATCAAATAGAGCTAGAATTTGATAGAATAGATCTAAATTTGCATATCATATAGCTTAATTCTCATCTTTAGAGTGTCACTAGTGAGGATCATAGCTGAGAGCCTCATTTACCACTTTATTTTAGAGATCCATGAGATATTTAGATTAATTGTGCATTATTTAGATTAGTTTTCTTTGAATAGTGTAATTATCTTTTAAATCTTGTTATTTCATGAAGGTGTAAATCACTCACACACAAATGGCGCCCACCGTGGGGCCCTAGGCCTCAAATTCATCATTATTTCCATGTTATTTGCAAAATTTGTCTAGAATTGCATGAATTTGCTTGTTGTTTGCAGGTTACAGAAAAGAAATCACGCCTGCCAGTAAAGAAGTCACGCCTAAAGAAAATAAATGTCATGGAAGGCAATTAAAATATCGCCTGCAGTCTGAACTATTATGCATTTTAGCCTGCAGAATCACGCTTTTGGTGAAAGAAATCATGCTCTCATAAATTAAACTCTCACGTTTTGGAAAAAGTGTTGATGCCTTTTGTCATTTAAATGTCGCTTGATCAGAATTAAAAAGCCGCGGCCGAGGAATCATTTTACGTCTGGTGTGAAGGGAGTACTCTGCCTTATCCATTTAATTTCTCACTTCCTTCATTTTAAATGTCGCCTTTGATTAATGAAATATCACTTTTCTAGCATTAGTTTGTCGCGTTTGATAAATATTTCACACGTAGATACAATTTGATATCGCACCTGGTTATTTTAATCTCGCTTGAGCCCCTTATGGTGATGCTCATAGTTAAAGTAATCACGTCTTTGTTAAATTATATCTCGCGTTCAGTATAGACAATGTCGCCAGACTGCGCATTTATATTTTGTCAAAATAATCACTGTTGTCGCGTCTAGTAAAGATTTCACGCGTAGATAAAATTTGATATCGCACCTGGTTATTTCAATCTCCCTTGAGCCCGTTAAGGTGACACTCGTGGTTAAAGTAATTACGTCTTTGTTAAATTAGATCTCGCGTACAGTCTGGACAATGTCGCGTGGCTATATTTTATCAAAAGTGTTAAAATGATGACTGTATTCTGACTTCACGTCCATTGTTTTCTATCTCAGGAGTATGGTTTGTCATAAGAAAGTGCAAAAACTAGAGAGAAGGCATAACTTAGAAGAGAAATTGATCGCTAAGAGGATAAGAAAGGAAAATCGGGTACACTCTACTTTTGTTCTCAACAATGATTTAGAAAAGGAGGTAGAATTATATGCTAAATACATTGCTATTGTAGATGCTTACAAACAGAAATACGTATCATTAAATTGGGAGTTTAGTCCCTAAGTTTATAAAAATTTTGCAAGTATTTTGGTAAAAAGAATCAAAAGCATAATCAACTATATCATTCTAAGCTTTGATTTTGGTTTCCCCTTGCTTTGTTTGTATGGTGCCGACTAACTTGTTGGTGGAGGGAACGTTTTGCTAGGGTAAGGGAAGGATTTGGAGAGAAAATGAGAAAAAAAAAACTACTACTTAAAAATGTGCCTAGCCTTTGCTAGCATCGTTTGAGGTATTTCTCTCATCAAGCTTGCAAACTTCCCTTAAATTGTGGCATTTTCAAAGTTCAAAACATAGTTTAATCATAAAAGGAAAAGAACAAACATTTCAATTCTAAGAACCCCTTTGTCACGGGGTTGAAAAAGAACCAAATTGATTGTGAGTGTTTGGGATAAGGGAAAAGTAATAGGGATATGATCTTCACTCTTTGAGTGAATCAAATTCTCAAACTTGCTCTACCAAATCCACTTTTTCATGCTTTCAAATGAACATGTTTAAAACTTAGTGGGCTCGCCTCCCAAGATTTCCTTAAAAGGGCCGGTGAGAGGGACAACCCAAAGTGGGATACACTTGCTTTTGCCGTGAGAATCCGACCCACTATAAAATGAAATGTGTGTATCCTTAATGGAGTGCACGACAAAAGGATTTTAGCTCTTTCGAACTTCCTCTAGTAGTCTTAACAGATTGCACAAAATCGTGCTTCGGTGCATGTGGGAAGCCCCTTAACATACTTGGGGGATGAATGGCTAAGATCTATTTTGAATGGAAAACTTACTACATAACGGTAAAATAGCAAAACTACCTATTAGAGCCATGTTTACGAACCAATTATGTGCTAAGTAGATTGCGTGGAAGCTATTCTTGTGTTTCAACCTGTGAAAACATTCAAAAATACACACATTAGAGCATTCTAGGGATATGGTACCAAATTGATGTGTGTGTTGAGATTGTTTCTATATTTTCAAACAAGATATTCTAAAGTTATTGATCAAAACATCATTAAAATTTTAAACCATTTAAAATTGATCAAAAACCTTTACCTTATTCCAAAAACCAGCTTATCAAGAGAAGAAGTCAACATACCCTTAAAGTTTGTTCATGCCTGTTATTATAAGATCACTCTCTATAAAGAAAACATTACAAACAGACAGGACCTACAAAGGAGAAGAGCTCCCATTTCCGAAGGACACTTTCATTACTTCACGAGTGATTGAAAAACTCACTAAGGCAAAGGACACCAACAAGATGTTTAGCGGCACCCTAGGAAATACTAATCCTAACAACGAAGGGAACAACATGAATGGGGGTATGGATCCTAACAAAAATCAAGGAAATTCTAATAATGGAGGAAGAGATCCTAATTCCCAAGAAGAAAATTCACAAGGCAACAACTTACCTCCTCCTCATAATACAAACCTACCCCCAACTACGGAAGAAGCCACGGTTGAAAGAGCGTTAGAGGCAAGACAATGTCCTTATTTCATAGAATTAATGAAAAAGACCATGCTTATGGATAAAGAAAAACACTTCATGGACTTAATACAAATGGGGGTAAAGTTACCTAAAGATTTTGACATAGAACAACTAAAGCCCAAGGAAATAGAAGACCCTATGGAAGCAATAAGGGAACAATTCAAGGCATTACAAATGGAAATCGACAGTTTGAAACAAAACGGGGCTCCTAAGCCTTTCTTTATTGAAACATTATGTCCTTTTCCATTCGATAAGAGTTTGGTCATGGTGCCTTTTCCCATTAATGTAACATTTCCTAAATATGATAGGTATGAAGGAACATCTAACCCACATGATCATCTTCGGGGGTTTTGTGCATTGAGTCTAGAATTCATGCATGAATCAACCTATTTAATGAGACTATTCCCAAGAAGCTTGGGAGGAACGGCCATGGATTGGTTTTCAAAACTACCATCCAGCATAAAATCCTTTGAAGAATTAGCTTCTAAATTTGTGACTCATTACTCTTATAACATCAAACATGAGGTCACAATGATAACATTATGTAACACGAAGCAACAAGATGGAGAAGCCTTCCTCACATTCTTGCAAAGATGGAGGACTACATTTGCTAGATATCCAAGAAGTGTGCCGGAGAAAGAAAAAATGGATATCTTTATTAACGGTTTAAGAAGTGAATTAAATTATAGACTAAGGATGCAATGTCCTAAAACCTTCCAAGATTTGATTGATAACGGAATTACAATGGAAGAAGTGTTGATTAAGAGTGGAGAGTTGAAATTGTACAAGGAAAATAAGAACAACTCTAACTCCAACAACAACAATACCAACAATAACAACAATCAAAATAAAAGTAGGTACAATAACAATAGCCATTATGCTACAAAAAATAACAACAAAGGCATTGTTAATGATGGTGTAGTGGAATCCAGCAACTTGAAGGTGATTCCATTTGCCCTTACAAAGACACCAAATCAAGTGAATAATACTAATCAAGCATATAATGCACCTTCCAACAATAACAACAATGCCAACAAGAATAATCAAGGAAACAAGGATCAAAACAGCAAGTATGATAAGTATTTGAAGCCCACTCCTTCAAGACACTTTACACCCTTGGGAGAATCACTTGAAACTGCATTAAAGGCTCTCATGGCTAACAATGTTATTACATTACCTGCTATTAAGCCTTATGAACCAGACCACAAGTCGGGCTGGTGGGATGCTAAGAATCATTGTGAATATCATAGGATTCGGGGACATACTACAAATGAATGTCTACAATTAAAGAATGTGGTGTAAGACTTGATAGATAATAACATAATCACCGTTGATGGACCCCAAAATAATGAAGATCATACGGCCTTCAAACAACCTTTTTACAAACATGATAAAGGTGAGTCATCAAATGGCAAGAAACAAAGTGCCAATAATCTCAACTTTGCACCATCATATGATCATATTGTTAATGCTATAATAATTAATGAACAGCCTCAAAAGGAAGCAACAAATGTCATTACAAGAGGGCAGAATTCTAGAATGACTTTACAAGGGATAGTCCCTCAAAACACCAATATCCCACAATCCAACATCGTGGTCAAACAACCTCCTACAGCAGCAAGGCCTTATAGTTTGGTGGACCAATTGCAACGTACTCCAACACAAATCTCAATCTTAGAGTTATTGAAGTTGTCACCGAATCATAAAGAGATTTTAGAAAAAGCTTTAGAAGAGACACATGTTTCTACTACCTTAGGGGAAGAAAAGTTTCAAAATATGGTAGGACATCTCGTGGCTCCTCATTGTCTTTCATTTTCCGATCAAGACGACATGTCTATAACTCATCCTCAAAATTTGCCATTACATATAGAGGTTTTGATCGAAAGGCATAGAGTCAAAAGAGCCCTTATTGATGGAGGGGCTGGTCTTAACATATGCACATTAAGTCTTGTAAAATCCTTAGGTTTATCTGAGTCTTGCATTGACCCTACAAAGAAAATCACCATAAAAGCTTACGATGAAGTTGAAAGAGCTTCTAAAGGCATGATTGTATTGCCTATCCAAGTGGGACCAGTTAAGAAGGAAACCAAGTGTCAAGTGTTGGACATGAAATTAACCTATAACATCTTATTGGGAAGACCATGGATTCATGAGATGCAAGTTGTCCCATCCACATACCACCAATGCATCAAGTTCCCATACATGGGTGAAGAAATCACAGTTGGAGGAGACTCAAATCCATTCCAATATTGTAATGCACTCAAACCCTTGCTTGAATTATACATTCCACATAATCATGAAGGAGTTATTCCAAGAATCACCAATGAAGATGCACAAAATCCTCTTCAAGCTAGCTCAACTACATCAACTAAGGGCAAGGAAAAAGTGAGCTACGAGGGTCCAAATATAATGGAAAGTCCATATTTAGCACCTAAATTGGAGACAGTGATCTACAAACCTACGAAAGAAGAAAAGGAACAAGCTAAAGAAGATCATTACCAATACATGAGTGAGATGATGAACAAATTTGACAAACAATGCAAGATTAGTTCAAAAGGGGTAGGAGAATATTCATTTTCTCTATTTGACATGCCCATGTCTCCCAAATCACATGGTAAACCATCAAAAGAGCATCTTCCACGTAAGTATAATTCTTATTTTGTGAGGGAAGATAGCAAAGCAACATGGGATAAGGAAGAAGATGATGTCCTTCAATGGCTTTATCATGATGAAGATGATACCTTAGACACTCCCATGGAAAGAATTCAGCATGTCAATATACAAACCGAACAATATGGGAAGGGATTTGATATTATGCAAAAGATGGAATACAAAGGAAGAGGACCCCTAGGCCAAAGAAATAGAGGATTATTAGAACCTATTGAACCTATTTGGAGGGCAAGTCATGAAAAATCTGGAGTAGGTTTCCAATACAAGGGAGAAAGTTCAAGTCCAATGCATGATTTTCATCCTCAAATAAATGCATTAGAATCTGAAGGAGATAGTGATGACTCTCGAGATTATGAATGGGATACTTTATCAGAGGAGTCATGTCAAGATAAAGAAGTCATTTCTATACATACTTATGCAAAAATCCCAAAACAAGATGCTCCAATTAATGAAGAACCTCCTATTCAAAGGCCTAATATAGAACAAGCATCTAATAGTGGAGCATGGATAGAAACATTTTGGACACCTTCAGAGGAGGAAAATTCAAATGTTAGTTTTAACCCGCTTGTGGCTTTTCCCACATTGTTTCCCGTAGAGGTTGACGAGGATTCGAGCAAAGGGGACTTTGACCCTGCTTCCATGGATCATCTTGAGGAAGCGCACATCATAGATCTAAATGATACAATGTATGAACCCTCAAATGAAGTCATGTCCATTAATCCTATTGATGACACCTTACCCAATAATTCCTTAATTTTGATGCACCCGGACCTCATTGATTGGGATCAAACTGAACCACATGACTTACTTTACTTCCCAAATGACCAAGCAACAAACCAATACCTCAATGCAGTTGAACCCTCTTTCACCAACGAACTCAATGCGGACATAATGACAACAGCAAGGGTCCAATCTCTTAGTCAAAAAAATAAAAAAATGAAAAAAAATAAAAAAAATGAGAAGTTCTATTGGTGAAAACCCAACTGTGGCACCATTAGAACCAAAAACAATGAAAATAAAAGATGTTTCTTTTGGTGAAAACCCAACTGTGGCACCATTAGAAGAGAGATTGGACACTTTTCCTGAACATGAAGAAGAATGGTCAGCTATTCTTATAGAACCAACAGAAAAAGTTAACATTGGTACAGAAGTAGATCCAAAGGTCGTACACTTGGCTACATCACTTACATCTCTTGAAAGAGAAGACTTTATCAAATTCTTCCAAGAACAACAAGTAAATTTTGCATGGTCATATGCCGACATGCCCAGACTGGATCCTGATTTCATAATGCATCATCTGAATGTTAGACCCGGAGTTAAACCTGTGAAGCAAAAACTAAGGAAAATGCACCCACATGTGGCTCTCCTAGTCAAGGCAGAATTGGAAAAATTGTTAAAGGTGGGGTTCATAAGAATAATAGCATATGCTGATTGGATTTCTAACATTGTGCCAGTTACTAAGCATGATAAATCTATCTGTGTGTGTACAGATTTCAGAGATTTAAACCTTGCATGTCCCAAAGATGACTTCCCATTGCCAAGCATTGATACCATAGTGGATTTGACAGCAGGTCACGCAATGTACTCATTAATGGATGGATTTAGTGGCTACAACCAAATAAAGATTGCTCCTGAAGACCAAGAAAAGACAACATTTACTTGTCCTTGGGGTACTTTTTGTTGGAATGTCATGCCCTTTGGTCTTAAAAATGCTGGAGCTACATATCAAAGGGCCATGACAACTATTTTCCACGACATGATGCACACTTTCTTAGAAGATTATGTGGTTGACATTCTAGCAAATTCCCACAATAGAGAAGAACATTTACACATCCTAAGAAAAATATTCATTCGGTTAGAACAATTCAAAGTTAGATTAAACCCAAAGAAGTGTGCATTTGGTGTCCAATCCGGTAAGTTATTGGGTTATATAGTGTCAACAAAAGGAATTGAAGTTGATCCTGAAAAAGTACAAGCCATTCTAGAGATGGAGATTCCAAGAAATATTAGTCAAATGAGATCATTACAAGGAAAGATTCAATCAATAAGGAGATTTATATCTCAATTAGCAGAAAAGTGTCACTCCTTCACCAGATTGCTACACAAGGACACTACATTTATGTGGGATGAAGAATGTGATAAGGCCTTCGCTATTTTGAAGACTTATTTGATAAACCCACCTATTCTTATGTCACCTATCAAGGGAAAAGAACTGTTGTTATACATATCAGCCACAGAAAGGTCTCTAGGCATATTGTTGGCACATGAAGATGAGCAAGGAAAAGAAAGGGCAATCTACTATCTTAGTAGAACCGTAATAAAATATGAACTAAATTATTCATTCATGGAAAGAGCATGTCTAGCAGTGGTCTTTGCATCTCAAAAACTAAGACATTATATGTTGATGCATAAGATCAAATTAATTTCCAAGATTGATCCTCTCAAATACTTGCTAAGTAAAACTGCCTTAATAGGTAGAATAGCAAAATGGGTCATGATCCTAAGTGAATTCGACATTGAATATGTTGATAGAAGAGAAATTAAAGGACAAGTGATAGCAGATCACTTAGCAGATAACCTAATGGAGTCTACACAAACCATCCAAATTGAATTTCCAGATGCAGCAATTGTCAACATAGAAGCAAAAACATGGAAATTATATTTTGATGGATCTTATACACAAGGAGGTTCTGGAGCAGGTATATTATTGGTTACCCCTCAAGGGTACACCTTTCCAAAGTCCCATAAACTTTTATTTCCATGCACTAATAACATAGCGGAATATGAGGCATTAGTCATTGGCATCAAAATGGCTTTGGAATGGAATATTGCAGAATTACAAGTGTATGGGGATTCCCAACTCATAATCAATCAGGTTAATAATGAATACAATACCAAAGATATAACATTGATGAAATATAAAACCTTGATTGATGGATGGAAGAAGTACTTTGCTTTGATCACATTTGAACAGATTCCAAGAGAAAAGAATAGAGCAGCAGATGCCATGGCTACCTTAGCTTCATTATTACAAAAACTAGATCAAAATGAGAAGTATGAGTTCTTGGTGGAAGAGTTGGTAAAACCAGCATTCAACCTTCCTGACACCCAAATTGTTGCTCTTTTACATGGACATGACTCTCCTTGGTATGGACCCATCTATACTTACCTTAAAGACCAAGTACTCCCTGTAGACCAAACTCGTGCCCAAAAATGTAACTTCATATGCCAAGCCACCCATTACCTAATCCTTTCAGACACATTGTATCGTAAGGGTCTTGATGGGACGTTACTTAGATGTCTAGAGGAAGAAGAGTCTAAGTTAGCTTTACGCGAGGTCCACGAAGGCATTTTCGGGTCACACTCAAGCGGTCTTAATCTAGCTAAGAAAATCCTTCGTTTAGGGTACTTTTGGACAACATTAGAAAAGGATGCTTGTTGAAGACATGCAGCAAATGTCAATATCACGGTAACATGACACATGCACCAGCTCAAGAATTACACCCATTCATTACACCATGGCCTTTTTATCAATGGGGTTTTGACTTGATTGGAATCATACATCCTCCATCTTCAAATGGACACAAGTATATCATCACAGCAACAAAATACTTCACCAAATGGGTGGAAGCAGTTCCATTAACAACAGCAACCGGCAAACAAATTTCAATGTTCATATTGAACCACATAATTTGCCGCTATGGTATTCCACATGCCATTATCACAGATAATGGGAAACAATTCAAAAATCAAGATATTGATGAACTTTGCATGACATTCCACATTACACATCATTCGTCATCCATTTATTATCCACAAGGCAATGGACAAGCTGAAGCAACGAACAAAAATATCCTCAAAATATTAAAAAGATTAGTTAACAAATCAGGAAGAGATTGGCATGTGCAAATAAATCCCGCACTATGGGCTTACAGAACTAGTATCAGAACACCTACAGGAGCCACCCCATTCTCTTTAGTTTATGGAATCGAAGCAGTTCTACCATTAGAAGTTGAAATTCCATCTCTACGGGTTTCATTAAGAGGATTGATCACTGATGAGGATTATAGGATTGCCAGACTGCAACAATTGGAATTGTTAGAGGAACACCAGACTCAAGCTTATGAACATTTAAGAGTTTATCAAAATAGGATTTCACGCAATTACAACAAACACATCAAACCAAGAACTTTTCAAGTAGGAGACTTGGTACTAAGAGAAAATCCCAAAAATCAAGCTGAAAGGGAAAGAAAGGAAAGTGGGAAGCTAATTGGATAGGCCCATTTTTTATAGTGTCATCCTTTGGAATTGGAACATATAAGTTATCAGATTGTAATGGTGAAGAGTTACAAAAACCCATAAATAGCATTCATTTGAAGAGGTTCTACACCTAAAGCAGATGAAAGAGTATAAAGAGTATTAGATGAGAGAGCATCATAATTATTGTACATAGTTGAAAAGAGATCTTGAAAATACAAAAACATTTGAAAATGGAAAATCCAAAAACATTGGAAAAGAAGAAAGATCAAAAACAGTGAAAAATTGAGCATGAAGAAAGAAAAAATATTTGAAAAACTATCTCTTGGTGAAAACCTAGCAATAGGCGCCAAGGTGATAAGGAAAAATACAAAAAAAAAAAATGAAAAATACAAAAAATGAAAAAAAATGAAAAAGAAAAAAGTGCCTTGGTGAAAACCTAGCAATAGGCGCCTTAGTAGCAAAAAAAAAAAAAAGCACCCAAAGGTGAAAACTTGGCAACAAGCACTTTTGGTTCCCTTAAGTCATTTCTTTCCTAGTCACGTGTACATAATGCATCTCATCATCCCATTTGTCCAAACCTTCATTGCATTCGTCATTTGTACATAGTCATAATAACATTTTGTAGCATCATCCTTTGCATTGCCCAAAGTTGTCAAAACTGATACATCAAACATTTGGGGGCAGCACAAAATAGATCAGAAAGTGGATACCTCAAAAAGGATTCAAACGAGCAACATTCAGTCACAAGCAGAAAGGGATCAACATTTTCAGAAGAGAGATCAGATTTTTGTAAACCTTTGATTGATATCATTGTTTACTAACCAAGAAGTTGACTACCACAACAAATCCTTGAGCCTAAATTGACTTATTATTCAGGATTAAAAATCAAACATCATTCCATGATCGAAACACTTGGAAATATTATTTGAAGATCAGAAAACAATGCAAAACACCTAGATAGATTCTTTTGAAAAGTTGGTTAACAATCTATTTACTTACATTAATTCAATTTGTATCAAGTCTTTTTAGCTAATCAATGATGTTTCGACTAGATTGGCAATGACGGAGACATGATATTTTTCTTGACTATGAAGTGAATGTTTGGAGGAAGATTCATTGCCTTGTGAGAATTCATCTAAAGACATGGTCATCAAAGAACCATCGAGGATTATCTTATAAAACAATGAGTTAACTTTTGTTTGTTTACGCAACCGGATACCTTGGATATTTAGATTCTTCATATCTAAATGCCAAAATCTACTTGCAACATAGAATTTGACAAAATCGGTATTCGTACTCTCATGATTGTTTGTAATCAGTGATAGTCGTATCGACGAGACCGATGGGAAAGCAAAATGGAGGTCACCATATGAACAATAAAAAGTGATATTCATATCATCATGTCAGTGGGCAGTGGTGATTGTATCGACTTTCCGGTCCCAAGTGCTCAATGATGAAATATATCCTCAAGGCATTTATTTGCTAAAATCTAGTGACACTTAGCTGCATTCATAGAAAAGATAATTGCATTCATAGAAAGGTTAAAATGCATTCTCATGTTAGAATAATTGCACATGCATTTTTTCCCCAAGGGCTTCATTTCACATCAAAAAGGGGGTACATAACATCATCAACAAAGTCAAATCAGCAATGACAACATCACCTCAATATCATCTTTCTACAATAAAAATATGAGATTATACTTTTTGCATTCATTCCATATCATTAATCATTACATAGATATATCATCGAGGAAAAGAAGGAAATAACCATTTACATGTGCATACATCTAGACAGCGATACAAATTGCATACATGAGAAAATAACACAAAAACAAAAATTGCACCCATACATGAAGAAAGAAATGCATCCATATATCTATATCATACATAAGATACATTGCATCCATAGACACATCCATCCAAAACAAATGCATTAGATAAACACATATAGCAGCATCTAAAGGTAATCTCATATATCATCAAGTAAAAAATAGGAAAGATCATAAATGTCCTCATATCATATGTCTACTCAAAACTCAACGCATCCAGTATAACAATGATATCATAAATCAACTCTATAATCGCCCATCAACAGGGGCATCAATGTCAAACAAGTATCAAAGTGCAACTGGAAGGATAACACCAAGGTCACAAGAATATGATACAATATCAAGTATCTCAACATCAATACACAACTGATCAACAAGAGTACTCATAGCTCAACTCTCGTCACCACTGGGAGGAGGTCCTGAAGGAGGCTGTGGAGGAGGTTGTGATGGAGGCTGCTGAGGTGGCTGAAGAGGTGTCTGACCAACCATAGCAACAAGGAGAGGAACCAATGGAGCCAGACCTGATACTAACTATTGAATCATTGAGGACATATGTGATACCTCTGTCCGTAATGCTCCCACATCTGCTCGCAACTGGCTAGTACTAGAACTCTCACCAACCTCATAGGTACTCTGAGGATTGTTAGATTTGATAAGCATCAAATCTTCCCAAGAACACCTGCATGCAAAGACTGCTACAAGAATGAAGACAGAAGCTATGGCGGCCAAAAGGCCAGAGACTGCAAAACCATGTTGCAAGAAAATAATCTTCTATTAACAATGATGAAAATAATACAATCTCCTTATGAATTACAAAGCGGTGAATCCTTATAAAGGATACCGAAACCCTAAAAGGGAAACTTCTAAGAAAAGGAAACTTTCCTAAGTCTAACTTAAGCTAAGAGTAGAGAACTAATAATTAACTGATTTAATTATTAGCAATACTCGACTACTCTAACACCCCCCCTTAAGTGTAACTTAGGGAGAAGCAAAAAAAGCTAAACTACTGCAGAAAGCAGGAAAGATGGGTCCCGGCAACTAGGCCTGATCAGGTACCCAAAACATAAAGCAAAAGATGTCCCAGAGAAAGGAACAAGAAGAGAGCAAGAAGCTCCTCCGAAGCATGTCTAAAAACTCTGTCAGAAGATACTGCTGGAACCCCCACTGAAGTGCATGACCAGGTAGAGAAGACAAGTGTCTGAAGAGCTGATCAATCAAACCAGGAAGCAATAGAACCAACAGGTGAACCCCCCCATAATGCTGAACTGGGAGAGGTGACAGGAACACTGAAATGCGATGCCAGAAACAGCTGCAAAAGAAGAACCAGGAACACCAACAGTGCAACAGAAGCACACACACAGGATAAAGGGCGGTGTCATAGACACAGTCTACATGGGCTAATGTCGTGGAAGGTACGCTCACTTGACAAGAGTGGATGCGCCTATAGTGGCAAATGCATCAGAATCCCCCCATGGCACTTTATAACTGAGTGCGAATACTAAAACTGAACCAGGTGAAAAAGATCCCAGAAATGCAGAAGAGGGTACTTTATCTCAATGCGTTTACAGAACAAAGATACATCAGAAAGAGCATGCAAGCTCAGAAGTCAGAAAGAAGAGTGCACTAAGAAACTAGAAGAAGAGATCCCCGGACCTGTAGAACCAAGCACACCACTAGAGGGCATAAACTGCATAACTCAAAGGAGTGAAAACTTGGAGTAGAATCTGGAAAAATAACCTCTGCCACTGAATAGCACACTGAACCAGCTTTCCGACGATATCTCGTTTGCCGAAAAAGGAGTCCGGATGAGCCAGATATGACTCCCGGAAGGCAAAAAGAGATATCAGACTTCAACAGCAAAAAACACTGTTGAAACGGTGGAACCAAAAACCCTAACCTCCACCATCAAAAATTTCTCGGAAAGAGCTTTCCGACGGTATATGGAAGTCAGAAAAAGACCCCCGTATGCTCCCTGTAGAGCGAAAAAGGCCCAAGTACCCCCAAAAAGGCAAAAAAAGAGCCCCAGGGGCTAAAAAAAAATAGGCCCCCGGGCGCATGGCGTGCTCCGGGGGCTGGGTCGCAGCCCCTGGTCGGTCATATGACCGTGCTTCTGTGAATATGAGCCCGCGGGGGCTGAAACGGGCCGCCACCGGCGGCGGGGGCCAGCGGAGCGGCGCTATAGGTGCCAGCGGAGCGGCGGGGTCGCGGAGCGACGCGGCGGAGGCCGCAGATTGGCGGTGACGGGGTGGCGGCCGGGCCGGGCGGTGGCTGGGCGGGCCGGAGCGGGGCCGGGAGGCGGCGCTGGTGCCGGCGGTGGGCGGGCCGGCGGAGCGGAGGGCGCGGGCGCGGGCGGCGAGGCCGAGGGCGGCGGAGGCTGCAGATTGGTGGCGCGGTGGCCGCTGGTGGCGCGGCGGAGGAGCGCGGGTGGCGCTATGTAAAAAAACATTGGCTGCGTTAATTTCAAATGCAAAAATCATTAAAAACAATGATTTTTTAAATATATTTTTTCGATTTTCGAGCTGTACGGCCCTAGGAGGGCAAAAATTTTCTCCCAGAAGTCACAGTGGCCAAAAACTACAAACTTTATATGATTTTTGACTCTCCCGGACCTTCTGAGCGCAATGGCGGCATCCGTTTTTGCTCAAAATACCCCCAAAATTTTATTTTTTCTTTTTTGCAGGCAAAAAAGAAATAAAAAATAACGTCTTGCTTCTGAATCACTTCAACAAAACACGAACAGCAAGCAGCAAGATGGCTCTGATACCATGTTAGATTTGATAAGCATCAAATCTTCCCAAGAACACCTGCATGCAAAGACTGCTACAAGAATGAAGACAGAAGCTATGGCGGCCAAAAGGCCAGAGACTGCAAAACCATGTTGCAAGAAAATAATCTTCTATTAACAATGATGAAAATAATACAATCTCCTTATGAATTACAAAGCGGTGAATCCTTATAAAGGATACCGAAACCCTAAAAGGGAAACTTCTAAGAAAAGGAAACTTTCCTAAGTCTAACTTAAGCTAAGAGTAGAGAACTAATAATTAACTGATTTAATTATTAGCAATACTCGACTACTCTAACAAGGATCACCTATATCTATAGGAGCTTTCCCCCATTCATGGGAAAAAGCTGCTGGCATCTGCTGTGCACCTGTATCCTGACCATCCACGGTAGCCTGCAGTAATCCCGCTCCTGTATCCTGTCCTGACACTGAATCCTGCCTAGCAGCCCTCACATGGTCCTGACGATCTATCCTTTGTCTCTGTGCTACTGCAAGACAAGGAGGAGGAGGTGGTGCCTGTATTTGTATATCCCTCACTCGTCCTCTGAGTCTAATCACCACCCTACCTCATGGTCTACCTTTGCATCTTCTCCCACCACCGACACCATCACCATCATCATCTCTCCCAGGCACTGGCTCTGCAGGGTCTGTAAAGCGAGGCAAAGGATGCTCCATCAACCAATCCAGATACTCCTGAGTAACCCCGGCATCTCTAATATGTAACCTCATATCCCAGTCCATAAAACCAAACCACGATATCTACTCAATAGCATCATCATATGAAGGCATGTGTCCCCAAGTAGCCCTCTCTGCACTAGAACGAGCATAAACTGCAGATCCCTGAGGCATAGGCTGAATCCACCCAAACTGCCGTAGCACTCTACCTGCCAAAAATCTCTCAAGGACAGAGTCGATCCTACCAATCATCCATCGAGGAGCAAACATATACGGTAACTCCAAGCCATCCTCTCTCCAATCCTCAACATCAACATATGGTCTCCAATAGACCTCATCCATATCATCAATCTGACGCTGCCAATACTCCAAATGTCCCAAGTGATGCTGTGTCACCATCCCAATGTACTGCCATGCAAAAGGATATCCTAAAGGTCGATCTCACTCTGATATAGGATGACTAACTGGTAAGTGCTCCCATATCCAAAGCTGCAAAATATGAATCCCAGCAGATAACGCAGCTGATCTCCTATAAACCACCTCATGAAGATCATGGTAAAGTTGTGCAAGCACACAAGATCCCCAATCAAATCATCGAGGCTGATGCAGCAAGTCCTCGATAATCCTACCCCAACCCACTGAAAACCCGTGACCCTGACGATCAGGTAGTAACACGCCACCAATGATAGCACCTAACATCACTGGTAAAATAGGAAATGAAGCAAACTGAGGCCATAAGATGCAATCATCACCAATAGAAGGATCTTCGAATACTCGCCGACAATAAGTCCCATCATATACTGCATCATAATATGCTATCTCCCCATGTGTAGGGATCCGCCGCAACCTATATACATCCTCAGGAGTGATAGTCATCTCTCCCTGTGGTAGCCAAAAAGTGTTTGTCTCAGAGTGCCAACGCTCTGCGACAGCGGTAATCAAACCTCGATTCATCTGGAACCGAGGAAGCTCTAATACACATAATAAACCATATTGCCTAATCACTCATCTCTCAGCGTCAGTCAACTGCTCTCTCAGCTCCATCACCCAATGTGGTACAGTTCGGAGGTACAGAACAGGGAAATCCTCCTGTTTAAATCAAAACAATGGAATCACATGAGTAACCTAATATCAGGAAATCAAATAATCAATCATAGTCATCAATTTAAATATACCTATCAGACCTACCAATCCTAACTCTAAGCATTGAGGAAGGATGATCCTAGTTTTATGTCTCTAAGCATTTGAGAATAAAATGAATGGACGATTAGACCCATGACCTATCATTCGTGATGAAGATTGATTTATCTTATCCTTCAATATCATAGTTACCAATGTCCTAATTCATTGTTGAAATCAAACAAGGGGAACACCCTAACTGAACATTCGATCAAATTCATTGAAGTGATCCATATCAATCAAGTTGACGCAATCGAGCAATCAGACGTCATAGAAAAGTCTCAAGCAATGTTAAAAAAAATTTCACTTACGCGACTTTTCTTTGAATCGTAATTTCTTTTACCAGAGGCAACATCTAATTTGTCATACGCGTAATTTTAATCATCCGCGTGACTTCATTTGAAAAACGTGATATCATATTTACCTCAGGGGATATTTTATTATCTAGGGTTTTTCACGCGATAAACAATTAAAATGTTTAAACCCTAGGCAATATTAAATTTTCAGCATGCGATAAATGATTTTCTATAGGCGTAAACAGAACAACGAAAGGCGATACTAAATTTTCCAGAGGTGACATTTAATTTTTTTAGGCATGATTACATTGCACGGAGGTGACATTTCTTTTCTCAAACGCAAAATCAAAATTTTAAAACGCATTAAATGAAGTCATAAATGCAATTTTAGAAACACGAGGAAAATTAGAATGACATACCGAAGGACCATTGTTCGCTCTCCGACCAAACCGGAGCACTCTCTCAAACCGATGCTCGCGATGTGGGACCACCATCGTGTAAAAAGGGCTAAAATCAGAGCTAAAAATATCAAAAGAGAACGGTGAAAATGAATAGTAAAATGAGGGGTTTTACCCTATTTAAGGTGAAATTGGCCCTAATAAAGACTTAAAAATGCACTTTGGACCTATTATATGACATCTTCATTAGCCGGGGCATAAATCAAACTCGCTTATTTCTTTAAAACGGTATTAGAAATCAAAACATATTCCAACTAATCAAAATTTATCAAATCAAGGAATTAATATGTTTTATTTCTAAGGGGGCATCAGAGTATCAAATTGGCATCACATCAAAAACATTTATCAGTGGGGCATATCATACCAAGTTATCATATCATATCATATCAGCATCATCATCAGAGGCACATCATCATCATCAAGAACTACATCAATCAGAACGATCAAAGGCATATCAGAACCAGGACCTGAATCAGATCATCATACTAAGGGAATCTTTGAATCGGTGTTCTTCGCACATCGATCCAAAGAGGGGCATTTGTAGACACAAAAAATTGGCCAAAGGCTTAAATCAATCAAAAAGTGCAATCAAATCATCAAAATAGCACGAAAAATCAATAAATGGAACAAAGGCAATTCAAATCAAAGGAAAATTCAATTAAATGATTAAATGATTAAATAAAGCTTGAAAAGGGGAAAAACACTACGAAATTGATTAAATTCAATTAATGACATAGTTGTTGAAAGCAAAAATCAAAATGAACATCTTACCCTTCATGGCTAAATTTAATTACTTTAATTAATTAATAAATACTAATTTCCCTCAACAAAGCAAAAAGGAGACAAAATGGACACAAATCACTCACTTTTGTTGAAATGGTCCAGCCTTTTGAAACCATTTAAATGATTGTCCTCTCTTTTTCCCCCCATTTATGGACAAAGCAAAGCCAATTGACCTTACCCAAGCATAACCATGGTTATCTCACTCTACCCCCTACCCTTGGGAAAATCTTATATATTGAAGGCATTTAGAAGCATAATTCATCCACTCCATATCTTTGAATTGCAGCAAAGCTCTATCAATTTGCATCCATATCTCTCACTTATCATTTGTCATTGCTAATTAGCTTAAATTGCATTGATCATAGTAGATTTTTCATCAAATAGAGCTAGAATTTGATAGAATAGATCTAAATTTGCATATCATATAGCTTAATTCTCATCTTTAGAGTGTCACTAGTGAGGATCATAGTTGAGAGCCTCATTTACCACTTTATTTTAGAGATCCATGAGATATTTAGATTAATTGTGCATTATTTAGATTAGTTTTCTTTGAATAGTGTAATTGTCTTTTAAATCTTGTTATTTCATGAAGGTGTAAATCACTCACACACACATATAGTGTCTCAATCCTGATTAAGGGACTATAGGCCTTGTTAGAAGCCTCAACCTTGCTAAGAGTTGGTAGTACTAATTACAAATGATTACAAGATGAACCCACTACCCAAACAAGTAATGTACAATGATTACTGATTACAAAATAGGGTAAGGTACATAACCTTATACTTCTTTCTTATATTTCACAACTTCACATCAATATCTTTCACTATATCATCTATCTTATTACAATACATCATCATATGTTTCTTCTTATTTCATATGCCTTACATTTATACAAGTTATTAGGAATAATAACTTTTACAACCGGCTTTACATAATATAAAGCCTTAAAAAAATACATATTTACCCAAGGGTTAACATCTAGGATGTCATCCCTTTATATTATTAAGACATTATTTTGATAAATAAAATAATCCCTTAACTCTTTACCAATTTTGTCTTCTTCTCTGTCCTATGGGCTTTAACACTGTCTTGGGTAAAACTACCATAATTTATTCCATACATGTTATACAGACTTGCGCTCTCAGGTGAGTCTTCAATAGTCATCATAGTATCTATGTTAAAGTGCGCAAGCATTGAACTTTCTCCAATCAACATCACCAATCAAAATTTTCTTGGGTTAGACTGGGAAAATATTGCACATACTTAGACAATTTTGCTTTGCACTTTGTCATACTTGCTCTCTGTCATATGCGGTCTTCATGTAGATTATATGTTACCATAATGACAACATCTAGATATCTAACTCAGCTAAATTTCCAACACCATCATCATCAGAGGGAGCATTTGGATCAGCCTAACCCATTAGCACATATGTGCCCCAATTGCCATGGTATATGTGTTGGGGTAGATACTGACATGAATGAGGGTGGATCAACATCTCATTCATGTATACATTGTGGGGGTAGATTCCATGCATTCAATGTTGAGTATGCATCCCTCATAGATGACGTGATGACGATTGTATTTTCTAGAGAGTAGAGACTAGTTTGTTTATTTGTGTTTTGACATGTTATTAATTATTCACCTAACTATTATAAAAGTAAATAATATTTTATTTAGAGAATAATTTAAATTGATACATGAATAATATGCATTGTAGGGTGCAATAGGTGATATGAGCACACCACAGAGTGTTCATTTGAGTAGACGTACAAGTACACATGTAGCTTCGACACCTGAGGTATTTCTTTTAAAATATTCCTTAAAATATAATAATATGTTTTAAAATATATTTTGTTAATATATGCATATTTATTTGGTATTTTATAGGGCTTGTCAGCTACTCAGATTTTTGAACTTGATGATATCACCCTTTTTGCAATTGACTTTGGTTTTGAAAGCTTTACAGTATAATATTTTGTACATCTCTTATTTACAGTTTTAATTGAGCCAATGCAATATCATATTCTTTTATCCTATGTTAATTTTTTTTCTAGGGTATCTCACCTGACTTGAGGACACCAGGAAGGAGAAATAAATCCTTGAGGACACCCAAACAATAAAAGATAATTCAATAGAGTATACATCTATTTTTTGAAATGTATTATTCATGATTAAAGATGTACTTGTAGTCTATATTGATGAATGTACTTGACTTATTTGTTCTATGTATAGAAACAATTGGGTTTTATAGAATTAATGAATGCACCTGATGTCGTTGATGTTTAGGAGAGAGAAGAGGTAACATTTTTATATTTACTTTCAATTGCATTCTTGATCATTCTAAATCTCTTAGAAATCCTTCCTATATGAATATGACATATGTTATGATTGTTCATACAGGAATTGGTCGTAGCTTCCTCATCAGTGGCGATGCCTCCTAAGAATACAGGAGAGCCACCTAAGGTTTATGTATGTATTTTTTCTATATACATGTTAAACATATGCATTTAGATATGAGTAGATGAAAATTTATAATTTGTTTAGTGTTTCCTGACATATATGTTAAATTAACTTTATTATTTTATTTCACCTGTTACAATCCTCTTCACAACCTCCCATGGATCCTCTACCTTTACATTTTGTTAGGAGTCCAGCTCATGTAAGATGGGGACCATCATCTTTAGGGAGCGACCCAATTGTAGAAGAAAGAGATGAGGTAACCAAAAATTCAACTGCCAATGTATTATAATCATGTATTTAGTTATTTTGATGTTATTTTGAGAAAAGATATTTGATTTAGCATTTGAATTGTTCTTGTGCAGACACCTAGTGAGCCACCTACTGCTTTGAAGAGGCTCAATTTTGATAATCTAGCAGAGTCATAGATATGTATATAGAGATATACAGATCTAGTTGTGGTTATTGAATGACCAAATTTTGTATATAGTCAAGATTTTTAAATTGTATATATCGACCTTGACATAGTCGATGCCACATTTTTGTAACTAAAATATGTACAAAATTATTGTTCATTTTGATATATATGAAACTTGATATTCAATCCAATTTGTTAATTGTGTTTTCATTTGTTCATTGTTAGTATGTAAACATGTTTGTGTGTATGTAATCATGTGTAGGATTTATGCCTTAAGTGTATTCATGTGTATTCAATTACATTCTTCATAACCTAAATTCATGTGTATGGGCTATGTGCATGACTTAAGTGAATTCATGTGTATGCTTTATAATCTATGCACTACATGTATGCTTCATGACTTAAGAAAATTTATGTGTATGCTTTATGTGCTATGTGTTTTCACATTTGTAATTCATCATTTAAGTGAATTCATGCTTTATGTTCTACATTGTATTCATGTGTATCCAATGCTCTCAACCAAGAAAATCTTTCAAAGTTCACTTCACAAATCCGGTGATCACCTTGTCAAATCAACTCTTCTACAATGTATCATGTTAGAAATCTATTACACATGTCAAAGAAACATCATTCCATGAGAATAAGTAAGCCCATTCATGGAATGATGCTTCTACATCAAGATTTTGTCAAATTGTTATTGAAAAAATAATGACCTATCATTCTAGGTACCAAACCCTCCTTCCACAATGCATTCAAATACCTTGGTTTAATGACTATACCCACATGCCAGTGAACCAATTTGCAAGAATATAAAATTTTTTATTGATTTGGAAACATTTACATTGGTTATCTATCATGCCACTCTACATACTAAACCATACTCACGTCTACAATAGTCACAAACCAACTGTTAACAATTACAAGTTTTTTTAAGTAGTTGTCAAGTTGATAACTACCTTTGTCAACTCGACCCTCACAAGACATATCTTTGCTTAGATCCTTTTCTAAGGCTTAAAAAATATATCTCAAACCAAATATTTCCCCTAAGGTCCCACTTTGTCTCTTGACACACCAGAACACTCGTTGACATACCCAATGGTGTTTAGTGCACCTTGGGGACACTTTGGTCTAGCATGATCATGAATGTTCTAGTGACTTTGTGTTTGAAATGAGGTTGTCACTAGATTTTACCCACCCAACCGAAGCTAATGGCATAGACCATTTGGTGCCAAGATGAATGATTTGGAAGAAACCTAGTGGTGCAACTTTCAACTGACCCTCACTACAAGTTTTGGCATCAAGTGAGATTGGCATGCCAAATTCAAAAAAAATGTATTCTCCCAGAATGGAGAGAGATTATTGTAGACCTCAGAAACATGGTCTCGCAGCATCTCATAGTTCACTAATACCTCTCATGGGGTCCAATATACGAGCCTCAAAAGATCATTGCCCAATGGTGCTTAGTGCACCTTGGGGACACTTTGGTCTAGCATGGTCGCGAACGGTCTAGTGACTTCATGTTTGAAACAAGGTTGTCACTAGCATTTATCCTCCCAACCAGAGCTAATGGCATAGACCATTCAGTGCTAGGACAAATGGTTTGGAAGAAATCCAGTGGTGCAACTTTCAACTGACCCTCATTGCAAGTTTTCTGCGCCAAGTGAGATTGGCATGCCAAATTCAAACAAATTTGAATCTCCCATAATTGAGAGAGGTTATTGTAGGCCTTAGAAACATAGTCCTGCAACATCTTAGGGTTCACCAATACCTCTCATGGGGTTCAAGATACGAGCCTCGAAAGATCATTGTCCAATGGTGCTTAGTGCACCTTGGGGACACTTTACAGCATGGTCACAAACGTTCTAGTGACTTCATGTTCAAAATAGGGTTTTCAATAGCATTTACCCACCCAACTAGAGCTAATGGCATAGACCATTCAGTGCCAAAATGAACGGTTTGGAAGAAACCTAGTGGTGCAACTTTCAATTGACCCTCACTACAATTTTTGGCGTCAAGCGAGATTGGCATGCCAAATTCAAATAAATTTGAATCTCCCAAAATGGAGAGAGGTTATTGTAGGATTTAGAAACATGGTCCTACAACATCTCACGGTTCACTGATACCACTCATGGGGTCCGAGATGCGAGCCTCAAAAGATCATTTCCCAATGGTGCTTAGTGCACCTTGAGGACACTTTGGTCTGACATGGTCGCGAACATTCTAGTGACTTTGTGTTTGAAAAGAGGTTGTCACTAGTGTTTACCCACCCAACTAGAGCTAATTGCATAGACCATTTGGTGCCAGAACAAACAGTTTAGAAGAAACCCAGTGGTGCAACTTTCAATTGACCCTCATTGCAAGTTTTGGCTTCAAGAGAGATTGGCATGCCAAATTCAAAAAAAATTGAAACTTCCAAAACAAAGAGAAGTTATTATAGGCCTCAGAAACATGGTACTATAATATATCATAGTTCGTTGATACCTCTCATTAGGTCCGAGATACGAGCCTCAAAATATCACTGCCCAATGGTGCTTAGTGCACCTTGGGGACACTTTGGTTTAGCATGGTCACAAATGTTCTAGTGACTTTGTGTTTGAAACAAGGTTGTCACTAGCATTTACCCACCCAATCAGAGCTAATGGCATAGACCATTTGGTGCCAGGATGAATGGTTTGGAAGAAACCCAGTGGTGCAACTTTCAACTAACCCTCACTACAATTTTTGGCGTCAAGCAAGATTGGCATGCCAAATTCAAATGAATCTGAATCTCCTAGAACAGAGAGAGGTTATTGTAGGCCTCAAAAAAATAGTCTTGTAACATCTTACAGTTCGGCGATACCTCTCACGGGGTATGTGATACGAGCCTCGAAATATCATTTCCCAATCATTCTTAATGCACCTTAGGGACACTTTGGTCCAGCATGGTAAGGATACAAAAATTAAGACGATGCAAATATAAGGATACAAAATTCATAGTAAGGAATCACAATTTTTGTACTTTGCATGGCATTAAGATGATAAAAATGTAAGGATACAAAATTAAATATGTATTTATAATCAAACGGTACAAATTAAGATATACAAAATGTGGTCTCTTAATATTTTCAAATCAACCCCATGGACACTTTTATATTTCAAATTTTGCATCTAATACACATGATGAAGCTCATTATTGTTTTTATATACAAAATTTTGTATCTAAATATGTACATTACAGTCGATTGTTTTTTTTATATACAAAATTTGGCATCTAAATATGCACATTACAGTTGATTGTTGTTTTTATATACAAAATTTGGCATCTAAATATGCACATTATAGTTGATTGTTATTTTTATATACAAAAATTGGCATCTAAATATGCACATTATAGCTCATATGCACATAGAATCATATACAAATTGTCAAAATCATTCTACCATATTGTAGAATCATTCATCTTTATGGCCCAAAATCAATCAAGTGAACCTTTTGGATCAACTCTAACCCTTATTATGTCAAGTATTGCCTCATGGTCAATTTCACGAACTTTCCACAAATTCTTGTTAAGAGTTCTACCACGATATTTAATCAATTGAATATTTGTTGCAACAACAAGATTAGAGTAATGAATAATATGTCTATGTGTCTCAAAGTCCTCAAACAACCTAGCGTTAAAATTCTTGATAGGGTACTTGCATTTTATTATAAAAATAAGTTAATGCCAATATCAATACAAAGTATAATAAATTGAGTTTAAGAGGTCTCAATACAACACGACACAACAACGGTACCTTCTAAGCCATGTGTCTGTCACAACTACGGAACCTATTGGGTACTCAATACTCTCTCCATCAGTGACTGTAGTTGTCAGTTTCTTCTTGGCCTCAATACCACAACACAAAAAGTAATAGGTTCCTTCTTCATTGTTCTCATCTGAAATGACTCCATAAACATGACCTGCATTTAGTAGAAGGTTATAAGTTAATACCAAAATCAACATAAAGAACTAATAAATTAACCTTAAAATACATACAAGATGAGAAAAAGAATTCACTAAGTAATAAATTGATAAATTACCTGGTTCAACTAGGTCAGATACATGGTCAAAATTCACTAATGCTTCCATCTGGTTTAGTTGTAGTGCTCGAGGAAGTTAATATGTATCTAGGGTTTTCAAAGGTCTACAAGACCATTGGTCAACCCACTTTTTTGATTCACATTCATCCCATAAAAAATGCATACACAAAGAGAAAAAGCATGCAATATGTCTAGTATAAATAGCTAATGATTTTGCATTTAAACTTCTAAATGAATTCATGTCACTTGATCCTGTAAGTGTACAATAATCTAAATAGTTTTCAATGTTAGATTCACGTATTAACCAAAAAAATATGGAAACCATAGACTTACCTGCATTACCTGGTCCCATTGTAGAATTACACAATTGCACAATTGTTTATCCATCTATTAACACTGCACCACCTTCACAGTTCAATTCCTCTCTGGTAAGAGCTCTTTTCACACATGCTCCTGCACCATCATGCTCTCCCTTTCCATGACCTGCCTTAGTGAAATTCTAAAAATGTTGCACACCACTTGTCACATGCATCCCAGTCAACCAGTAGAACATCCTTGCATTCTTCAATTGTGAGGTGCAATTATTCTAGGAGGTGTTAAGATTGGTGCATTCATTACATCATTTTATTCAAATGGTAAATCTTCTTGATTTTCATTAACATGTGCATTCATTACATCATTTTCAAATGGTCTATGTTCATTGCATACATTAGGTGTATTCATCTCATGCATTTGAATTGGTGTATATTGATCATTTTGATTTGGTGCATTCATCATATCAATTTCAATTGTTGAATGTTCATCATTTTCATTAGGTGCATTAGATGACGTACCTTCACGTAATCTTCTCATACATTCCCTTTGTCTTTCCTTTGCTGCATCTCATTGTTTAATCATTCCTCTCTTGTTCTTTCCCATTGTTGATATTGATTGTCCTACACGTAACATCATAAGGAAATCCACAATCAAATAGCATAAAAATAACAAATGAGCATCATTTTATTATAATTTAAAGTAACCATGATAAAATAATTTCAAAAAGAATCCAAAAAACAAGACAAATCAATCATTTCAAAGAAATAATGACAATAAAATAAATAAAAACCGACTATTACTGTCCCATAAAATCATGTGCAACAACAGTGGGGCCTTCAAACAACTTGCACTATTGGATTTTAGGTCATTGGGACTCAAATATAAATATTTCCTCATAACCCGTACAAGTTATGTAAAGTAATGATAATTTCCCATAATCTGTACGGGTTATGTAAACTTATGCCAACATTCACAATTTCTCACAACCCATAAGGGTTATGTAAACTTATGCCAACGTTCACAATTTCTCATAACCCGTACGAGAAGGAAAAGGAGAGAGAGAGAGAGAGAGAGAGAGAGAGAGAGAGAGAGAGAGAGGAAATAAGAAGAGTCATGCATGTGTACAAATATGTGTGTGTGTGTGTGTGTGACTAGAGAGATGCATATATACCTACATAGAAACATATCATATATGTAAATCTATACAAATGTGTATTGTATTACACGTTTACAAGAAAAGAAAAAAATTAATGTCTTCATAACTCATACGGGTTTTGAAGACATATTATGTGAAACTAAAAATGTTGTTTTATGTCTTCAAAACCTGTATGGGTTTTGAAGAACTTGAAATTGTGATTTTTTCTTTTCAAAACCCAAGTGAGTTATTTTGTACACCATAACCCGTACAGGTTATGGCTTGGTAAAAGGTTTGTAATACAACCCTAAGGCTTGCAAGCCCATTTTCCCTCCAATTTTGTCTATTTACACATTTTTTCTTCTTTCAACATGATTTCTCGACTTCATCATCATCATCTTTACAAATGATCAAGTGGGTATCTCTAAAATTACTACTATCATCTCACACATCTTGTAAGCTTTCTGACCATATAAATTTTTCTATTTTTGGACAACATTAGCATAGTAAACTTTAATTTTCTTTACCAGTGTCTTCACAATCCTTATAGACATATGTCTACCATCTTTTAATAACTTTTAATCTACTTGACCAGATCCAAAATAAATTTCATATTAATGTTCTACACTAGATTCTATACACTTTTAAAAAAAAGTTTGCAATTTGGATTATTTTGATGCAAGTTATGCCCAGCGCATGAATAGGTACCAAATTTTTTGAATGTAGTCACTTCCAAAAATCATAAAAAACAAAATACTCAACAGAAAATTATAAAAAAATACACAACTTCTAGATCTCACTCTTACCTATCATCCTACCAAAGGGTTTTTCAAAATTCTAAATCTAACTATAGATTTTGTGAAGTGCATAGAAACAACTATGTTATGTTTTTCTACAAAAAATTAGGAACAATTTTTTGTGCGCAAGAGGTTTGACCCTCTTAATTTTATCCATTTTTAAAAAAATTTAGTATTTTAGAAACTAGATTCAAAGTAATACAACTCTTATTCTTTATACAACTCCTAGTTTTGAGTGCATGACCCTCAAATATCTCTGTGAAGTTCAGGTTTCCTTGATTTCAGAAAAAAGAAAAAAAAAATGGCCACTTATACCCCCTTTTTTGTTCACCATCTTGGTGCACTTACCCAGAGAAGAGGGAGGAGGAAAGAGATGAGATAGAGATCAACAAGGATAGTTATGGCTTATAATAAATACAAAAGTTGATGAGGGAAGGAAGATGAGAGAGAAAGAGAGGAAATGAGAAGACGCATGTCTTTACATCTCCAAAATGGATAGACATTATGAAAGACTTAAAATGTACTTTTTTCTTTTCAAAACCTGAGCACATTATGATGGACATTGAAACCCGTGTGCATTTTAGGCTTGGAAAAAGGGTTAGTAAATTACCTGTAGACATGGAAAATTGGTCAAAGGCTTAATGCAATCAAAAGGTGCATCAAATCATCAAAATAGCATGAAAAATCAATAAATGGAACAAAGGCAGTTCAAATCAAAGGAAAATTCAATTAAATGATTAAATAAAGCTTAAAAAGGGGAAAAACACTACGAAATTGATTAAATTCAATTAATGACATAGTTGTTGAAAGCAAAAATCAAAATGAACCTCTTACCCTTCATGGCTAAATTTAATTACTTTAATTAATTAATAAATCATAATTTCCCTCAACAAAGCAAATTGGAGACAAAATGGACACAAATCACTCACTTTTGTTGAAATGGTCCAGCCTTTTGAAATCATTTAAATGATTGTCCCCTCCTTGTCCCCCCATTTATGGACAAAGCAAAGCCAATTGACCTTACCCAAGCATAACCATGATCAACTCACTCTACCCCCTACCCTTGGGAAATTACTATAAGTATGAGGCATTTTGGAGAGCATTAGAATCTTAGAATTTCAATTGAAAAGCATTGTTACTATAGTCAATTGAGATCATTTTCTAAGGGCAATTGAAGCATTTCAGCATTTAGAGTTATCATTTTAGCATTTTATCATTGCATGGTTATCAATGGAGCTAGATTAAGCATAAATTCATCATAGAATAAGCATTTAGAAGCATCATAGCAGCATTATTCTCATTTTAGAGGTGTCACTAGTGAGGATTTGCAGCTGAGAGCTCACTTACCACTTCTTTCTAATGTTATAGATTGTAGTTGCATTTTAGAGTAAATTTCCTTTGTATTTAGCTTAAATTGTTGCTACTTGATCTTAATTTCATGAAGGTGTTAAACTCACACACACAAATGGCACCCACCGTGGGG
Source organism: Chamaecyparis obtusa (assembly GCA_027943335.1). Taxonomy (NCBI): domain Eukaryota; kingdom Viridiplantae; phylum Streptophyta; class Pinopsida; order Cupressales; family Cupressaceae; genus Chamaecyparis; species Chamaecyparis obtusa. The sequence continues at coordinate 1,003,661 of BSBK01004699.1, read as the reverse complement.
CTCTAAGCCTCATTCTAGCATTTTCATCATCATGTGCATGTTTGTATTCTCCATTTTTTGTGTTTATTGTGCAGGAAACATGTAAAATCATGCTTACAGGAGATTCACTTACGCCTACAGTCAGATCTCTGTTGCGTATAAGCTCTGTAATCACGCCTGCTAGCTGGACACTTGTGCTTCCGTCGATAAAGCCTTCAGCCTTTGCAGATTATAATTATGCCTACGACACAAGGAGTATCGCTTATGTTTAAACTGATGTCGCTTAATTTGAGATTTTGTATTGCCTTTAATAGTTTTAGTCATGCGTACAAGAAATTCAGTCACGCGTAGAAGCAATTCAGTCACGCGTGTAAGCAATTCAGTCACGCGTACAAGAATTTCGTTCATGCGTAAAAGAATTTCATTCATGCATACAAGCAATTCAGTCACGCGTAAAAGCACTCCATTCATGCGTACAATAATTTTAGTCACGCTTTTGCAAGAAAATTTGTCGCTTAATAGTGTATTCTGTCGCTTTTCATTTACTATTTTGCACAATTTAATCTTTTGGTCACACTTTTGATTAAACTGCTTGTGCCTGTGTAACTTTTGGTATCACTTGAGCCCTTAACTGTGACGCTCGCTACTAATAACATTACACCTGTACATAGTTTACTCATGTGTACTAGCTGGATTATGTCGCCTAATGTCTCTGGCTTATTTTCACATTTAAATTGATAAATCTCAAGGACTAATTTGCTATTATGGTGTTTAAACAGTAAATGAACGAGCATCTGAAGCTGAAGAAGCCAGAAAATAGAGTCAATCAAGAAGATAGAGCCTTGACAAAAAGAATTAAGAAGGAGAATCAAGCACACATTAAGGCGGTTCTTGAGACAACATTGGACGAAGATACTAAGGTACATGCTCTGTCACAGAAAAGTGCTCAAAAAAAAAAAAAAATCTTTTTTGCATGCAAAAAAGAAACAAAAAAGGACGTCCTATTAGAGTATACCTTACTGTCCTAAATGCTTACAAACTAAAATATGTTTCTTTGAATTGGGAATTTAGTCCCTAAGTTTGTAAAATTTGCAAAGTATTTGAGTAAAAAGAATCAAGAGCATAATCAAATTGTAGTATTTCAAGCTTTTGATTTTGGTTTCCCCTCACTTTGTTTGTTTGTGCCAACTAACTTTTTGGTGGAGGGAATGCACTTGCTAAGGTAAGGGAAAAATTTGGAGATAGAAGCAAGAAAACTACTATTTAAAAATGCCCCTAGCCTTTGCTAGCATCGGTTAAGGTATTTTTCTCATCAAGCTTGCACATTCCCTTCGCTTGTGGCATATTCAAAGTTCTAAACATAGCTTAAACATTAAAAGAAAAGAACAAACATTTCAATTATAAGAACCCCTTTGTCATGGGGTTGAAAAAGAACAAAAATTGATTGTAAGTGTTTGGGAGAAATCCACTTTTCATGCTTTTCAATGAACATGTTTAGAACTTAGTGGGCTCGCCTCCCGAGATTGCCTTAAAGGGTCAGTGAGAGGGACAGCCCAAAGTGGGATACACTTGCTTTTGCCGTGAGAATTCGACCCACTATAAAATGAAACGCATGTATCCTTAATGGGGTGCATGACAAAGGGATTTTAATCTTCTCGAACTTCCTCTAGTAGTCCTTACGGATTGCGCAAAATCATGCCTCGGTGCATGTGGGAAGCCCCTTAACATACTTGGGGGATGAGAGATTTTAATTCATTTGAACGGAACATTTATTAAATCCCAGCTAAATTAGAAAGGCCACCTTGTAGAGCCATGTTTACAAACCAATTTGACTCTAGGTAGGCTGTTTGGAATTCATTCTTGTGTTATACTTGTGAAAACATTCAAGAATATACACATTAGTTGTTGTTTAGAGGCATTTATGTGTGTGTTGCGTTGTTTTCAATTTTCAAAACAAGAAATTTTCAAAAATATCTGATCAAAAGTTTTAAAAAATCTAAAATATTATACCTTGGTCAGAGAAGTGTCACCTGTGCAAAAAAATACACTTGCCTATCAGAGATTCAGTCACACCTGTGACTTATTCAAACCCGTGTAGACATCCTAAAGTCACGCTTAGAAAAAATTGAGACACGCCTGGAAGAATTGGAAACCCACTTAGTAATAGTAAAGTGTCACCTAAGAACCTACAGAGGACCGCCTAACAACAAACCAGTGCACACCTACAGGAGTTTTGGTCATGCCTATGCTTGGTTCAGTGACGCCCAGAAACACAAAAGGGCAAACAAAGAGTATTTCCTGAAGGATTCAGAAAAAATTGGTTTCATATTTGGATACCCTTTTCAAAGGTACTCTTTATCAATGCAACAAATAGATCATATTCTTGAAAATCATTTATAATGATGAGTCTATTTGAGAAACGAATCAATCCTATTATGGAGCATAGTTATCAAAACCAAGACCAAGATCTCCATAGGAATCAAAGTGATGAGGTATCTGAAGATGATGTTGTGGAAGCATCCCAAAATCCCCTATTTTTGGAAATAATGGAATTACTTTTGAATTGGGATAAAGAAACATATTTTCTAACTTTAGCTCAAGCAGGAGCTAAACTTCCTTATAATTATGACACATCAACCTTGAGAAAGAATGAGGAAAAACAAAGAGATACATCATATAAAAGGCCATCATTAATATCAAGCTATCCTTTTCAAAATGATGAATTGTCTAAAGATGATGTTGTGAGAGCATCCCAAGATCCCATGTTTATAGAAATAATGGAACGAATTTTGAACTAGGATAAAGAAGCATATTTCCTAACTTTAGCTCAATCAGGAGCTAAGCTTCCGCATAATTATGACACATCAACCTTGAGGAAGAATGAGGAAAAACAAAAAGATACATCATCTAAAGAGCCATCATTAAGATCAATTTGTCCTTTTCTTTATAAGGATGAGCCATCCATATCTTCATCCTCCTCACAAAAAGAAGTAATTGAGAGCAACAAAGTTATCTCGGATCAAAGGAAATTGCATAATCAACCTATTTGTGATCAAGATAATAAAGAGTATGGAGTGAAAAATACCACTCTCAAGCAAGATAATAAACCTCCATATAGCAAGAGTAATCCTTTCATCCTTTGTCCATCTCCTAGCAAGGTTTCTCCCTGGATGACTTGTACGCCTTTCATCCTTCATCCATCTCACGAACCTCTATCTAGAAAAGATTCTCCCATAGCATGTACTCCTTTCATCTTTCAGTCATCTCCCAAAGCTCCACAATTATCCAAAATTCCTCCATCAAAAAGTGAACCTAATGATAACACCTTTCAAGTTGACTATGGCTACCCTCAAGGGCTACCTCTAAAAGAAACCCAACCTAACTTACATCTTGCAATAGATCATTTCCATGCTTCAAAGATCTTGAACCTCAAAGCTTCATGTGATTCAATGCCTATTATACCCCTTCAAAAGGATCCTACATCATACCTCCAAATATTCCCCATACATATCCAAACATCTACCTTATCCTTAGAAGTGGCTCCATGTCAAGAAGATAATCCAAAGAGAAAAGAGATAAATAGTGATAAAGAGCAAGATCAAGATTATACACAATCTCCTCCCATATTTGATAAAGGTCCCATATCCCTCGAACCTTGTGATGATCCCCTTGCATTCTTTCATGGCTTCCAAGATGATATCCTTCCATTCCAAGAACAAAGTACCCTTCCAAGTTCCACATTTTGTCCACTTCCCAAGCAAGATCAAGATATCCCTTCCATAACTTCCAATGAGCATATTGAAAATCAAGAGCAAAATACCATCTCTACATCATTCGAAGATCCTTGTCAAGATCAAAGAATCCCATCATTTCATTGTCATATTCCTCCATGTTCACCTCAAGAAACCATCATTCTTCCAAATCCCTTGCATGATAATGAATCCCTTCAAGCTTCAGTTGATCCTATCAAATGTGTTCCTATCAAAGCTACTCATGAGCCTATGGGTATAAAGATAAATCTTAAAGATGAGAACCATGGAAATGCGGCTCCTTTCAAAGATATTGATATCCCTTTCACACCGTATATCCCTCCATTCAAACGAAACCATATTCCTTCACTATCCTCCAAATCCATTTTGGGTTCCTATGTCCACAAACAAAATTCTTCATCTCTTCCATCCATACTAGGTCCATATGTTCCCCCATCAACCATTCCTATCATCCCTAGTTATCCATTCACTTACCCTACCATGTATCAAGATCAACGAAGGCACAAATAATTGAAGAATGTCCAAACACCGATCCATATGAACCCTTCATATTATTCCTATTCATCCACAATTCCTAAGTCTTTTGGAAGCAATTTTGATGTACAACATAAAAATCATAAATCCAAGAATCCATATGTGTATAAAAATCACAATGTCCCATCTAATCGACATGTGAATGAAAAGAAAAATGAAATATCCAAAAGGCTGCAAAGGTCCACAAAGCAAAAAGAAAAAAATAAAATGTGGGTTCCTAAATCCCTCATTGAAGAAGTGCATTCAAAAGCATCACAAAAGGAAAAAAAATCAAAGAATATGTGGATTCCCAAGTCACTTTTGAAGGACTTGCACACAAAAGAAGAATCAAAATTGACATTCAAGCTTCCAAAGGCTTCCATTCCATCTCCTTCCAAACATCTTCCACTTTCCAAGTCTAATTTGGGTTCTCATATCCAAAAATCCACTACCTCAAAAGGACCCTTACCTCCTTCATCTATTGTTCCTCCATCATTCCACCACTCTTCAAAGTGTGTGTCAAAGTTGATCTTGCCAACATTCCCATCTACAAAATACCTTCTTCTTATCCTCACATTCATTTTCCAATGCATACTTTACATCCTTCCATCCCTCTTATCAATATCTTTGAGCATCATAGTCATACCCATGGTTTATTACAGCATATCTTTCAGAGGAGCATTGTCCAAAGATTCTGATGTTGGGAAAATATTGAAAAGTACAAAAAAAGAAAAAAACAAAGAAAAAAAGAAAAAAAGTGCCTTGGTGAAAACCTAGCAATAGGCACCTTGGTAGCAAAAGTAAAGAGAAATAAATCTATCTTATGGTAAAAACCACTTCTTGTGGCACCTTAGACAAGTACCATGATGAAAACCTAGCAAACAGGCGTCATGCGTAATTCTTCCTTCTTTCACTCTACACTTGGGGGCAAAGTTTCATCCATGCTATCTTTCATCTTTCTATCATTTATCTCACTTACATCCATATTTCCTCTCTCACCTTTCATCTTGACAAGGTTGAACATATCCATGAGCATCAAGTATCTTGACATCCGTTATCCTTTCCATCAACTTATGTCCTTGTTGCATCCATGTTACCCTATCATGATCTTGCTTATCCCAAATTCACCTTCATTATTCCTTGATAGTCTTTTCATAATCCCAAATCATCCTTTCATAGCCTCCATCACTCCTTTATCATGATTGTGTTATCTTATCCACATTTTACCCAAATTGACCCTTGGTCTTGATCAAGATGAAGAACTTTATAAAAAAAAATTGTTATCAAAAACTTCTTGACATGTCCACTCTTTTGGATCACTCCTTTTCATGGCAGAAAATCGTTATCCTATACACTATCTAGCCCTGCACAATTGACTTCCATGGCTTATCCAAAAACATGCTTCACATTGCTATATCATTTTTTTCCTTAGCTTGGGTACTCTTGAGGAGATAGTCCTATGGGTCACATTCGCATACTTCTTCCATCATAGTCTTTCCATCTCTAATCCATCAGCTTGAAAATCCATCTTTCATGTCCTATATCTTGCTAGACATTGGGGGCAAACCAATGTGATCTTGTTTGAGAGCTGGTAAAAAGGAAAGCATAAAGTGCTTCTAGATGCATCTGGCATGAACCGAGTTTTTGTAAAATCTTGGAAGTTTGCTCAAGTCCAACATTTTTCCTATCCAATCAGGGGCATTTGATCTAAATCAGCGGATTCAATAGTGCTATAGTCGGTCACACATCAAAGAGACTTATCAAAGCTTCAGAAGAGAGTGATTTTTATGAACCTTTGATGGATATCATTGTTCATACCCAAGTATTTGAGCCTACAACTTGATCCTTGAGTCTTCATTGACTTTATTATTCGGGATTAAAAATTGACAACACTTTAAAGATCAGAATACTTGGAAATACTTTTTGAAAATCATGAAACAATGCAAAACACTTGAAGCTTTCTTTTGATGGTCTTTACTTACATTGATTTTTATCACATCTTTTTAAGCTCATCGATGAGGTTTCGACTAGATTGGCGATGATGGAGACATGATATTTTTCTTGTCTTTGAGTGATTGTCTTGAGGAAGATCCAACAACTTATGTGAATTCGTCTAACGACCTGGTCATCAAAGAACCATCGAGGACTTTCATGTAGTGTGGAAGGTTGACCTTTGATTGTTTGAGAAAATGGATTGGTATTCATACTCCCATAGTTTGGTCATCCAACTAGTGAGGGTTGTACTAGTTTCCAAAAGGGTGTTACCAAAAGCGATATAAAAGCAGTATTCATATCATCATGTCAGTGGGCAGTGGTGATTGTATCGACTTTCCGGTCCCAAAATGCTCAATGATGAAAATTTATCCTCAAGGCATTTATTTGCTAAAAGCTAGTGACACTTAGCTGCATTGCATTGCATTATCATGGAAGGTTAATTGCATTATCATGTTAGATTAATTGCATGTGCATTTGTTTGTAGTATTTTTCCAAGGACAAGGGGGTTCATTCAATCAAAATCTTGATCAATCATCAAATGGGGGGGTTCAATCAAGAATCAAGGAAAGTCCATAAATCAAATAAGTGTCCATAACATCATAGATCCATGAAGTCTATCTAATCAAAGATACAATGTCATCAAAGTGATACATCCAAGTCCTGATCAATAACTAAAACATGATATAATATCAACAAACTAAAGGAGCTCCATAATCAATCATCTCAAATAACATGTACTCTAGCTGGGTCAACTCATGACTTAAGTCTAAATATCCAAGAAACTAAGGTCCGTATATATATCATTTACAGAAATGTGCCTGTTTTGCAAATCAAGGGAATCATATCAGTATTTTATATTAGTGAATCATCTTACGTCAATCAATCAAGTCAATCAAAGCAATCAAACCTACCATTTGTTCGTGTCTCTATGTCTTGAGAGCGAAGTATCAGTTTATCAATCCTATCAGGATCCCATATCGATTTTCACACTGATCAAGATCAATCCTATCAACTGTATCAATTTTCACACTAATCAGTTATCCCATATCAGTTTTACTATGCTATCAGATTGACAAATCACATTCATTGGTACCATTATCCTGTTATAATCACTTGTTTTGCTTAACTACAACAAACCTATCTATCTTGGATATGCAAATTTGTGAGTCATGGCATATCATCAATATTTTTCAGAAATGAAAACATATTGGACCAATCAATCAAAATCTTTCAAATCAAGGAATCAATATGTTTTATTTCTGAGGGGGCATCAAAGTATCAAATTGGCATCGCATCAAAAACATTTATCAGTGGGGCATATCATATCAGGTTATCATATCAATATCATATCATATCAGTTTCATATTAGGAGGCAAATCAATATCAGATCAGTTTATCATATCATATCAGGCAGCATATCACTATCAAAGACAGTATCATATCATCGTACCAACTATCAGAGGTATCAAGGAATCACAGAACCAGAACAGAATCAGATCATCATACCAAGGGAATCTTTGAATCAGTGTTCTTCGCACATCGACTCAAAGAGGGGCATTTGTAGACATGGAAAATTGGTCAAAGGCTTAAATCAATCAAAAGGTGCATCAAATCATCAAAATAGCACGAAAAATCAATAAATGGAACAAAGGCAGTTCAAATCAAAGGAAAATTCAATGAAATGATTAAATAAAGCTTGAAAAGGGGAAAAACACTACGAAATTGATTAAATTCAATTAATGACATAGTTGTTGAAAGCAAAAATCAAAATGAACCTCTTACCCTTCATGGCTAAATTTAATTACTTTAATTAATTAATAAATCATAATTTCCCTCAACAAAGCAAATTGGAGACAGAATGGACACAAATCACTCACTTTTGTTGAAATGGTCCAGCCTTTTGAAACCATTTAAATGATTGTCCCCTCCTTGTCCCCCTATTTATGGACAAAGCAAAGCCAATTGACCTTACCCAAGCATAAACATGATCAACTCACTCTACCCCCTACCCTTGGGAAATTACTATAAGTATGAGGCATTTTGGAGAGCATTAGAATCTTAGAATTTCAATTGAAAAGAATTGTTACTATAGTCAATTGAGATCATTTTCTAAGGGCAATTGAAGCATTTGAGCATTTAGAGTTATCATTTTAGCATTTTATCATTGCATGGTTATCAATGGAGCTAGATTAAGCATAAATTCATCATAGAATAAGCATTTAGAAGCATCATACCAGCATTATTCTCATTTTAGAGGTGTCACTAGTGAGGATTTGCAGCTCAGAGCTCACTTACCACTTCTTTCTAGAGATCCATGAGATGTTATAGATTGTAGTTGCATTTTATAGTAAATTTCCTTTGTATTTAGCTTAAATTGTTGCTACTTGATCTTAATTCATGAAGGTGTTAAACTCACACACACATTACCCTAAGGCTTAAAAGCCCATTTTCCCTCTATTTTAGTCCCTTTACACATTTTTTCATCTTCCAATATGAATTCTTGACTTCATCCTCATCAGGTTTAAAAATGATCAAGTGGGTATCTCTAAAATTACCACCATAATCTCATGCATGTCTTCTCATCTTTCTAACCTTATAAGTTTTTTCAATTTTTGGTCAACATTAACATAGTGAAATATAATTTTCTTTACTAGTGTCTTGATAGGCCTCACAAACATATGCCTACCATTCTTTTAATAACTTTTTATCTACTTGACCAATTTCAAAACAAATTACATATTATTGTTCTACACATGAATCTATACACTTTTTAAAAAATAAAATTGCATTTTCAATTATTTTGATGTAATTTATGCCAAGCGCACAAACAGGTACCAAATTTTTAGGATGCAGTCACTTCAAAAAATCATATAAAAATTACTCAATGCTAAATTATGAAAAATACATAACTGTAGATCTCACTCTTACCTACCATCCTACCAAACGATTTTTTAAAATACTAAATCTAACCATTTCTTTTGTTGAGTGTACGGAAACAACTATGTTATGTTTTTTCTGAAGAAATCAGGAATATTTTTGTGTGCAAAGGGTTTGACCCTCTTAATATTATTTGTTTTTAAAAAACTTCAATAGTTTAGAAACTAGATTCAAAATACTACAATTCTTATCCTTTACATATCTTCTAATTTTGAGTGCAAGACCCTCCAATTTCTCTTTGAAGTTCAGGTTTACCCAATTTCAAAAAAAAATTGGTCATTTATACCTCATTTTTGTACACCATCTTGGTGCACTTACCCCAAAGTTGAGGTATAATAAATATTGTAAGATGACAAAATATTTTAACAAATTTAGAATCTATTATTCAAGGATAGGTAGTGTTTGTACTATTTTCCTAGTTTATTATCAAGTTTGTCTCTGACCCAGCACCACATATCTTTTAGGTCTAGACAGATAGAGAAAGGGATACCCAAATATCTTATATGATACTTAGGGCCAACCTAGGTTATCCCATACTTAGAGAACCAACAAGGATGGGGGGGATATTCTCGTAGCCTAGTAGAATGGATTTGGAGATGGAGATTTTACTCCCTGAGGCTTGACAAAAAATTTCTAATTTATCCATTAATCCCTTAAGATTCTCATCCTCCAACTCAAGTAGGATGGTGGTATCATATGCCAATTGTGAATTGATAACTTGGTCTTCACTGTTAGTCAAGTTAATGCTTTGCACTCTAGGGTAAATAGAGTCATCTCTTAATTGGTAGAATAAAGCATCAACTTGACTATAAATAGGGTAGGGGCTAGTTGACATCCCTACCTTATGGACTTGGAGAGATAAATAGGATCATTTTGACATCCATTGATATCAACTCTCTCATTTTCATCTTGCAAAAGGACTCTAATCATGTTCTGGAAGTGTATTGGAAAGCCAAGTCCATCAAGCATCATGAAGATGAGCTCCCACTCAATTTTTTCATATGATTTTTCATAGTCAATTAGCATCATATAGGCCTTCTATTTAGAGTCTCTTTCCCAACTTATAGTTTCCTAACAAGTAATTGGATTCTCTAAGATGTATCTCCCTTTGAAAAATCATGTCTAGGTGGGATTAATAACAATTGGTAGAATTTCCTCTAGTATTTTTGCAATAATTTTATAGGAGACATTGAGAAGGGTTATAGGTCTCTAGTTATTAATGAGGGTCTTATCTCCTTCTTTAGGAATCATCTTGATGATTCCAACATTTATATTTATTCTAAGAGAACCTTGTGAAAAAAATTCTTTGTAGACCTTAAAAATCTTCCTCGATCCATTGGGTTTTACTTTTATAAAACTCTCTAGGAAGTCCATCAGGACTTGGGGCCTTGTTATTTCCCAAGGAGTTGATTGCATCTCTTCTACTATGATTTTATTGTCAAGAAATTCAACATCCTCACTCTTGACCTTCTTTGGTATAATGTTTTGATTATTTTCTATCTCTAACCATGTCTTCCATTGTGTCTTCTGAAGTGTAAATCTTTCTATATATTTTTTAAAATTCCATAGATATTTTATGTTAGCTTGTTATCTTAGCACCATCTTCCCATAGAATTCCAATCCTTTCTTTTTTCTCCTTATTTCTCAGTAGCTGAAAGAAATATTTGGTCCCCTTATCACCATGGTTCAACTAGTTGATTATCACTCTAATCCTAGCACCTTGAATTATATCATTCTAAAGCCTCCTTAGGGATTTTTTTGCCTGAATCAGAACTTCTATGGTTGCCAAATTAGAGGGATTATTTTGGATATGATCCTCCACAACTAATAGTTGTTCATGTGGACTAGCCTCTTGAAATCTAGCATCCTTGGCAAAAAAAATTTCCACCAATTGGAACGTCTTCTTCCAAGAGGTAGTATTCTTAACCTAATCATCTATGGCTAAGGTGTTTTGATAGGATCGAGACTTGAACTACTTAATAATATAGACAACATTAAGAATTTCATCACTATCAAGAAATCTTGTGTTTATAGAAAAAGCTTCAATGTTGGGTATGGTGGAAGGATCAATATCTTTAGAAGCGATCAAAGAAACAATAAGTGATGATCAGACAGTGAGTAGGAAACCACCTTGACACAAACACCCCCATCATCTTTATCAAAGCTAAAGAAATCCTAATTGGCATAGAAGTGGTCTAGTCTATTTTATATTTTGTTCTTCACTTGCTAGTAGTTGCACCACATGTACCAAATCCCCGGATTATAAAGTTTATTCCCAGCTAGAGGGTCCTAGAAAGATTGATCTTACTCCTCGTCCTACTCCAAAAGAAATTGTCATCTCATTTCCAAGAAAATTTACTATCCCTAGATTTTTCTTGAGGACCTTCCACCATATTAAAGTCTCTAGCTAAGATCCAAGGAATATCATCAAGTGAGCATTAACCATTTCCATTATTCCACTCTATCTCTATATTTTTTAGGATCATGGATAGAGAAAATGCCAACGGAGGAGTGTCCATCCTTCAAAAATACCCAAATAACTCTATTGCAGGGAAAAGAGCCCCATTTACTAACTATTAATCTATATGACCCCTAAAAGAATAACAACCCCTCCTCTACCCTTGCAATGATTGGTGGTAAAATATGTAGCATCTCTCAAAATGCATTTAAGGTTGATGTCCAGGTTAAATTGGATAGCTTTGATCTCTTGCAAATAGAGAATGTCCATGTTTTTGTATAGATTAAGAAACCTCTTCACAATGTATTTTTTGTCCTAGGAATCCAATCCCCTAAAATTCCAAGATGCACACTTCAATTTTACAGGGCAGTGTCCATAGAGGTTTTGAAATTGTTATAGCCCTTAGGCAAGGTTTTAGAGGTGGGTTTCTTGCCAATTTTAGAATTGATAGACCCTGGGGACCTTCCTCTCTTCTTAGCCACCTTAGATTCTATAGATTTCTCATCCATAGATGGTTTATTGGATCTGGAAGTTTGAGATAACTCTTTATTATGAGGGGGTTCCTTTTTAGCTTTTGTCTTCTTTCTGGTATTCTTTCCTTTGAGGGTAAACAAGGCCTTAACCACAATGATTTCAGTATTAGACTTAGTAAGGGGAATAATGGCCTTGTCCAAGTCCTCAAAAACTTCTATATTAGACTTATAATCATCTAGAAGCTCTCAAGGGATCTAATAAGGGCTCCATCTATACTATAAGGAATCTCATTAGAGCACTCTTGACCACACCCAGAGTTGATATACTAGGGGGAAAATTGGATTGGAAAGATCAACAGAGATAAGAAAAAGTTAAACAACCTATCTTCCACATTAGATTCATAGGTCTCTTTGGGAGCCTCAAGGGAATATCCATCACTAGAACTAGTAGGGGATAAACCTTCATCTTCAATGACATCATGTTCTACATAGTTGTCTCCTCCAAGAGCCGTACCCACTTTACAAACACAAGGGGAGGTCTTAAGTTCTCTAATAACCTTCCTCCTAGGGAAGGGGGGGGGGTCTTACTAGACCCCTTGGGAAAGTAAAACTCTTCTGGAATGGAAGAAGTGGTCTTCCCTTCAATGATGTCTTCTCTATAATCTTCTTGACAACATCAAGTTTTTAAATTATTTCTAGAGTCAATTTTTGTGTATTCAAAGGTTTATGTGTGGGGGGATCCATCTAAGAAACATTACCTCTTTTCTTGGTGAGATTGGATGACCTCTTGTTCATATTAGGGTCTAAGTACTCTTGTCTAAGAGTCTCCTTCAAACTCTTAAGCTTTTCTTCAATCATATCACTATGGGAAGCCTCCTCAGAGCCAAAGGACACAAAAGTAACAACACGTGGGGGGAGATCAAGTGGCTTATTAGGGGGTTGGGAAGAATCATGGGCCTCAACACAATAGTGAGAAAGATTAAGGATAGAGAGTAGGGAGGTGGGATTTGATTTTTTAGAATTTAAGGGAGGAAACCTGTTAGGGTGCACATCCCTAGCAAGTTGGTCTTTGCAGGTACCTGCATGAAGATTAACAATGTCAATAGAATTGGATCATTCGTTATAGAGTGATTTAGGCTTAATTAGCGGGGAAGATCTCCTCTAGTGGCTTTGTTTGTGGCAAAGGAAGCACACATTGAGCCCACTAAGTATCTCGATAGGGTAAGAAATTATTTCATTTTCTAATTCAATAACTAGAGAGTTTGGGATGTCATTACCTGAGTAAATGGCAAGAAGAAGTCTAGTGTCCATGTGTGGCATGAGAGTCGCGGATTCCTCTAGTCTAAGAACTCTACCAATTATTTTGATTGCATTATGGATTAAATTCCAGAGGTAAGGAGACATGTTTTTAATAGTAACCCACCTAGGGATAGATAATGGAATGATTTCATCTCTATTAGCCTTTTTTCAACTATGAAATGGCCCTAAATGTGTAGGAGCCAATGCTTCAGAATTATTTATTAATAACTTATTTATGAGATTTAGAGTTTTTGAAAAAAAATGCAAACAATCCCTTTTGGACAATACGATGGAAGATGTAATGGAACCCTAGTTTATTAGTCCATATTTGTTGCATTCAGTTATTCATAAAGGCACATGAGGCCACCTTGGCAACATCTTGGGCTACTAAAAAGATAGCCACATCTTTTAATCTATTCTTCTCATCATCAACAACTAAGGACATTTTTAGATTAGGTCTAGAAAATGGGGGCATATTAGAGCCCTTACCTCATATTGCTTCATTGTTGTTTACAGGAGGTGCTCGAACGAATTCAACCTAGTCGAGAATCCTAGTTGATGTTCCTACCACTTCCTTGAAAGATCTTCCTGTCATACTTTGTGAATTAGTGGGTTTAACGGCCATTAAAGGGAACATAGAATAAAAGAGAGGAAGGCCTCTCTACAAGGGGTTGAAAGACCACTCGCATGAACAGAGGCCTCCTCTGGACGATACCTTCAATGCAGTTGTAGAGCACGAAAGAGAGCGATTAGTAAATATTCATTAATTGACTTTTATTGATGGACATTAATTTTTATTTCACTATTATTAATTTCATAAATATTATTTAAAAATCATTTATTTATTAATTTTATAATATAATATTATAATAATAAAATAATTTTTTAATATTATTATAATATATTTATCATAACTAATTATTACTGCCAAATTAATAGGAAGAATACTATACAACTAACATGTATTATAAAACTATATAAGTGGCACATTGTCAGAATAGCTTTTCTATTTTCTAATTATTATTAATGTGATATGTTTTTTTTTTTAAATTATTTCATATATTATTAAGTTCATAAATATTGTTAAAAAAATTATAAATTCATTTATTTTATAATATAATATTCTAATAATTAAATAAGTTATTTTATCTTATTTTTAATACTTATAATTACTACCAAATTAAAGAAATAAGACTGTACAATGACACATTCTAAGAATAGCTCTTCTATTTTATAATAATATTAATGTAATATTTTTTTTTTCTAATTTTTATTAGTATTATTAATGTCATTAATATTGTTAAAAGTATTCATTATCAATTTCAGGAAGAAGACTATACAAATCATACATTATAAGAATAGCTCTTCTCTTTTCTAATTAAATATTAATGTAGTAGAATTTTTTCTATTTCTTATCTCATGTATTATTAATCTCATAAATATTATTAAAGATCATTTATTTATTAACTTCATAGTATAATATTCTAATAATAAAATATGTTTTCTATATTATTTTTAACACTAATCATTACTATCAAATTAACAAAATAAGACTATAGAACTAACATATAAAAACTATATTATAGAAATAGCTCTTTTATTTTCTATATTACTTTTGGGTCTTGATTCTATCCTTGAGTGGGCTGAAACGTTGCCAGAGAAAGGGGAAAGGATCTGCTGCTCTTTTATGAGAAGTTTTTGCTCCTTTTTGTGGTTGTTTGCTTACCTCTGCTTAATGCTTCTACAGTCTCTGTTCTCTGCGGTTTTTCGTTTTGTGCAATCTCCCCTGCTGGTTTTTCTCTAATATGGTGGAAATGTTGTTTGGGCAACATCTTGCTTTTGTTCGACTCTCTTTGTTCATATGGTTGCTCCCCGTGGGCTGTTAAGCTCTATGTTTACTGTAATCTTTAGGCCCAGGTTTGATGTTACTATGCTTGATTATGGCTCCAGCGGTTTTGTAAAGCCTTCACGCTATTTCTCTCTATTTATGTAATCACTCTTTTATAAATAAAATACTCTGTTATAGACCAAAAACAAAACAAAAAAATGTTTTCTATATTATTTTTAACACTAATCATTACTACCAAATTAACAAAATAAGACTATAGAACTAACATATAAAAACTATATTATAGAAATAGCTCTTCTATTTTCTAGTTAAATTTAATATGATATTATTTATTTATTTTTTATTTCAAGCATGTTGTTTAAAAATTATTCATTTATTAATTTTATAAAATAATGTTCTAATAATAAAATTAAAAACAAAATTATATTATTTTAACATACTTATGAAGAGGGCTATACAACTGACACATTATAAGGCTATACAACTGACACATTATAAGGCAGGATACTACTACATTCATTCAGTCTAATTTTCAATTAAATTGACCAATCACATTACAGAATTTGAAAAATTAAATGAAACTTATAATGTTGATATCTATTTTTTATTTTTTATAATTATATAAATTTTATTTTTCTTGAATTCTATTGGACCATACTAATTTGTGTAGGGAAAAAATTTAATTTTCATCAACAGAAAATACAGATATTTAAAAGCATGACAAATACTTTCTGCACAGATATCAATACAAATTTATGTGCATTAATGACAGCCTTATCAAATTATCGTGCATTCCACGCATAAATACGAAATTAATGGTAACCAAAATATCTCTTGCAACTGTGTACATCATAATTATTACATCAGCAGCGGCACCGCGGATTCGAGCACACGTCAAACCCGCAGACTGAACAACTCCAATACGGTGTTCTCGTCTTATGTATATCTTAATACTATTTTTAAATGTATAAATTATAAATAGTGAATACTATTTGACCAAAACTATGAATGGTAAATAGTTAATACTATTTTTTAATAAATTATAAAAATTGAAAGTTAAATATTTTAATTTAAATATTGAAATTTAAATAATAGTTGAAAATTATATATAATGTATGATTATATTTTTAAAAATATAATATTATAACAATGTGAAAATTTTAAAAATAGAATTTTAATAAATTTTAAATTACAAATGTACATATAAAAAATTTAAAAATTCAAATAGAAACCACACAAAAAATGATTTGTAATTGTTATAAAGTTTTTTTTATGTTTAAACATTTAAATATAAATTTTAGGTAAAAATATTAATTAAGTAATAAAAATAAAGAAAAAATAGAGTTGACCATTTCAATTCAACATAAAAATATAATAATTAGAAGTGAAAGTTGAATATATATATGTGTGTGTGTGTGTGTGTGTTTAGAAAATTTTAAATATTTCTTAATAATTTACATGCAAAATTTACGTAAAAATGCTAATTAAAAAAAAATTTAAAAATTTCAATAGCTTCAAAATAAGTTGAGATATATTTCATAAGCATTTTTGTATAGTGTAAAATGTTTCAACAAAAATAACTTAACATGAACTTGTTCATGTTGATTACATTCCATACCTCTTTTTTAATGCAATTTTATGATATATATTAATTTTTCATTTTAAAATTTTAATCTATTATTGATTGAGTGTTTTAAAGATTATATTATTACAATAACAAATATAATATATTAATGATTAATTTTATATATATAAAATAATACTTAGTGATAATATTTGATCATTTTTCACTATGTTTTTTTTCTAATATTTTGATGACGGATTATGTGAAATCTTCATGTACCAAATTTGATAAAATTGAATTTAAAAACAAATTAATTATAGATAATTATATGTTAAATTATTTAACTTCTATTTTTTTAAAATTTTAATAATAATTATTTTATAACATATAATACGCAAATTAGTCATTTTAAAATATATAATAAGTTTTCAATAAATATAATTATTTTTTAAATTATATATTTATATTTATATTTTTAATGATAGAAATAAATATTTAACTTTGATTTAATTCAAAAGTTGTATTTTTTATTTAAATATTTCTTAAAATGACATAAATATTTATACATTTTAAAAGCTTGATAGTTTTTATTTCTTATTGTCTTCTAACTATCTCTATCATTATCTCTATTCAATCATATTTCCATCTATAATACATATCATTCTACCCCTTTTAACTCTCTTCATATCTCCTCTTTCTATCTATTATTAGCCATGTGTCTCTCTCTCTTACTTTATTACCTACATCTTCATTTTCCTTCTTCTACCTAATACTAACTCTATATTCATTAAACTATTGGCAGGAACTTTGACGCTTGTGTCTCTTGTTGTCTATAGTTTCTCGATTTAATTGTGTGAATTTTTTATATCAACATTTTAGATCTATCATCAGAATGTAAGAGAATTCAATAAAAGAAATATAATAAGTTGAGATAAAGTGTACAATAAAAAGAAGAAAAAAAAAAGATAAACACGTTATCATATTATATTCTTTCTTGTAACTTAAAGAAATCTATAAAATTAAAGAAAAAGAATCTAATGTAAAAGAGAAAATTGACTAAAATCTTGACACAAAGAAAAATTCTTCAATTTTAAAGCATTAGTTAGCAAATAACTGGAACATCTGGGAAGATCTGAAAAACAAAGTATTGCAAGAAAATTTGTGTGAATATGTTCAAAACACAATTAAAAATAATATTCTATATTTCTTTAATAAACTGACCTATATCTCCATATTTTGAAAAATTCTTCCAAATTTTTTTACATAAATTTTAAAAAGAATATATATTTTAATATTTAAAAAACAAGTTTGAATGAGTAAAAAAAGTTAAAATTGTTGGACACCATGTTAGACCATAGGCAATTTAGCCACCATTTAGGGTGGTGGATCATGGCTAAATTTAACAATTTTAGATGTTCGGATTGCTATCTCTAGTAAACTGATACATATTTAGATATTTTTGAAAAATTCCTCAAAACTTTATTAACAGATTTTAAAAAGGAAATGTATTCTAATACTTAAACAATAAGTTTGAATGAGTAAAAAAAGGTAAAAATTGCTTCACGTGCATATTAGACCAGGAAATTTAGGCCCCCATTTAGGTAGAATATTGCGTAATGTAACAGTCATAAATGTTCAGATCGCTATTTCCAATATAGACAATCGCGATTTTGAAAATGTGGACCTATTATTCAGCCCATTCTAATAGTGTCCTCCAAGTGTATTCACAACAACTTCGCTGTATATAAAAGGTGGTGTAGGATCATTTTTTATGTTGAATTATAGTTAGTTTCCTCTGCTTTCATTTCAACAATGGTGAAGCTCATTGTATTTTTAGTTACCTGTGTTTTTACAGCCTTGATATTGAACACTGAAGCCAATGCTGTTACAGTCAATGTTCAAGGAAATCAAGTAATGTTATCATTCATTTTACAACTCTTTTTTTTACTGCTTCACTTGGCTTTGGTTTCCAAGCACATATGTTCTGATAAAAGTGTTTATATTCAAGATCTCAATGTCAATCTGATGTTTTTATTTTCATTTCTGTTTTGAACAGTGAAGAGATTTACATATATGTTTTGATGGAAGTATTTATGTTAAAGATTTGTGTTTATAATTGATTTAGTTTTAGATGTTTATAATGATTTTGATTGTTTTTTTCAAATATGTAATTTTGTTTAAAAGAGTAATCAGTATTTATTTTTTTTATTGAATTTAAATCAATATTTCAGATTACACTCTCTTTGTAATCTTT
The DNA here is from genome assembly GCA_027943335.1 of Chamaecyparis obtusa. Lineage (NCBI taxonomy): Eukaryota > Viridiplantae > Streptophyta > Pinopsida > Cupressales > Cupressaceae > Chamaecyparis > Chamaecyparis obtusa. The sequence continues at coordinate 984,570 of BSBK01004699.1, read as the reverse complement.
TTTTTTTATAAATCAGAGTATAATCAGAAACATTGATTAAAAAATTCACATGATTAAAATTCAAAAACAACCGTACATACTACTTTATAGATTGTAGAAACTCATTCCAACAGTCAATTAATTATCTGTAATCAATAAATTTAACTTCTTTGATTGAATTCTCATAAAATACTTTAATGAAATTTAAGAATTATATAATAGCATTCTGACTTACAATGAAACTGAATAATTGGGTCAGGAATGAAAACTACAATTCTTTTGTAAGAGTGAACTTACCTCCAAAGCCTATCTTTCCATGTTTGTACAGGTGATTTTGGACAATGGTATTGTGAAGGTGACATTAGCCAATCCCCAAGGACTGGTTGTTGGCGTTCAGTATGGAGGCATTGATAATCTTCTTGATTCAACTCGAGCTCCCCTTCGTAGAGGGTATGTTGGGAATTAACGTTTTTGTTTGTTGGCATTGAGTATGGAGACATTGATAACCTTCTTATTGCAATTCAAGGTCCATTTCATGAAGAGTATGTTGGATATTGATGTTTTCTTCTTTTATTTTTGCTGGTTAGCATTGAGTATAGAAGTATTGATAATCTTATTGATACAAATTGATGTTTATTTTTATAGACAACCTTCTTAATTCAATTTGAAGTACATTTTGTAGAGGGTATGTTAGACATTGAGCTTCTTTCCTTTTTATTTGTTGGTATTGAGTATGGAGGTATTATAACCTCATCAATACTAACAGAAGTCAAATTCAGAGAGGATATGTATGATTTTTTTTTATTTTATTTTTTTTCAGGAAAATTATGTTATCTCAATATATTTTTATTAACTCAAAAATGAATTTTTTTTTGACATAATAAAATTTGATTATATCTTTATTTATCCCAGGAGTAAGATTATGGTTAGAAAACATATCAGAATTTCTGCACAAGTTGATACACTGAGCTTATGGGGATGAATGTTTGTGAGCAATGCAGGTATTGGGATATAAACTGGAATGCACCAGGAGGCCCGTCCAAAGAGGATAAGTGAGTTTTTCACCATAAAACCCAACTTAAAATTAAATCTGAGGAATTATTTGCTGAAACTGAGGATCCTCTTGGTTTGCTGCAGCATTTTAGCCACAGAATTTAAAGTTGTAAAATCCACTCCAGATTTAGTGGAAGTTTCGTTTGTTCGAAGATGGGATCCTTCCATACAAGGAATCGGTCAACAAGCTCCACTAGACATAGACACGAGGTATATAAACAATGAAATGCATTCTTGGATGACCACATAGATTTGCAGGGGAATTTTTCAAATTTAAATCCTTTTCTAATCTGTGCCTTGAGTTGATATATAATTGTAAAATGAATACCCATCTTTTGGTTATTAAATTTCTAAGTTAAATCAATGGAATATCTTTTATTTAATTTAGAAGTTTCAATTTTATAAGTTATTTTTTGGGTATTAAGTATCAAATTTATAACTTTTTTCACAATCTGATAATGATTGTGTGCTACCATTGATAATTGTATACCACCTTCATATGCTTACATTAGATAGTCATAAGCTCCTAATATCAAAATCATTCCTAAACTCAGATCTTAGGCCACCACTTATAATTTATGTCCAACCACTTATAATTTATGTAATAATTCAATCGAAGTTATTACAATCTTCGAAGTTATTACAATCTGAGGATGATTCTGCACCACCGCTTACACTAGATAGTCCTAAGTTCCCAAGATCAAAATCATTTCTAAACTCACATCTTAATCCACCACCTATAATTTATCTAAGGAGGTTATTACAATCTGATGATGATTCTGTGTCACCATTCATATGTTCACACTAAATAGTCATAAGCTCTCAATGTCAAAGTCATTCGTGCCGAGATCTTAATTGACCACCAATAATTTTTACATTACATATAAGAAAGTAAATTACATAGTAAAATGGCAACTTAACTAAAACATTTTGGACATGGGCAGGTATATTTTACAAAGTGGGAGCTCAGGGTTTTATGTGTATGCCGTCTATGAAAAAAAACCAGAATACCCTGCATTCAGTATGGGGCAGACACGCATGGTCTTCAGGCTCATTGATGAAAGGTGAGAAATTGATTGTTGAAATTGTCAATAATGATATTCTTGATTCCATTAACTGATAATTTTGTACATGTCATTAAAATTCATTCTTTAAAACCTGTGATTCGAGATTTATCTTATTAAATAGGCGTGCCCTGTGCAGATTTAAACACATGAGAATAGGCGACAAGAAACAGAGGTTGATGCCAAATGAAGTGGACAGAGACAGCGACAGGAGCACTCCACTTCAATACCCTGAAGCAGTCATTCTCGACAATCCAACAGACCCTGCACTTAAAGGCCAGGTAATGCTTTGCCTTCAACTACTATCTGCTTGATTAAATACAAACAGTTCACTTAAAAAAATATATGATACCATAAAAAAATATTTAATATAATAGTTCATCAGATAGTATTAAAGCAAAGGATTGGAGTGTCTATTTTGTTGGAGTTATGTTTCTTAATGTTATAGATAGGTGGCCGAATTTTCTTATGATATCTTGTTAGGTCGTTGATAATTTCCTTATTCCACTTCCTTTCTAAGTATCCATTACTTGTTTTTCATAATCTTTAAAGCTTCTTCATAAGTCTAAATCTTTAACTTTCAAACTTTCAAACTTTTGTATCTATTCACTCTTTGTTCCTACAACTCTCCCATTCACCTAATAAAACTTGATCTTTAGTAAATTTATTGAAAACCATTCAATTTTTAGAAACAAATAAAAAATCATTTGACATGTTACAATTATCTTTGAATCTAAATTGTTAAAAAACCAATTAAATAATATTTGTTTAGATGTGTATTTTAGTTTTTATATAGCTCTCTTTTTATGAATTGTGATTAAATGTCTTAACTCGTAAACATATCTTATATTCTAGTGTTTTACTTATTCTTTTGTTAGAAAGATCATTGCATTAAAACTCAATTTTAGCTATGTCATATTTTAATTACCTACCTTTTCACTTGTCAAACATCTCGTATGTTATCCAAAATTTTGTTTACAACTTCTATTCATTTGTCAAATTTTTAATGAATCTATGTTGAACAAAATGTCAATTGATATTTCTACAATGTCCTAAAAATATAACCATCAAATTTTGCATCCATGTCCAATTCAATACTTAAAATAACCTATTTAATCTCACAACTCTAAACAATAATTTAACTATATGTACAAAACCATTAGTCTCCTTACATGGAATAAAATGGCTCATCTTTAAAAACATATCAATAACTATTAAAATGGAATCAACTTCTCTCTAACTTATTGGCAATATTAATCTAACTTATTGGCAATATTAACATAAAATCCATGCACTTTTATGTATAAGTAATTACTAGTATAATTAGTTTTGTCAACACTACTTGTAGTTTACATGTGGTTCATGCTTCAATAAAAAATAGGTTGATCTCATACAAATTCTTCAGCTTTTTAAAAACAACTTCTTCAATTCTCATTTCTAGCAACAAATTGTATCTTCTACTCAATGCATGAAATATTATATTGTTAGATTTGTCTCTTTTATACTTTAATAAAAATGAAGAACTAAAGAAATTCAATTTATTTGATGTTATTTGAAATCAACTTCATTCACTTTTTTATTGAAGATAGTAGGATTTCATTTTGGACTCAAAATAGGTGCAGTTGTAATTCTACCTAAATCAAAATCAACTTTGAATACATATGAATAACCAAGCTAACGTAGGTTGTTCAAAACCTTATTTTTTAACAATTCAATTTTTTTATTTGTCATACTAATCCACTTAGATTCTTTCTTATCTTTCCTCAATGTACTAGTTTAATTAGTGAACATATCCCACTTAAATTTTAGATAATTTTCCAAGAGAAAATTCTAAATCATGGTAGAGATATATTTAATTAGAAATACTCACTAGTGTAGGCCATTGAACAATTACTTGAACTTTCTCTAGATTCATCTTCAATCCATCAATAACAATACCTACAAGTTTGCTAGTTTTTCCTTTATGAATCTATACATATTTAAATTCATTTGTAGTTTATTTTATCTTAATACTTGAGATACTAATTTAATATTTCAAAATGTTATTTAATTTTACTCAAAAATAAAACTGCATCTAGATATATAATAACAAACTTACCAATATATAGTTTCAATACCTCATTCATCAGCCTTATACAAGTACTTGGTTCATTTGTCAATCCAAATAGAATAACTAATCATTCATTCAAGCCTTCCTCATTCTTGAATGATGTCTTCCACTTATCTTCTTCTCTCATTCTAACATGATGATATCCACTCTTCAATTCTATCTTGCTAAAACACTTTGTACCTCAAATAATTGATAAGTTATAATCAATCATTGGTAATGGAAATCTATATTTAATAATAATTTATTTTTTTGGGAAATTTTACATTTTCCTCATTATCCTCCATTCTTAGATGCTAAAAGTATTGGTAAGTTACACATGAACTTAAAATATCTCTTATCAACAATTTCTTTAATTTATCTATTTACTCTATGATTTGTAATTAAACTCATTTTCAGCTTTTAAGGCCAATTGATATGCTTCCTCAACATATTTACATATTTAACATACTTATCTCTTTATCATTAGATCTCAATTTACTATACATTATCTTAAGTTTCATCCTAGAATATTATTTTGAATACTCTTTAATACTCATAACCTTTTGCCTCAATTTTGTAATCTTTTCAATAATTATAGCTAGTAATTTACAAATTAACTTAGATGTTCATAATGTATATAGAATTTCATTTCATTTCTAGATATGATACTTTCCTTTCATTGTTCTATCTAGATAATTTTTTTCCACCAAATAGAAACATAACCTTTCAACTTAGCTTAATAAAATTAACCATTTAAGATTTGAATATTAGCATAATTAGGAATATCAACTCTATTTTGAAAAATGTTTCTTCTATATCTTGTTTTTCAAAGATAGTCAACTAGATATTATTTTCCATCTTGTCTTTCATTTCCACTTTCCTAAACTCTAGGCTTGGGACGACCTCTTATGTGTTCTTCTCCAACATCATTAAACTAGATTTGGAAAATTTTCATTAAATTGAACATATCATCAATATATTTTGGAGTGTGGAACACACATTGATTTTTATCCATCTAATAGGAGGCATTCTATATATATACTCAAAATACTCTTTTATGCAAATCACCTCATAATCATCCATATATTTCAAAACCAACTTATAATTCACCAATGAATCTTTTTCTCAATGATATAGTTTCAGAAGACACCCATAGGGAATATTCTCTTTAACCACTCAATTCTAGAACAATGTATTTTTAGCCCTTGTAAAAATGTATAATTGTATGTGTAATTACATGCAATTGAAGCTATTCTACTGATCAACTTCAAATTCATTAACCATACTATGATAATCTCCCTCATTTCTCAAGATTTACAAGGTTTTCTCTAATATCGGAACTTACCTAGTACTAGGTTGAAGGATCCAATTAAGTACTATCTAATCATACAATAAAATGTAATTTCATAATATTTAATAATATTATAACTTGTAAACGTAATGTATAGAAAAATTGATTTCCAAATATGAATTACTGATATATACAAATAAGCTCCTAGATGAAGTAAGATCTTTCAAAAATTAGAACTGAATAATTGTTTATTTTCTTACAAAATCAAATCATAATCACAACACTCACCTTAAATATCTTCCTTAAATGTGAGTCTCATATTTATCCCAACTTTAATATCTTCCTTTTCATGGCTATCAATCTCACCATGGTTTGAAAAAGACAATAATAGTGAAAATGGTGGTATTTTGATTTATTGTGACTTTTTTGTGCATGATAACTATATATATATATATATATATATATATATATATATATATATATATATATATATATATATATATATATATATATATATATATATATATATATATATATATATATATATATATATATATATATATATATATCTTTATATCTTCCTATGATAAATTTTACACCAAGGTCACTTCTTCCAAAATAAATTATCCCTTAGTTTTCCATGGGATTTTGGCCTTCTTGACATCATTGTATAATGTCCATTCATAAGAAATGATAGGATCATTATTGCATGGATTAGAATTTAGAAATTTATTCATGTTGACAACATCATCTTAATGATGCACCCCTTCTCAATATTTTTCCAATCTATTCACATGGAAATTGTTTTCCTTGTATTCCTATTTTTTAGTATAGTTTTCTAGTCAATCTATGAGTGGCCAAATTTGGCTCAATATCCTATTCATCTTCTTATTTGGTGTCCCCTTATTTTTTATCCCAAAATTATTGTATGCTTGTGATTCTAGAGGAGCATCTAGGCCTCAATTTCATTTTCATTCCATTCATTTGTCCCTTTAAAGTTGCTCCAACCAAAAATCCTTCATGGTTTCTAAATAGGCAACCAAAATCGAAATCTCCATAATTTCCTCTCGATGTGACACTGAAGTTAAGTTTACATGATCTTTTATGTAGGGTATTATAATGTATTCTAGTCCCTAGATTATGGGGTGGGTTAAACCAATTCACTATCTATAACAATTATTGATATATTATATAGTATATATAATTAATGGAATATAGCAATCATTTTTTATGTAAAACTTAATACATTAATTCTTTTAAAGAAAGAAAAAAAATGACTAGCAAAACAAATTATTTGATATGTATGCTTTGTAAATGTAAAATTATTTAGCTATTAATATTATATTTATACCAAATATTAAAATATTTAAAGATGTTGGGAATTTTTAACATTAAACTTATATATGTTTAAAAAATTAAAAATATTTAATATAAATATGTTAAATACTTGGCATGTCTTGTAAATACAAAATTATTAAAAAGGTCGTAAAATGTTATCAATATTGTTCATATGATTTCACATAGTCATGCCTAATTATTATAGAGGGCAATATCTAAAAAATGATAAATAATATGTTTATCTAAATTTCATAATTTAGGATCTTATCAATCAACATATGATAATGCTAATATTATAATAATAAATCAAATCATTTATTCAACAACTTTTATATATTATTTTATCAAAAATATGTATGTACATTGACCAAAAAGAATAGCGATGGCGATTGATCTTTTTTTATTAATTAAACTAGGATTTAGATAATTATAGATTCTATCATGGAAGAGAATAATAATGAAATAAATCCCCAACTACACTCTTTTAGAGAAGAATCAAACGTATATTACTCATTTTATGACTTTGATGTATAATAAATAATCCTTAAATCAATTCCTTTGGTGTATAAACAGGTGGATGACAAATACCAATATTCTTTGGATATTATGGATGATGGAGTCCATGGATGGTTTAGCTTGGATCCTTTGGTTGGATTTTGGATTCTTTTTCCAAGTCATGAGTTTCGAAGTGGAGGTCCTACAAAACAAGAATTGACAGTCCATGCAGGACCCATTTGCCTTGTTGTGAGTTTTTTAACCATTAATTTAAATAATGTTTATATATCTCTTAAAGCATTAGAAAATTTAGATTTAATTATTTCTTTTTATTTTACTTCCAACTAAATTTCAATATAGATAGTTTTATTATAGCTCATTTTGAGTGTTTAAAGTTAAATATTTATTTTGTGTTTGTTTAATTAATAATACCAATAAGCATGCAAATATTTAAGTCTGTAATAATTAAATTATTGAATTTAAGTAATTATAGATAACATCATAATTATACAATAATAAATTTTTTATATTATATTAGTTTTTTATTTACTTCTTGCATTTCACCAAATAACCAAGATTAGGGCATAAGAAAAATTATGACAAAACAAAGAGTTTGGGGCAATATTTTCTGAAAATAGGGAGAATTTTTAGTATGCCACAAACACGTGTGATATGATTCAGGTTCACTAAGTGAAGCTCATGTGGCATGTGGTAGATATGGTGGAAACATATGAAGCAAAAATGAACATGTAACTAAGTCAAGGAAGGGTTAACCATGTATTGAGGCATATAAAAGTGTAAAGGGTGCACATGAAGAGTTAATCAAAGGATTGTAAATGTTTAGATTATATAGGGTAGTGGGTAGATATTAAGCTTAATGAGTGGAGATGATTGTATATGTCATGAGAAAATATTAGTGACTATTTTGCTTCGATCATTCATCAATTATGATATAGTGACTTACAAGTGTGTCCTAGTCTTATGTGATATTATCTAATCATGTGTAAGAACTAACAATTTATAAAATTATTTGGAAAAGTCATTGAATTGTGAGGGTCAAGTTCTTCATTCTCATACCCTTATAGTCTTGGGTAATGATAAAAAACAACAAAAATTTCTAGATAGAATGCTTTGTATAATGTGGATGTTCCATGTTGTTAATCAATTATTTTTTAATGTGCTTGGATACAGAAATGAATGACTTTAAATACCAATAGTTGTAGTGAATGGTCATATAAATGAGTACCAAGTCTATTGTCAATGGTTATTAGGAAAGGGTGGAGGTAAATATTTTTAAACTAGAAATTAATTTGAAATTCAATCATGAGTGTAGTGAGATTGCTATAGGAGATGGAGCAAGAGGTATCAAGGTAAGTAATATATGTATGAAGTGTGGACTAATAATAGAAGTATATAGGTATACGTGCAAATGGGTTTTGGATAAGGTTAATTAAATGAGAATGCATATAAAGAAAAATAGAGATGGATAAATATTTGAGAAAATTTGAACTTCACATGAGAATATAATATTTTTCATTATGTAAGTATATTAAACTCTTTTATCAAAATAAACCTTAAACCTAAAACTAAATGAAAATTGACATGAAAATAAAAATTTCACTACGATAGCTTAATAATTTAAATTTTATTTAAATATATCACTTCAAATGTAATTAGACAAACTCTTTTATATATCTCAGAAACCTCAATAGTTGGATTTTGTGTGATAAAATGTATGCACTTGTGGATTGGATGGTTCAATTAATTTAAGAAAAGTTGTTTGATTGAACATTATATATATTTTTAAATTAATTGAACATTATATTAACATAGTCAAACTATTGAATTGTATAACAAGGAATACTTTTATGATTACTTGGCAGATGCTTCATAGTGCTCATTACATGGGGAACAATTCTTGCATATTTCAAAATGGAGAATCTTGGCAAAAAGTTTTTGGACCATTTAAAGTGCACTTAAATGTAGATCCACAACATAATGCCCCGTCTACACTTTGGGAGGATGCCAAACAAAAGGTACATAATACTTAAAATGAATTTAACAAATAATAATAAAATATAATTTTATTATTGATATTATGATTAGCTAGTTCTTAGATCATAGTTTTCAAAATAACAGTCATGATTTTACTTGCTTATATTGTGTATGTTTGTAGATGCTTACTGAACAAACGATGTGGCCATACTCTTTTCCTAATTCTCCTGCTTATATAAAGCTAGACCAACGGTGTTCTATCTCAGGAAGATTGCTAGTTCAAGACAAGTAAGTGCTCATTTATTTTATTTTTATGAGAACCTTTTTTATTGTAATCTTCTAGAAACAATTTAAACTCACCTTTGAATTCAAACTAGTTATGAGGATTGGTTTATGTTCTATTTCACCTAAAATAGACAATTGGAGTGAAATTTGACATACCTACAAGTTTAGAGTTCTTTATATGGGAAGTGTGCTAGATAAAATGTGAGTGATCCATTACATTCAAAAAACTCAAAAACGTAAAAGATTGATTGTCATTATTTTTAGATTGGACACTTTTTTAAGATGCCAAACATTTTTTCCATGTCTACTACAAAACAAAAAACTAGACAAACATAGTCCATGATATAGGTTTCATAGTGTTTGGTTTCAATATTATAATAAGCAATTTTCTTAAAGGTTTAAAATAATCCACTTGGTTAGCTAATTCATTATGTTATATTTACCTTTGATCAAATTTGATACTTTTTCTTGTGCACTCCTCCATTAAAAACTCACACGATTAAAAAAAGGTGCCATGCTCATAATTTCCTACCTTACATGAGCACCAAAGTATTTATATTTGACTTTATTATTTTTTATTAAACTTCAACACCCATTAAGAAGCGAAATAAGTAATGAAGAAAGCTTTAGCATAGGGGAAGAGCTCAATCTTACCCACCACAAGAGGCTTCTGAGAATCCAACACTCAATTATGAAGGTCTGCAAGAGAAGGCCAAATGTTGTAGAATTTGCACACCAAAATCCTATGTTAATAGAAGTCGTCATTTTCCACCAGATCGTAACCACAAGCCACCATTGAGAAGGATTTAACATGGACAAAGTTTCTCTTTCAAAGGCTAAGTAACAGTAGCACTAACACTTATATCATTAGTAAAACTCCTACAACTAGGAGGATTTACCCTACCATCAACAATGGCAACAATTAGAGGAGGAAAATAAACATTAGGTCCAAGAAACACAATATAAGAAGTGTCAATAGAATACACACCAACAAAATTGGAGGTGTTAAACCTAGAAGTAAGTGTTGCACTTGGAAATTACAAAATAGATATATGAAACATTCGTGTACAACTCTCTAACTTGCATCTAAAGCTTCTAAGATAAATTGCATGCTTGGAAGAATCTATATAGATTTACAATGCTTTAGGGAGATAAAAGGATGATAAACAATGTCAAAAATAAAGAGAAAACTAATTATAATGCAATGGTATGGTATGCCACAAAAAGCATGATTAATTCATCACTTTTGGTAGGTTGACCATTTCATTGATCTCTTGATGATTCAATTTTCATCATCTACAAAAACCAATGATTCTGCTACAAAAAACAAAGCTTTTAACTTTTGATCTTCTATCCTATCAAAATCTTCTTTTTTTTTGCCATGTACCAATAATTATATTTGCCAAAATATACTAAAACTTTAACAAACAAAATCCTTTTACAAAGTTAAATGTATTGATGAGATATTTTTATAACTTATAAATTTAAATTGTTGATTTTTTCTCAAAAGATATATAGCTAGGAGAAGAGCACTAGTAGCAAAGTGTGTTTAAATAGTAATGCACTACATTTTGCAAATTAAAATCCCACTAGAAAATTATCTGAGTCAATTGCCACCCATTTTTTGAAATAAAGTTAGCAATTAGATTAATTGGGAAAGTTTATTGGTACCAATAGTGCATCATTATTGGGACATTTGTACAAAAGTATTGGATCAATTGTGCAAACTTTTTGGTTGTCTAAGAAAATGAGTAATATAGCGCAAAAGGGGTCGAGTATCGAGTGACACTTTTGAAATGACCACTTTTAAACCCTTCGGCACTTAAAAAATTCTATAGGGAGCATCATTACTATCTAGAAGCTAAAAAATATTTGTTAAGTAGTTAAGTCACATATGGAGACAATGAAAAAAATGTCAAAATCCAATGTATAATTTAAACTCTATTCTACCTTAATCATATTCATATACATACAACCATTTGGATACTTTCAAGAGAAATCATTTTCTTCCAATATAAAGTATCTTTTAGTGAGTTCTTATAGAACAACTATGAGTTTGATAAGCTTAGAGGCATCAAAGTGAAATGACCTCTGGTTCAAGTAAGGTTTGTGGACACAAATGACTAAATAAGCATATGGTGAATTAAAAACATGTTTTTTGGTACATGGAGTGGTTTTACTAAGTGATTTACTAGTGGGAGGTTGCATATGGTGAACTAAAAAAATGCTTTTTGGTACATGTAGTGGTTTTACTAAGTAATTTACTAGTGGGAGGTTGGTTGTACGAGACTCTAATTTCCACTTCTCCAAGAGGCCTAAGTTTATTTAGATGTGTACATCATAAAGACACTCCTAATAATCAAACCTTTGAATAATCGTAAGACAATAAATTGCATTGTTGATTCTACTCTAAACCGAATAATATAAAAAAGGCTTTGGATTATTTTTCTTTCAAATAAGAAGAGTTACATGACTAGTTGAGAATGTGTAAGGGTTGCACATCTAGGGATAATGTTTAATTATAGTATGCTCTCCATAGTTTCACCTTAGTTTTAATCATTTTATTGATTCATAATGTATTTTTACTTCCATGATTAGTATTTTTAATATTAACTCAAAAAGTTGGCCATCAATCGATTGTTTGTAGATTTATATCTCCAAAAGCATTTCCTGGTAAGTTTGCATATATCGGCTTGGCTGCTCTTGGTGAGAAGGGGTCATGGCAAAAGGAAAGTAAGGTAATTTAGTTGGCACAATATGGGCTATCATTGTTCTAAGAAAAATAAAAACTTTATAAAGAAAAAAAATATCCCTAAGTCGTTAAATGAATTAATGTTTGAATTATAACATTATATATTATAATGTTTCAAGAAAATGTTGTATAGAGGTGTTTAAAACATTTTGAGCTATATCTAAGAAAGCTTGTATTGCAGGGTTATCAATTTTGGACGAACACAAAAGAAGATGGAAAGTTTCAAATTATTGATATTCTTCCTGGCGAGTATAATTTATATGGATGGGTACAAAACATAGTTGGTGATTACCAACACAAGAATCCTATTAAGCTCTCACCAGGTTCTCACTTTATTGGATGTGCATTTAATTTCAATTTCTTTTTTAAAGTATCATAAATTTTTCATATAAATTAAATATATTTTGGTGTTCCAAGTATCATTGAAATTTTGTTTTTTTATTCTTTTTAAGACAATCTAGAGTGGCTTATATTGGTCTCCCACCCTTGATAATGCATTGCATACAATAAAAAGATAACATCTTAGGGTTCAAATAAAATTTACCCGAGAAAAGGCTAGACATAGTCATACACTAGCCTAGAGTAGTTAGAAACACACTAAACATATATTCAACACCCATAGAGAAACTACAAAACTAAGATAAGAAAAAAATATTATTGAGATAACATGCATACCAATCTCATGGGTCTATATCCACCAATGTGTAATCCTTAAATGATGTCCGAGAATTCACAACTTGCCTCTATAATGTGTATCTCCAACTACCTCCTCCACCCAATTTTCCAACCTAGATGTCACTCTTATTATTTAATTCCTTCAACATAAAGGGAAAACACGTGCACCATAACATAATTTTCACTAGCATTGTGTTACACATACAAAACCTTGCAAGACACAAGACACAAGTATACTTAAATCATTGCACATCTCTAGCCACACATGGGAGTGAAGGATATAGGCCCACTAATACATCACCCACAACACTCTAGTAATAAAGGAGAACTTCCTATTCTTGATAAAGAACCTCAAGATCATTCAGCACGATACCCTTTTAAACGAACAAGGAAACTAATGATGCATCATTCACATTATATGCAATATTGAGCTTTACCTTTCTACAACTACTACTATCTTATCCAATACAATCTCTCTAAACAAATTTGGGAGGAATAAATTTAATAGCTAGAACCTAATATCTACATCCAATATGTGATATTTGTGTTAAGTGTCCATGAATAGATAACTTGGGCTTATTACCAACTTTGATCCCCTTTCACTAGCATGCATTTTGTGAGAAATAAGCTTAAAGATAAGATCATCTTCAACAACCAATTTAGTAAGTTTTTGATCCTAGTATGGCAATAGTGCAAGTTTGGGTATTTGTTTGCATGACATTTTTTCCCTTGGATGTAGGTACAAGTTCATATGCACACACACACACACAAGATTGAATTTTCACAATTTATTATAAATATAATTGTAATATTCAAACAAAATATCAAAAATTTAAATAATTTTGACATGCAACATTCTACTGACCTCTAAATTGCCACTTTCAACATAGAAATGACTTATTCATTACAGTATCTTCTTAACAAGTCATGCTCCCTAAATTGATTTACACAACGATGTCAATATTGATGTTTTTTGCTAAAGTATTAAGTATTTCAATATAGGCGCAAACACTAATATGGTTTGTGTTCTTGTTTATATTGGATGACTAGTCCTTTATAGTGTATATTTATAGTTTAATTTTATCATAATGTTGTAATGCCCCGAGCTTAATTCCAAGATATTAATTCAAAGAAATGAGCAGATTATATTTTTCATGTTGCATTATGCTCGAGGTGTCATCACAAATCATAATGATGCAAGACAAATATAATCAATCCACTAAGCATGGTAGTGCAAGAAAAATATTTCATAATGTGTGGAACAAGCCACCACAATGATCACGCAAAAAGATGGAGCTACCTCCACAACAATAATTGGATATTGATCCACAACCTTGTTCTCTTGTGAAAATAATGGTAGGGTGAGAATGACACCCACTTCATACCATCCAAGATGACACAAATGCTCTATCATATCAAGACTATAGAGCATAATTAAAACTATAGTGATCTTGCATCGTAGTCCTACAATTGTAACATAGCCCTCTACCTAGGACATTGAAGCATTTTTTTCTCAAGTTTCTTCTTCACAAAACTCAACCTTATAATAGGCTACAAACCCAAAATATAATATAACAAGCTCCATGAAAGAAAGAACAATATTACTAACTTGAAAAACATCACAAACAACATTACTAATGAGAGCACCCAACTACTAGGAGGTGGATTGACATGCAGGTCAAAGGACCACCCACCAAGAGATCTAGACAAATAGAAGAAACCCCAAGACATCAAACACTCCGCAAAATAGTTGGACTCTAATACAAGGAATGGCTCTAATTCACATAAGAGTATCCAACACCCCAAATAAATACAAAAATATTACCAAATTGTAGGTAGGACAAGTGGAGTGTGCACAACACATTATTGGAACTCTAGGACCACAAACATATGAATATCTACACATGGATAAAAACATGTGACAAGGATGATAAGAAAGCTAGGATACAATCACCATATAAGATCATTTTTTAACCAAGGTCAATTAGATCAATTAAATAAATCATATAATTTGTCCACTTGAGTTTGCATGTTTATTCTACAAGAATGTTAAACTGGGTTCTCTAAACATTTTTCTACCACAAAATATGAGGAAAATGTTATAAATCCTATGAACATTTGACACTACTATCGAGGCATACCAAAAGCAAAGACAGACTCCCTACTTGTATGGGATCATTACAAAACAACTCAAGAAAGTTATGGACAATTACTACATCTTTGCATTTGTGGAATCCAACATCCCTAATTATAAATGCTCTATAAATTTCTATAAATTGCATAAATTGAACAGTTACAACAATAGAGATAGAGTTCTTGTATTGCACACAATCCTATGCTACTCCTAAGGAACCGCAAGTCCCCAATAGTGGATCAATGCCACCCAACCGTTTGAAACCCTTAGGTCAATCCTCTTTCCTCAGAGACAATCAGTTTGGTACCAATGCACTCGCACAAAACAAGGAGAATGTGTAGACACACATGCCAAACATGTATAGTATATACCAAACAAACATATGTGTGTGATGTAAAAAAATCTATCGACGCATTGAAGTGGTCTCAACAATCTTATATTCAAAATCAGATAAACTTTAAGAAGGGGGTCTTCAACTCTAAACTAAGAAGTTTCATTAAAATATCATGAAAACTATGTAGAGTGTTGAGCATTCTTATCTACATTAAGATTACTCGACAATATTCATCAACTTCAAGTAGCTATGACATGTCCTTCACAACCAAGTCCAAATTGTCATAAGGCACTCAAGTTTTAGTGTAGTTATCTTGCTTACTCATGTGATTTATTTATCCTTATCCATTTTGTGTTTTCTCTTGGTTAAACTCTCACCTCTATCCATGAGCCCCTTTTGAACCCAAGAAAGTAGTGGGAGGCCACTCCTTTACTCTATACCCCAATTTCAATTGTCCAAACATACCAAAAGTATAATTAGGGCATAACATAAAATGAAGACAAAAGGTCATGACACTTGGCCCTTTGATTTATACTCGCAATCAAACAAGGAGGATATATATCTCACAAAATTGAAACACAATAACTTGAAATTTTGAAAGAAAAAAAAAATCAATTCAAAAATTTGTGACACTTGGCCCAATTATGCATAATCATAATAATCAAATGGGGAGACTAGACATCTCATGAAATAAACACAATTTTATAAGGTGGTAGGAAATAATTTGCATGTTTGTCTTTGGTGTTGGCACAAAATTAGATCTCAAACTATTGTCATGTTTACAGGGTCTTCAATTGATCTTGGTGATTTGATATATGAACCACCAAGAAATGGGCCAACAATATGGGAAATTGGCATTCCTGATAGAACTGCTAAAGAGTTCTACATTCCAGATCCACTACCACAATATAGCAACAATTTGTATTTACACAATGAAAGGTAAAGTTCTCTTTACTCATTCATTTGAGGATCATGTGTGATCTTGTAACATGTTTTCTATTATTAATTACATTTTTTAATATTACACCCCCTTGCTTCTATTTGTATGGCAAGTATTTTTTAATATGATAGTTTGGAATGCTCCCTTTTTAATATACATAGTGAAAAGTAATCTTTACTCTTTGATTTGACTATTGTGTGTACTATTGTAATTGTAAGAGGGCCAACAAGTCTTTTACTTTTTTTTAAAAATTATATTATTCTTGCACTTGTTTGTGTTTGCATGGGAGAGTATTTTTAGATTGTAGTCTAGAATTCTAAGGGCATTATGACCTTCCTTATCTTGTAAGGGTCTATTAGCTGCATCACTTTTAGTATCCATAAATTGCCTTGTGATATATATTTTACATTTTACCTACCTTTTTTCTTTACACAATAAAGATAGATTTACACACAATGGATAGTCTACAAGGACATGAAAAATTTGTGAGCACAAGACATGGAATAATGGATTTGCTTAGGCCTATTCACCATCATTCTTGACCTGCTCCAAGAATGAATTGGCAATTTGAGATAACTACATTAATTTTGGCCTGGATGATTATCCTTACAACACATTACAATGACAGAGGCTGACATAAAAAAGTATCTATTATCAAAACATTGGGCATCACAATAGAAGAATTTCCATCAACTATACCATAGAAGCATAAATCATTAATTTATCACAATAAAAAGTGACTCGACATGCTAGCAGATTTTTCCATCCAAAAAAAGTGTTTTTTAAAGCAGGTGAAATGAGTTTTAATCTAATAAAAGTTAAACACAACAAAATTGTGACTAGAGATTAAAGTTTGGTTTTCCACAAATGTTTTGCACTTTTTCCTATTTTTTGGTCAAGACATTTAGGGTTTCTAATTTTTTTTATTCCAGCAACATTCTTTTCTACTTATTCCTTGACCTTAACTATTTATATCTTGGTTTGCTGAGTTATTCTTGCCAAAAAATTTCTATTAGGAATTATAATATTATAGACTTGGTGAATTTAGTGAATCACAAATTTGATCCAAAAAGTGCCTCTTCTAGGAAACTAAACAATTGAGAAGAAAAGATAAGTAGCTTAAATTAGTAAAACAATGAAATTATATCGATGTCCATGAATGACAAAGATTAGGTCAAAGGGTTATAAACAAATTGCTATTTCAATAGAAAAGTACCAGGGTAAAAGGTATTGTACACTTAAATCAAACAAAAAATGGCAAAACAAAGCAAGGCATACAAAGAAATAGATAAGCGGGGATAAACCTAAAATTGTAATAATGAGGCAAGAACAAGTATAAATCAAAGTATGAGGAGGACCATGCAAAAGTATAAGAGCGAAAATATTGGTAATAGGAAGCAAAGTCCATTAGGTGTATTTACTTTAGAAAGCCTTGGAGGGTTTGGCAATATTATTAACCACTATGCAAAATTTGAGAATGCTTGTTGGATAGAGTCTAGGGTCAAGAGGGTCAAGCTGAATTAGTTGTAGGAGGCAATAGTTTTCCAACAAACAAAAAAAACTCCTCTATCAAATAAGACCAAAGAATAATTGGTGGTAGAAAAGAAACTGGTAATGCCAGCATGACTCCAAGATCTAAGTTGTAAATGAGTAAAGCTAGAGGGCCTCCAACATCAAGAGGGGATCAACCCTTGACCATTTAAACCAGTTGAGGCACTTAGAAACCTTAGCAACACTAGACTAAGATGAGCAATGTCTCATCAATCTGCGCCTTATTTGGCTGAACCGATAGTATACAAAAGGACACTATATGCATAGAAACGAGACTCGGACTTGGCAAGGCTGAACCAACTTGGGACTTGGCAAAAAATAGGCAAGACTTGGCAGGACTTGGCAAAAACCAAGTTTTTGTGGAGTTTTGCCTTAGATGATTTTCTAGCAAGTCACAGGCCCCTGGGACTCAACCAAGGTCGCTTAGCTAGAACTTGCAAGGACTCAAAAATACTTGGCGAGTCTGGGAACTATGATTAAATGCATTTATAATAGGTTAAAATAAAGAAGTAATAAGTTTTGTAGTTCCTAGATCTTCATGAAGATACCTATGCCAAAGTGTGGTGACCTTAAGAAGAAAATGGACCAAGAATCTCTGATCAAGGTAGCGGAAGGGGATTCAGATCTACCAAAATCTCTATATAAATAATGGTACCTCCCACACATTTATAGTAAATAGGACAATAGAAAATAAATTGCTCCCAAATTTCCAATTCCTAGAAAGAACAAGGTGACACTCTTGTATTTTATAAAAAATGGTGCTTAGTCTGAGCTTGAAGTTGCTGGGAATACACGTTCAATTGGCCAAGGGGAATCCTCAAACCATGAGAAAAATGATGTTGAAGATGGTTGGGTCGAACTATGGTCCCAAGAGGGCCCAAGGAGAATAATGGATGACAAATAATCACCTATATATTGAAATCTGAGTACAAACCAGGTAAGTTTGAAGATACTCTTGAGGCAAAGGAGTTGGAAGCAAATTTTGGTTTAGATGGTACATCGAGGGACCATCTATTTGCACCAAATCATATGTTAAATCATAAGTTTTTGGACTCTGAACCCTCCTAATCCACGCCTAATCACTAAACCCCAAGTGAGGACCTCAAACCTTTCCACCATTTAGTAATATGGGATTATTCATTGCATTGTACAGTCATTTCTTCAAAGAGATATCTTGGAAATGCACCAAAAATCATGGGCATTCTAGAATGGAGAATGGGGTGTACCCTTACAGAAACAAGGCTAAGAAGCTGGCTGCAAAGAAAGAAAAGGACCAATGACTTGAACTCTCAAATAAGCATACGTTGATGCAAGAGCGTTTGCACCTTATTTGCATTCCTGCTAATAGGTTTTGCTAATCACCTTCGGTGTTGATATGTTCTGGTTGTTGCACTTTCTTGGGTTCTCTTTATTGTCGCAGGAACTAGAGTTGGATATTATTATCTCAAACTTTATGCTTGCCTGGCATCACCCATTTTTGGATCTCTTAATGGGACAGCTCTGCAGGCGTCACCTTTGGAAGCTATTATGATAGCAACGACTTTACTGTTGAACATTTTAAAGAATGATAGGCAATATTTTAGCTGTTGACTATGCAGTTGGCAGAGATAATAATATTTCTAACCTACAATTATCTATGAATAATATTGGTGTAGGCTGGGTGTGGTTGTTGGCATATTATCATCTTGACCCGATGATTTCAGGAATGGAGATGACTATAATATACATGATAAAAAGTGGTGAAAATGATAGGTTGTAGTTTGTGGAATAAGAAGCCAAGTATCCTGCTGAGGTAGATTAAAAATTAAAAAGATAAAGGTAATGCTGAAGGTAAACAGTGATATTATCAATTATGGTGCTGAAAGAAGAACGAGGGTTGTTAGAAAAGGGAACTGAGGATGATGTTATTGTTACCTATGTGGAACATAAAATAAGGGTATTAAAAGTTTGGTGACCTTGTATGCTGGTTAAGTGCCAATAAGCGTAGTTGTAACTAGATTTGTGAGTCACAAGTTGTAATTAGAACTTGAGTTTTGAATGCTTTTATGTTATGTTGATCTTGGTTGCTTAAATGAAACATGAGTTCTGAGTTAATTATTTTCCTTCTTGATGTTAGAAGAGATTGTGTGTAAAGAGCTGCTTGGAAGGTGGCTCTAAGTGGGTTCACTTTCTTTGACTGCATTAGAAGCGGTGATCTGCACTGGGACCCCAATGTATAAGAAATGAAACGTGGGAAGATCTTGTCTTGATCTTATTTACATTAGCAGAGCTGTCTACCTTATTTAAAGGACCAAAACTGGGGTTACATTTAAGGTCCTCAAGAATATTTCCAAGATGTTGTCAGCAAACACCCTACCAATCAACAACAAAATTTCTTCCATTATCAATTAAATGGACAACAATGAACTGCTAAAACTAGTGATTGAGGAGGAAATCAAGTTTTTCACCTTTTTTCATCACAGCAAATCATCAATTAAAAAATGCTCAAGTAATTTAAATATACCAAAGCTCACCCTTATCCTAAAGGCCGACCAAGTTACAAAGATGGATCAATACCAACCGATTGCCTATGCACATGTCTTGTCAATTTTTGCCAAAATTAATGGCTTTAACGATAAAGCGTTGCTTTGCTGAGCTGAGTGAACACTCACTCATTTTTTTCAATCTGTTCTTGGAGATTGAAAAAAGCCCCAATTTGTGATCAAGCTAGATATCCCCAAATTCTTTGATAGATTCAATCCATAACCCATGAATAAAAGTGGAAAGTCTTTGGGCTTTTGGTTTCAATCAATTAGAAATAAAATGGCTAAATAGTTCCATATGCACAAAGTTGCCATTAATGGGGAAATGAGACAATCTATTACCTTTTCTAGAGGACTCCAGCCAGGAGATCCCCCGAGTCCCTGTCCATTTATACTAAGATGAGAGAATCTATATATAGCCTCCTCTACAGGGCTCCAACTATCACATCCCTTGAGCCCCTGTCCATTATACTGATATGGGATAATCCATGTAAAGCCTTAAATCAAGCCAAAAAACAAAGGAAACATTATGGCATGCCAGCAATTGAAGGAGGAATCAAATACTAAAACTGATTCATTCTTGGAGACTCAAAGAAGGCCTGAGTTTATGACTAACCTTCATATCTCTAAATCCTTTGATCAGTGCAACCAACAACTCATAAACATAACTCTATGGGCTTTTTTTTTCAATTAGTCAACAATCAAGTGGATAGACCATTGCACCTGCACTCCCACCTACACAGCTGCTTTTAATAGGGAAATGGAACAAATTTTTTCCTTCTTTGAAGAAGTTCAACAAGGATACGCCTAAGCTCATATCCATTTATAATAATGTGGGAGAAACAATGTAGAGCATTCCCTCGAGCTAAAGAATAAAGGAAGCAGTACAACACCCAACAATCAAAAGAGGAATCAACTACTACAAACCTTAACTTTTCTAATGATACTCTCTTGTTCACTACTCTATTCTCTAATGACTAGAACGTTAATGAGTCGCAAATGTGTATTGTTGATCCACCCATCTGTGATAGGATAGCAGCTCATTCTCAACCAAGATTCCCCTACCCCCATCACCAAATTCACCTAGAATACTCTTTATAAAGGAGGCTAGTGCATAGTTTATGTTCTCTGGAAGGGTAAATGAGGGGAAAAAATTGCATTTTTTGATCATTTGTCTCAAATACACAGAACTTTCCATATGAAATGAAACAGCATGGGCAAAAACAAATTGGTGGAAGACTCTGCAAATTCTTATGATTGCATATCGAACATCGTTGCAATTGTTCTAATTTGGCCTCTCACTGCCATTAATATTACTCTTTCCTCTTGTAGGAACATCACCACAAATGGTATAGGAGACTCTATTGGTAATGGTATAACCTTACAATTCGCATTTCTTTACATAAAAAATCTATCTACATTTGTCTTCTCAATCATGAATATCATTGGACGAACCTTAACCCCTTGTCCTATAATGCCAAAAGGTTCCTATATACTCTAAAATCTTTGTTGCGTAGAAGGCACAATCAAACTCTATTCACTGACATATTTTTGTTTTTAATTTCGTCTAAAGCTATTACAAATTGCAAAAGACAGTTGGAGGGTTTAAATGGGCCCTTTGAAGGGTTTAAGAGGATGAAACAGCATTCAAGTGGATTATGTGACTGTCCTACTTCTCCCACAACACTTCCACACCTACTTAATACTCTTCTTTCTTATATGCCAACAGTTTCATGTCTACTATTCTCATTGTTACTGCCCATGTCTGTGAAAAAATTAAAGTGCAAGTACAAACTGAAAAAGATGGTGACACTTACCTGCACTATAGCTACCCTTCTTCTCCTTATGGCTTGTTGATGCTGATTTGGTTTTGGTCACTCAGTTGCCCTAGTCTTCAAAGAACCAACAATTTCTTTTTGTTTCTCTTTCAGCTGTACCGCTAGAATTATTTTTTGGTTACAAAATGTAGTTTGCAATAAAGAATGGGGAATGTTTTATGCATTTTAGGGCTGAGTGAGGAGTGAGGACCATAGAAGAATATATATTTTTTATTTTTTATTGAGCAGGAGGAAATGTTTTGATTTTTCCTAACTTGGGGGAGAACCACTTGTCTCGAGCATTTCCTTCCCATTTTGGAAATGTTTTATATGTATAGTGAGGATTAGGGGATGGCAAAGGGGCACTTTAAAAAATTAATTAGTTTACTATTGTAAAAATAGAGAAAATGATTTATTGTGCTATTTATTTTAAATATAGTTTAAAGAATTAAATAAATATATAACAAATGTCTAGGTTTAAAATAGTAGGTCGTTAATGGGTTCTTGGTCTGGTAGTGAAGTTGTTTAGTTCTCATTGAGCCCACCAAGGATAAGTCTTGTTGAGTGTAAAGGCTTTGACACCATAAGGGAAGAGGCCGAGATCGTGTCCCAAGCGGATTTTGGCAAAATGGATACCCCTGAGTTCTCAATCCTTGGCTCTTAACCGAAGTTGAACTTTCAACAAAAGAAAAAAGAGTAGGCTAGTGTGTTGTGGAGCATAGCCTACTTTTTTAAGGGTACTTATTAGTTTTTTAAAGCCAAATCCTTCATTAGAATATAAATGAGAAGAAAACTATCATCCTAGTTTAAAGTTAACATTTTAAAAAAGTATTCTAAGTGAAAAATAGCATACCAAATCTATTAGTGTTGTCATATAGCCCTTACTTTTTTATTTTGAAGTCATTTGGACTGTTGTTTCTATTTTATGTAATTTTTAATCATCTTTCTTTAATATTAAAAAAATAAAATATAACATAACAAATCTATTCAAACATAACAAGTTAAAAAATAAAGAAAGTTTTGAATACCACCCTAAACATAAATGAAAAAAACTTTGCATGTGCTCTATAGTTTTCTACCTCTAAGTACGTAAAATTGAAAGGCGTGAAAATTTTTAAAATATCAAAGTCATTTTCTATTTTGGGGGGGGAAATCTAGGAATGTCATAGAGAGTATGGCAAGTAGTGTTTACTAGGAATTAACCATTATTTGTTTTGTGTGTAATGTTGTTATGCTTTGAGAAGTAATATATGAACCATTTTTAAAAAAAACTCAAATAGTTCAATCATGTCTTTGCCATGAAAGCTCTAATTCCACGTGAACCACCATAATTAAGGACAAATATTTCTCCCAAATAATAACGATCTATCCAATGCTCAATTGAAATATAAAATATCTAAAACTTCCAAGCATATCAAGTCGAGATCCAATATTTTTCAAAGCTATTTAACCTGGTACACAACCAAAAGGGTACCTAATGAAATTTTGGGAGCACAAAGTCCTAAAATTATTATATTCCTCTCTGTAGGTCTTAATTTTAAAATCTAGAATAGTTATTTGAATACAAAGATTACCTTACTTTTGTTGACTATTGTCAACAAGATAAAAATAGCTAGATTTTTTTATTTGGACTATTAATTGATTACCTCTTAATTCTTCTCCTATGGAAGGAGCTCTAATATTTGACTATGGAGAAAGTCATTCATGATCAACAAAGTTGAAAACAAGTTCAAAGAAATTAAAAGACCAAAATAATAGAATAATGCTACTCTATCCAAGAATGCAATACAAAAATGAAATACAAGAGAGATTTGAGAGGTGATACAGAATAAGCTGCATATGGAGATATATATGATATACCATTAAGAGAACAAATGTATGACCAATGTGGGTTAATAGGAGATGTAGTCACATATGTGCACAATATCTTCACCAAACTAGAAAAGTACAAGCGGACTGTCATGTCCCCATTTTGGCTGACATCATTTTGCGTGCCAGATTTGCCTATTATCGACTCTCGTAGGCAAATGATTTGGAGAGAGAGTCATTGTGCTGATCATTTGATTGCATATTGCTGACAGAGCCTACATTCGATAGAGCCTACATCCAATTTGAGGCCTACATGCAGTTGTAGTGGAGCCTACGTTCAGTTATGAGACTTTTGGGGCCTACATTGTTATAATTTTAAGTTGAGATTGCACTTTTTTATATTATAAAGTTACTTTATTATAAAGTGCATTATAATATGATTTTATAAAGGATGTTTCTAGAAGTTCTTAGCAACTTCTCCAAAAAAGTGAATAAATAGAGGGCTGGGCCTCTCATTTGAACAAGCTGATTTGAGGATTCTTCTACTTTTCCATATTGGAGCAATTTGTAGTCATTTGGTCTACAAATTTTCATTAGATCTTTGGGAACGAAAACTCCCTTGGATTTGCATAACTGAGGAAGTGAGATATCTTCTGAAGGGTTGCACATTGGAAGTGGTATTTAGCCATTTCAAGTTGAGCTTATTTGGAATCCTCAGATTTACCTGAGGGTTTGAGTTTTGGTTGTAAGAGGAAGAAAAAGCAGGTCCGAAAAAGCAATTCGAAAAAGTAAAATGAAAAAGCGGATCCGAAAAAGAAGTCCAAAAAAGTAGATCCGAAAAAGCAGTCCGAAAAAGCAAATCCGAAAAAGCAGTCCGAAAAAGCAGACCCGAAAAAGCAAAGCAAAAAAAAAATAGAATTGCAGCCATCTATAATCAGTTGTAAATTGGGATCAGTTCGGGTGCAATTGGAGGTGTCTACATCAGTATACTTCATCATCGATTTGATCAACATTTGGTGCAGCATTTCCAAGTTTTTATACATTGTTTGATATTGATGTTTTGGGTACCAAAATGGTAAAAATCTGCATAAGTACAGTCACTATATAGCAGTCCAGAATTCCTTTGAACAGTCACTATTATTTCTCATTGTAATTGGATTGATTTAGTGAAGTGCATTCTATGGTTTGGTCATTACCATAGTTCATTGTTGAAATCTGAATTTGACATAGTTGTCACAGCCCATTATACTCTCAGAATTCAGTCATAGTAATCAGTCTTGGGAAAATTGATCATTGCATTAATAGCAGAGTTTCTCTTTGTTGATATAGTCATTGTAAGGTGCCAAGTGATTGGAATCTCTGAATGTTATTATTAGTGCTGTTAATGTTCATTTCAATATTGGTATTGTTATCTCAATTGTACTTGATGCTCAAAACAATTACAACCTTGAAACACATTATTGCAAACAAACAATTCAGTGCATGTCAACTGTTTGACGAATTTTCTCAGTTCAGTATTAGTGGTTTTTAGTGGCCTATTGGTAAGGGTCATTACAGTGGTATCAGAGCGGTTTCCTGCCAACCTGATTGGGTTATTTCAGATTGAATTCAATTGTCAGCATGGCTTTGACAGGAGACAAGGAATTGAAAGAGAGAATGCACACTGCATTGAAGAAATTAGATCGTCCATTTCAGCGAACAAAGGACTTCCTAAGAACTTTGGAGGAGTTGGAAACTTATTTAGGCAAGGTTGATCAGTCAGATTCCTATGCTATGCAAACAACTTTATCTCCAGTATTTGGTTCTTTAGTGAAGCCCCGATTATTGAGACATCATGATGAGGCGGTAAGACTTGCAGCTCTCTCTTGCATTAGTGAAATCATGAGGATAATAGCAAGCTTTAATTCTTATGATGATCAAATTATGAGAGAGGTACTTCATGCCATGGTGAAAAGCTTCGAAAGGTTGGATGACATCAGGAACCCTCATTTCACAAAGAGGGCAAGATTACTTGAAGTATTTGCATGGTGTAGGTTTGAAAACATTATGTTGTCAATAGGTTGTATTGATGACATTCGCAGAAAGTTTAACACATTTTGGAATATTTTGGATGAGTTTCATTCCAGCGATGTATTAGCATCAATGCACTCCATCATGTTCACAATCTTGTTTGAGGAGAAGGATGAAATTTATAAACTTTTGGCAGAAGATTTATGGCATGTTTGGACCAAAGAGAGGAATGTGTCACCTATGGCATGTACGTGGTTAAAGAGCCTGATTAATAGGCCTAAGGATCGAAGTACCTTTCCTATGACAGGCAGAAACTTGTATGATGAGTTTGACAGACATGCTGATCCGGTATTGGGAGATGTTAGCACATCTACACGTAATGATTTATTTGCATCATCTTCACAGGCAGAAGTGGTTACAAATGTTGTATAGGTTGAGCCAGTTGCATCAGAAGGTGATATCACAGGCACACCAGATGGCATGAGTGACACTGACAGTGATTGTGGTACAGTTGGTCTTGATGATGTCACAGGTGCTCAAAATAGTAACTATAGCACAGTGGATTCAGATGATGATTGTGAGGAGGTTGTTGTGCATGATGATGAGATACCTATCAGCGATGAGCAAACATTGAGTATTCAGGACTTTGCTGATAGAGAGTATCAGGCACAGTTAGATGCTACATCACAAGAGGTTGAGGCACATAGTACTTCACATGTTTTGTCCAGTCAGCTTAGGGTAAGCGAGGATGGGATTGTGACTTCATTATCTCATCATGACAGGATGCGGGAGATGATAGAGGATCACATCCGAATGATTCAGTTACAGGACAGACATAAGGGAGTTCAGGCAGAGTCTTCTTGTGTTGACTTACAGGCGATCAGGGAAGGAATGGGAGCAATGAAGATGAGTTATTTACATCTTCTTTCAGATCGTGACCATCTTCTTAGCCTTGCCAGAGATCATTTAGATGCCTTGAGGAGGAAGGAGGAGAAAGTTGGCAGGCTTTCTCGAGAGTTCGAGGACACTCGAGCCTCTTTGTTGAGTACTCCATTGGCATTACAGGACTCAGAGAGACATGTGGATGGGTATGGTGTGGAGTTGAGTTTAGCTTCATCTTACACACCTGATACTCAACTTTCTACGACAGGCGGACCACATGAGGTTGTCGATAGTTGTGAGAGTTCACCTTGCATCCAGGATTCAGGGATAGTGTCAATTATCGCAGACATGGATGTGGGATCAGCTGATATTGGGATTGAGCAGGCTACTCAGGTACAGATTTTGCTAGAGGTGTCAGTCGGTTCCAGTTTACGGATGTGGACTCAGGATTGTTACATTGGCATTTGGGATTCTGTTGATTGGAGATCTTTTGGTAGCAGTGATTGTTTGGGTGCTATCATAGATTTGATTAGTAGATTGCACGGTGTTGTCCTTTCTTGTGCCAGCAGCTTGTCAGATGTTGGTATTAGTTTCTATACACTGGTGTTGGGAGTTGTGTTCATTTCTAGTCGACCGCTCAGGGTGCAGTGGGTTTGTGATGATTCAGGCACATCTGAGGTGTTAGTGATTACAGATGAGTCCCAGGATCATATTGGCATTGATGACATCCAGGAGGATGCAGTGGGCATTTTTGAAGACTTAGCTTCCTCGGCAGATTCATTTGTTACGTCGGAGTTGGACAGTGATGCTACAGTTTTTGATACTCCATATGATGATGTGAGCTTTGGAGTTGTCTTGCAGAGTATGGATGGTAGTGCTCCTGAGATTAGTGACCTTGAGGATACTCCTTTGGATAGTGTGGCAGAGGAGGATTGTAGGAGACAGTCTAGCCAGCGCCATCACGTGTCTAGTCAACTGAGAGTTAGTGAGCGAGACATTGCTATCGCTTGCCAGTATTTCGATGCTGCTCGTCAGTTGTTAGCAGTTTATGGATGGGGTTCTCCTACTAGTGATGATCAGGGAGGCAGTTATTTTTCTTTGACAGAGATCCACTCTTTATGGGAGGCTATCTGGATTCTGAGACAGAATTATATGCAGTTGGTAGCCGACAGAGATTATCTTATGGAGTGGGGCAGCACAGCATATGATGCATTACTAGTGAAGGAAGATGAGGTGAGTGAGCTTACTCAGCAGCTCGAGGTGACTTTTGAGATTCTTGAGAGTACACAGTTGGCTTTTGAGGAGTCACAGTTTCATTTGGCTGAGGTGACCATGGAGTTAGAGCGACTACAGTCTTTACCAGATTCTGTACAGTCACGGGTTGTGGTGTCTGGTGATTCAAGGATGTCCATGGTCGAGATTGATAGAGGCAGTGGAGATGAGGATATATCTATCCTCGATACTAGCATTGGCACATCGAGTTCATTTCCACTACAGTCAGGTTCAGTGGAGTTGGGCGCTGAGCATTGTGGTATGTTTGACTTGGTGGTGGTCTCTACTACTGATGGCACGGAGACTAGTGATGTTGTACCAGGGATCATGTTTGATGTTGGTGAGCCGACAGTTGGCTTGGTTCTTGTTTGTGATACTACTCCTTTGGAGGTGTCTTCGGAGGTAGTAGTTGGTTCAGGCTTGGTTAGTGATCAGTTGCAGTTAGTTTCATCTGGATTGCAGTCTGAGCCACTAACTGAGATTGAAACATTCTATCGGCCTTACACTGTGAGGTATGCTCATCAGTTTACTTTTGATCCATATGTTGATGAGATGATGATACGGAGATGTACTTTGGGCTCTAGTGTTTGTCATCAGTTATGGGATGGTTTGACACCATGAGATGAGAGTTGTGATGGGCATAACATGGCGATAGGTTATGCGGTCGATAGCTTGAGAGTACATGACTTTGAGCAGGAGTTTGGGAGTGTTGCTTCAGTGGTTGTTATTGATTCTACTCCTTTGGCTATGACAACTCTTGACTTAGTTGGTGATCAGTCACAGTGGGTTGTGTTACCTGTGCATGGTGAGCTATTGACTGAGGTTGGTTCTTTTTATCATCATCATTCTGTAGGATATGTTCATCAATTTGCATTTGATCCATGTGTTGGGGAGTTGATGGTAGGCAGACTTGGTTTGGGTTCTATTTCTTGCTATCTATCAAGTGATGACTATTCGCCATCAGTGGTGCATGGGAGTTATGGTTATGAGATAGTGGCTAGTGATCTGCAGAGATATGTTGACTACAGTTGGTGTATAGTGTGTGGATTCTCCACACTTGGTGCAGTTTCATTTCAAAATGTTCACCATTGTTGCAGAGTTGGAGTGTGTTTTCCGCACAGCACAGTGAGATGTGTTGATAGCATCTACTTGGTTTCTGTCTATAGCAGTTGTTACCTTGGATTTCAGTTGAGTAGTATTGGTCAGTTTGGTTATGGATTCCTCTTGGTTATATTACTGAGATTGTTGCAGGAGCTTGCGTTGATTGACAGCAGTTTAGATCATGACTACATTTGGGATCCAGGTGGATTGATTGATTATTTGTTTAGCCATTGCTTGGGGACAAGCAATTTCAGGAAGGGCGGACTGTCATGTCCCCATTTTGGCTGACATCATTTTGCGTGCCAGATTTGCCTATTATCAACTCTCGTAGGCAAATGATTTGGAGAGAGAGTCATTGTGCTGATCATTTGATTGCATATTGTTGACAGAGCCTACATTCGATAGAGCCTACATCCAGTTTGAGGCCTACATGCAGCTGTAGTGGAGCCTACGTTCAGTTATGAGACTTTTGGGGCCTACATTGTTATAATTTTAAGTTGAGATTGCACTTTTTTATATTATAAAGTTACTTTATTATAAAGTGCATTATAATATGATTTTATAAAGGATGTTTCTAGAAGTTCTTAGCAACTTCTCCAAAAAAGTGAATAAATAGAGGGCTGGGCCTCTCATTTGAACAAGCTGATTTGAGGATTCTTCTACTTTTCCATATTGGAGCAATTTGTAGTCATTTGGTCTACAAATTTTCATTAGATCTTTGGGAACGAAAACTCCCTTGGATTTGCATAACTAAGGAAGTGAGATATCTTCTGAAGGGTTGCACATTGGAAGTGGTATTTAGCCATTTCATGTTGAGCTTATTTGGAATCCTCAGATTTACCTGAGGGTTTGAGTTTTGGTTGTAAGAGGAAGAAAAAGCAAGTCTGAAAAAGCAACCTGAAAAAGCAAAATGAAAAAGCGGATCCGAAAAAGCAGTCCGAAAAAGCAGATCCGAAAAAGCAGTCCGAAAAAGCAAATCTGAAAAAGCAGTCCGAAAAAGCAGACCCGAAAAAGCAAAGCAAAAAAAAAATAGAATTGCAGCCATCTACAATCAGCTGTAAATTGGGATCAGTTCAGGTGCAATTGGAGGTGTCTACATCAGCATACTTCATCATCGATTTGATCAACATTTGGTGCAGCATTTCTAGGTTTTTATACATTGTTTGATATTGATGTTTTGGGTACCAAAATGGTAAAAATCTGCATAAGTACAGTCACTATATAGCAGTCCAGAATTCCTTTGAACAGTCACTATTATTTCTCATTGTAATTGGATTGATTTAGTGAAGTGCATTCTATGGTTTGGTCATTACCATAGTTCATTGTTGAAATTTGAATTTGACATAGTTGTCACAGCCCATTATACTCTCAGAATTCAGTCATAGTAATCAGTCTTGGGAAAATTGATCATTGCATTAATAGCAGAGTTTCTCTTTGTTGATATAGTCATTGTAAGGTGCCAAGTGATTGGAATCTCTGAATGTTATTATTAGTGCTGTTAATGTTCATTTCAATATTGGTATTGTTATCTCAATTGTACTTGATGCTCAAAACAATTACAACCTTGAAACACATTATTGCAAACAAATAATTCAGTGCATGTCAACTGTTTGACGAATTTTCTCAGTTCAGTATTAGTGGTTTTTAGTGGCCTATTGGTAAGGGTCATTACATCACGTGATCCAAGTACAATCTAAGTAAGGAAATTTGTCCACCAATCTAAAAAAGTACAAGTTGCATGATGCAAGTACAACCTGCCTTATAAGAAAAATTATCCTATCCTAAATACATAAAATACAATAAAGTAATTAACAAAATACAAAAAAATAAAATAATGCACCAATAGGAACTCATTAATAGACTAATTTTCCTCTCCCAAGAAGCTTGTTAAATTTTATGGTCTAATATTAGGTGTTTTTCTTTGACACGATTGTTCAATTGATCAGTTACTAAAGCAATTAGATTCTTAGAGTTAATGTGATAATATTAGACATAATATGTTATTTGGGTTTTGTCATCACATTTTTTAGTTGATATTTATTACATTAAGACTTTAAGTTTTATTACACATGCTTAGCACTGATATTATTTATGGGTTTTCTTTGCAAAGGTTTCGCCAATATGGACTTTGGAATAGATATACAGATGAGTATCCTAATAGTGATTTGGTATACACTGTGGGAGTTAGTAACTATTCAAAGCATTGGTATTTTGCTCATGTCACAAGGTATTTTCATTTATCCTTCTCCTCAATGTAATGATAAGATGAGTGAATTCCTATTGAGGGTTTTTAGAATTAGACTTTTTGTCACTTTTGAATTATTTTATTTGCATTTCTTAAAAAATGTAATAGAATAGACTATAAGAATAATAAATATAATAATAACACTCCAGGTTAACCTCTTTATTTAAATTTAGTCTCTAGAAAACTTGCGAGTATCTTGAGTTTGGAATCCAATTATTTATTAACGAAAGAGAATTTTAAAGTCAAATGTAATTTACAAGAATGTATTTACAAATGTTGGATCTAATGAGTACCTGGAGATAGTTTCTCTTACCGAGAGAAACTATTAATTTCATAAAATATGCAATGGTCCACATGGACATGTCCCCTACATTTTTGGGGTCCATCCCCGACCTGGGGATGTTCTAGGTTTGGGAGACACCTTGGGAATGTTTCCCAAGTGTCCCTAGAATGTATCTTTTTTTTTAAACATCCACAATTGAAGGAGACATCATGGAAACACCCACAAGAGTTAGCCATCCCCGAGGCACATTGGGGGCATTTGAGACATCCCCAAATGTTTGAGGGATGGCCAATTGTCACTTTTTTCTCTTTTTTGCTTCATATTTTCAATCAGCCCCCCCCCCCCCCCCCCCCCCAAAAAAAAAAAAAAAAGAAAAAAAAAAAAGGGCATGTAGCCCTCAAAACCCCACTTCTAGCCCGTGGTGGAATAAATTAAATATTCCTTTGCACCCCCTCAATCATTGGTTTTTTCTAACATCTAACACCTTGTGCAACTTATTGTTGCTACCCCTCAAACTTTTGGGCTGCTAAGTTGAGTCAAGTTGTCAAAATTTTCTTTTCATCATTATGTTTTACAGTTTTTGACATTTGTAGTGCAAACTTATAGTCTTTGGTCATTTTGGTGTATGCAATATTATTTTTTTATCATATGCACATTGACTGTTGGACATGAGTTATGGAATAAATTAAGTGGCACTAGTAATTTTTTGACTCTCATCACTCATGTGAACTTTATTCATTGTGTTTTACTGTGTACTTTTGAATCTTTGATACTATAATGTATATGTCAATAGGATTACATTTGCAACGTTAAAATTTTTATCATATCTAAAATTTCCTCTCTCTCTCTCTCTCTCTCTCTCTTTGTGTGTGTGTGTGTGTGTGTGTAGGCTTAAAATAATCACATCCTCAAAATGTGTCCTATCATCCCCCATCCCATAAACTCATCAAAACATAGAAAATATGTGCACTGTGTTTTCAACACAACTCATGGTTGCAACAAGGGTGCCACATTACCATTGGATCACAACCCATCCAGATAAGAGAATGCTTTTAGAAAGACAATATGCATAATTCTTCACCATTATACATGAGCTTATAACTCCTTTTGATATATTCAATACTTAACAAGCTTAAGTGATAGCTCACATACAAGAACTTTCAAGCTTGCATAGATAATAGAGATTCTTATAAGAAAAAAATTAAAATAGAAATAGAGATCTAGAATAGGAAGAACAGTCTTCTTATTAAGATATCTCCTTGTTACTGTGATGCTTCTCTTCCTCTTCCTTTATATCTCTTACAGAATTGCTATGAGAATCATGTTTATATAGTAGTTCAGGATGTGAGCTGCAATAAATCCAGGTAGTTGTGAAGTGGTTGGGATGTACCACATCATGCAGGCACTTGTAAAATCCATTAAAGAGATGTTGATGTATCTTTCTATATGGTAAATGCACATGTTTATTCAATGTACATATCCCAAATACTTAAGATTACTTGGAAAATTATCCTATATGAACTTAAAATAGAATGTGATTTTACACCAAAATTAAAAATTCAAGTTGACAATGTAGAGAAAGGAATTATATCTAATGAACAAGATACAAAAAGGTAGTTACTAGAAGGTTCTAGGCTATATGTCTAAAAGTGTAGAACTAATGAAAGCAAAAGGAACCAAAGCTTGTTAAGATCTTGAAATAATGCAGGAAAGTTAAAATAATGTGGGAAATTTAGAAATAGTGGGAGAGGATGAATTATATGCCCATACTCTTAGTTTCATCACATGAAAAAAAACCATTTCTTCCAAACCAATCACATATGAGCATGTAGAAAACTATATTATTAAACTATTATTCACCTAAATAAAAAGAATGCAGGCATAACAACCCAAGTTTTTGTAGTGTTTATTAAAATGATTAATGGAAGCAACTTAAGAGATATAAGCTACTCATATCCCATAATAGTGTCAATGGAATTAAAAGATGGATTTATTACTATTAGTATATAGAAAAGGATAAGGACAAAACTAACCATGACCATCATGTACGATAGCCTCAAATAGAAACAAGTAGGCTTAATGCTAAAATTATTGCCAAAAAATTTAAAGAATTTTGGGGTCACCAGCCTGAGAGAGAGGGTTGGGCCCTTACACTTCACACAAGACCAATTCCCAAAGATACTAGGATCTACAGAGTGATATAGTCAGTTATGAAGTTGCTCATAGATAGTACTCAAAATCAAATGACAACTAAGAGCATGAAATAAAAATTAACTAGTAAAATAGTGACAACAAATTGTGCCAACAATAATCAATCTACACTTGAATTAGTTTGAACCCATGAGCTAATATGCATGTTGGGATTGACAAAATTTATTACAAAATAAGAAACAAATCTCATAGATAGATTGATACAATCCATTATTTTGCTCCTCTAAAGGATAGTAGATAGAAAAAAATGATACTTCATCACAATAGAATGATAATATATTTTTTCCCTAAACTTTTATTACAAGTACTATGATTTATTCAACTATAATATACCAATGAAAGTTATAGCATAATAAAAGTATTCCTCCTACTAACATTATAGTCAAATGATTCTCAATAAATACATTTTAATCTCCTTATATAAACCTTTAAAAATAAACCCTATATATCTCACTTTACTTCTTTCATTTTTATACTTTTATAATATCTATTTTTTCTATACTTTTATAATATCTATTTCTATTTTATTATTTTTAAATAAAAAACCACCTTATTTATTATCTATTCAACTTTCTTTTTTGTTGATATTATTTTTTATCAATATTTGTTGATATTGTTGTTAAACTAGAATACATCATATACCAACAAAGTTCATTAGCTATTAACCTTCATATCAAATCTATATATGTTAGTAACTTTAGATCAAAATGTATTTGTCATTATTATGTATGTCTAGTTATTTGAAATTGAGATAATCTATAAGAATTAAATCTTTAAATTTTGATGAAGGGATATTTTTGAGATAATTATAATTTAAATGTTTCAATTAATTATATTTTAAATGTTTCAATTAAGTCTTGTTTATTTTTTAAAATTGGTACATGTGGATTAAAAATATATTTTTTAAATAAAGGTTGAGTTATTTATTTTTGTATTTAATTAATATAAATGATAATATTTCTTTTTTAGGTTAAATCGTAATGGAAGATATATAGCATCAACCTGGCAACTCAAGTTTAAACTTGAGAACTTGATTCATGATGGATCTTATACACTACAAATAGCACTTGCATCTGAAACACATGCACATCTTGAGGTATTTAGCTCTTTGTATCTTATTTTTTTTCCTACTTAATAAATATATTAATAAAAAGTATTATATTTAAATTTTGATATTATTTTTCAAGCCTAATGTTATTTTCCTTGAAATTTTTGAAGGTATTATTCAATGATCCATCAGGTCGGTATCATTTTGAGGTCACATTAAATGGACAAGATAACGCATTGGCTCGACATGGGATCCATGGATATTACAATTTTTTAAGTGTGCCAGTAAATCCTAATTGGTTGGTACAAGGAGATAATACACTATTTATCAGCCAAAAGTCATATGACAATGCATTCAAGAGTATTTTATATGATTATATACGATTAGAGGGACTTGAGCATAGGTAAAACAATTTTAAGAAAACTTCAAAATGATTATTTTTAAATAAATAAGATACAAATAAAAATCAAGTCTATTTCTTTGATTTCAATAATTATTTGTATCACTTTTTTTAATTGTAAAAAAAAAAAAATTCCTCTAATAGAAAATATTTTTATAAAGAAGAAGTTCAACTTATCATACTTTGAATAAAGATCAAAGATATGAACAATTATTTAAAATATTTTTGGCCACTTACTTTAAAAGGGTAAAGCTTGAAATGAAAATATTATTGCAAACATCATTTATTGATTATTTTGAGTTACTTTCTTTTACATTAAAATTGGATTTAAAATTTTTTAATTATATAAAGGAAAAGATTATTTTTTATTTGATATAAATCACATTTTTGAAGTTCAATAAAAATAATTAATATAAATTATTATTTTTATTGGTAAATAGAAAATGTGGGGCTCACCTTTTATATTAATATATAAAACAAGTATTACACATGCATGTATGTTCTCACTTTTCTTCCAGCTTAAACTAGTCACATTTTACCCTACACCTTAATACATGAATTTGCAAAAAGATCCAATCCCTTAACAAATGACTTAGAGATGACAAAAGGGTCTCCCCCTACAAAATGAAGATATTCATAAATATGCATTTGACCTTACATTATAAAAATTACTAAAATAAAATACATCAACTATTATATGCAAAAAAAACATAGTGACGTCAAACCCAAACACACAAACCAATCCAGATTACCTTCTTGGCTACCAACCAAGCCTTTATTAGTTATTCTAGTCCATAGACTATATGGTTAATCTAGTCCATAAACTATATTGGTCTTGTCTATCTTCCCCGAGAAGTAATTCCACATTAGCTTTTTCATATTAGCTTCTGGAAAATTGTTTTTACCATATCCTTAGTCTCCTCATCCATAACCATATTTGAAACATCATTAGTCACCCAATGCGATGGTCCATCCTAAAGAATTCCTCTCCCAATACCACTCTCACTACATGAATGATAAGAACATGGATAGTTAAAAATACACTCAACCTTGTATTTGAAACTTCTCCAAAAAAATTCATGTGCCTTTTCTTACTAATCAATTGAACTGGCATGTCCATCTCAATCTCCCATAGCTCTCAACTAATATCGTAGTACATTTATTCATAATTAACTAGCTAAGTTATTAAATAGTTTCCATCTATAGATACATGCTTGAGTCCCAAAAAATTATGAGCAAAGTAATTGATCCTTTTTCATCCTCGTATGCATCAATGATTAATTCACCTCATCTTAGAACACTACAACACTGAACATCATCCTTTTTTTACTTCAATACACCAACATCAAAGGGACCAGGTATGTGCCAATTGTAACAAGAGAAAATTGGAGAGGAACATAAATGCAAATAATTAGACAAGAAACCACAAGCTCAAAATAAATTACAAAATTCTCAATTGTCAGCAATAGAGGAATAAAAACAAACTCAAACTATGAACAAATCAATACAAAATGAAAATCCATGTTAGATCCTTGCAAGACACCTTTATTATTCTTCTCCTTGTTATATTGGGTTGGCTCTCAAAAGTACAGTACTTTTATCATAGTATGATCACACAAAAGTTCAAAGACTATGGTTGTTAATAATATGATACCATGGTTCCTTATATATAGATTTCACAAATATTGATCAATGGTTGAGATTAAGAGGTCAACAGTATTGATGAATAATGAAGATCTATTGAGAGGATTAGATGGGGATTATTATGAGGTAGACGTGGTTACATTAGTCAAATCAATAGAATTGATTGAAGATTTATGTATTTAATTAAGAGTGGAATTGAAAGTGAGTGGGACTTAGACTAAATTGATTGTTTTGTTAAGATAATTGATTGGGAGTTAAGTGCATTGGTTTGATCAATGGATTTGAGAGGGAGTGGTAGGTGGAGAGGTGGAACTTAAAACTTAATTAGCATTAAATATTTAAATAATTATTTGATTGAGCATGCAGTGAGAAGATTTATTTTTGTATTAAGTATAGTTTAACAAGAGTACATCAAAATATATGTATCATCATATATGCAGTATCATAAATGTCAACTATCACCTATAAAGACATCAATATATCTAATTACATATTTTCCATCCTAGTTAAGAAGTTCTACAAAATAAGCAATTATTATAAAACATGAAAAAATAAGTCTAGGGATAAGATAACTAGGGTCATTATGAGTCTCATGACCCAACCTATTGTTACTACAGTCAGCCTTGTCATTTTCAAACCTCCCTAGTGGAGGATCTATATAAGGAGTATTCACAAGAGTAGTTTTCCACTGAGGGGCATGAGGTACTTTGGTCCTCTTGTTAGGTTCTTTATTGGTGCAACCCCTCGAGTTCCTTTTGGCCTAACATATCCTTTTATGTGTTGAAATAATGTATAGACCGAATATTAATTTTGTAAATAATGAGAGCACCTTCCTGAGTAAGGATCATAAACCTACTTTATAGGATCTTGAGAATAGTAGATACCTACAACATGATGAAAAAATGAGTGAGTTTAAAGCTAAACTCAATAAGGCTCCTCTTCTTGTCTTGAAAGACTTCCTCATTCCTTTGTTTCCATAAGAACCACAAGACCTTAGCAAACAAAACAGACTAGAGCTTATTTAACTTGTCATCAAAAGACTCGACATAGCCAACCAACACTTCAATCCAGGAAATACCAAGGAAAGAGTTCCAATAGAAAAGAGAACCTAGGAAGATAGACCAAACCATCCTTGAAAATTCACATTAAAAAAAATGTGTTCCACAAATTCAGGCATATTGCATATAAGACATGAACTGCCCAAATTAAGACCCAAAGAAAATAAAACATCATTTACAAAAACCTGTCTTAGTGAGAGAAGCCAATGAAAACAAATATTCCTAGGTTCCATAGGTTGGTGCCACATAATTTTAAGGATCACATGCAATTTTGAATTAGTCCAATCAATACCCCAACACTAGTTAATCCATAGTGGGATATCACAAGCTTCTTTAAAAAGCTCATAGATCTAATTAACAGAAACATCAAAAAATAAAGAACCATCTTTTTATTTGAGGTGATCGATAAAAGAGTCTATATGTAGTATTCTACTCGGGAAGAACCCTTTCATGGATTTTCGAATCAATGTGAATGCTTTCTTCTAACTCGCAAGTATCCCAAACTTAATTCAAACTTCCTCCCAAGAAGCTAGGCGATTGTTAATTAGGATGTCCCCAATGAAGGTGATACCCAGTGAGGCCAAATGCTTTGTTGAGAAACTCTGAGTCAAAGCCAAGGGTTTATTATTAAGATGAACACCCCACCAGAGATATATATCAACCACAATATAAGTAGGAGTCCCCCCCAACACTTCTACGACACAAAAAACTCCTAACTTGTGTCCAAGCCTTCCAAATAGAAGTAAAAATGGATGAACCAAACAACTTAGATCAAATTCACCTAGCATTTTATCCTACAAACTCACATCCTTCCATCCCAATCCTTTTTTAATCTTTTATCTCATAATATTATTCCTTAGTAAAATTTTCCAAGGCTCATTGCCTTTAACAACTTTGAGAATCCACTTAGCAACAAGTGTAGTACCATGGGATTTTATATCTCAAATACCAAGACCACGTAATTTTCTAGGCATACAACACCAATCCCACACCACAATTCCTTTTATTTGACCCTCTCCCATCAGACCATAGGTAATCTCCAATGATTCTATCTAATTTAATTATTTGATAATTAGCAAACAGTGCAAGGAGGAGCAATAGATGGCATGAGAGGCCAACACTTTTTGAACAACTTGCACTCCACCAACTAGAGACAACATATGGTTCTACCATTTAATATGTTTCTTTTCCACCTTTAAATAAATCTATTCCCACATATCTCTGATAGAGGGAGGGGGGAAAAAAGGGATCTTTAGATACCTCACAATCTTGGTGGGTCCTACCCAAACCTAACCCTTCCTTGGGAGACATCCAGGAGGATATTCTGACAACCCAAGAACATTGGACTTGTGAGGGGATACTTTTTATCCATAGGTAGAACAAAAAAAATTAAATCCTGTACATCATGTTATCAAAATCACTTTTAGAGAGCCCCAAGAACATAACTATATCATCAGCAAATTGAGCATTTAACAAGGTATCTTGGTTTGGAAGTATTAAACCCATAACAACTGGTCCCAATTTTGTGTTCCTTAATATATTATGAAGCATCTACGAGTATTAAAAATAGGGAAGGAGCAATAGGGCATCCTTGTCTAATGGATCTCTTGAGCCATATTGGCTCAAAGAGAGAGCCATTGACATTAATCATAGTTGAAGAATCTTTGAATTTGAAATAGTAAGGGGGGGAAGCCAAAATATTTGAGCATACCAATCACAAACAACCATTTGATTTTATCATAGGCCTTTTCAAAATCTAGTAAGACCATTATGGAATCTTGTCCATCTTCTTTAGTCCAGTGAAGAGCCTTCCTTATATAGGCAATTTTTTAAAGAATGTGACACCCTTTAATGAAACCAACCTAAGTGAAAAATATAATCTTACCCAAAATACATGTGATCCTCCTAGCAAGAACCTTTGCAATGATTTTATAAGACACGTTTAGTAAGGTAATCAGTCTCCAATTTCTCACTAGGGTATGATGTCCTTCTTTAGGAATTAACTTGATAAGTCCCATATTGACATTGTTCCCTTGAGGGAACCTAATTCAAAATCATTCTATACAATTCAAGGAGCTCTATACTGATCCATTCAATGTTTTTCTTGTAAAACTCTACAAGTAACCCATCTAAACTTAGGGATATACCAATAGCCAAAGATCTAATAGTGTCTTCAATCTCCTCAATGGTAATGTCCTTGTCTAGGTCCTTAGCCTCCTTTTGATGCAGGAGCATCCTGGGTGTAAGGGTAATCTTGCATCACCCAAAAATATTTATGGTTTCTTTTCAATAAGGGCT
The DNA here is from genome assembly GCA_027943335.1 of Chamaecyparis obtusa. Classification (NCBI taxonomy): domain Eukaryota; kingdom Viridiplantae; phylum Streptophyta; class Pinopsida; order Cupressales; family Cupressaceae; genus Chamaecyparis; species Chamaecyparis obtusa. Next base: position 943,995 of record BSBK01004699.1, on the reverse strand, counting down.
ATCTTGTACAGAGCTTCTATTTATGGAAACTTACTATTTTTAGTAAGTTGGTCATATGAGCTCAGAATGTTCTGATTTCATAGGGACATTCATCTTAGTCATATCAATCTGCCAATTGAGTTTCATTACCATATGATCTGTATTGCTGAAGTTATTAAGGTTTTTTGGTACGAAATCTTTGAGCTCAATTTTGAATGCCTTAGAGGCTCCGCAATGAGGTTGAACCCTAGCTACTCGAAGCTTGCATGAGTCAAGCATTATAGATCAGGAGGTGTCATTTCTAAAAAGTGGTTATAATAGCCAAACGGAGCTACAGTTAAAAAGTTATGGCCTTCAAAAGTTGGGCTACCTAAAAATATAATTTGTAATTATTTTGAGCCGACCCTCACATAAAAAATGAAAAAAATAAAATAATTCTAAGGGTGGTCGGCATTAATGGCTAAAACTCTGGAACCTTCTCGAGTAGCAGAAAATTGCCTATATAAGGAAGGCCCGTAGTGTTTTCTAGGGCAGTTCTGGGTAGTTATTGGAGGCTTTGTCTTACACAATATTGTAAGAAAAATGCCCATGTGGCTTTGCATATTGTAATTCTAAAATTTGTAATTCCACACTTGTGGATATAATAAGAAGCCCATTTTTTGTTCTTGCATATTGTTGTTGTGTCTCTATTTTTGTTATGTGTTTGTGGTATTAAGGGGAGCACCCTTCATCACCTCTCTACTAATTTTTTGGGGATCATTCCCAGAAACTTGAGTAGAGTGTTCCCATTTTCTTCATTGTGTTTTGATGAGAATAATCTTTTGTAGAAGTCATCAAATTCTTTACTGATTTCATCAAAATCTTTGGTCACCTCCCCCTCGATATGAATCTCCTTTATCATTTCTTACTTTTGTTTAGCTCTGATCATATTAAAAAAATAATTGGTGTCTTTTTATCCTTCTCTCAGCTACACCATTTTATATTTGATTCTTTTCCCTTTGAATTTATAGTTCTGCATCTTTCTGAGGTGCATTTTCACCATAGATAATTCCTCTTATAGATTCACATTATGTCCACTATTATGAATTTGCTTCTCAATTGAATTGAGTTGATCTTGTAATATGTTTTCCTTTGCATACCTATCCTTAGCCTTTTTTCTCCAACTATTTGGAACATCTTTCTCCAAACCACTATTAAAGCATCCCATTGCACCCTTGGATCTAGATCTTTGTTGCAAATTTTGGAAAGATGTGTGGCTATTCTAATAGCCTCAAGTGTAATTGATTCCTACATGAGAGAGTTATTTAGCTTAAAGGGATTATTATTCCTTTTCCTTTGAATATTTTGGATATTGGAATCAATTTTGATTATAGCAAAAATTGTGGAATGATTAGGAATGGTAGTTGGGGTCACCAGAACAGGACAAACATTATGCTCATGAGAGAAGGAAAAAAATTGAGAATCTGCATAAATTTAATCCATCCTATAATTAATTCTTTGTCTACCAGATTTATTGTTGCACCAGGTATACCATATACCTAATAAGATATCCTTGTTTATTTCCATAGCGTTTACCAAATTTAGTTTCCTCTTACATTTGGCCCAAAAGAAGTGTTCATTCCCTTTCCACATATTCTTTGAATCTCCATTTTTATTAGAGCTATACTTAATCATGTTGAGGTCACCTATCAAAATCCATTGGGCATTAGGGATAAAGGAGGATAACCAATTCCACAACTCTTCCCTTTCCCTATAATCATTAGAAGCGTAGAGGTTATAGATGTCCATTACCTTGTCCATATGTTTAAAGCAACCTAACAGGCTTTGTCGCAAGGAGAGAATCCATTATCTACAATCTTATAATTCCACATAAGTCCAACCAAAATAGAAACACCACCTGTACCCCTATTATGTTTAGAGATGAAAGAAGAAGTTTGATTCCATATAAATTTCATAAAATTAGATACATTGAAACCAACCACCTTTATCTCTTGAAGACAAATAAAATCCTTGATAGTTATTTTTTAACACCAGTCTCTAACCACAAATTTGTTGTTAGGCATTTCCAGCCCCCTCACATTCCAACTAGCAATATTGAGAAACATATAATTTGGCATGAGGGGGGTATTTTGGTTCTTGTAGAGTCTGTTAAAATAATCTGACAAATCCCCCTGTATTTTATGTGAATTATTCCTAGGGGAAAATTTGAGAACAACATTTATATCCATAGTCTTTATTTTCTTCTTCATGCTCTTAGAAAGAACTTCTTCAAACTAGTTATTGTCCTTAGAGGGGCTAGTGTCAAGCATGTCAATTTCAACATTGATAGAAATAATTTCTTTACCAAAGGCCTCATCATCAAGTTTAAGAATGGAAGACAAGGACCCAAGCAAGGGGTCATTGTTTTGAGGGGGTATTTTCTTTAGTTTTATAAGAAATTTAGCTCTGTCATTAATGGTATCAAGGGCTAGTTGTTGGGCATTCTTTTTACCATACTCCCCATCATTGGGGGAATCCTTTTGACAGTCATCCTGGGGGACTGAAGGGGAGATATTAGAAGCAAGGATAAATTGAATTTTATCTTTGAACAAAGGATTATATAGGAAAATATTGAAGTTAGAATCATGGTCTAGTCCACCATAGTTAGGGATTTCAACATTATTACCTTTAGGGTCACCAGAAATAGAAAGAGTATATAAAGGTTTCTATGCATCAATATTATTATTAGCACCTACTTCTAGGTTTTGAATACTCTTATCCCCTTTAGGGATATCCTTAGAGTAGTCAGTCACAAAGGTAACAACCTCAAACTTCCCTTTTTAAGGGTTCCTCAAAGAGGGGCATTCTTTTCTAGTATAGCCATTGAGCTTGCAATGGAATCCAAAGCATTTAAATTAACCAAGATGCATAAGTCCCAAGAAAGAGTGTCTCAATAAATAGAAAGAAAATATTATCTGGAATAAAAACCTATAAGTCTAGAGAAATTAAAATCCTTGCATTCAGGTGAGGGAGGGTGACCCTCAATTCTTCCACCTAAAGAACGTTACCAAGCAATTTCAAAACATGGGGTAGGAAAGGATAGAATTATGAGGGAACCCCTTTAACTTCAAGTCAGTTTGGGGAAGACCTAGAAATAACTTTTTCAAGGTCCCCCTTGGGAGACCAAGGGAAGGCCCAGAAAAGAGATTTTCCCACATTCCAAAAACCTTTTTTGAGAACCCTTTCTTACATACTATGAGTTTTGAGTAACACCACAAACAAACCTTTTTGCATCTTCTTACAAAAAGTGACATATATTCCTAGTTTTTCCCCCAAACATTACAAAGCCAATCATCCAAAAAATTACAAGATGGTAACATATTGGAATCCATACAAGCAAAGAAAATATCCACATTTCTCAACCAAGACTGTTCATTCCTAATAGCTTTGATCATAGAATCATTTGGAGTTAAAGAAAGCACTTTTAAGCTAGGCATGGAGGAGTTACCACTTTCTCCTCTTCCAGAGTCTCCATATTTTACAAACCCTCAATCTCTAACTCCATTGGCATGGGTCCCCAATATTTTTTCTAGTTTCATTCTAGGGTCAACCATGAATCTTCCATGAAAGATAGCCAATGGAGGGCACACTATTTGAGTATCTTCTACAACAATGATTTGTAAGACATTTTTTGTATTCCACTGTGACATAAAGTGTTTATTTTTTAGGAAATACCACCCCATGAGTCATTAATATCTACCTTTTGCACCATTAACCTCCTTCATAAACCCACAAATAAATTAATTATAGTGTTGAGGTTGAAAAGGCCGAACACCAGGGCAAGTGGCCAAAAATACAAAGCCTCACACATGCAATAAATAACATTCGGGGACACAAAGACCACAAAAATACAAGAAAATGTAGGAAAAACAATAAATTCAAAAAATAAAAATCAAATCACATAGCCAACGAGGATACAAATCGGTTTTAATGACAAAAGATCACCCCTTGTCAAAAGTGGGATCGGTTTTAATGATAAAATTTTGCACCACAAGTAATAATTATGTTGTATCTCTTAAAAATTGCAACAAGGAAGTAAGAAAGGAGTTGAGAAAAGAAGAAAATCAAAAGGAAATAAACAAGAGGGAAGATAAAGCCTCACAATCTCAAAGAACCTAAAGGATGATCTCAAAAGGACATTCCCTAAAAGAAAGCCGCACACTACCAGGTTCAACTAGATTCTTTCCATGGCTATTGCTTTTCATACAATCAAAATGGTCATAGAGCATTAGAATGTAGAGCATGTACAAGAAATGATTTTGAATTTTCAAAGAGAAACCTCAACTCATTTTCTCCTCCAATGGATTCTAACATCATATGTTATAAGTGTAACAAATTTGACCACAATTTTTTTTTGAAGTGCCTTTGTTATACCACCAAAACATATTAAGAAAGAGGATGTTTTTGACAAAATGGATGAACCAAATAAATTTTGGAAAAGGAGAAAGAGATAAAGGGGATTTCTATGCTCTTACAAGTTTATTTACATGATCAAGATGATAGAAACCAATGTTTCCTTGACTGCGGATTCTTAACTACATTATTAGAAACAAGAGCAAATTCTTATCTTTAAAGATGGATGGAAGAGGAAATTTAGAGATGATTCTACATCAAACATAAGAGGAAAAGTTACATAGAGTCTATAAAATGGAAGAACTAAAATAAAAGATGATTTATAGGTTGAAGGACTAAAAGATAATCTAGTAAGTGTGGATAAAATGTGTGACAAAGGGTACACCCAGGTTACATTTTATTCTAGAGGATGAAAAATAATGAAAGATGGAAAACTAGAAGTTGATGCCTATAGAACGGATGAAAATATATAAATTCTTAATGAGGTTAGAAGTGAGAATTGCTAGTTGGGGCAATAAGATGAGAGTTGGATAGGGCATAAGAATATGGAACATCTAATTTTGACAATGCCATGAAGATTAGGAAAAAGGAAGTCGTAAGACATATGCCTATGCAAACACATAAAATTATCCCCAAAATTAATTTTAATTCTTCTTTTTATTACATGGGTATTATTATCTATTTAATCAATTCATTATTATTATTTTTAATTAGTTAATCATCAAATTATTTATGTGATTCATTAAATCCATTTATATATTTATTTTTTTATGGATCCTTAATATACCTAGATCTATCTTATCCCTAACCTTTATCATCTCATTAACTCTCCTATTTATAATACTTCCACTTCCACCATTTTCACTCATCAAGAAAATGTGGATAAGTTGTCTCCAACTACCTCCAACCACCTTCGTTATCCCACATTTAACCCTCAAATTCCTCTCCCATTTGAGGGCACTTATAAAAATGCATTTCCTCTCTCTTTATTAGGCCTCTTGAAATATTGGTTGGTTTTATATTGTTTGATTCCATTCATCACATATTCTAGTGCAAATTGTGCTTTTGAGAGAACAAAATTTGAACACAAGATATTGAGGAATAGGAAAGCAATGGAGTAGAGATTTCATTAAAATACAATTATTTTGTTTAGATTACTGTGATTTTACATTTCACATTTTTATTTTATAAGAATAGCTCCATTGTTGGATGTTGAAATAAGTTTTGAATCTTTGATTCACACTCCCATTTCCCCAGTCACATTTGGCATGGCTGATGGGAGACTTTGTCTATGTATTAATCTAATTTTTTTCTTTCGTCGAATAGGAGTGGTTTACATTTTCTTTGAATCTTGCAATCATTCATTCCTAGTGTTCTTTCACACAGTTTACATGCTTTGTTGTAGGTTAAAAGGATTTGAATGTTTTACTACAGGTTAAAGTGGTTTGACATGTTTTTTTTGTAGCTTTAAAACTGTTAGAATGTTTTGTCAAACAATTTATATTCAATGTGTATGCTCTCATGTTTAACAAGCATATTTAACATGTGGTATTTGCAACCACAACATTTGACAAAAATCTCCATCTCTTATTCCTTGATAGATGCCAGTACATTGTTCTGAAGCTTTCATTTATTTATTTTCAGACAGGAAGGGTACTATATAAAATTTTACAGCTATAGCTGCATATATCTATCTAGAAATTGAAAAAAATAGCTTGCAGAAATATAGAAATACAAAAGAAAATAGAGCTGCATAAAATATTATTTATTGTTTGGGGGTCCCTATGTAGATTATTATCTTCTATATCATCGATTGACAGATGTTTTACCTTTTTTTCCTATTTTGAATTTGAGTAGTGTCATTGGGGGAACTCATACAGATTGTAATGCCCACCCTTTTACTGTCATTTATATTTATGATGCTAACCCATTTAGACCACTTTTCATGAATATTAGATCTTTGGTTACATTTAATGATTTAGTTCTATGATACTTTAAATCATTTGATTTATATCATGTTAGTTAGATGATGATGATTATTCACATATGATGATGTTACTTATGTTATGATTTTTACTAACCCCATACTTGCATGTGTATGGTTGGCATGTATGTTTTACTTTTCTATTTGACGTGTCTGATGTGGTTGAGGGATGGAGTCGTAGTTCTTTCTTGGGAGATCCACACGATCAACCAATCCCCACCATTTTTTGTTATATATATACATGTTTGTACATGCCCATCTTTTATGCAGGATTTCAGGTATCGGGCATCACCTTCCCTAAATTGTCAGGATGAGCGTGTCCTATCGCATTATCTCAATGGTAAGATAGGGGAGATAACATCGAGGTCTAAATCCCAACCTAAGCCAATTATTGTCCTCAAACAGTGGACAAGTATCTTTTTTGCTACCCTTTGAATTCGTCAAGGTGACGTCATTCGTGAACCCTTTCTTTGAGCTTGATTATTACTTTATGAGTTTAGTCAATTTTTCTTTCATGTTTGGTTGTTGGGTGTCCTAATGTGAATTTTGATTTATTAATGCATTAAATATTTAATTAAGATTAATTATGAGATTAAAATAATTATATCTTATGAATATGAAATATTAAATTTATAAATATTAAATTAATAAAAATTAATCAAATATCATTGATTATTTAAAAGACGTAATTAAAAGTCCAAATTATGAAATAAAGATTTAAGTAAACATTAAATCAAAATATCAATTAAATGTTTGAATAATATAAATTGATTTTTATTATCAAATTGCTTTCTAAGTGGTGCTAAAGATATTAATTATAATTAAAATATATTCATACAATTTTATGCACACTAGTTAAAAGGAATTGATTTATCAGTTCTAAATTAGAAGGTAGAGTTAAGAGACTTAACTAAAGGATTATTATAATTCTTTTTAATAAATTAATAAATTAATAAATTAAATTTTTTTAATTATCAATTTGCATATTATTAACATGCTACAAATATTAATTATTAATTAAATAGTATTATGCAATTAAGTTTGCACATCCAGTTAATAAAATTGAATTATAAGTTTTAAATTAAAAGTTGAGTGATTTGCATGAATTAGAATTATTAATTAAATACATAATTATTTTAAATAAAGGATTGATATTAACGAGGTTAGAGTTGAGTTCTGATTTCTATGATTTGGAGTTATTTGTTTTATCATTTTAATAGTTGAGTTCTTATTCCTGATTGTGAGTTGCATGCTTAAAGTTCAGTTTGTTGGGTTTTCTTTATTAGAGTCCCTTTTAGCCACTATTGGGGAGACACAAGTTTTGGAAGGTTTACAGGTTTGGCTCTGGATTGGAATTCAAATAATTTTGGTAAAGCTTGGGATCTTGGAAGTTTTGGATTTGTGTTTTGGCTCTGGTTTTGGTTTTGAAGGAAATTGATTAAAAGCTAGAATTTTGGATTGTGGATTGTGTTCTTCTTTTCTTCTCAGGTCGTTCTTGGATATGAGGTAGGGTTTTGAATCCTTATGTAATTTTTCATTCAAAAAGATTGTCTTCTTCATGCGTGGTATTTGTGTGATTGTCAATTGTCTTCCCCATTGAAATTTAGCAAACAGGTGAATGTTGAAAGTTGGGTAGCAATTCCGCGGAAGTCCACTTCCAAAAAAATTTGCAATTAGAAACAGGCAATCGATTTTTATGAATCGAGCACCCGTTTAGGTTCGGGAGCCCAATCCATATTCAAAAATCAAGCGCTCATTTAAAAATCGAGGGCCCATTTTGGATCGGGCACCCAAAGTGAAACGAGTGCCTGATTTGTAAAAATTGGGTGCCCATTTCGCAAGTCTATTTTTTTTTAATTTTTCACCATTTTCGTTGTCATTTTCACAATTTCGAGAATGGGATCACATTTTGCAAAGCTCGGGTGCTCATTTCAGCTTCTCCTATCGAGCCCCTTTGCCATTTTTTTCATGTTCCAGGTATGTACTATTGTTTTTAATTATTATTTTATGATTTTTCTCATAAAAAATTGTAGTTTCAAGCTTTTTTTAATTAAAAAAAGTATTTTAATGTTGTTTTCAAAATTATTGTATAAATTTAATTATATTTGATGTTTCAATTAGTTCTTTTTAATTTTAATTTACTTTGTAATTATCGTACCAAAGTAGAAAATTGTTAAAACTTTTAATTTAACCCTAGGTAGTAAAACAAAAATGTAAATCTAGACACAATTAAATTACGAAACCCTAAGTAGAAAACCAAAACATAAATTTAGACATGTATAAATAAAATAAGAAACTATGGGTAGAAAAAAATATTTAACTAAACAAAACTATTTCTCTCTCCTCTCTCTCTCTCTCTAAGGTAAAATGTTTAGATTATTTGTTTTATGTTTTAATTATTTAAGTCATTCTTTGTAAGGTAAAATTTAATTTACAGTATGTTGATTGTAAATTTTCATGTTTTTATATGTACATAGATTAAAAATATGGATGTTTTTAATATTGATGAGCTTATAGGTTAGCATGCACCACCACCACCACCTCCACCTACAAAGTTGAGAGATAATATTAGGAGAAAAATAGAGGCAACAGTGAGAGATGTAATTATTATTTGGAATGATCCCTATCCATTGGCCCAACTACTACGCCTTGCAAATAGCATGCAAGTCATAGTAGATTCAATTCACACATTGGACTCTGAGATTGATAGTTTCTAGTCATGGATGGAGAGTATGTGTGATTATTATGCTAACGGCCTCTCTTATAAAGAGGTTAATAATTTAAAAATTACAAAAACTGATATGGCACATTATTTTTTGAACCCTAAAATGGGTGAGGAGATACTTGGAAAGAAGCCACGTATTTCTATTAGATGGTGTAGATTGTTGATCCCTAAAAATTAGGTTGTCTATTAGTGTCTTACACTTAGTCATTTTCTAGGCAATGTTGGTCGGTCATCACTACAACCGAGTCATTATATATAGGCCTAGTCATGTATAATGTACATTTACTAAGCAGTAGTCACTGCCAAATAAAACAGTGGTCACTGAGTACTTCAGTATTAGCTGAGTCAGCTTTTGCTAAGTTATGTAAAGAAGACAATGTCGAGCACCGGGGTATAAAGAACAATGAATGCCGAGTGCCAGAGATATCAAATGTTGAGCAAGCCAGAATTGACATATGCGTTTGTTATGGCACAAACACTTAGGTAAACCATTTTGGACGACATTCATATTTCATTTATTGTTTGTTAAGGAAATCATGGAGATGATTACACTCTTGTATTGTAATCATTAATCCCTATGTAACACATGGAACCAATCAGAATTAGGGAAAGGTTAAGCGGCAAAAAAGAGACAATCTAGATTATAGATCTTAAATCTTGGAGAAAGTTAATTGTCTATATAAGATGTCATATGAACCCTAAAATAATGTAAGAGAGAGAGTGAGAAGGAGATCTCATACTTTCAAAATAGAGAAGTATTTTGATGATCAGAGATAGAGTTCAGTGATCGAGTAGAACATAGCAAAGTAGTGAAGGACATAACAGAGACATATTTGATAGAAGAGATCAAATATATATTGTAAGGAGGAGATCTGTAATCACAATCACAATGCAAACTGAAGGATCAGGTACTGAGACATTTTAACAAGTGTATTAGGGTAAATCTTTTAACATAGTGCTTTTGACAGACCTTAGTAAAACTCTTAAATGAGTGCTTACTTAGTTGTAAGTCTTAAATCCTTTTACAAGGTAGATTGTATAAGTCTCAAAGCTCTTAACAAGGTAGACCCCTCACAGGGTAGATCATATTTTGTGATCAAACTTGTAGCCCTAATAGGAAAACTTTATACTGCAATAGTGAAGATTTGTGGGTGTCATCCCCACCCCAATTTTACCTTTCAAGGGTTTCTGGGTAACCAAAATCATTGTGTTATGTTTACTTTCATAGGTGATGTTTAGCTTATTAGATCTATTATACTATTGAGTTTTATGTTTATGTTATGCAAGTTTCATTTATGTCAAAATGGATAAATCGGTGATATCTGATTCACCCCCCCTCTTAGTATCACATTTTCCCAATAGATTTCCAACAATTGGTATCAAAGATCACTCTCCTAAAGAAGTCTAACCACTTGTGAGATAAATATCTTGAGATGGAGATTTATAAGTTGGGAAAAAACATAGAGAATGAAAAGATTGACATTCAGCTTGCATTACAACAACTTAAAGCAGCTAGAGGAGAACTGAAGAAATCTTTAAGCAGAAGAAGAGAAATAGCTATTCAACAAAATGAAACACAATATGAAGAAGAGGATACTACTGGACTATTTGATACTGACAACTCTGCAGAAAGTGACAAAGCCATAAAAGAACTACTGGAGAAAAACAACATACTGAATGAGGACATCATAAATCTGAAGAGATAACAAGAAATACAATTTGTGAGACTCTTTGAAGTAGTTGAACAGAAAAATAAAGTTGAAGAAGATAAGACAATGGTCAAAGAAGATAAAAGAAAAAATATCAATGAGACTTGATGAGAGGACAAGTGACATGCAAAGGTTGACAAATAATCAACTAGACATGGTAAATCAATTACTACTGGTTAATCAAGAATTGGGTAGGAAAGATGTGGAACTCACCAATATGAGATCAGAAAATAATCAACTGAGATCTGAAAAGGAGATCAATGAAAGGATGAACAAGCCTAATGAAGCTGTGAGATATTTTGAAGAGCTGTTAAGGTCACCTAGAAGATCTAGTGATGCATCTGGACTTGGACATGATGAGCACTTATCATCCACTGGGGAAGGTGAATCATTAAAGAGTGGAGAGAAAAGGAATGCAAAATCAAACAACAACAAGCCCACATACCAGCACTATGGAAATCTAGGACATACAACCAACATCTGTAGAAGCAAACATGGTAAGTCTGATCCTAAACCAAAATTCAATGGACATTATTTTAACTGTAAGAAACATGGACATCAAGCACATGAATGCAGGACAAAGGTTAGTAATCCACCCACCTCACCTAAATTTCAAGGACATTGTTTCAACTATAATAAATATGGACATAGAGCATTTGAATGTAGATCAAAACCCAAATGATCATCCAATCAACACATTAAGTCACCTAAGAAGGGTAATACATACAATTGGGACTACAACACTTGGTACAGTTGTCATTACTATGGAAAATATGGTCATATTGGAGAAAATTGTTTAAAGGCACATTTTAGGGGTAAATCCAAGAGTTGGATGAATGGAAGTATGGTATGCTATAAATGCAATAAGATTAGTTATCTAAAGAAAGACTAAAGAACACACATACCAAGCAATGATCAAAGCAAGAATGAAGAAACCATTGAATAAATGAGAAATCAGATGAACAAAACATGGAAGAATAAAGAAGAGGCAAGCAGTAGTGAAGTGCACCTAAGGTCACCCAATCTGATGGATCAAGTGATCACACTACTTTGAACTAATCAAAGAAGGTATGTATGGAACTGAGTCTTATAATGTTTTAATGTTACATCAGTTCCTAACATTTGTTGAGAAAAAGTCCATATCTGCATAGATTAAGATGCATTAGGACAGATTTGAGCAAAGAACTATACTGCATATTTGATGTCGAGCATCAATATTCTAGTCTATAGTGATTGAGTCACTAGTGATTGCCGAGCACCTGTGATATCCAAGATGTGATGTACATCGAGCTATAACTGAATAGTTCAATCGATCGAGCTTATGTTGACTAAGTCTAACATGAGATTGCTGAGATAGTTGTATCTCACCTAGAAAGTGTACGGATAATTAATGAAGCCCTAATCTGACATTTTGAAGTCTATAAAGCGGGAATTTACCATTTATTTCATTCCACTAGTGAATTGAGAATTTTTAGAGCGATTCAGAGAGCAAGTAACCAGTGCAATTAGTGCTAAGTATGATTTGCAGAAATCTTCACAGCATGCTGTCGGCAAAATATTTGAAGAACACTTGTGCAAGGTATTTTACCGAGTAAATCTTTTCAGTATTTTAACCCTTAAGTTGAAAGACATGGCATCATCATCATCAGTTGCAATGAAGAAGCAAGGAAAAGAGGTTTTTAATTGTCAACTAGTGAGGAATGAGGCGTGCAAGCCACATAAGTTTCAGGTCATTCTGGAAAGTGAAATCATGGGAGATCTAACTAGAGCCTTGTCATCAATTCCTAAGAAAGTCTTAATGATAAATGATATTCGGTTGTGTTATATGTGCAAGATTGGAGAAATCAATAATTATGAAATAAGAGAGGCATACGATAAACTATGCAGCAACGAGGTGTTGAAGCTGGAACACCAGAAGGTTGGCAAGCAAGGGTTGGTTCATGCCCTTGACTTTCCACAAAATTTCAAAGTAGAGTGGATCTAGATTGTACTGAGCAAGGTACATGATATGAAAATATGGTTGGAGGATGGACCAGTCCAAATCACCAAAGACATGATTCACTGGGTAACTGGATACCCTAAACTCACCAAGAAGAAAATAATGAGATGTCAAAGAAAGGAGGAAATACAAGAAAACATGCAGGCATTATGGAACAAGCAGGGCATGACTATCTCTACTATCACCGACCTAAAAATTGAATTTGCAGAAAGGGTTATAGCACACAAATTTTATCAGTAAAGTCGGTTGGATAGTGTCCCATGCATGGTAGTGGACCAAGCTTGGAATATAATAAAGAAGGATCACACATATGACCTTGTCAAGCTCCAACTGACACAACTTGCTGAGAATCTTACATCAATCCGAAAAGCAAAGAATTCAATGTGTAAGTTCGGTTCCCTACTTGTTTGTTTATTTTTCTACATTCAAAAAAAAATTCCTACTGTTAGAGGAGTAGAATAGGATAAGAGTAGACTAGTGACAGTTCAGGTTAATGAGTTTATTAGTCAAATAGGTGATAATTTTGAAAGCATTATAGAGAATTACTTTATTGAGTTTAAGAAGAAAATGAGGAAAAGAAGTAGAATTATCACATCCTTAGTAGAGAAATACAATCAGGACATATGCTTTCTAGTTGACACTGACCTCACATATGCTCAAGCTGTAATACTAAGGGTATCATGGCTAATGACATTACCTTATGAGGTAAACATTGATGAAACAATAATAGCAATTACAACCTTATTAGCTGAGGAAGTTGATAAGAAGGCTACATCTTTTGGAACCTATGAGTAAGCTAAGGCTAAGATAACCATGGGATTAAAGTCTGCTACCATGGAGGGAAAGAGGAAAAAGATAGTGAAAAACATTGAGAAGATGATAGGAGAAGGAGAGGTAGATGCACCTCTAAAACTGACTCAAGGATTAGGAGAAGATAAGTTAAGTGAGTCTAGTGAAAGTGAAGAGGAGGAGAAAGTGGTAGAAAAGAAAGGCAAGAAGGCATCAGTTATTGAGCCCATAAGAAAAGCAATACAAAAACCCAAGCCCATCTCCTCACCAGTACTTAGGCCAAGAACTAGGGAAACCTCTACTGCTGTAGTTGTTGAGCCTTAAAAGAAAACCCCTGCATCAGGGAAGAGAAAAACAATTCAACCTAAGGCAGTGTCGAGCCATTTGAAGAAGAAACCAAGGAGAAAACTCATTTTGGAGAAGGATGATGAGGAAACTGACAGTGATGAGGAAATAAAGAAGAAGGTATCATTATAGAAGAAAACACTAACTGTGGATGAAAAATGCCACAACATCAAGAGCACTGTTGGCCTAGCAGGCTTCAAAAAAATAAAATTTGAGAGAATGAGTATTGAGGATAAGGAAAAAGTAGAACAAGAAATGCTTGAGATGCTTTGTATATTTAAGATGATACCACTTCAATTCGAGAATTTGATCCCTGATGAGTTATATCAAAGGATAGCACAAAAATGGGAATATGCCCTTATAACAGAAAAGAAAATTAGGGAAAGCACACTTGCTCAAGTCACACCAGACTTATCCCCTACTTACATTCAGTAGTATATGGAGCAATACAAAAATAGATTCGTTCCCAAGATCCGGGCATACTCTATCCTTCAACACAAGGTTGAAGATGTTGTTCAACAAAGTCTAAAGGTGTGGAAGATCATTTTTGGTCTCATAATTGATAAAAGTGCACAATAGGATGCTAGCACATCCATGGGAATTGCATTAGATAATAAAGAGGATGTTAGTGAACCTCAAATTTAGAAGGAAGCAGCTCTAAAGATTGAGGAGTGTGAGAAGACATCTGAAATAACCATTGCTGATATCACTAAGGACACCCTAGTGAAAACTCATATATTGACCGAGGAAGAAATTCAAGCCAAGGCAGCCAAAGATACATCTTTGTCGGGCAATAATCCTGCGTTATTAAAGTGCTAGAGTATCCACTGATTGAGGATACATCAACTGTTAAAGTTACCTTTGTTAGTCCATATATCTAGTTACAGTTGATATGCTAGTCGGTCACAGTACTACTACCAAGGAACATGACAAGTCGGTAATTACACCTATGCCTACATCTATCAAGGAGTCAAGTAAAGGGCAAGAAAAATAGTCTGCATTAGTTCTAGTAAATCCTCATGTGGAGGAAAAGGAAATGGAAAAAGAAAGAGATAGAAAAAGAAAAAGAAATTCAAGATCCTAAGGAGCAAGAGGCAATAAAATCTCTTATACAGATGTTGAATGGTACAACACCCAGGAAGAAGTCACAGAAAAAGAAGGATAAATCTCCTACTCCATAGGTGACACTCGAGGAAGTTATTGTGATTCCTAAATGGGACACAGATAACTTGACCTACAATTAGATGCAAATTCTGCAAGATCTACTGAAGAAGAAGGGAAAACAAGAAGAAATGAGAAGGGAACATCAACAAAAGAAAGTACTTCATGAAATAAAAGGTATATTCATAGATGCTTTTGATATGACTGATGTAAATGACTCTGACCCTATTCTGGAACAACTTGTTCACATTATCAAGAAAGTGACTGATGATAACAACGAGGCTAATGACAAGTTGTTACAATGGTCAAAAAGGAAATTTGAGATCAAGGTACTTAATAAGGTCTCCGGAGACATCACAGTGAAGCAGGTAGAACTTTCTACCTTAATAACTAACTCAGAAGAAGTTGTACAAAATGCACATTCTTTGTACAAGAAATTATGTGATGTAGAAGTGTTTACAAAGGACAACCAGGATCTGGTAGATAAGCTACAATTAGATATCAAGTTTACAGGTCACTCATTGAGCTTGGATGCAAGTTCCAGCTCTATGCATTATACCAGGCTTCTACATACTCAACGGAGGTTAGCCGAGTTGATGACTAATGATGGTAAGATAAGGGCTTGCTTACTCTCCATTCAAATTATGTTAACACCTCATCTGGAGGCCATGCAAAGAGAGTTAGTTATGACAAAGGAATTAGTTCAGAAAGATCCCCATCTTTCTATTGTTGAGAGCCTAGTTGACCTAGCTGCCGAGCTAGAGGTAAAGTCTGAGGTTTTGAAGATTGTAATATCTGGTTGGGACAATGCATTGCATATGGTCATGCAGCTTCATAAACCATTTATGGACAAGTATTTCAAGATCCCTACACCCCAAGAACTTCAAGTGGAAAAAATAAGGGGAAATACGAGTGACATGACATGTTAAGTCACAAAGAGGAAACAATGTCAGAAAGCATAATCAAAATGAAGAAAGCATAAATGAATGGTATGACATACTAAGTTTTGTAAATGTATATATGTATTCAATTGTATGTCAAATAAGGAAGTCTTATGTGTACAAATCTAACTTTTGTTTTAAAGACCGAGTTAAGTTTTAGGGGGAGTATTCTATAAATGTTTTGTTTGTACTAAGTACTCTTGTAAATATATTGAAAATGTCATGGCGAAGTGTTTTTGCCACTAATGTCAAAGGGGGAGATTGTTGATCCCTAAATTTTTTGTTGTCTATTAGTGTCTTACACTAAGTCATTTTCTAGGAAATGTTGGTTGGTCATCACTGCGACTGAGTCATCATATATAGGCCGAGTCATGTATAATGTACATTTACTGAGAAGTAGTCACTGATGAGTAAAATAGTGGTCACTGAGTACTTCAATATTAGTCGAGTCAGCTTTTGTTGAGTTATGTAAAGAAGACAATGCCGAGCACCAGGGTATAAAGAACAGTGAATGTTGAGTGCGAGAGATATCAAATGTTGAGAAAGCCATAATTGACATGTGTTTATTATGGAACAAACACTTAGGTAAACCATTTTGGATGAAATTCATATTTCATTTATTTTTTGTTGAGTAAATCATGAAGATGATTACGCTCTTGTATTGTAATCATTAATCCCTATGTAACACATGGAACTAATCAGAATTAGGGAAAGGTTAAGCGGAAAAAATAGACAATCTAGATCGTAGATCTTAAATCTTAGAGAAATTTAATTGTCTATATAAGATGTGATCTAAACCCTAAAATAGTGTGTGTAAGAGAGAGAGTGAGAAGGAGATCTCATACTTTCAGAACAGAGAAGTATTTTGATGATCAGAGATAGAGTTTAGTGACCGAGTAGAATAGAGAAAAGTAGTGAAGGACAAAACATAGACATATTTGATAGAAGAGATCAAATCTATACTGTAAGGAGGATATCTGTAATCAGCATCATAGTGCAAACTGAAGGATCAGGTACTGAGACATTTTAACAGGTGTATCAGGGTAAATCTTTTAACAGAGTGGTTTTGACAGACCTTAGTAAATCTCTTAACCAAGTGCTTACTTAGTTGTAAGTCTTAAATCCTTTTGTAAGGTAGATTGTATAAGTCTCAAAGCTCTTAACAAGGTAGACCCCTCACAGGTTAGATCATATTTTGTGATCAAACTTGTAGGCCTAACAGGAAAACTTTATACTGCAATAGTGAAGATTTGTGGGTGTCATCCACACCCTAGTTTTACCTTTCAAGGGTTTCCGGGTAACCAAAATCATTGTGTTATGTTTATTTTCATGGGTGATGTTTAGCTTATTAGATTTGTTATACTGTTGATTTTTATGCTTATGCTATACAAGTTTCATTTATGTCAAAATGGATAAATCAGTGATATCTAATTCACCCCCCTCTTAGTATCACATTTTCCCAACAGATTTCCAACAGTAGACACCCTAGTATAGCAAAGCATTTTTGGGAGCAGTGGTGGATGGTATTTAACCATCCACCACACACTAATCATGAGGTCCCACTTTATTTTAAAAAAAAATTATGGGCTGAATTTGAATTAGGTAGGAAACCCAATTATTTTGACATGAGAGCATTCCAGGGGGTTGGTTGGGGCATGCCACGGGAAAGGCCAGGGGCCAAATTGAGTGATAAAACTAGAAATCATGTGCACAATGAGCCCCTTGTTCCTCTTCCTTCTCCTGTAGTTTTTGCACCTATCCATCATCAAGCAATGCAGTCATCTCTCGGTTCATTAAGTGTCCTTACAGGCAATTTGTTACAACACTTGACCCAGGCGAGGGTTGCCCCTAGCATAGCACATGTTTGCACTAGTTGTGGGGATATATGTAGGGGTCCCCAGACTGATCATGTTGTTTCCTGTGCTGCCCATGGTGGATATGTTGATGATGATGGTGGCACACATGGTGGATATGCTGATGATGATGGTGGCGCACATGGTGATATTAGAGGTGATGTCGGAGATGGTGGCACACATGGTGATGTCGGAGATGATATCACATTAATTATTTTTTAAGTGAATTTTTTAATTGTCTTTTGATGAAAACTTTTAAAAATTTACAAGAGGATGAGGGTACTCAAGACTAGACACAACATGTTGATGCATCATAGTCCTCTTCACATGGAGTGAAGAGGACTGCAGATCAGCTAGATGAGTAGAGTTAGATTATACTATTCACATACATTATTTTCACTTTTTATATGATGGACATTTTATGATGGCACATGTTATATATATATGTTCTCGATCTACTTTTTATCATGTTATTTGGACTTGTGTTATGATGACTTCTTGTCATATTATTTTTACTTATTGTTAGAGTAGGACTTGCATTACATACTAGTCCACTTGTTATCATATATTGTACTTGGACTTGTTTTTAGAGTAGGACTCTATTTTGTGATTGTATATATCATGAGTTAATATGATGGACATTATGATACATCTATTATTCCAGGACTTGTTATGTTATTTATCTTATTCATGGACTTTTAATCCTATTTCATGATTTTTTCAAATAGTGGTTTGAATGTATATATGTATGAGCTTATGTAATATGATCATTTTTAATATCAATTATAATTAAATTTATCAATATCCTAAAAAAACCATCTATCTAACAATGAGATCTATTAATTCATGTGTAATTGAGTAGAACAATATCTAGATACATTACAAGTAATATGAACAATTTGATTAACTATAAAAAAACTATCTGTCTAACAATGAGATCTATTAATACATGTAATTGAGAAGAACAATATCGATATTACAAACTTAATATTGACTTTGATAATTAACTATTAAAAACCATCTATAGATAGTTCAATGAGATCTATTAAAAACCATCTATCTAACAATGAGATCTATTAATTTGAATAATGATACGGATGCACAAATAAATCTATCATAATCTATTAAGTGATCATAATCTGACCAATGTGCATAGTTTAATATTTAGAACAAAATTAGGCGAATACAACTATGAGATCTATTAATTTGAACAATGAATATGGATGCACAAATAAATCTATCATAATCTATTAAGTGAACATAATTTGACCAATGTGCATATTTTAATATTTAGAAAAAAATTAGGTTGATGAACTTAAATTACAAAACCAAAATTGGACGAATACAAGAGTGCATTGTATTGCATGAATAGTTCATGTCTATGTTCTTCCAGACATCCTACATCATAAAAATAAATGTTGAAATGTTAGAATTTATACAAGTTCATTTAAAGTCAATTTTAATTTATTTCAAATCTATATATCTCTAAATTATAAATTATATGACACTTGAAAGAAGACATAGATATTTATATATAGAAAAACATATAAAAATAAGATGTAAATTGAACAAAAACTTACATGTATAAATTTGATTTAACCTAATGTACCATCAGCATCCTCTCTTTTCTGCAATGCGTCTATGATTGCCTCATGCTCTTCCATTGAAAGTGTTAATAATATTTTATTAGCAAGTCTCCCTTTATATCTTTCCAATTTGATATTTGTTCCCACTACCAAATGGGAATAGTGCATAATCTTCTTTTTTGATTGGTAGTCTTCAAAAGCTGGTAAACCATTCCTTCTTGTTAGGTATTTGTGTAGCCATATACCAACTACCACAACAGACCCAATTGGATACTGAAAATTATCATCATCTACTTGATGACATATCAACTTTCTCTTCGGTTCTACACATCGAGCTAACCAATACTATGTCTACTGTTCATTATCCTCAGGTGAAACAACAACATACACATGTCCTACAAAATAAAATTAAGTACATGCACAAATAAAACTTGTTTAAAGGTTTATAATTCAAATATAATCATAAATTATATGACATACACATGTAACTAATATACCTTAAAGTTTTATAATAAATTGAATTAAATTACCAGGTTGTGTGAGGTCTGAAACATGATCATAATCTTCTGATGCAAAGGCATGATCCAGGTCTTCATTTATTATATCATCTTCATCTTGTGTCTCACTAGGTGTTAAGGATTTTTGTTGCCATTCTTCAACCCATTCTATATTATTGCATTCTTCCCAATCACCTGCAACACAGAATTGACAAAAACATGCAAGCTCCCTAGTCCATATAGTCCAAGTGTTAGAATCAGAACTCCTAAATGAATTCCATTTAGTTGATCCATTGATTGTATTATAATCATATCTTGAAAGGATATTCTTCTCTTCAACCAGTTAGAAAAAATGTCTGATTGTAGAGTTCTTACTTGATCCTGTAGACAAACTTGTTTTACACCATTCAACAATTGCACATGCATATTTAAATTTTCATTTTTCCTCAAATTTGAGTTTCTCTCTACAAAGGGTTCTCTTAACACATGCACCGACACCATCACCTTCTCCCTTCTCGTGTCTAGCCTAAAAAAACTCTAGATATTTATTTTCTTATGTGTCCTACTCAACCAATATAATATTGTCGCATTCTTGAATTGCCTCGTGCAATTATCTTACCATATTAGATGTTGTGTTATATGAATTTCCCTCTCCCTTAAATTTGCATAAAAGGTCTTAAAGCAATACTGGACAAACTCTGATGAGTGTAACTTATTATTACTCATATAGAAATGGTACTCTCTCAAGATTTTTCAATCATCTTTTGTACTATCAGGTGCATGCCTATAGACAATATGAACAAAAGTTGTCACTTTCACTTAATTATAATATTGTGGTTGGATCTCATCTTGTGGTGCAAGCATATAGTTCTCTGCAAAGTCAACGACTGAAAGTATACTACCAATTGGAAATGTATTCTTGCATATGCAAAATTGACCATCAAGCCATCTAGAATTTTGAGAGTGTTTCACATATTTAGGTATGACCTTACTCTTGAATTCATTCATAAAAGCATTAACACTAAGTTTTTCAGTTATTACATCGCACCGTTTTCCAACTTTTCCATCCTTTAATGGATACTCAATAGTTTTAAATCTTTGTACATCAACTAATTGTTGTCCAAAAGCAAATGAAATATTTTCATGCAAACATTCATCTAATAATGTAAGATTGCCACATACATCACATACACTAGAAACACATGCATTCAAAAGATAAAATTGCTCATTAGCTGGGTAACAAAATAAATTTGATATAAACTCTTTTACAGTTTGAGGTGGTATATTTATACCACATTCCTACAACATTTCATTAGTATGCATAGTAGAATGTATAGATCAAAAAATATCATAATGATAATGAAATTGAACATGAGTTTTGCAACAACAAGTGATTCTTTCTTTGTTAATCCTTACATACCATGGTTTACATTTTTCAAAAGATCTTTGACTAATACTAATAGTTAACACCTTATCATCCACAATTTTTTTATACAATTATGTTTGAGTCATATCTAAAGGGTGTTTTGGATGTGGATCATGAACTTTTGAACCAACTCTTAATTTAAGAACATATCTAGAATTAGGGGATACTCTTGTATTATTGTGCCAAAAAAATTTAATCAAAGTTTTGACTTCACTAGTAAGTTTCATGTCAGACCTCGGGAGTCTTCCACTAAAGGTCCATAAATGGTTTGTCAGATCACTTTCAAAGTTAACTCTTCTCTTTACAGCTCTCGTTAAAGTTTTATGATGAATATTAAGATATCCACTTATGTTTGAAATCATTCTTTTATTAGTAGTGGTTATATTTACTAAAGTTATTGTTATTGCTCGTCATGCCGCATTACTATCTTTAAAATGAATTTTCTTTCCAATTGTGTCAAAGGCACTAGCAACAGTTGATACAACTTGTTTTAGAGACTCGTCCTTCTTCTTAGATTTCACATAAATGCCTAACCTCTTCATCACTTTTTTGTATTTTAGACATTTTAATTAATTGTAACATTAATTGACATTGAAATCAAAATTTCTTATTAAAAAAAATTATCTAAACAATCTTCTCACGTGTGTCCTAGAATCTATCTCTATGAAACCAAACCACGTAGATTATCTAGCATATCATTTTTTATTTGAAATTGTTCATTTATTTCATTATCATTCAAAGGAATTTCTTTCTCAATCGGTGTTTCTGTCTACATCCACATTGTTGATTTCAATTTGAATTGGTGTTTGATTTTCAGTTTCATTCGGGGTTTGACTTTCAGTTCCTTTATCACTATGATTAACATTACTAATTATGGAATTTGATGTGCAATTAAATTTGTTAATCTATTTTCAGGAATAAAATTTAATCATTTAAATTGTAACCTGCTTCTAGCAATTGATGAACTTCTTTATCAAAATAAGTTACATTTGGATGTGAAGACATACCTGTATCCAATATTGGATTAGAAGATGCACTTGAATTTTCTTCTTCAACCTCTGCATCCATTATGATGTCTTCATTGTCCTCCTCTTTTGAAATAATTGTTGAACTCGATGCTCCAACATTATTCAGTTTTCGAAGTCTTTCTCTTCTTTCCCATTGTCGTTTTGCCTCCTCTCTATTTGTTGCAACCTCCTCAGCTATTAGAACCTTCCTTAGCCTATTTCTGCGTTGGTTTGATCCCATTTTTGCACCAAGATTCGAGTTCAAATGATTTTTTTTTATTGTCAAATCCAAAACAAGACAAAGGAAGAGAATGTTGATCCAAATATTTTGTTTGCCTAGTATGGATCGTAAAAAAAATGATTGAAAATTTGTCAATCGTTGAGATCAGGCCCAGAGTCCTATTTTTTGGTTGCAACGGCTCTTTATGAAATGGGTGCCCGATATTTAAATGAAACGGGCGCTCATTTTTTAATTTCACAAAACAGGCACCCATTTTTTGAGTTTAAAAAAATGGACGCTCGTTTTGTAAAACTATGAGTGGGAACCGTACCTGTTGGCTTGATTTTTGGTTCGGGACAAGCTTGGTGGGACCAAGCCTATGCTTGGCCCTACAAAAATATGGCTAAGGCATTACAATATAAAATTTATGCCTTGCCATAATTTTTTCGACACCTTCCTGAATGAATTTTTTGATAAAACGAAAAACCCATTTTAGCTCTTATTGTGTTGATTATAAAAATATAAATTTTATAGTGATATGATAAATTTTAATATTTTTACAATATTTATTAAGCCAACGTGGTACCTAAACTTGAAATACTAAGGTTAACTAAAACTTTAATAACTTTTCAAATTTTATGTTTTTTAAAAAATGAGTTATATGACATCAATCTACATAGAATTTCTTTCAAATTAAAAAAAAAATGGAAAAAAATGAAGTTATCATCAAATTATGGTGGTCGTACACGAGAGGTTTTGAAAATGTACGTTATAGTCAATTAAAAATTAATAAAAAAAATATTCAATAAAAAATAAGATAAAATATTCTCATCAATCTTAAGTGTGTTAGGTACCTTTTCCCAAAAGGATTCACAAAAATACATTCATTTACTTCAAAAAAGGGTGGTCGTACACGTGTGAGGTGTGGTCCTGAAACATGCATTTTGAAAAAATAGTTTTTAAACATGCATACTAAAATTCAATTTATACCATGTGGATATTGAAATAAATTGTAATAATTTTTATTCCTAAGGCATATTCATAGGTTGGTGTCCCACATCTCCCCATTTTACCCCTCCCAGACTTTACTTCCTTGGAGGTACAAAGTTGAATTCATAGGGACTTGAGGAGGGAGGCTTGTGAAGAATATAATGATGGATTTATTAAGACTCCTTCTTTCCAATGATTCATGTGGCAAAGAAATATTAAGGAACGTCAAAAGAGGTTGGAAGAGAGAAAGGCCTAGTGACCTAATTTTTCAGAACAAGAAATTGTAAATGAATTTCAATTGGAGATGCATTAGGAATTTCAGGCCTTAACACCAGAGGAGGGAAGAAAAATTGTGCATGAGGCTAGTGTGCTAATTTTTCCAGAGTCGGATATTTTTGATGCTATGGCCTTTGAAACTGTAAAGAAAAACATGAATTTACATGACATAGAGGTAGAGCAAGTTGAGATGGCTTTGAAAGGGGCCTACTATAGTAAAGACTACGCCACCTTATCTATCTGGTATCTCACACCTACAATAAAAAGAATGGACATATCTTATATCAACCCTAGATTGAAGGGTAGTGTGATTCTACAAAGGGTTGCATGTATAGGTAGTGTGTAGGCAGAAAAATAAAACTTGGAATCTTCTAGGTTTATTCTTGATAGAGCACAAAAGGAAGAGAAGGAAAAGGAGGAACTTGCAATGAGGAATCAACACCTTTTCTGAGAGTATGATAAAAAGTGTAAAAGATGTGTAGAGATGGAAATACATAATACATTATTGGAATAAAGAATCAAGGATTTAGAAGAGATTATAAATTTAGATGCTCAAGTGTCATTCACATTAACAAGAAGGACATAATAGCTAACAATCAGGATAGATATGATGGATAGGGCCACTTCCCCAACTCCTTTTATATGGGATGTTCTTGAAGAGGCAGAATTCTCAATTGAGGCTACCAGAGCTCAACTTTACCAAAGAATTGATGAGTTGGAAGGGTGTTTAGATAGAGACCAAGAGGATTTTGAAAAGAGGAAGAAGGACATTGTATAGGCAGTTTTGTATCACTTAAAGGAAAAAATTGATGAAAATTTAGTAGGGATTCATGTTGGCTACACCTTGCTTTTTGAAGCAATTCAAAATGTTGATAAGGATAAGAAAGTGGAAAGGCCACTACATGAAAGATGGATCTAGAGGGTAGGAAAAATGAGGCTGATTTAATTGGGATCCAGATACTACAAGGAAGGGCCACTAAAAATCCAAGCTACTTTTAGTTTTGTGAAAACTCTACAAGATTTTTAGATGTTGCCAGATCATATTGAAGGTAGGATAAGAGAGTTGCAAAGGAATTTTAATGAAATGAAATAGACTCTCCCACCTTCTATTTTGGATAAGGATGAAAAATAAAGATATTGTAGACACAGAAGCATGAGGCTAAGGGAAATTTAGAGGATACAATGGAGGAAATTTGTGATGACATGAACAAAGGAATGTTGTAAGAATGTATAGTTAAAATCATTACCACGGGAAATTTCTTTGACAATTTTGAGAAGAAAGTGAATCAATGTGTCGTCAGATACACTCCATTCAAAACAAATTCTGATCAAGTAATAAATTTTGAGTGGCTAGCAAAGGATGAGTATAGAGAGTGGGTGTAGATGTATGCAGAGGAGTGAAAGTACTATATCATAATGACAATTTTTCCAATATTATATCATTTTGAAATGTTGAGGTATCACTTCAAGTCACTATCAAGCAAGCATGTGTCTGATTCACAAGTCTACATCAATAGAAACGTGCTTGAAGATGCATAAAGAATACTCTTTTATTGTAGATGCTATCTTGTACTATCTGAAGTTTCCTTCTACTCAAGAATGTAAAATTTTGACAAGTTCCATTTATGGTGTGTATCTTGTTGCTACCCTTGTTCCTATAAAAGGGTAATCAAGGCCATGAGATGGGGTCCAATTTTTTATTATTCATATAGAGTTTTTGAGTCTATTAGTCCATATTTTTTTATGTTGTTTAATGTATATGTACTAAAAATACCAGAGCAAGGTGTGGAGAAATAAGAATTAGTTTAATTTGTTGTAGTTTTTGTGTATTTTAAGCATTATCAGATATTGTATAACAAGTATAGCTAAATTTAATGAAATCTCATAAACATTTTTTGTTTCTATTCCTCTCCTATTGTAAATCTTATGTATTTTGATATGACTGGATCAAAGATCCTATTATTTCATTGCATTGTTATGATGTATGTGGTGGATTCATGCTTTAATTCAAAGAATTAATTAAAATGCTTGAATCTCAACTGCAAATCCATAGGTTATTTTTTAAGGATTGTGATAAGTAGGATTGATCAGAGAATTATAGATTAACACTTTGTAATGCAAATGTGTTATGAATCACATAGCTATACTTTTCAAACTTGTGGTAGGATGTCTTGTGTTTAAATGACACATTTCCCAATGAATATGGCACTGATCTAATCTAGGGTTTTCTTTACATTCAATTACATTTTCTTCATATAAAATATTAAATCATATTACAAAATATCTTTATTTTATGTTTTTGTTGTCTGAGCAAGTTGATAAGTTAATCTCATACTCCTTGCAAGTCAATGTTCAATTGGTGATTGGATGTTACCTAGTATCTCCTTGTTATGTTGAGGCTTACATGAGATATCTACTTTTGTGATCTTATAGTATAAATTATTGCAGGAAGCTTGAAGAAAGATCATAAGTACACCCACCTTAGTTTTGCAGAGCCAGAAGTGTAGAAGGGATTTACTAAGTGCCTTGTTAGTTGGTCCAAGTCCATTTAGATGTCTATCATAGAAGTTAGCCACTTAGATATTTAGGTGAGTAGCTTGGTAACATTTCATGTGTAAATCCTGTCAATCTAGCAGCCAACAAAGTGGTGACTCTGCTAGGGAGAGTTGCAGGTAACTTAATCCATGAGAAGATTGAGTAGAGATCGCTTAGAATGTGAATAAATTTACCCAGTTGAGTCTGTGTATTGGGAAATTTGTAGAGAAATTATGATTTGTTTTGCACTGATGTAGTTGAACCATTAGATTTCAAATCTTTGTGTCCTTCTGCTTCATGTTAATATTGTTAGTTTTATAAAAGTCATGAAAGTTCATAAAGAAGATATACATCACATTTTCCCAAATATTTTGGGTGGTGACTCATAGGTTATACTAGTGCATGTATTTGAATAATTTATATGTTAATACACAAAATGAGTAAGTAGAAGAATACTAGGGCCTTTATGAATCAACATCCTAAGGTCACCTTAGAGGGTGAGCTTCCAAAAGGTTCAAAGAAAAGCTGGACCAAGAGGGATGGATAATTTAACAGTGTTTCTAAATCATGGAGACCAAAATTTGCAAATACAAGTAATTCATTATATCTAATCCCTAAAAAAAATGAAACCTCTTCTAAAAGTTCAGAATCAGATAGTCTAGGTTTCTTTGACGATTTTTTAACACACCCATACAAGAAGAGGTACCAAAACTTGACAAGAGAGTTACTTGGGTTCAATAAATTGAAAAGAGAAGAGGGAGAAGTAGTAGTTGAGGTAATTAGACAATAAATGTATCTGATAGGTCTCCTCATCCACCTTATCCTTATGTAAGAGTTGGAGATCAAAGGGATATAGATTTGATAAATCTAGATGATTCTTCTAGTTTTGATATTACTTTAATAGATTAAGATGTGTTATTTGGAGATATCAATGCCCTTAGAAAATATTTGCAAGAGAAAATGGAAATAAGGCAACAAAGAGAAAATGAAAGAGAGGATGAAGTTGTAAATTCTCTTGTAAAAAGGGATAATCTGCTAAAAAGAATCGTAGAATTGGAAGTTATGAACCAAATATCTAGTTCAAGTCCTAAAGGTTTAAGTAAGGATGTTTTTGGAGATGTGAACATGTAAATAAATGAATGCTAGGAGAGGGAACAACTCTTACATATAAATGAATTTGAGAAAGAGGACCCTGTCTTGAGGTAGATCCTTGATTGGGAAAATGAAAGGACTTCTAGACCTAGTGTTTCCAATCAAGATAAAATAGTGACACATGCAACTAAGGTTGATATAGACAAAGTTTAAAAAAATCACTTGAATTAAGATTGATGATCCCATAAATTTGGGTAAAATACCTCAAGGCTTGTCAAAGATTGATTTGGAGTTGGAAAATTCAGGAAAGAGGAGGATATAGCTAAGGAATTGGAAATAATAAAGGTTGAGGCCGCTACTGCTAAGATGAGGAAGAAGATTTCATTCTTAAATTTTCTTGCATTAACCAACACTTATTTAGGATATTCTTCCTCATCTCAAGGAGCATTAGGACCTGATTCTAATGTTGTTAACACAAATTTAGGAGGTTTGAATGTTTCTCAAGGAATTAACCTTGGGAATACTAAGAAACAAAGTGGAATTAATGATAGTGCTGGCACCAGTGGTCAAAACACTAGATAAATATTCCAAAGAAAGCCTATCCAACTTGAGAGGCATAGGAAGTTATACTTTGATGGGGTTCTTAGATATCCTAATAGAGTTCCAAATGAATTGAGAGATAATACAAGAAAGTTTGCAGGAAACAATGCTATCATAAGAGAAGAGAATCTCAGAGCATTTAATGATATATTG
The DNA here is from genome assembly GCA_027943335.1 of Chamaecyparis obtusa. NCBI lineage: Eukaryota > Viridiplantae > Streptophyta > Pinopsida > Cupressales > Cupressaceae > Chamaecyparis > Chamaecyparis obtusa. The sequence goes on along the minus strand of BSBK01004699.1, from coordinate 915,736 downwards.
AATGATTATGATGTGGAACATGAGGATGTGGTGATGAAATTGTTTGTGCAATCCCTAGTTGAAGATACAAAGGATTGGTTTAGGGGACTGCCTAATGACAACATTGGGTCATGGGAGGACTTTGAGAAATATTTCAAGGAGAAGTATGGTGATAAAAATAATGCTAGTTTCATGTTGAATGAATTAAATAAAATTAAGAAATCACCACATGAGGCTATTGCAGATTTGAATATAAGGTTCCAAAAGGGTATGCACAAATTGTTCCAGGTTATGAGATTGGATGAGAATGTTTGTTTGACAACATATTTTAATGTATTTGATGGAAAGATGGCATACCTACTAAGAGATAAGGAGCCTCACACTCTAAGAGATGCATTCAGGGTTACTGTTAACATTGAGAGTAACTAGAGGGATTGTTGTAATCTTGGAAGAAGAGATGGTCCCAAATTGTTCAATAGAAAAAGTAATAAGAAATAGTTTGAAAATACTCTAGGATTAAAAAAAAAATAGGATGATGACAAGTTGGATAAGGTTTTGGGTGCCTTAAAGGATTTGAAGGGAAACAATATAAGGAATGATACAAATGTTGGACAAGACAGGCCTCAGTTTAACAATAATTTCAATAGGCATCCTAGATTGCAGAACTGCCCTTACAATATGCAATGGAAAGATGGCAAGCCCTTTCAGCCAACCCAAAAGAGTAACACGAAAGATAAAGTAATGCTAGATCCATTGCAGAGGAATATTGTTAATTTAATTGATGATTCACCATGGTGTATTATTTTCCAATCACCCCATGCACTAGAATTTTGTGTAGTTGCACAATCTATTTCTGCTAGTGAAGAAGTTGGTAAAGAATCAAAGGAATCAGGGATGGAAAATGATGATGTTAGTTGTGATATGGCAGGCTCTTACTTTGAAGAAGTAAGTGACATCTCATATTTTGAATCACATGAAATTATCAAGAATGAATAGAGAAGAAGGGGTGAATCTTACCATCGGTGGGTATTTTCCGATGATGAGGATGATTTTGATGATCAAAGGTGAAATGTTGAACATGAAGCTAACATGGTTAATATAAAAATACCATCTGAGGAAGATATTACAAAACTTACTGCTACTATGGTTGTTGAAGTTAAGAGAAACTATAATTTGAGAAATAGAACAGTGGGAGAAGATAGTAGTAAACCTACTAGCATATTTATTAAGGAGCGAAAAGATAAGGGTAATGCTGCCAAAAATGAGAAAGAAGAATTTATTGTCAAAATTAAAGAAACCAAAGGAAAGAAATGGGAACCAAATAAGGCTAAGGTTTTGTGGCCTAAGATTGTAGCAACTAAAGAGAAAGCTAAAGAAGTTGATGAACCTGATACACCTGCCCAAAAGGACTTAGAGTAGAAGATTGTTACTCAAAACACCAAGGTGAAAGATGAAAAGGAGATGTCAAGTATGTTGTTTGAACTTCCAAATTATACACATGTTGACATGTTGCAATTAGTTTCACAAATTATTGTTAAATTTCCTTTACTATAAATGATGAGGATAGAAGAACATAAAAATAAAGCTATGGCTTGGGTAAATAGTGTTTCATCTAATAAAATTAAGCCAGTAGGTGAGCCTAGTTTAGAAAATAGGGAGATAAAGAAGAGAAATAAGGAAATTGATGAAATTACCTCTGAAATTCCTCAAATATATTTAGACCATGCTATGAATGCATATTTGGATAGTATTGATCCCTTTTTTCTCAGGGTTATCATAAATGGTAAAATTGTGAAGAATTGCATGATAGACTTAGGTGCATCTAATATTGTAATGCCATATAAAATCATGGAATATTTGGGTTTAAAGGTAGATAATATCCATGGTAGGTGTTGTGCTCTAGACTCTAGGGAGGTGCCTATGATTGGTACCATTAAGGCCCTGCCATCTAAGTTGGGTGCACTCCCTGAAAAGGACTTAACCATGAGTGTATTGGTTGTGGACATTCCCCCTCATTATAGAATGTTGTTGTCAAGGAAATGGACTACTGCCATGGGGGGAAGTTTACAGTGTGATTTATCTTTTTCTACCTTTTTTATTGATGGAAAATATGTGAAAGTTGAAAGGGAGCCAAGATTATCTCACATGATTGAGAAGAATATAGATGACAACATGACTTACTTTGTGGATATTGATATAAATGCATTTAAGGTTGAAGAACTAGTTTTAAATGGAGAAAAGAAACCTGCATTACTAGCATAAGAGATGGAGAATATATTTGATGATGGTTAATTATGGACTATGTATTTTGATAGTGCTAGTTCAAAGGATGGGTCAGGTGCAAGAGTATTATTGGTGTCACCCAGTGGAAGAACTTACAAGTTTTCATTTACTCTAAGTTTCAATTGCACAAATAATGTGGCAAAATATGAGGCTTTATTACTTGGTCTGAGACTTGCAGAGAAACATGGAATTAGAAATCTCAAAGTGCTTGGAGATTCAAAGTTAGTAATCTCCAAGATCAGAGTGAAATATATATCAAAGAATAAGAGATTGAAGCAATAAAGAAATGTAATGTGGGATGAACTTGAAAGTTTTGATGCATTTGGGATAGATTAGATGGATAGAAGCAACAACAAAATGGTAGATCTCTTGGCCAACATTTCTCTAAGATTTTTTAATTATGAGGATAAATATTTTGGCCAGGAAATTGATTTCAACTTTTATGTTCAAGTGACTGATGGACAAGAAGTAGTTTTTGGTAATGAAGTCATACAATTGAAGACTAACAAGGTACCAAAGGGTATAGTAGTACTTGAGAAGGTATTTGATAATTAGGACACAGTGAAAAGTACTACAACTACAACAAATCCTAGTGGTTTGGAGGAAATTAATTTAGGGACACAAGAGGCACCTAAGAAGGTGTACATTGGAAAGAGGTTGTCCCCAAAGATTAGAAAGATGCTTATCGACCTATTAAGAAAATATAGAAATGGTTTTCTATGGTCCTATGATGATCTAAAAGCATACAAAGAAGATTTGTTTCAACATGTCATTCCATTGAAGGAAAATGTTAAGCCTTCAGACAGAAGAAGAGGCCCATAAATCTGACCCTTGCACCTAAAATGAAAGAAGAAATGACAAAACTCAGGGATGTAGGAATCATTAAACCTATCATATACTCATCATGCCCATTTCTAACTTAGTGCTTGTAAGAAAGAAGAATGGAGATATCAGATTATGTGTGGACTTTAGAAACCTAAATATATCTTCATTGAAGGATAATTATGGGTTGTCCCACATGGAAGTGATACTACAGAGGGTAGATAGTTCAAAAATTATGTCAATGATGGATGGGTTATTAGGTTATAACCAGGTGGTAGTCAAAGAGTCCGAACAATATAAAATTGCATTTACTACACCTTGGGGAACATATGTTTATATGAGTGTTCCTTTTGGTTTGACAAATGCTAGGGTAACTTTCAAGAGGGCCATGGATGTGGCTTTTGCAGAGTTCATTGATGATTCCCTAGTGGTTTATCAGGATGACCTAATTGCTTACTTTAAGAGGGAAGAATAACATTGTGAGCACTTAGAGAAGATTTTTGTCAGGGCATTAGAGTATGGAGTATCATTAAACCCAAGGAAATGTGCATTTGGGGTTACTAAAGGGAAGTTGTTGGGGCCTATGGTTTCAAAAGAGGGGGTAAGAATAGACTCTGAAAGAGTAGACGCAAATGATATGATACCACAACCAAAAAATATGAAGGGAATTCAGTTATTCTTTGGCCAGGTAATTTGAGAAGGTTTTTGATAAATTTTGTAGAAATTAACAAGCACATATCCAAAATATTGAAAAAGGATGCTCAGACAATTGGGATGGAGAGCCTACTATTGCATTTCATACCATTAAAGGGTCACTAAGCAAGCCCCTAATTATATCAAGTCAATGCATATCTTCTCCTTTGCATCTTTGCATATAGTTGTTGTAATACTATTGCAAAAGAACACTGAAGGACTTGAGCAAACAATTGCATTTTTCAAAAAATCCCTACAAGCTACAAAGTTGAAGTATGAGATAAGTGAGAAGTAGGCCTATGCACTAGTGAAGGAAGACAAGGATTTCAGATGTTACCTTATGAGAGATATTTTTGTAGCTTATGTGCCTAGTTTTGTTGTTAAAGACATCTTCACCCAACAAGAGGTCTCAAAGAGAAGATGCATATGGATCAACAAAATTCAACAATTCAACATTGAGATCCAAATTAATAAACTGGTTAGAGGCCATGGATTGGAAAATCTAATGGATGATACAAATCTTAATGTCAATCAAATTAAATAGGTTGATGAAGAGCACAGAGCATATATGGAAGGGTGTGATGTGTATAGTGATGTCATTATTACTTACAAAAAAATGAAGTGTCCACCAAGAATGGATGAAAGAAAAAGAAGAACCTTGAAGCTACATGTTATTAAGTATACCATTATAACCAGAAAGTTATGGTGGAGGAATGTTAATGGAGTCACGTTGAAATGTGTGAATGAAACCCAAGCTACAAAGGTGTTGGAAGAGATGTATAGTGGAGTCTGAGGAGGCCATTACATAGAAAAGACAACTACACATAAGGTCTTAAGAGAAGGATGTTGGTGGCCAACACTTTTTAGAGATGCACATCAGTTGGTTATAAAGTGTGATGCATGTCAGAGGTTTTTTGGAAAATTGAAGTTTTTAGGGAACATGCCTTTGAAGCTAGTTGAAGTACAGGCTCCTTTTCAGTAGTGGGGATTGGATTTTGTGGGAGAAATCACAAAAAAATCTAGTGGTGTTCACTCATGGATTTTAGTTGCAACTGATTATTTTATTAAGCGGGTGCAAGTAATCCAAACCAAGAGAGAAACTACAAAAGTTGGTGACATAATTTTTTCTAAACAACATCATTACCACATTTGGATGTCCAAAGATAATTGTGTATGACAATGCAATATGGTTTAGATCATAAGAATGTTGTGAACTTTGCAGTAAGCTTGGTATCCAAGCATCATACTCATCCTCCTACCACCACATGGAAATGGATAGGCTAAATCAAGTAACAAGAGCCTATTGAAAATAATCAACAGAATCCTAGACAAAAATAGGAGGGTCTGGGATTCAAATTTGTCATTGGCAGTTTGGGTAGATAGGGTAACTGTAAAGAAGGCCATTGGTTGTGCACCTTTTTATTTGGTGTATGGAATCCATGCTAGACTACCACAAAACAACATGATAGAGATGTATAGATTCATACAAATTTATGATGAAGAAATTAAGGATGAAATGCAATTGAGGATGGATGAACTCACAAAGTTAGATGAGAACAAGAGAGAAGATAATGCTAAAAATATCAAACTCCAATTGTAGGTTAAACACTTGTATGATAAGAAGAAAAGTGAGAGAAAGTTTGATGTTGGTAATACTATGCTAATGTGGAATGCTAGAGGGGAAAATAAAGGAAAGCATGGAAAATTCGATCCCATCTGGTTAGGGCCATATGTGATTCATTAGAAATGGGGTGAAAATTAATATTTCCTTAGGGAAATAGTTAGAGACGTTCTGTAATTGCCTGTTCATGGACAATTAATGAAACATTACTTCTCTTGAAGTAGATATTTTCCATGAGCAATAGATTTTAGGTTTGTATCATATGTAAATTCATATATAAAGTGGTTTTTTCTATCATTTTTCATGTTTTGTTTCTCTGATTTTTGTGGTTTTCTCTCCTAGTGATCCTATGATTCTTGCATCACTCATGTGTCATGATCATCCCCAAAAAGAGCTACTATTGGTAGGGATTTTTGAGGTTAAATTTTTTGGGTCTTGTCTTGCAGATTGACCAATTTGTCCTAGGGTTCCTTGTTTATTTCATTTAAGAATCTTGGAAACCCTAGTTGTGTTGGTAAATGTTATGTTTCATTGTTACTTTTTGTAACTTAAGCGAAGGGTTGTTTATCATGAGAAGGGGTCATAGTCTTTATAATCTTAATGTTCTATCTTATTTAAGTATGCCCCCTCTAATATTTTCCTAAGTCTTAGGTCTTTATCATAAGTTGACCGACCTTTGTTATGTGTTAATCTAAGGTTTCTTACCTTTTCTAAGTGTGGGCCACATGTTGTTTTTTGTGTTCCCACAATGATGTCCCCCAACATTTCAATCTAATCATGGGAACACAAGCTACCACAAACCTCTTCCTGTGGGACCAAGTTTTATGTTCCAAGTTAATATTATTTTAAGTAGTCTTCTTGGTTAAATCTCATTTTGCTAATGATATTACCTTTGAACATGTGTCCAATTTGAATAGAGATCATGTATATTGTCAAAATAATTGAACAAAATATATTTTCCTTTAGCGTAACTGGGAGATAAGATTGAACAAATTCAATGGTTGGCATTTTCCTATGATTGATTGTTATTCACCACAAGATCACATGATGTTGCCACGTGTCTTTCATCACCAAAGAATAAAAAATGGTGGGTTAGGTTACTTCCATGGATACTTTGTTGTCATGGAACATTTCTATTTGATAATATGTGGGTTCAAATGGAAAATTGTAAGTCAAAGGCAGTTGGACCTCTTGTTACCATCCAATAGAGCAGGGTAGATGAGGATTGATGACTATAATTTGAAGTTGTAGAAGTTACATTTTGCAAGATGTTTGTTCGCTTGTATGAATTTAATGGCAAACATGACCATAGTAAATGAGCTTAAAAGGGCGTCAAGCTATTTATTTTTTCTTTATTCCACTTTCTCTAAGAATCGTTAAGTGCTCTGCAACTAGTGGGTGATTTGAGGGAGTTCTTTGTGGTTGAAATTGACTGAAGAATTATGCAAAAAACCGTAAGTTGTTCCTATTATTGTGAGCTCATTCTGATGTTTCTAAAGTATTTTTTGAATTTTTTTCATGGGGATTTCCTTTTTTTATTAAAGAGGAGTCATTGGTGTTGTCTTGATACAAATTTGGGAAGGATTTTACTGTCTTTTTGAAGTAGTAAAAAGCCCTGGTTTCTAAAATTTTAGTCGCAAGCCCTAGTTTCCAAAATGTCACAAGCTAGAGATAATTCATGAAATATCAGTTACCTCGAAAGAAACCCTTATGATGATTTATTAGACTAATTAAAACCCTCTACAAATATTAAAGCATCAAGCACTAAGTTAATCGTGAGGAAGAAAATTGATGAGGGGTTATATGATAGATTTGGAAATGTAGAAGATGCTTGAATCCCAGTATCAGGGTTAGATGTGTTCAGACAATGGTATGGTTAGGCTAATCTCTCTAACCCTAAGTCAAATGCTTGGAAATTTGACCTTGGCAAGATGATTGTTCTGAATGTGTATTTGGATGTGGATCTTCTCTTGACTATTGTAGATAGATATGATCTAATAACCAAAGTGATTAGGGCTATCAAAGGAGAAGTTTTCCTTACCATAAGTGGGAATGAGATTAGGGAGGTGTTTGACACTAGTGAGTTATTTTCTACCCTGATAGACATAGACCTAGATAGGTTTTTGGCCCAGTATAATAGAACTAGAGACATAGTCAGGGGTAAACTTCTCCCTACTAACTTGGCCAAGGAAAAATTAGTAAAATATTTTATACGAAAATCCACCTAGGAACCTTTTTCCATGGAGGCCTTTGCTAAACATTTACAGGATACATATAATTCACTATGTCAATTATTGGGAAGACATGCAAGACATACCATGCCACCTGAATACATGTATATGGCTATCAAAATTTATCACCCTAGTTTTGTGTTAGTATATGATTACTTGACTTATGTTGTAGAGATGATTTATGCTGGTTTGATGGATCTGAAGAAGAGGGGTAATGAGATGTTTTTCTGGTTCTCTTTCCCAATGCATATGTTTCTGTTAAAAAATGCTAATTACTTTGCAAAATTTATGAAGTTAAATAGGGATCTAGATGGGGAACCTATACCTATATAGACCTAGAATACAATGATATCCAAGAATCAAGATGGATCCAATTATGTTCTCTTTGATAATAATTTTGCATCTAGGCTTAGGGCTAGGTTAGTTTTGAATGTTCCTAGAATCCCTCCTAAGTTGCTAGATTTATTGAGGCCAAAGGAAAGAAGGCCTAATTTGAATATTAAACACAATTCAGGGGATATAATCCCATATCATGTAAGCACTATGATCAAAGTGTGTGGTTTCCAGGGTCATCATGTTGTGCTTCCATATCATGTTACATTGAGATTGGATTTTGTTGAGATAATTAAGGAAATTGGTTGGATCTAGGATAGTGAAATGACAAGCAAAGGTAAGGGTACCCTATTTCTAGATTTCACTTTCTTCCATCACTTTGTGCTTACAAAGGGAGGATGAATACACCTGATGAAGATTCTACAACCTTGCAATATGGGGGTAAGTGTTTTAAAGAATAATGGCCCAAAATGATTTCATAAATTATCCAGAAGAAGGATTAGGGTCAAAGAAGTGCCTCATGAATTCCACTTCTTGGAGGACTGTATCAAAAATATTTATGATGAGGAAATTCAAGAGGAAAATAAGAGGAAGTGGTTGGCTTTTAAGGTATAATAGGATGAAATTAGGAAACTTAAGACATATTATGATCCCCTTATGACTCTAACCCCTTTTGCAGTAAAAATGTCAATTTTGTTCAATTTCTTCAATGACATATTTTCTACTTTGAGACAAAAATGAGGAAGGATAAGAGCTTTCAAATTAGCATCTTTTGTTACAAGAGCTCTAGAATATATTATTCAAGACAAGAAGGAAGAAAAGAGACCTGCTATAGATTTTCCCTCATTAACATAAATTTTTTTTAAGAGAGCTAGGGGTGAGTAAGTCAATGATTATGATTCAGAGGAGGAGAAGAGGAGGAAAAAGGGAAAATAGATCATAACTAGTAGTAGGCCATTTGCCCCCCCCTCTCAGGTCATTGAAGGGAATAAGAATTATGAAACCTCATGAATCCCCTAAGAGAGATCCATCCCTACCATCTCCAAGGCCATCATCTCCCCCTAAAAAGATGATTCTAGAATAGATTTTTGAAATTGGGATAGGGAAAGGCAAGGAGAAGAGGAAAGATGATAAATTTGTCCCACTTTTGAAATTATCTAGTGATATTGACTCTGATGATATTGATGAGGAGGACATCATTTTTATTCCTGAGACATATTTATAGGTTGGTGTCCCACATCTCCCCATTGCACCCCTCCTAGACTTTACTTGCTTGGAGATACACGGTTGAGTTCATAGGGACTTGAGGAGGGAGACTTGTGAAGAATTTATAAATGATGAAGGATTTGTTAGGACCCTTTCTTTCCAACAATTCATCTAGAAAATAAATATTGAGGAATATAAAAAGAGGTTGGAAAAGACAAAGGACCAATGAAATAATTTGTTAGAACAAGAAATTGTGAATGAAGTTCAATTGGAGATGCATCAAGAATTTCAAGCCTTAACACCAGAGGAGGGAATAAAAATTGTGAATGAGGCCGGTGTGTTTATTTTTCCAGAGTGGTATATTGTTGATGTTGTGGCCTTTGATGTTGTAAGGAACAACATGAATTTACATGACATAGAGGTAGATAAAGTTGAGATGGATTTGAAATGGGCCTACTATAGTAAAGACTACACCACCTTAGCTATCTAGTCTCTCACACTTGCAGTAAAAAGAATGGACATATCTGATATTAGCCCTGGATTGAAGGGTAGTGTGATTATACAAAGGGTTGCAAATATAGGGGGTGTGTAGGCAACAAAATAAAAATTGGAATCTTCTAGGTTTATTCTTGATGTAGCACAAAAGGAAGAGAAGGAAAATGAGGAACTTGCAATGAGGAATTGACACCTTTTTCTAAGAATATGATAAAAAGTCTAAAAGATGTGCAGAGTTAGAAACATAGAATGCATTATTGGAACAAATAATCATAGATTGAGAAGAGATTCTATAGTTATATGCTTTAGTACCATCCACATCAGCAAGAAGGGTAGAACAACTAACTATTAGGCCATATATGATGGATAAGGCCACTTTCCCCGCCTTCTTTTGTATGGGATGTTCTTGAAGAGGCAAAGTGCTCAGTTGAGGCTACCAGAGCTCAACTTTACCAAATAATTGATGAGTTGGAAGGGTCTTCAACTAGAGACCAAGAGGATTTTGAAAAGAGGAAGAAGGGCATGGTACATGAAGTTTTGTACCACTTAAATAAAAAAGTTGATGAAAAGTTAGTAGGAATTCATGTTGGCTGCACTTTTCTTTATGAAGCAATTCAAAATTTTGATAAGGATAAGGAAGTGACAAGGCCACTATATGATAGATGGATACATAGGGTAGAAAAAATGTGGCTAATTAATTTGGGATCTAGGTAGCACAAGGAAAGGCCACTGAAAATCCAACCTACTTTTAATTTTGTGAAAAATCTACAAGGTTTTCAAATGTTTCCAGATCTACAAGGTAGGATTAAAGAGTTGCAAAGGAATTTTAATGAAATAAAAGAGACTCTCCTACCTTCTATTTTGGATAAGGATGGAAAATTAAAGATACTTTAGATGTGGGAGGATGAGGCTAAGGAAAATTTAGAGGATGCAGTGGAGGAAATTTGTGATGACATGGACAGAAGATTGCTAGAAGAATGTATGGATAAAATCATTGTTCCATGACTATTGTTTGGAAACTTTGAGAAGAAAGTGAATCAGTGTATCATTAGATACACTCCATTCAGAAGAAATTCTGATGAGGTAATGAATTTTGATTGGCTAAAAGAGGATGAGTACAGTGAATGGGTGCAAATATATGCGGAGGAGTGAAAGTACTATGTCATAATGATATTTTTGCTAGTATTACATCATTTGAAAAGTTAAGGCAACACCTAAAGTTGCTATTGATTAGTCAAGGGTCTAATTCACAAATCTACATCAATATGAACGTGCTTGAAGATGCATAAAGGATACTCTTTTATTGCAGCTGCTATTTTGTACTATCTAAAGTTACCTTTTGCTCAAGAATGTAAAATTTTGACTAGTGTCATATCTGGCATGTAGCTTGTTGCTACCCTTGTTCCTATAAAAGGGTAATCAAGGTCATGAGATGGGGTCCAATTTTTTATTATTCATATGTAGAGTTTTTGAGTCTATCGATCCATATTTTGTTTGTGTTATTTGATGTATATGTACTGAAAATACTAGAGGAATATGATAAGAATTAGTGTAATTTTTTACAGGTTCTGAGTCTTTTAAGCATTATTAGATATTGTATAACAAGTATAGCTAAATTTAATGAAATCTCAGAAACATTTTCTATTGCTTTTCTATTGCAAATCTTATGTGTTTTGATATGATTGGATAAAAAATCTTGTTATTTCATTACATTATTATGATGTATGTGGTGGATTTGTGCTTTAATTCAAATAATTAATTAAAATGCTTGAATCTCAACTGCAAATCCATAGGATATTGTTTTAGGATTGTGATAAGTAGGATTGATCAGAGAATTATAGATTAACACTTTATAATGCAAATGTGTTATGTACCATATAGTTGTACTTCTCAAACTCGTGGTAGGATTTCTTGTGTTTAAATGACACATTGCCCAATGAACAAGACACTAATCTAAGTTAGGGTTTTTGTTACATTCAATTACATTTTCTTCACATAAAATCTTAAATCAAATTACAAAACGTCTTTATTTTATGTTTTTGTTGTCTGAGCAAGTTGATAAGTTAATCTCATACTCCATGCAAGTTGATGTTCAATAGTAGATTGATTGTTAACTAGTATCTCCATGTTATGTTGAGTCTTACACAAGATATCTAACTTTGTGATCTTATCGTACAAATTATTACATGAAGCTTGAAGAAAGATCATAGGTACACCCACCTTGGTTTTGTAGAGCCAAAAGTGTAGAAGGGATTTATTGAGCACCTTGTTAGTTGGTCCAAGTCCATTGAAATTTCCATCATACAAGTTATCCACTTGTTATATAGTTAGGTTTTTAGCTTGGTAACACTTCATATGTGTAAACCCTGTCAAACTAGGAACCAACAAAAGAGATTGAGCTATGCTAGTTTATATGAGAAAAATGAAGGGTAAAGTCTAGTAATGATTTGATAGCTCTCTCAAAGCTATCATTATGTATCAGTATTAGTTTTTTTTATTGTATAGTATATATGGAGATCGAGAAGTTTATGCACTAGGTTTCTAAGGCCTATTTCTTACTAACAATATTTGTATTATGTTGAATTTTCATTTTTTTTATACCAGATTCTATTGCAATCAATAGTTATGGGTTGTAGTTTGGAAGTAATGTAAAGTTACAAATGAAGCAGGCTATATCTAATTTTAGAGGATTTGGTCAAATAGACAAAATGTTATAAGTGACAGAGCACATATAGTGTTAGCTTATTGATTGTACAAATGTTCCTTTTGGATGTACTAGTGAGTTGTAATGTACACCATTTGGAGGAAGTGTTTGAAGTTAGTTTGGGTCCATAAGAGTTACCTTCGTGGGACCAATTAATTTTGTGTTGGATAATACATAGCTCATAATATTACTCCTCATGTAACATGTTAGCTTTAGGAACAAACTAAATACATGTTTTAATTAAGGAATATATTTGTGATCAACTTGAAAACATTGTAAATAAGATATAGGATAACATGAATATGTAATTGACATTTGAATGCATATATAATAGTAATAAGCTCCATTCCAATGTGTGCTGACATAGTGGCAAAAGTGGTGCATGTTATATACTAAAAAATAGAGAAGAGGTGTCATGAAGTGTGCATACTAAGATGCATATCCAATACACATTATGAGAGTTCTCTAAAGTAGATTAGATCAAATTGATGACAAAGGCCAAGCTTGAAAGGATTGCATGATATATATCCTTTGCATTTCCTATATCCTTAATATATTTGAGGTTGGTGCCTCTTATCTAAGTTGGTGCTTGGTTCTTTAGTTTAGGGAATTGGTGTCTCTTGTAAGTTGATGCTCACAAATCTAATTGGGAATCAATATCTTCTTTCTTAGGTTCAAATTTATGTGGGTTCATTCCTGCAAAATCATCATAAGTCCTTTATTATTTTGTGAGGTTGTATTTGGGTCATAGACATAGGCATATTTTCTCATTGTCATTTTTCCATCTAGGTTTGTTCCATTGATACATGGTTGCGGTTATCACTTGTATAGTTGTAGTGATAATGTGAGATGTGGTAATTTGGAATTGATATTGATTTAAGAATTGAAGTGAAAATGAACAAACATCTTAGTTGAGTACTTCCAAAAGACATCTTAAATAAAATCCTTGTCGAGTACTTCCAAAATGACATCTTAGTCGTCACTTCCTTGGAATAAGAATAATTTTTGTGGTTTGTCTTCCTTAATTTCCCCAAGGAAGGCCATCTACTATAATTTTTCTAAAAATTTTAGGATCAACTTGATGTGATAGGGGGATCTTGTATAAAGATTAGCGTGTTGATGATGAATGAAGAGCTCACACCATACAAAGAAAAAAGGATAGCACCATCATGTACCATTTTGGCCTTGATATTGATTTTTTGATAATCTCAATGAGATATCATGTTAAGAGGAATGATTTTTGTGATGCTAGATGGATTATAATTATCGATGCCAAATATTATTAAGGTAGGACAAACATTGCAATTATTTCTAATGTCAATTTATAAAAATTTTGTTGTCTTATTTCCTTCACATTAATATTGAATGATAAAAAAAGAATGTTAAGATATCCAATACATCCTATGCTTCAACCAATATATTATTAAATCCCTTACCAGTAAGTGTTGTTTTTATGCATATACTCATGACAATATAGTTGCCTTTGATTGAAAAATTGTAGATGTTGTATAATTTGATCAATTCTAGACTAAGTAGAAGAGTTTCAACTTTTATGTTCTTATTTATCCTTATTTATAATTTTTTGGAAGTGACTTTGACTAAGATACCTTAAAATTCCCTAATTACACAACCAACCCTCATCGACCTCAAATTTTCAATTGAAACACCATCAAATTTCAATTTGAATTTACAAAAAAACTATTTTTTAGAAATGACCAATTAAAAATATAATGATTAAACTAAATTTTATATTAATCATAAGATACTATATTAGTTTCCATCAATAAATTGTAATAAACAATAATATTATAATTTAATACCAATATTCTATCACTTATAAAGCAACTATCCCTCTTAGATTATAACAAGTTCATAATGGGAATGAGCGGGGAGCGATGAAGCAAAGGAAGGAAACCAAATTTCAAAATCTCCAGCAAGATGCTTCAACACAGGAGGTGTAGGCCCCTCTGCCACAAGGGGAATCCCTAAGGATTCAATCGGAGAAGATGCTGAAAAGAAGGAAAAAGATGGAATCACGGGTTCTGGGGACCCAAGAGGGGGGGACCCAGGAGGGTATTGAGACAACAAAATGGTCCTCTCTTTTTGGTTTCAAACCAATAGGTAAGTCCATCTATCTGCCTATTAGAAATATCTTGAATATTTTTGAAGAGAAATATGCTATTGCTATTCCTGATCAATTCATTGACCATAATAATAAAATAATGGAAAATTCGTTAGTCGGTCGATTTATTGGGGTTAGACCTAATATTGAAGTTGTCAAAGCCTTTGCTAACAAAAGATGAAATCTTAAAGGGCAGGTGGATGTTATTGCCATGAATAAAGGATATCTATCTTTCTTTTTTTCATGTGAAGAAGACAGGAAAAAGACTATTAGTAGAGGACCGTGGAGCATAGGAAGAAGCACAATGTTTTTACATAAATAGTATCCTAACATGGCCCTTCATGAAGATTTCATAGTCCAAATTCTTGTGTGGGTCAAGATCCCTAGACTTCCTCTTGAATATTGAACAAAGATGTTTTTGTAGGAATAGTGAGTTCATTTGGTGAACTACTATCTATAGACCATGTCACAGTCTCAAGAAGAAGATTGACACATGACAAAATATGTGTCAGAATAGTCCCTAAAGTTGATATGCTGAAACAAATAGAAATGGAATCTAAACTTGGAAAATGGACACAAAAACTATAATATGAAACAATACCCTTTGCCTACTTTCGGTGTAAAAAGGCTGGGCACTGGGAAAAAAAGTGCCTAGATAATATACCTAAGAAAGTTCAGTAGAAAAAAGATATGGAAACCTATTGGAAAGAATGGAGAGCCCCTAGATGGAGTGGTAATCTCTATCCTTAAGATCACTAAGGAAAAAACTGGTGAGAATGAAAGATCCAAAGATGAAAAAAATAATGACAATATGAAAGATAATGAAATAGGTCAGTTAGTAAAAAGAATCGAAAATCCCAGATCAACCTGATTTTGAAGTCACGAAGCAGGAAAAAAATATTAAGGAGGCAGACTAGATAAGCGGATTTGTTCAAGATACATTAGAGATAGGAAATGAAGAAAACAAATTCATTCAGAACCAAATCAGTTAGATTCACCAGGAGGACAATCAGTCAGCTACTCAAGAGATGGTAAACTCTAATAGACAACAAGGGGAATCAATACCTAGAATAGGGGAGATGGAGTCTGTAGATGCCCAACAAGATATAGTTCTAGGACTTGGGCTTTCTGACATGTCTCAAAGCTCTCCTTCTATAGGTAAGAATAAATGGGGGGATCAGGAAGAAATAGATAAAGTGCTGGAAAACTGTGAAAGTGACAACTCTTTTACTACTATAGAGAAAACTAAAGGAAAGAAGAATCTGGCTTCTAAAGCCCAAAAGAATGCAAAATTTAATCTAATTGATGTTGGAGGGAGTCAGCTATCACCACCAGGGAGACCTCCTAGCTCAAGGAAAAGGAACCATGAGGCTGCAAAAAATATAGCAGATGGTACTCACAAGACCATCACCCAGGTCGGTCTAATAAAAAAGAAATGAAGATCATTTCTTGGAATATTCAAAGGTTAAATAACCCTCATAAGTAGGACCTAATTAGAAATATGGTTAGAGATAACATACTCGATATTGTTTTGATTCAAAAAACTAAAATGTCTAAGGATAAGGTGGAAAATCTTAAGTTTTTCAAAAATAGCTTCATTAGTGGAGGGAGCTTGGATGGAGCCTCTGGAGGTATAGTTGATTTTTGGAAAGGAAATGTCATAAAAGGTGAAGTCATCATCCAGGATAATAACATGGCTTGCATCAGATTTCAACATATTAAGGATGGCACTACTTGGATCCTTACCAGTATCTATGCTCCTAGTACTAAGAATGGGAGACAAAAATTCTGGAAAAATATAGAGTAGGCGAAGAATCTTTTTTGTGAATGAAAGTTGGATCATCATGGGAGACTTTAATACTCCCCTAAAGGAAGAAGAAAAAATTGGAGGGGGTCAACCTAATCTGGATAGTAGACTTGATTTGATGAACTTTATTACTAGACAAACCCTCAATGATGTTGATCTTCAAGGTGTAAACTACACCTGGTCTAACAGAAGAGAATCAGAGAAGATTATTCAGGTGAGACTTGATAGGGCCCTCATTACTAATGACTGGTACCAACACTATATTTTTTTTCTTAGTCTGCCTTTGTTAGAGTTGTATCTAATCACTATCCTCTTTCTTTCATTGTTGATCCTACGTCTAGCAAAAGAAACTTCCCCTTTAGGTTTGAGAAAATGTGGACTATTCATCCTGAGTTGGTCCACAAATTAAGAGACTGGTGGTAGATTAAAATTGATGGTACAACTATGTACAGATTAACTAATAAGCTTAGACATGTTAAAGACAATATCAAGATATGGAATAAGGAAACTTTTGGAAACATTTTTTCCTCCAAGGCTGACATTATGTTAGAACTAAAAAACATTCATGACGCAATACAAAAGGATGGCTACATGAATGTTCCCAAGGAAAAAGAGAGTGAGGTTTTAATCAAATATCATGACATTGTGCACAAAGAAGAAATCTTTTGGAAGCAAAGATCCTGAAACATCTGGCTAAGAGAAGGGGATAGAAATTCCAAATTCTTTCACATGAGAGCTATAAAGCACAAAGGTGCTAACAAAATTTCTAAACTCAAAGTTAATAAAAAATTTGTGGAGAAGGAGGAGGATCTCTCTAAGGAAGCTAAAGAATACTTTTCAAATCTCTTGTTTCAGAATAACTTGCTGGACCAGAACTTTCAGCAGGAAATCCTGGTTAGTATCCCTAAAATTCTCACCGATAGTGATAATCTATTTCTCAATGCAATTCCTTCTAATGATGAAATTAAGAGGGATGTATTTTCCTTTGAAGGTAGAAAATCCTCAAGCCCTGATAGCTATCCTATGTTCTTCTTTCAAATTTAATGGTCTATTGTTGGTAAGGATGTAATCGATGCTGCCAAAGAATTTTTTGGTTCCAAAAGAATCCTTAAAGAAATCAATGGTACCTTTATTGCTCTTATCCCTAAAAAGGTAGGGGCAGATGCTATGGATATCTTTAAGCCTATTAGTCTTTGCAACTCTTCTTACAAGATTATCTCTAAAGTGATCACCTCTAGAATGTTGGTTCTACTTCCTAGGATTATTTCCCACCAACAAACTGGTTTTGTTCCAGGTAGACAGATTTTAGACTCCATCATCACTGTTCATGAAAATATTCATTCTTTGGTTATTGCCAAGAAAGAAGGGCTTATCTTGAAAATTGATCTTTCTAAAGCCTATGATAGAGTTGATTAGGGTTTTTTACAAAAAACCCTCCTTGCTTTTGGCTTTCATCTTAATTGTACTAAGATTCTGATGTAGCTTGTCACTTCTGCTACTTTTTCTATGTTGGGTAATGGCTATCCTTCTCCCTTCTTTAAATCATAAAGGGGCCTTAGGCTGGGGGACCCCCTTTCTCTTGTGCTATTTGTTATCATAGCATAATGTTTTGGAAGGTTCATTGACAACGTTGTCAAAAAAGGTGACCTAAAAGGGCTCAGACCTTCTTCTTCTAACTTTGTTTGTTCCCACCAGTAGTTTGTGGATGATTCCATATTTTTGGGAGAAGCTTCTCTTTCTAAAGCCAGGAATCTTAAAAATGTTCTCAAAAAATATAGAAATGCTATCGGTCAAACCATCAACTAGAATAAAAGCTTTATCTATTTCATCAATACTCTAGATTACAGACAGATAAAAATCAACAGAATTATGGGATTTCAAATTGGCCAACTCCCTGCTACCTACTTGGGTCTCCCCCTTGGTCTCAATCCCCTTGAGGCTTTTTGGAGCACCATAATTGATAAATTTCACAGAAAGCTTACTGGATGGAAAGGGCCTCTTCTTAGTCAGGCTGGCAAAGTCCAATTTTTGAAATCCTCCCTTCAGAGCATCCCCATTTATGCCTTGAGTCTCTTCAGGATGTCAAAAAAATATGCTAAAGCTATTGAAAAAATTTAAAGAAATTTCCTATGGTCTAGAGTTGAAAAAAATAAGAGACTTGCCCTTATATCTTGGGAAAAAGTTTGCATGCCTAAACTTAAAGGGGGTCTTGGAATCATAAGGATTAGGAATTTGAATGATTCCCTTCTTACTAAGCTTGGATGGAGAAGTTATAGATCAAAGGGGGAATGGAGTGCTATTTGGAATAATAAATATAAAAGGAACATACCTTCTCTCCATGATTTCCTAGCCAATGATGATAACCGTGTTGGATCGTGCATCTAGAAGAATGTGATCAAGGCTAAAAATACTATTAGGGGAGGGATCAAATGGAAAATTGACAAAGGGGACAAGGTTGACTTTTGGGAAGACATATGGGCTAGTGACTCTCCTCTTGCGGAGAACCCCCTATGGGGTCACCATGCTAAAATTTGTAAACTCAGAATTGGTCCTAAAGTTGTTGACTATTGGGTGAACAGTAGATGGATAGACCTTACCACTATTGATCCTACCCTTCACTCTTTGAATTTAATCCTCAATGCTACTATTTTATATGATGAGGAAGATACTTTGATATGGAAATTTACCCCTAGTGGCAACTTCTCTATGGGATCAGCCTATAATCTGAACTATGTCAACTATGAGGCTCCCTGATGGGCCAAAGCCTGGATACAAGGCCTTACTCCTAACATTAATATTTTATTTTGGATGATGCTCCAAAATAAAATCCTTACTCTTGATAATCTCAAGATAAGGGGTTTGTGTTTGCCTAACATGTATTTTTTGTGCAGGAAAGAAGAAGAAACTGTCAATCACTTATTCATTCAATGCTCCTTTGCTCGTGAAATTTGGTCTCTTCTACTAAAATCCTTTAATCTTGAGTGAGTCCTTCCCTCTGATATTTAGAGTATGTTTAGTTCATGGGATATAATAATCAAGAACAAGACTATTAAAAAAATATGGCAAATTTCTTTACCTCATGTTAGTTGGGCCATCTGGAAAGAGCGGAATGATAGAATTTTAAGAGACAAGGCTAATCTCTCCAAGATATTATATGAAAAAACTAAAAGTATGATAATTGAAAATTATAAAATCATGGAATCTAATTCTAATACTAGGGAGGATGGGGAAATTTTTATTTTAAAGAAATGGAGAATTCAAGTTAAAAGCAAAGACCGAAGCAATCCTAGGGATGAAGCTAATTGGGAAAATCCCCCTATTGGGTGGATGAAGGTGAATTTTGATGGAACCTCTAAGGGCAATCCTAGTATTCTAGGTTGTGGTGATGTGATCCATGATGATAAAAGTATATGCAAAGCGATGAGAGCCATCCCTATTGGAATCAAGAATAACCATGTGGCAGAGGCTATGACAGCCTACCAAGGTCTTCTCTTAGCCAAAGAGTTCAATTTTAATAACCTTTGGTTAGAGGGGGACTCCTTGAACATAATTAAATGCCTTAATAAGGATTCTCCCCCCTCTTGGTTGATATAAAAAATGCAAAGGATATCATAAGTACTATGAATAATTGCATCATCACCCATGTCTATCGTGAAGCTAATGGAGTTGTTGATTGGGCTGCCAACTATGCATGCATAAATGATAATATATGCTCATGGCATAATGAAGAAAGCATTCCGTATGAAATGAGATCTATTATAATAAAGGAAAGAATCTACGGAACTCAAAGAAATGAAAAGCAGTTGATAAATGATGGGGGAAAAATGAGCTTTGTAAGGATTAATAATGAAGTTGTCATTTCTATCGCCGCTAGTTGGTATCATCATGCCATTTCTCACAGATTTTGGGCGATTGCGAAGAAGGATATTTACACCAAGAAGTTAGAGGGATGTTTATTCAAGAGCATAGTCTAGAGAAAAAACCAGTCTGAGAATATGGGTGGTAGCAAGAAATATTTTGAGCCGACTAGCTATATTGAGTGGACTCAAAAAGAGAATGTCTGGAAAATTCTTACAAAAAGGTGACTTCATTGTTTACATGGAGAAGCTTGAAGGATGTGATCCGGCTATCATGAAGTTCTTCACTAAGAACTGGAAGAACGAGAAAATCTATTTTAACAATCAATGGGTTAAAATTACCAAAGAATTTATTGTTGAAGCTACAAGCTTACCTATGGACGACATGAATTTCTACCAGGATAGGATTTATTTAGATAGAGCCTATGAAATATTTCCAGAAGATGAGGAAGAGGCGGTTAGATTGGTTAAAAAGGTTGGTGGGTACTTTTTCCCTAGTAATATTAGTTTCCATTGGTGTTTTATCTTGTATGCTTCCATTAGTTACTTGACTCTAGACAATAGGTTTTCTAGGGCCTACGGGCACCACTTTGTTATTCTGAATCACTGTAGGCATGATGATAAAATTAGTATTCCTTACTACCTCATGAGCTCCATAAATAACATGATGAGGGACCTTCAGACCGATCCTAAAGGTGACCATACCTCTCATCAAGGATTAATGGCTCTTATCTATAATCTGCTTAAATTAAAAAAAATGAAAGACCCCTTCTTAAGGGCAATGCCCCTGGTGATGAGGATACTGAGGATGAGGATTCAAGAGAAAATTTTGAAGAAGACACAGAGGATGAATAGAAGATTGTGGGTCATAGTGTCAAAGGAAAAGGTAATATGAAGGGGAGCACTTCTAACAAATTTAAGAAGAAGATTGAGGTCTCTGACTCTGAGCTTGACCTCGCATACATCAAAATAGAGGAGGAGGATACTAACCCTAAAAGGAACAAGAGAAAAATACCCCTCATTAAGGAGAAAAATTTTGAAGATAAAAAGGGTAACAATAAAATAATCAATAAGGGTCTCTTTGTTTCCTCTGATGAGGAGGTTTTCATTGAAAGCCCAATGAAGAGCAAGAAAAAGAAAACTGTCATTAAAGAGACTGAGAAAAAAGAGGAGGTTGGGGACTATACTCAGAATGATCAACAAGGCATGGAGGAGGATAAAAAGATTATCACCGACAATATTACTGATGATACTATTCCTCACATCAAGAAGATTGACAGTGTGTATACTACCCAGGTGAGTGACAAACCTGTCAACAAGAATGATGGTATTATTATAGGGTAGGATCAAAAGGACAACATCCTTTCTTTTGGTCAATTTCTAGTGACCATAGCTTAGGACAATGAAGTTATGAAGGCTGACCTCAAAGAAAAGGGTAAGATTGTGAACATAATTAAAAAGGCTACCTTTGGTGATAAACCCTTGGCTACTTGCTTGAATGACTAGATGGAAGCTATTCATAAAGGGGAGGCCTTTGGAGAGCTTGGTGGTACGGTGCTTGCTTTGGAAGAAAAATTGAACAACATCAACAAGGATTCTGAAAGTAGCTATCATGAAGACAAAATTACCGCCCTTGAGAACAAAGTGCAAAAGTTGGAAACTACTCTTAAGAAGATCAATGATCAGAGTTTCCACATCTTGAAAGCTTCAATGGAACACAACAAGATCCTTGTGGAGAAGCTTGAGACCAACATGGGTGAGGAAATTAAGGAGACCAAAGAGAGCATGGGGTCTGGAATTAGAACTTGTGCTAGTACCAAGAAAAAAGATGTGGACTTGGAAGATCTGAAAGTCTCTGCGGGCAACATGGAGCTTTTAGTCATTCAGGATAAAGAGCTGATGGATATAAGCTAGTTGCTTCCTTTTCCCTTTTTGCTATCTTTTTTTTTGTTTGGGTCCGTTGTGTTGTCTTTCTCTATTTATCTTTGTAGGGTCGAGGGCCCTTGTTTTATTTGTGTCCAGTTCTACCTTTTGGTTTGATTAGTAATGCTTATCTTCTGATCTTTTTGTACAAGGTGTAGGGACCTTTCAAATCCTATTTTTACCTAATCATAACTATCCCTCTTAGAATACTTAAATATCAATTTTAAACTAGCTAAAAATTATCTAACACTATTAACATACATACTATACAATGGAAGTTTTTACTATTTATGTTTATGTGTGTACAATAATAAAATGGATGCATGGGGGATTGATCCTATTTCCTATTGCACATTAGGAAGGAGAGATAACCTAACAGGCTTAAAAGAATTCAAGCACTAAACGAGTATCTAGGTTCCTTCACTAATATGGAAAAATGATAAGGAGATGTGAGGACTAAGATGAATAGAGGAAATGACTGATTTTCTATGCACACAGAATGATAATAAATAGATAGCTTTGTACAAGTATCAAAAACAACAACTAGAAGATGTCACTAACTTATGATTCAATTTGATGCATTTTTTTGAGGGAAGAGGTCACCTATGGTGTCCTTTTCCTAGAAGAGGTTGCTTGGGATGTCTTGTTCAATGTACTTTTGACTAAATTCAGTTGCATACTATATGCAAGGTGTTGACCTTTATACATCTGAGTGGGTGCAAATGCCACTTGTACCTACACACATAAAAATGAGAAAAATGTTGTGTAGAGAGGGGTTTGCATAAGTCAAACCATAGTTTGGAATCAACCTTGAAATGAAATGAAATGAAATAAAAAAGAGTGCATTGTCATATATAAAAGGCTAGATCTAAAAAATGAAATGTATCATACCTTGCAATGCAAATGCTTCTTAGAATGTGATCAAGTATGTTGATGCAATAGCTTTGACTCAACACAAAAAAATCACAAAAGAAATCATGAAAGACAAAACCTTGTGTAACGGATGTTGTAGTTTGCCACAATGCTTGATGAAGAGAGAGAAATATGACTTGAAAGTTGAAGAGTTGAATGCTTGAATGCATGTAAATGGATGATTGTACTATGATCTTCTTACTTGATGGTAGACTCATTTGGTTGACCTTCAATGAGGGAAATAAGCTTGATCCATGAAGAAGATTGCCTTGACAATGCCTAAATGGAATGCTTGAGATGTAAAATTATAGGAGAGCTCTTGAAATCTTGATTGCTTGATGATTTATTGATGTCAAAATGAGGAGAGATAGGTTGCTTTTATACCTCTGACAATATTTCATAGCTTAAAACTCAAAGGAGACTGACGGGAATCTACAAATCTCACTTATCCAATGAGATGAGCCCTAATTTAAATTTTGAGGGAAAAACCAAGGAACAAGTCGGCCTAGGCATCCTCTTCCTTCCAAAAGAGGATAAAATTAGATTTGGGAGTTAGCAATGCATAGAGAAAGTTGGAAATGTAAGCGATATGGAGTTAGAATTTCATAAATTAATGTGAGAGCTCATACATGCTAAAAAAAGGTCTGATTGAGCATCTAATTATAGATACTTACAATTTAGGATGGTACAATATGTAACAATGTATACACATTACCAAAAGACTCGATTTAATGACAAAAACCATATTATAAACATCTAGATGGTAATTCAAATATTTTTCAATAAAAAGAAGAAAGAGAAGTAAAGAAAAAATAAAAATATACCATATTATTAGCATTATTTTTCTTATTTTTCAAATCCTATCACCTTTTTAGTCATAATTCATAATAGAAGATCAATATCTAAAGAAGCATGAAGTTAGTTTTAGGATGTTATTTTAGATCCCTTAGGATGGGGTCCCATGAGGGGGCTTGGGCTTGTACATTTTAGGAAGAGGTTGTCTCATGGACTTTTTTTTTTTGCTATGAGATTATTTGGAATCTTCTCCTTCAAAATAGGAGCTCCCACTTTTTAGCGTTGCATATTTAACCCTATGTCCCCATGCAACTTCTTAAGTCTATTTTGTGCTTAAAAATAAGCAGTGAAAGTGTACCCATGATTTTTTTTAATTAACGTAAAATAATAATTTGGAATCTTTTCCTATTTTCATGGAGCAACATCTGCTTAATAATTGAAAATGAGCTGAAGAAAAAAAGGTAGGGTTGAAATTAAGGAGCAACTACGTATTAAAAAAATGTTAGTTGTCTTCACAAGTATTTCTCCCTCCATTTTTACATTTCCCTTCATTTTTTCCCTCCAAAATTTATTTATATATATTTTTATAAATAAAAAATTATAAATAAAAAATTACTCGATTCATATTTTATCATTTGTACATGCTACAAAAATTGTGTATACTTGCTGAAAAATATTTCAAACATATCATTTGGAAGTATATTTGTAATTCAAATGTATTTTCTTTTCATTTAAATAATAATAATATGCTACTTTATAAACTATGAGAATTTTCCTTTGTGATAAAACAACAATTTGAAGGAGAGTAATTTGAGCCGCTAGTGGGAAATAAAATATTCTCTTGGTAGCAACAGGCCAACTTTATAAGTAATCATCGAACAAATTTAGTGAGAAGACTACTCCATATATACTATGCAAATACATTATATATCATAATTTTGTTAACACCATAAACCAAAGATGTCGTTCATTATCTTAGAGATGTGAGAACATATTGGACTACATCAAAACATTTGGAATTAATATATCTAAAAATACATAGTAATTAAAAAAAATTAGAATTAAAAATAATAATTTTAAGTTGACTATTAAGCAGAATAATTATTATTCACAAGCTTCATTTCACAAAATGTTTCTTAAAATGTTGAGGGTGGATTAGCCCATGTCCCCATGCGTCTGCTTAAGTGCCATTACGAGTGTTCCCATGCAATTTTTTAAGCTTAGGGAAAAGATAAATTGGATTCTTTCCCTATTTTAGTGGAGCGATTATAATTTAGGAATTCAAATTAAGCATTGGAAAAATATGGGGGGCTGAAAATAAGTAGTGACTTGCTTATTGAAAAAATTTGATGTAGCTTCACAAATTTGTTTCTCTCCTTTTTTATTGCCTTCTTTTTACTGCCCTTAAAAATTGGCCCAACACCTTAAGAATGCTTTTTATGAATTTCTTGATTGTAGGAGTTTAAACTTTTAAGATGAATTACATTACAAAATTGATGAGACCACCAACTTTAAATTTTTCTTATAAATATCAACCACCTTAACTCTATTTTTAAAAAGCCCCTCCATAAGATGCTAATGCACCTTATTCTCAACCTCATTAAAACCATTCATTGATTCAAACGTTTTAGCATTATATTCAAACTTCCAAACATTTAAGAAAAAAACACAGTTCGATTGGGTTCTTAACGACTCAAGTCGAACAGAGTAGCGCCATTTCCTTTTGTCCGTTGGAGGAGGGAGGAGGAAGCAATCGCTATGGAAGGGAAAAACAGAAAAGTTCAGATATCGCAGGAGGCATTTAATGCTCTGGTCCAAGAAAACATCAATGACTTCGAAATGGAACCCCAGGAAGCTCTCGTGGACGCCATTCAGACCTTCAAATTGCAGGGAGCTGATCTAACAGGTTTCTTTATCCACCTTTTTTTTGAAAATATCAAAAAGTTATCAATTTCTTAGCTATTTTATGATCCAATGGTCTGGTAGCTGATTGGAAATGTCCGTTGAAAAATTACTTGGCAGTTCGTTTGGTGATTCAGCGGAAAATTCCGATCTAGAAACTATCCACTTATGGGCCATTTTTATTTAATCTGGTGGAGTGTAACCTTAGAATATTTTCTTTGTTCAATGTTTTTCCTCTTTTCTTCTGTGCTGTGCGAGACAGAGGCTTGGTTAAACGTCATTCCTTGTATGATAATAAAATCGTATATATTTCTACGGAAATATTAGGCCCAATTGTGTATAAGTATAGGATGTATACATTGTGAACATTTGTATAATCGATTGCCTAGTTCTAATGGATCTTCGAGCATACGTTTGGTAGGATCTTTGGGAGATTAAGGAAATATGGCCATTTATTAACAACGTTGAATGGGGTTCGCCACAATTATAAACAGGGAAATGCTATACCTGTCGAATCATAAAAGAAGTTGAGGTTGCTTCTTGTCCTCTTTTTTGACGATTATTGATACAGATCTATTCTGCTCAAAATGGCGATTATTTTACAGCTGTGCTTGCATTTGTTGATTGATATTTTTGCATGCTGCACAACCTTCCTCAAATACCTTCCCCGTTAAGACTCGGTTCAATTTTAAGACAGTCTTAAGGATTTTGGTCAGCTTCCTTCATCTGCTGGCAAAATAAAGGTAAAGTACCAGAGGCCTGGTCGTTCCACTGAATAATTCAAAGTTCTACATGCCAAGAAAAAGGCCAAGGCTCCTATTGCATATCAAAAAGGCCAAGGCTCTTATTACATATCAACAACCTGCACCTGGAGGTTGCAGTTTAAAATCAATTTGCTCGAAATCCTCATTGTAACCTAGTGATCAAAGTCTATTCAACCAGTTCAAAGGAAGCACTTCTTAAACATAATTGTAAGCTTAAGAATCGCTTGATATCTCTGATTGTTGTTAATGATAGTAAAATTAAAAAATCATTGTTTCAAATTTATCGCTTTCAACAGAGCTCATCCTGCTCCTTATCATTTGTGCTGTGTTAAAGATGCCAGGAATACAACGCTTATCTCAAGGCGATATCCAGTCATTTGCAATAGGATCCTTAAGGATATAGTTCAACAGGATGTTAGTCCACCGAACCGTCTTAAGTTAGTCCTCGAGTGTCCTTATCTGTATGGCTGACGCGCCATTCTTTTTCAAAATGTTGAAGGATGAAAAAATATACAGACTTACCTATTCTTTTTCATCTTTGCTTTACTGTCTTCTTGTTAATGTCATTGTAGTTTCAGTCGGATATAACCATTATATATATAAAAAGTAACAAACCCCGATTAGAGATTGGGTGCTTAGTTAAGATGAAAAGGCACAATTCATGAGACATCTCATGAACGGAGTGGAGACATGTCCGCTCATGGGATATGTCTCTTGCATTATATATTTAATGCAGATCTGATCTACAATTGACGACATTGAAATACAAAATGTTCTGCTCTTGTAGATCGAATCATATTCTGAAAATAGAAAAGCCATAGATAGATCAAATCTGATGAAAATTAACATGGTATCAGAGCCGGTTTGAGAAATGATCAACATCGGATAGAGGATGCTACTATCGAACAAATGATATAAACAGAATCAGAGATCAAATCGACAATAAGTAAATAAGAAGATCGAACTCCATTGTCAAGTAAAGATATCGATCAGGATATATCGAACATAAGATGTGCAATGATAGTTATATTAACATCGCAGAGATATTGATCAGGTATATTGATCATAAGACATGCGTCGCTACTCAAGAATAGTAACATCAACATTGCAAAAATATTGATGGTTAAGGCCCAGTAATAACGATAAGGCTGATCGATCAAGATTAAGGATTAGTCAAAGTAGTGAAGAAGACTTTTTATCAATATACAACAAGCATAACCGATATCATTAATTTAACGTTATGATCTTTATCAAGGGCTGAAGATTGATTTCCTTAATCTGAATATTGAACAAGATGCAGACCAATATCAGAAAGGAATATCATCTTATATCAAGGGATCAGATATAATCATGAGGTTATCGATTAAAGACAAGGATTAAAGAGATCGATGAGCATCAACAACAATATCAACTAAGTATATGAAAAATTATATCGACATGCATAGTAGTCATCACAGAAGCTTGGTTTTGGTTTCGTGAGTTTCTTGGAGACTATGTGCATTGGAGAACTCACGGGAAACTCAATCTTCACCATTTTGTGGAACCTGCTATTTCCATATTGGGCGTGAATACATGTTTGTTTGAAATGCCACTGGTAATGTGTTTGGCAGTTCCCATCTGTGTCAGAAATTTGACATTTTGAGATTAGTTGCAAGTTTGCTAAACTATTGTGGTGGAGATAAGTTTATTGGGTGAGAGTTATCATTGTTGAAGCTTAAGTCGGACGCAAGAGGCCACGACAGTTTTCCCAGTGTTGATTGTATAGCTGTCGTTTGAAGAGTATTGTTCAACTCTATATTTGATTGCAGCTCAGTTATAGTTGTTAAATAACTCAAAATTTATGAAATACTAGATTGAGAGGGAGTTCACTGTTCTTTATCTTCCTCACCAACCTCTTGCGAAAACGAAGGTGGAACACTTCAAGAGGTAAACTTGGTATTACTGAGAAGAGTCTCATGATATGTGATTATTGTACTAATGAATTACTTTATTAATAAGTGTTAATTCATGACTATACGGGCCCTGCGTACATCATGAGGAAGTGACGACTTCCAAATGATTATCACTTGTATTTGCAGAAGTTATTGAAAGATGATGATCTTACAATAACTTAAATTTTCTATTATGACGGATATCTTATGATGTCTAAGATCATGATAGATTATATCTTGCATGATGGATTAATTTCCTTAAACAGGCCATGAATATCTTGCATGGTGGATTAATTTCCTTAAACAGACCATGAATGTTCATATGGTAAGTATTATTGAGGATACATGTGCACATACCTTATGAACATCTTGAGTACTTGGTGAATATCATGTGACTTGATATTCAGGAGGCCATTACTCGTGATATCATGAGATGATATCTAAATGGTGGATATCTTCTGATCAAAGATATCCTTAAAATTTGCCATTCCTAATATGACATTGAGGTAATATCTATTTTTGTGTTTATCCTCCCTAACTAAGAGGGAGTGTTAATGTCATTGTAGTTTCAGTCGGATATAACCATTATATATATATAAATATGTAAATAAATATATATTAACAAACCCCAATTAGAGATCGGGTGCTTAGTTAAGATGAAAAGGCACAATTCATGAGACATCTCATGGACAGAGTGGAGACATGTCCACTCATGGGATATGTCTCCTGCTTATATATTTATTGTAGATATGATCCACAATTGAAGACATTGAAATAAAAAATGATCTGCTCTTGTAGATCGAATCATATTCTGAAAATAGAAAAGCCATAGATAGATCAAATCTGATGAAAATTAACACCTCTACTTTCTAGGAAACAGGTAATCAAATAGTTCAATATCAGTTAGTACCAAATGTTTGTGTCTCTGCCAAATAAAAAATAATTAGGGAATTTGCTTTCTTTAGGTATCGGGCTGTTATTGATGCATATTTAGATATTTTCGAAGAATTTTAGAGATCGATTCCTCTCAGAGCCATCTAGTATAACATTCATTTGGTTCCAGGTTCTTCTCTTTCCATTTTTTCTGCATTTTGTACTATGCCTATTGAGGGCGTAGAGATCAAGAAGCAACTGTATAAATTTCGTGAAAATGGTAAAACTCATCCTAGAAATTGTAATGTCCCATTTTTCAAAATTAAGCGAAGTTTAAACCCAAAATGCCCATCATACATTTCCATGAGTTTTGGGAATTTGGCTATAAGGAGATAAGATCAAAATTATAATAAAGAGGGCCTCAAGTAAAGTTAAAATATAAAATAAAGAGGTCTCTCATAATTAAAGTTTATTTTTTGATGTAAAAGCCTAACCATTTAAATTAATTTAAAAGCTTAAGTACAAATAAATCAAAAAATAAGAGTGGGAGGAAAAAGTCACTCCCCGAGAGTCACATGGGCCTTGCCCAAATATCTAAAGTCTTAAAAACATGTATCCTCAATGTATCGACCAAAAAACAAATGGGATCAACCCAGAGAGAAAACACCCTCAAGCAGCCAAAGTCATAGTCGAAGGAGGTGGAGGGTCTAGTTCATCCTTCTTTCCCATCCTGGCGCTGGTTCTAGCTCAGGGTTAGGTAGTGTCCAACCATCGGCATTGTCCTGCTCAACCTCTTTCTCTTCTCTCCGTGGAGAAATTGTCAGTGCCACTCGGGGAAAGCCTTCGGAAGTTGAAGGCCATCCTTAGTCTCCACCGGGCCAACTTGAAGCTCCAACCACAAAGTGCCAACTTGAGGGTGTTGAAATGGCATTGCAAGCCAGAGGCCACCTAAACGGGGACCCACGATGACGTGGGGGACTAGCCGAACTGTGAGGTGACATTCGACAATGAGGTGAGTGCCGCCAGGGAACGGGGAGTTTTTGAACGCCGGGGAGAGGAACTCCGACCTCGACGGTAGCCACGGGAAGGAGAATGACCACCAGAAGCAGAGGCATCCGGAGGAACCTGTAATGTCCCCATTTTTCAGTCTCTTGAGATTAGCTTGGTTTGGCGACCCTCGCAAGCTAATCAAGTGATCAGAGGGGGTCAGTTGGTAGAGCCAGTGTTTGGATTCCATCTTGGAGGTTCTGGTTACTAGGTCTGCTCTTTGTTCAGGTCAGATTGGTCAACTTACTATTTTTAGTAAGTGGTATTTTTGGGTATGGCCAGATTTAGCAGGGTGTCTGCACGGGGTGTCAGATGTTTCAGGATCGAGTATCAGGGGATCTCCAGTTTGAGAGACTTACTATTTATAGTAAGTCTATTTTTGGCATATGGCTATTTCTGGCAGGGCAGTTGGAGTTTGAGGCTCTGATGTTAGAAATGAGTTTGTTATAGTCAGTGGGTTTCAGTGGCTTCTTATTTTAGTTATCGTTATTAAATTAAGTTATTTTAATTTAATAACTTTATGACTTTATAACTTTAATGTTATAAAGTGATGTTGTAAGGAAGAAGCTTCTTTAATGAATAATGTAAAGTTGAAGCTTTTTCAAAAAGCTATATATTCAACTCGAAAAAGCACTTTACATTACCATTGATGATTTGATAAAAAACTTGTGTTGAGAGAGAATTCGTCTTTACTTGGATTGGGCTAGGGTTTGGTCTTTTGCAAGGAGAAAACGTTGAGCTTCTTCCGGTGTTGTTGAGGTTTGATATTTGGTCTTCAGTTTTGGAGAGAATATCATTGTACTTGCTGAATGTTTATAGGTTGGGGAAATCCATTTCCAATTTGAATTGAATTTGTCATGTGTGAAGGAAGAAATACGAAAGTGGAGTAAGGGTTTGATTAGAACTATTGGAGAATGCAGAATTCTTCAAGTTTCTTTTAATGCTTTGAGCTGGATGTTGGTATGCCAGCGAATTGCTAGCCATTCACAAGAAAAGTCAGTTCAGTTTGCTGGAGTGCCATACGGAAATAAACAGGGGCCGTACTTGGCTGGAAAGTCACGGAAGGGACATAATTACTTAAGAGACAGGCAGCCGCCCCTCCTTGCCAACGTTTTGCAGAGTTTGCATTTGTTTCACTCCTTGCGTGAGTGTAATGGCAATTTGGCAGTGTGCGTCTTGGATTAGAGGATGTTGACTTGAAACACAAGCTGTGAGTAGTCTGGAATTGACGTTTTCAGCCAGAAGTTTCCAGAATTTGATGGTCTCGTGTTATTAATAAAGGTGCCTATCTCATTATGCTATTCAGTATTTATTAATATAAATTTGTCAAGTGTTGAACTTGTAAATTCTGAAGTGTGAAATTTCCAGCAGTGATAAACTTGGAATAAATTTTAATTTTGATGCTGCTGGAGTTATTTAATTCATGTCAAAAAATTGCAAAGTTAATGAATGTTTTTGATTTAAAATAAGTCTTGCAATTAAACTTGAGGGAAAATCCAAGTTTATAATTAAGAGCCAGTCAGGTTCTTCACAAAACCTTGGTAACCGTACAAGGGGCATTTCCCAAATGCTGTAATAGCTCCTGCAAATGGACCACCTCAAGGGCCACCTTGTTAGCTTGAACTTGTATTTGTAACATCACATTATTCCATATGCAAGCTTTAGCAAAAATAGATACATTAGTATCAATTTTGGCATGTGAAAAAATCGTTGCATTTTTGTCTTTCCATATAGAAAATAATATTTCCATTCTGAAAGCATGCCAAAGCTACAAAAATGGGAAAGGAAATCTAGGGTTATATCCCAGGAGAACCATATGCCATGAAAACAACTTTGGGCGAAATGGAGAAAAGAAATCATGGATCCAAACCGAGTAATTCTGAGCCCTTCTATTGAACCAAAACACATGAAGAAAGGAATCAGATTGGCCACAAAAAGGGCAACAAGGATTTGGAAAGCCCAAATGGTGAAGACGGGAACCTAAAGACAAGCCTTGGAAATGAATACACAAGGCAAAATATGCTGTTTTGGGTTCTGTGATAGCAAACTAGATAGTAAGAAAGTGCAACCTCCAGGTAGAATATGAGGACTGTAAATGCCATCACTGGTTTAAAACCTCGACCATTGGCAGATGAGGCAAAAGCCAACTATATCCTGGTCGAGGTTTGTATCTCTGAAAAGCTGTCTGAGGATAGCATCGCCAATCCTTCCACCAAGGCCTAATGCTTGTAATGCCAATCTTATGTAACAGTTCCATTGGCAAGACAGAGACAAGTAGTTCAAAAGTTTGAGGATCCTGGCGTGTTAGTTGAAATTGGACCTGCAAATCCTCCCAATTACGTAGAGACATTGTAGACTTGCAAAAAAGGTCTTTTGGGGTATGAATGCCACGCTTATGACAGCAAAGAGCATGTAAACCCGGGACTTGAGCAAGCGGCAGACCTTGAATCTGGATTAATGGAGACCACCAAAGATTGTGTTGGTTGAAAGATAATCCATCTCGAAAGCTGGCTCCATCCCAACGAAGCCATGGTTTTGTAGTTTCCCAGGCTCGCCAAATGCTTTTTGCCACAAATGAACCCTGGATTTGAACTGGTTCTCACATAAACAGAATGGTCTGAAACCAATCTCTTTCCAAGCTGGATTAAAGTTTATTTTTAAATAGTTCCTCTCAAATATCAATTTGGGTGATCAGAAGAGTTATGTCTTTGGAGAGGGACTCTATTTAAGAAAGGTCAATTA
Organism: Chamaecyparis obtusa; assembly: GCA_027943335.1. NCBI lineage: Eukaryota > Viridiplantae > Streptophyta > Pinopsida > Cupressales > Cupressaceae > Chamaecyparis > Chamaecyparis obtusa. The sequence continues at coordinate 882,694 of BSBK01004699.1, read as the reverse complement.
AGAAAATGGAGACATATCTATAAACTATTCAATTTACTGATTTCTACTACTTGTTGGAGCATTGAACTTCGGTTCAATTAACCCGAGGAAGGAAAACTTCTAGGTTTGGAATTGAAGGATGAAAACCCACAATTCCTTGGAGTATATTCATGCAGGAGTCACCATAGGGCTGCACCATTGAAATCTTAGACTGATATTTACACTTGTGTTGAAAGGGCACAGTGAGTGCTGGAGTAATTCTGTATTCTTTTTGGGCAGAAATATATCAAGTTTGTGGCTATGATTTTCATATAAGGAGTGTTCTAACAGCTGGATACCATTCACCATATAAATCACTGCCCTTGGAGCATGATATTGGTTTCCTTACGATTGCTTGTTGCTGTTGATACATTACATCATATGTGAAGCAGTGAAGGGGAATTCATATAGGTAGTCATTAGATTCCACATATATAAATTACATCATTAAAATATTAAGCGGCTACCTTAAGCAGGCTATGTGGTAGCAGGGCTGAGTATATTAGAGTAATATTAGATATTTCTTGTTTAATGGTCACTTAATGTACTTTAGTAAGTTTAGCTTGTTTCTATTTCAGTTCATAGTTATCGATTGTTTCTTTTAGAAACATCGTATTTGTAATTTCTATATATGGAGTTAACACAACAATCAATTTACCATTTCAGAGTATAGCAGATTATTTTGACATAAATTTGTGGCAATTTAGCGAGTTATCTTTGGACAATGTGATACTATTCATATTCAACACTTGCAATTCATATGTGAGATTGATATGGATTGTGGCTGATTGCTGGTCAAGGTTTTGTTGTTCATACATAGTTAATGAAAGCATATTATGTATTTAGAGCAGATTGATATCTGCAATTCATACAGCTGTCAAACTGCTAACAAATATTTATAGAATTTACAATCTGCCTGGTTTAGCTAAAATTGCCTTGTGAGTAAAGAGGTGCCATGTGTTTGGGCCACTTCCTGAGCTGAGTATTAAGAGTGTTTTATTGATGATATATCATAACTGTGTAGATAATTCCATTAATACAATTACATGGCAAACAGTAATATTCTGGTTATATATGGACCTATCCCTTGCAAAATATTGTAGTAAATAAAAATAAATTGGTTATCAGAAATATTCCATTTGGAATATTGCAGAATTTATCTTTGACTTTCTCCAAATGTTTAGTATGGCCAAGAGAGGGCCAAATACACGGAAATTTTCTGCAGATTTTCTTTTATTGAATAAGAGAACTTTGAAAAACTAGTACTTGTTCCCAAGTTCAATGATCTTATAGTCCATTTTAAGGGAGTCAAATACTTAGGCAAAATTGATTATACTTTTGGTTATCATTTATCATTAGGGATTCATGGAATCTTCTGTTGTTTGGAAAGTGGCTTTCAAACCATAGTTACTAGACTTGGACTTGGCAGACTAATTTTGGATCCACATCTAGATATGACACTCAGACTTGGAAAATTGCAAAAACCATGAAATTTAGAGATTTTTGAAGGATTTAAAGATATTTCTCTGTACTCTTTACTAAATCAACTTTAATGACAGTAAATTAATCATTACAAGCTATTTTGATCACATACACAAGTATACATTGAGCAAATAAGTACAATAGTGAGCTGAAGCAAATAACATTTTTAAATATATAAATTTTCTCAAGTGTTTTAGATGTACACTACTCATGGATTATGATATGTCCGCATTAAGAACAAAAATCAGAAGTAGAACTACGATAGATGGGAGCTTTGGTTGCTTGGTCAAGAGTGAGTAGTCAGTGGGACTTGCAAGTCAAGATAGAATCCCCAACCTTGGTGATTCAATTTGATTGTTGATCAGTCTCCTCTAATGTAATGGGGGATAAATTAGAGCCTAAGATTTACTTTTGATGGAGGCAGAAGTTGTAAAGAACATGGATAAGATTATTCAACCTTTGCACCAACAATGTAGTACACCCTTTGGAGTGCATGTTCTCAAACATACACCAATTGCATTTGCATCCTAAAGTGTTGCATAGTTGACACAAGACACTTATAGCAATATTTTGAAGGTTTGACAACCTAGCGTCAAATTTCTCTTACCATGTATCTGAAACAAGAAAACAAAATGAAAAGGATCTCAATCTTATTTTTCAACATTAATGTCAAAAATGTAAAAGTTTTAAAGCGTGATCTTAATCAAATTTTAGCATGTTGCAAAGTCATCCGAGTTGCTTTGTATAAATTTACACAAAGAGAATCTATGGTGCAAGTATCAAGATCTTAATCTAGAATATAATTGTTGCTCTAATATGAGAATTTGCTTTCATCAAATCCATGACAGTGTAAAAACCTTTCAAAACTTTCTCACTGGCCTTGAAATTCAAGTGAATTTGGTATATTGTGTTCAAGAAATATCCAACTTCATTTAAAGGTTTGTGAAGATGATGGTGCCATTACTAATCAATGATTTGAATTTCCCATATGAAATGACTTTTGTTGTCAACCTCACCATATATGACTCTAATGGCCTCTTTGGCCTCTTTAGATTATTTGTTTGCCCCATCCACCTTTGTCATGACTTCCTTTAAAATATCACAAAGGAAATCTACAATTTTCACCTTGCTTGGAGCATCAATGGATCTAAGTAAAATTGTGCCACTAGAGGAAGAAACAAAGAAATTGACAATGTCATGTTTCTCCTATCTGTCCAACCATCAAACATGAAGGTGCACCCCTTCTTTTGCCATATCTCACATTTCTCATCAATAATGGATTTCACATTTGCCACCTTTTCACTCAAAATTGGGCCCTTTATTTCATCATTAGGGGCTTTGAGTCCTGCCTTAGCAACAACAATGATGACAACTACATTTTGTAAATAAGGAGATATAAAAACAAAAAAATAATACTGTTAAATTAAAAAAACATTGAATTGTAAAAATCCAGAGATATAAATAATTCAAAAACATATTTCAGAACAAAATAATTAATTACGTAGACACGTGTAATAGAATCAAATGATAGAACCAAAAACCTCCAACCACATTCCTTGTTGGTTAATCTCTATCTTTGTTCCAATCTACGCTGTCAAGCCATGGTTGGGAACTTGGTATAGTGTGTGGTGCAATATATGAATTCAATCTTGATCTGCAAGCTCAAGGCCTGAGACTAGTGCTTAAACTTGAATGGAATGAAGGAATTGCAAAAGTAGGAGATTCTTCTTGACCTTGATCTATTGTGGCCACCTCTTTTGTTTGCTTTCTTTTAACTTTTTTTCCCCCAAAAGGACCTTACTTGAGTTTGGACATTGAGGAACATATCATTAGGCAACATTAGTATGCACAAATAAGCATCTTGACTAGGCATGTGTGCAAGGTGAAATTGATGTGATTAATCCCTCTCCCACTATTTTTCATCTTTCAATAATGCAAACCAACTTCCCTTTTTAGCCCATGTGGTGGTATGTTTCTAATATGGGTCTTCTGAATCTGACATCCTTTTGGTTCTTATGTTTGTGACTGAAAAGATGGAGAAGTAAAAAAATGGATTATAGAACAAGAAAAAAGAAGTAAAAAATAACCTCCTTTTGTTTCTTGTTCCATGGATTCAAACTTGAAGGAAGAAAAATGTAGAAATGAAATGCCAAATGAAAAATGAGTAAGAACAGATTCAGATAATACACTTTGTTATTGGGTTCTTGTATACTGCCCCTTGTATAGATTCAATCTTGGTTTGGGTTTGTAATGTCCCTTCTTCGGATCTTCCTGATTTTTTCCCTAGAATAACAATTTCCTCTTTAGTCTAAGAAGGTAATTCGTTTACAAGCATAACTTTAATAAATATTAAATGTAACACATTATTTAAGATAAACCTAGTATAGGTCCTACAACAATATTTAAAATCAGTAAAAAGTAAGAACATATGATAACATCTAACTTTACAAAGCATTAACATATATACATCCAAATAAACATCACTTATATTTAAATCCAAAATAGCATTAATCATTATTCCAAAGCATATTCCTATAGTGATTAGGAAGTTGTTAGAAACATTTGCAAACCACAATCTCAAGGACGATTGTCCTTATATTGTGAGAGCATGGGTGGATCCTCGAGTGACCATCTTGGGGGGTGTACTTGAGAAGACCCTCAAGCCCAAGAGCACTCATGCCTCCCGACTTGCAAGCGCTGCATCTCGGGGTGGTGTACTTGGAAGTCCCTCAAGCCTAGGAGCACTCATGCCTCCTGACTTGCAAGCGCTGCATCTCGGGGTGGTGTACTTGGAAGTCCCTCAAGCCCAGGAGCACTCATTCGCCTCTCAACCCACAAATATGGTAGGATCTCGGTCCACTACATCTGTTGGTGTAGGTTATTATTTTACCCTATGTTAGGGGATATTTATTTTAACTATACATATATTAAGCTAGCTTAGGTTATATTAGAATAACTAGGGGGGGGACACATGGAAAAATCCTACAATTACAAGTGTCATTCACACCCAACTTTGGGTAGTTGAATGTCTTACCCTCTTGGATTTATTAGCCACCTCCCCATAACCATTTTCTTGTTTTTACCTGAGCTGGCATAACCACATTTCTGCCATTTACCAAGTAGGTAAAACTCCCACCTAATTTGGGTATTTGGGAGTTATCATTCCTCTTGGAATTATATGCCCATATTCTACTATAATATCAGCACTCTCCTCTTCCTTATGTGCTAACTAAGAGCTATTTAGGCTGATTCCTAGCTAACTCAGATGAGTTCATATTAGCTCAGTCAGTACAAGGGAGTGTTGATGCATATTGTTTTATTTGAGTGATAATATCATTATTTTGTTATTGCACCATATTCCAACATTTCATCCTCTTTGTTGCTCTTGTGTAGAAGGTTTCAATCTTGGTTTTTCAGGTGATCCTGAGAGATCAAGTCCATCAGTGACTCTTACATGCTATCAGAGCTTCTAGATCTGCAAGCTCCTTCTCGAATTTGGGAGAAAATCAGCTTTGAGTCTTTGCTGGGTGCAATTTCAGCTAAAAAGGACATCACCATTGAGTCTAGAAGGTTAGATAGACGAATTTTGCTATAACTTTCTCCATATTTTGGAGAAAGTAAAATTGAGGCAAAATTTATAGCCCCCTTACACAAGCACAGTACAGATTTCAATTTTTTTTTTCTGCCTTTAAAAATTACATTTTATTATTTAAAAAAATGGTGTTATTCCTAACCGGTTACTGAGAGGGGGGTGAATCAGTAAATACTATTTCTATTTCCAATAAAAACTTGTATAAAGATTCTTGCAAGATAAACAGAATGTAAATAACCATTCACAAACAGAAATAGAAATACTCAGATCAACACATCATATGTACGTGGAAACCTTTGGTTAGAAGGAAAAAACCACGGTGAGACTGAGCTCACAACTCCACTACTACAGTAATAAAGGTGCCCAATTAAGAGCTTACAAAGCACTTGTGAGAGTGCTACCCGGTAAAGGGATTTGGTAGAAGACCGGTTAAGATTTTGACTCTGTTAGGAGCCGCCTTGTTGAAGAACTTTCAACATCAATCAAGATGCTACTCTGTTAAAGGATTTATACAAAGAACCTGTTAGGGTTCACCTTGATAGAGGGATTTGAATATGCTTTCACAATATAAAAGCAATGATCTTAATTGACACCCTTTGTTTGATTAGACCATACCTGTTGATCTTCCTGTTCTGCTTGGCTATTGATCCTTTCTGCCTTTCACCTCTGTGACCTTAGCTCTTCACTCAGAAGATATCTCTCTCCTGCTTTATATTTTCAACAACACTATTTTCGTGTCCTATAGCTTGTATATATAAGAAATTAATCTTATTAAAACTTAACTCATAGAACCGCCAGGCTGTAAACTCAACGATAAATCATGCAGCAATAAGCTTTGCGAGATGATCTTGAGTTTACCTTAAAACATCCGTGTAGAAATAAAACTAACTCCTGTTAAAAAACTAACTCCAGTTCTAAACGGTGGATGCTTCGTATAATCCGGTTTTAAATTAGACAGTGCGGCATAATCCGGTGCGGATTATTATGCTCTTGACCGGTATTAATCTTATACCCGGTTCATCCCCTGTATGCACTATAAGACCGGTACAATGTACTTTGTTCGGTCTACCGGTGCATCACCTCTGTTTAGTTTGCCGGTGCATATACTCTGTTTTAGTCTATTGGTGCCTATAAAGAAAAGTGAGTGATCTACCGGTGTATCTTATACCGGTGGGAATGGTGTTTGCATCTATCTTTACTAATGACAACTTAAATTTGCTAACAAATGGCAGTTTTTTTCCTCAATTAATATTGTAAAGTTTTTATAAAAGTTTCTTTTTAAATTTATAAACAAGTTTTTGAAAAAACAATTGAAAAGAAAATGAAAAAAAAAGTCAAAGAGGATTTACCTACCCACTGTACCCACTTGTTGCTGCACCCATTAATTTTGGGCTGCAAACCAACTTTTAAAAAGGTACATGGGGTCATATTTTAAAGTTTTTAAAATTATTGAAAATTAATAATTATTTAAAACAAAAAAAGCCATTGCCAATGTATTTGGCCTTTTGGCTTTGAAATTTGGTCCATTACATTCTGTACTTGCTGCTCGCACCTCGACCTCCGTGCTTGTATTTTCATCCTTTATCACATTTGGTTGTGATTTTGGCAGTTTTGCTAAATTTGGTCATAATTAAAATTGGCTGGAGATATTTTTTAACTTGCTAGAGTTTATTTTTAAACTGACAAGCTACCGACAAAATTGTTGGTTTTTCAAATTTAGCAGCAGTTTTACCATATTTGGCGAAGATGGAGTTTTTCAAATTATAGTGACCCCTCATTGATGGAGTTTAATGTTTTGCCTCCCAACTTCAAACTGTAATATCTCGAGCATACAGTGGAGTTTTGCAGAGCAATTTTTTTCATTTGGGGCATAATTTTACAGGCTTCATAGTGGTGGAATCATATTTTTCTCAAGTGACCCAGATTTTTCAGAAAATCAGTTTTCTCAACAAATCTGAATGACAATCCCAGTTTTTTCCAATTTCAAATGGCTATAACTTTCAGATATGTCCTTGGATCAAGGTGTTTCTATTTTTGAAAGTTAATAATTTTTTGAGCACTAAACATTGGTATAGGTTTGAGGTTTTGATTATGAGATTAATTTGTACTTTCAGTATTTGGGTCCAATTTTGGACATTGTAAAACTCTTGAAAATAACTCCAGAATTGTAAATGCACTAGTTTATGAAGTGTCACAATCATATTTTTCTTGGGGGGATCATTGATTGAGTGAATTTGGTGGGGGGGGTGATCTTGTGTTGTTTTGATTGTTTTGGTTCCTTTTGTTGTGTGTTAGTACAATGGGGAAAACTCAAATTGAACTCCTAACTTCATATAATTATGAATCATGTAAAAAATTAGTATGGAATTATCTTAGGGAAAAAGGTTACATAGGCTATGTAAAAGAATCTATTCCCACACCTACTGATGCTAATGCTGTTCAAGCATGGGAGATCAATCGTGAGAGAGCTCTTGGTTACATATGTTCACTAGTCTCTTTTGATTTACAATTTCATCTTGAATCATGCAAGACACCTAAAGAAGCTTGGGAGACTCTTGAAAATTTGTATGGTAAAACTGACGAGATTAAGGTTTATCAGATTGATAATGATTTGATGAATCTCGATCCAAAAAGTTTCAACCAAGTCCAAGACTAGATCTCCAATATTAGGCAACTAAGAACACAACTAAAGGATTGCAAGATTACTAAGGATTATATATAGTTGATTCTCAACGTGTTATCCAAGCTTGGTCTTGAGTATTCAATCTTTGTTTCTAGCTTTCATACCAATAGGGTTTCTTTGGGAGCTGCATATGGTGATCCTACTTTTGATGCATTTTCAAATCTTCTAATCCAAGAAGAAGTAAAGTTAATTCAAATGGGTATCATCAAGACATCCAAGTCACACACATTGATTGCTAGTGAGCCTAAGGTACAAAAAGAATCAGGGAATCCTGATTAGAAATAGAAGAAGAAAAAGAACAAGACACATAAAGATTCTGAATCCTCTTCCTCAAAAAGGGAATCATGTAAAAAGGACAAGCCCACATGTGCATATTGCAAGAAATCTAGGCATGATGAACATCAATGTTATTTAAAACAAATTGATGAGTTGAAGCATCTTTTGACAAAGAATAAAATCAATTGACCTTCAACTATGTCAAAGGATATGCCATCTTCATCTAATTCAAAGTCAGAGAAACAAAAGGGGAAAGCACTTGTTGCAATTGCAGATTTTGAGTTAGGGAGATGGATCCTTGATTTTGGAGCTTCACATCATATGGCTTCATCACAGAGTATGTTCTCTTCATTTGAAACTTGTTCATCACCAAATATCCTGATGGCTAACAACACATATATGAGTGTTAGTGGGAAAGGGTCTATTGACATAGACGAAGGATCATTCAATGATGTCCTTTGTGTACCTTCATTATCAACAAATACTTTCCATCTATCAAATCACACATGGTGGGGAAGGAAAGAGTGTTGAGTTCATTCTAGATTCTGTGATTATTTGGGATTTGCATAGTAGAGATATTATTGCAGTTAGAAAGGTAGATCATCAATCTCGATTATACACCTCACACTTTTTTTTTGGTTGTTCCTTTGGTTGACATACACACTTAGGCATCTAGTGTGGACACTTTTAAGGAGATTCAATATGGTCAAGTGAACTTGGTATTCTTTCGACTGAGGTTCAAAAGACATGTGTTGATATTGCATCTCCTACACTGACTGTTGTTTTTGAAGATCCTAGTATTGCTGTGGCTCCTATTGATTCATTACAACAAGACATTCATTGTCTTCTAGACACACCTCCTTGGGATGAGTACTTGACAAACATTGCTGGTTTGTTTTGTGTGTCCTATCTTGCAAACTTGGTGGACACTATTGAGTGCATACATCTTCTCTATGATGAATTTGTTATGCCTTCTTTAGATGATGCGGGGGAAACCTTTGACCCTCTTGTTCTTTACCCACACGATTATTCCTCACAGTTTGACATGACTATGGCCACTATTGAGCAGCATTTGGAGGAGGCACCTTGTTCCTCAGAGAAGATACCTTTTGCCTTTGGATTTTGTTTTACACCATCTCCACTAAGTTCTGAATTTTCATCTTCTTCAGCGTGGCATAGAACACTTGATTTGATGGTGACAACTTTCGACATTGACATCGGGACACCTAAGAAAAGTTCAGAGACATCATACATCTTCATCATTCTTCCTCATATTCCTTTCGGAGGATATCCTGCATACATCCTTGGTTTTATTTCTTCCTAAGGGGAGGAACATTGTTCAGCGATCTTGGACCATATTCAGCTTCTTGTGTTGAGCATTCATCAACAATGCAGGAAATTCTACATTGAGGAACTGTATGGTCTCTCTTCTTCTCTCTTGGGGGGAAGTTTTGTCCTACGTGTTTTCTCTTTTTCATCTTTTGAGAGATTTTATCATTGTAAATGGGTACTTAACATAGCCTTGTAGCCGGGACTCATATTTGCATCTTTGCATCTTGACATCCACCTAAGCTATGCTTAAGGGGGGGTGTGTGTGTTGGTGTAGGCTATTATTTTACCATATGTTAGGGGATATTTATGTTTCCTACACATATATTAAGCTAGCTTAGGTTATATTAGAATAACTAGGAGGACACATGGTAAAATCCTACAATTATAGGTGTCATTCACACCCAACTTTGGGTAGTTGAATGTCTCACCTTTTAGATTTATTGGCCACCTCCCCATAACCATTTTCTTGCTTTTACCTGAGTTAGCATAACCACATTTTTGACATTTACCAAGTAGGTAAAACTCCCACCTAATTTGGGTATTTGAGAGTTATTATTCCTCTTGGAATTATATGCCCATATTCTACTATATAATTAGCACTCTCCTCCCCCTTATGTGCTAACTAAGAGCTATTCAGGCTGATTCATAGCTAACTCGGATGAGTTCATATCAGCTCAGTCAGTACAAGGGAGTGCTGAAGCATATTGTATTATTTTGAGTGTGATAATATCATTATTCTGTTATTGCACCATATTCCAACATTTCATCCTCTTTGTTGCTCTCGTGTAGAAGATTTCTATCTTGGTTTAGTAGGTGATCCTAGGAGATCGAGTCCATCTGTGACTCTTACACCATCCCTTAGTCCCCCTTGGAGTTGCTCCATCCTCAATCAAGCTCAGGAGCACTCATACGCCTCAGCCCACAGGTGCTACATCTCAGGGTTGCTTGCTTGTTAAGAGCATGAAGACTGCCTTCCTTAGCAAGCCTGTGAGCACTCGTACACCTCCTGACCCACGAGCGCTCAATCTTGGGGTGGTGTGCTTGATGAAGGAGAGGTTGGGACTTCACCTCTTGTGAACTCAAAAGGCTGGATATTCTTCCTATTTGTAATCCATTTTTAATGAACTCAAAATTGATTAGCTATATGTATTGGCTATTAAATACTTATTATGAGGAAACACAATTAAACTGCCTAGTATGATCAATTATTTAATTTTTGTAAAATATAACTATTGCATCTATATATTTATAATTTATTTCTATTCATAAACTTATCTCTCAATCTATTATTGCTGATGATAATAATTATTCTGCCTTGTATCTCAACTTTCTTGTTTTCATATTTCACTTGATGATTCCCTTCTCTTCCAAATAAAAACGTCAATTAAATTGCTTACTATGATCAATTATTTAATTTTTGAAAAGTATAACTATTGCTTCTATATATTTATAATTTATTTCTATTCATAAACTTACCTCTCAATCTATTATTGCTGATGATAATTATTTCTGCCTTGTATCTCAACTTTCTTGTTTTCATATTTCACTTGATGATTCCCTTCTCTTCCAAATAAAAATGTCTATCTTTTTATATCTCTATATTCAAGCAAAGTGATGCACCCCTTTGAATGTAGATCTCTTTTTTAATAGACATGACTTTCTAGGCACTGCTTTATGCTGCCCATTAATAAGGGTAAATTAATAAATATGTTGTTATCACTGCCTTCATCCAAGGGACTGCCCAATTCTCCCTTAATAATAATTATACCCTTTTAATTATGGTCAGCCTTTTACAACAATTTTATTTTAATCTAAGTTAACGATACGGGTTTTGGCACGAGTGCAAGTATGAGAAACTAGTACATGTGTACAGACAATTTTTTTTCCCTTGGGTACGTATATATATATATATAAAATTATAATTTAAAGAAATATGCAGAATTGTAAAACTAAATATGTTTCATAGTATTACACTTCATTATTGATCAATGCCAAATGCCAAAGATAAATATTAAATGCCAATTGATAGTTCAGAATTTCAATAGAAAGTTATATTCCATATAATATAAATCATATATGTCTAGGTTCACGATTCAAATGTAAATAGTTACAATTACAAAATTGACAATAAAAAATAATGATTGTCTTCTTTTTTTATCAATCTTCAAAAGGATCTAAATTAAGATCATCATCCATTGCTGCAAGTTCAACATCATTTGAAGCCAAAATATTGCCACTCCCACTAGGTGCATCATGTGTAAGTATCTCATCATCATCACCCATAGTGATTCTAGCAAGATCTTCAGTAGTTGCATCCAAGTTGGTACATTCAAGGGTTACATGATCCAATGCTTCGTTTACCCATCCTTGTATTGGTGCTTTTTATGTAATAGATTGCACAAATTAGAATGAACATAAACCAAGTCTTCTTTTTTCAGCCAACTGGTTATGCTTCATTGAGTGGATAAAGGAGTATGTAGTCCAATTTCGTTCAGAGAAGAAGAACTAGCAACTTGTTGAAATTGGAGCGAAAACCAACAAAATTAAAATAATTATGCTTTGGGCAAAGCGATTGTTCATACATTTGATACTAGTTAATGTTTTCTGTTATTTCTCCTTGCCATATCATTGTGTGGATACATCATTGTTAATAATAATATGGTGGGTAACATTTAGTAAGCATCATCAACTAAATAAAATATGCAAATTTCGTTTTGAATTTCGAATATTTGAAATATAGATACATCAAATGGTTAATTACTTATCTTTTATTAATTTGCTGTATTAAGTAATAATTACCCTATATCAATTAAGCAATATTTTATATTACTAAATCTCTGTCCAAAAAAGGTCCAAAGTGGGGGTAAGAGAACTTGAATCCTTGACTTATCACCTTCTTTTAACTTTAAAACCTTCACTCTAGCCTCTTGCGCTTGCCCATTTTGCTGGCATAGAATTTGTCACCTAACGTCTACGTACCCGTTTTGGTGGATTCTCAAATCTCTTAAGCATGCAGCCAAGTTTTATTACCTACGCTTTTGTGGAACATGACTGAGAATGGGTGGCCATCTGATGGGTTTGACCCATTTGCAAGAGGAAAAATTGACGCCCCAATGTAGAATTTAGAAACATGAAAAGGGACGGCCAAAAGGTAAACGGTCTATTTGAATATTGTTTTTTTAAAAAATGCCCCCAATTATATAGTTTCTACCACGTGTGATTACCACGGCTAACATTGAATATAGTTGTAGATTTCTTGAGGAACTAGAGTAAGGAGGGCATTCGGTTTGTTGATTAGGGAGAAAACAATTGACATCAAAGCAAATTACATGCCCATTTTTGTGTAGCTACCCTCATTGTCGCACTTTAGAAAGAGAATTTTTTTTAGGCATTTAAGTAATTTCACAACCTTTGCTAGTTGTCCCTACTAGCTCGTTATTTTTGGTGAGCCTGAAGGAAGGCATATAGTCGGCAACATGACAGGAAATGACCCTATGATCATAAAGAAAATAAAAATGCCCTAACCTACACAAAAAGGAAATGCACTTGTTGAAATGAATATGAATAGGGCATTTACATAATGAAAAGAAAAATCAAAATGCCTTATGGTAGAAACTCACCAGACTATTTAGCTTGAACTATTGAAATTGCTAGGAAATCGTATATGATTTCACTCAATTTGAAGTGTTCAATCAATGTTTTGCGATTCTTTGTTTTCATTTTTCTTTTGGCTACTATTGAAGGATGGATATGAACTTGCAATTTTATGAACTACATGTGAATTCTCTATTTCTACTAGTTTTGCTTTTTGGTTGCAGACATATGCACAAATATGATTTACAACTAAAGTTATGAATCTTATTAATCAAAACTAAAATGCTTACTAAGAAAATTATACCAAGAACAAAATAAAAGTCTGAATTGAAATTTAGAGGAACCTGGATTGGAAATTTTTGCGCATTGCCCGAATTGCTCCCAAGTTCTTCCCCATTGTTTCTCTGTGTCTCTCTTCACTCATTTCTTCCCGTAAAATAATTTTTCCTTTTCCCTAATTTTCGACCGTTTTCTAAAGTTATACTTTCATTCTTTAAATGCCCGATCTTGTTTTTCCCCAAATTTGTGCAGTAGCCAAGAGTTTTTATTTTTATTCAACAAATGCATGATGTTTAATTTCTAAATTAACTCCCCTTACGACTAGTTTTCTGTTATTTTTATTAATTTTCTTTCTCATGGTTAGCAATAATTCCTTACGCATGCATTCATAAAAGATTTTGGTAAACACATTTTTAAAAAAAAAAACAACCAATAATTTGATGATACTATGGGAATCTTTGTTTTTACTACTAAAACTAATATACTCATGCAAAAACTGATCTCCTCATGCTAAGTTAATACGTATAATTTATTTAATTTACATTTTTCTAACATTACATGCAAATTAATCAAATGCCCTTAATATATCTATATATATATATATATTTTTTTTTTTTGGGGTAAGTGCTATTGTTGTGGGGATAGCGCCCTTTATTACTATTAGAAAAAATGCAAGAAACTACATAAAAACGGAAGAAATGGAGCATGCTACCTCATTTCAACCGGGATATCTTCCTCTTACAATCAGAATGAGGAAGATATATGATCTAAAAAGTGACTATGAAAAAAAATCTAATAGATATAAACAATACATGGCAATAACATAATACCTAAGATATCTTCCATTTAAATCACAAAATATGGAAGATATGTGACAATAAACAGACCCAAAGAAAGTAAAAGAAACCAAAGATTGACAACATATTCAAAGATCTGACCCATCATTGTTTACACAAGTAATGGTAAAGTTGTGAAATGTTTTCCCCCCAAAAGAGTAGCCTGTCCGTAGAGATCTGAGAGAGCCACCAGAAGCTTGAGGATTAAAGGGCTCTAAAACTTGATAGGTCCCCTTGCAAAATAACTTGTTTGAATCTCTTACATGCTAATCTGATAAATGCTCTTTTACAGTGAAGTAGGGCATGTTCGTCTACGAGGCTGACTTCTAGATCTGCAGAAGAGGCCGAGTTGTGTTGAGTCTGCTGTTGATTTTCCCGTTCTCTAGCTCTAAGATGGCTTCAGCTACCACGTAGCCGTTGATAGGTTTTATAAAATGCTTGATGCAGGAGCAGATAGATTTTAATGTATTTCTATGTATTTACAATGAGCAACACGCTCATATATACAACATCGGATATTTACAAAATAGCAAGTATCTAAAAAGAGACTACTATAATACGGGAAGCTATCTTGATCATTAAAAAGAAACATTCTAAATATTCTAATACCCCCCCATAATGCTTAATCTATCAACAACACCAATAGATTCCCTGAATTTTACAAATTTATCAGAACCGAGAGACTTGGTGAAGATATCCGCGGGCTGCTCCAATGCAGGAACATACAGCAATTGGATGGATTTGTCTTCAACCAGTTGACGAATGTAATGACAATGAGTTTCGATATGCTTGGTTCTTTCATGGAAGACCGGATTCTTTGCCAATTTGAGCATGCCCTAATTATCACAGAATAGGGGAGTTGGTCCTGTTTGAGGAACATGCATATCCGCAAGCATTTGCCGAAGCCAAATTGCCTCATAGGCTGCCTTAACTGCTCCCCGATACCCCGCTTCAGTCGAAGACAAGGCCATCGCCTGTTGCTTCTTACTAGTCCATGTGACAGCACCAGATCCCAAATTAAACACATCCAGCGGTAGACTTACGATCATCAACAAAACCAACCCAATCTGAATCTGTGTAGCCACATAGTGTAGGGTTAGGACTCCGAGTGTACAAGAGGCCATAATTAGAAGTACCGCTTACATAGCGCAGGACACGCTTTGCTGCTGTCCAATGATCAGCCTTGGGAGCTATCATAAAGTGGGATATGTAGCTTACTGCAAAACTAATGTCAAGTCTGGTGATAGTAAGATAAATGAGACCGCCGACTAGTTGTCTAAACAAAGATTCATCCACAATAGGTGTAGCGGACTGAGCTGACAATTTGAGCCCGGGTTCCATAGGGGTGGAGGCAGGTTTGCAATCTTGCATTTTGAACTTGTTCACAAGATTTCTGGCATACTTGGACTGAGAAAGGAAGATATTGTGCTTAGTCTGCCAAACCTCAATTCTGAGGCAATAGTGCAAGAGTCCCAAATCTGTCATATCAAAGGTGCGACATAAATCTTGTTTGATTTCAATGATCAAATGTTCTGAACTGCCAGTAATGATCAGATCATCCACATAGACAACTATAAACAATATATCGTCACCTACATGTTTGATATACAAATTTGAATCCGATGGACTCCGCTGAAAACCCTGATCGGTTAAGTATCTATCAATCTTCATGTACCAGGCCCGAGGGGCTTGTTTCAAACCATAGAGAGCTTTGACAAGTTTACGGACTTTGTGTTCCTAACCAACAACCTTAAATCCAGGGGGTTGCGTCATGTAGACCTCTTCCTGCAAATCACCATTCAGAAAGGCACTCTTAACGTCCATCTGTTGGACTTTCCAACCAAACTGAGCTGCTGAGGCAAGGACAAGCCGTACGGTACTCATTTTGGCTGTAGGAGCAAAGGTCTCCTCATAGTCAATGGCTTCTTTCTGTGAGAACCCACCAGCAACAAGACGAGCTTTATACTTGTCTAAGGTTCCATCAGCTTTGTATTTCACCTTGTACACCCATTTGCAACTAATGGGCTTCTTCCTTGAAGGAAGATCAGAAAGGGCCCAAGTGTGATTTTTCTAAAGACTTTGGAACTCTGCTTCCATAGCCTGTTCCCACTCAGGAATACCGTTAGCCTCATAATAGGTCTAGGGCTCATAGACACTATGAATGTTAGCCATAAGAGCAAAATTAACTGTAGGTTGCTGTTTGCTCTTATTTCTGGAAGCTCTATCCTCAATGAGCTCATCATCCCTGAGATCACTAATAGTTTTAACCCACCATTTAGGCCGGAGAGTGGAGGAGCCAATGTCTGGAGGGGCTGGTGGAGGCTCAGGAGCAGCAACAGGAGCAGGAAGAGGATTATGTTCCGGAGCCTTAATAGGATCAGCAATAGGGGCCTCATGTTGGGGATCATTTGCATCATCCCTCCCATTAGGTGAAGCGAGAGGAAGAGGAACATTGTGAGGCTGATCCTCAGAACACTGCTCAGGAGAGGAAAGGAAAGGTCCTCGAGTTTCATCAAAAACAACATCACGACTGAAGATAAGACGATCAGTGTCAACATCTATCAGTCTGTAGGCCTTATGATTGTCACTGTACCTTGTCATCATGAGTCTCTAACTCTTGGAATCCAACTTCGAGCGCTTAGTGTCAGGAATCCAGACATAAGCAAGAGAGCCAAAAATCTTCAGGTGACTGATCCTGGGCTTACGACCAGACCAAACCTCTTCTGGAGTCTTTCCTTTAACAGGTTGAGTTGGAGAACGATTGCGGAGGTAGACAATAGTAAACATTGCTTCTGCCCAATACTTAGTAGGAACAGTTCTGTGTTGTAACATAGAACGAGCCATCTCAACAGTTGTACGATTGCGACGCTCAACAACACTGTTTTGCTGAGGAGTGTGAGGTGTAGTGAATTGGTGTTTGATGGCATGGGTAGCACAGAAGTCAGAGAAAGCAATGGAACAAAATTCTCCACCATTATCTGTTCTAAGAGAAATGATACTACGGCCGGACTCTTTTTCAACCAAAGATTTAAACTTTTGAAAGGTACTAAATACATCTGATTTTTGTCTAAGAAAGTAGACCCACATCTTTCTACTAAAATCATCAACAATGAGTAGAAAGTATTTGCAACCAGTAATTGAAGAAGTATTCATAGGACCACAAATATCAACATGAAGTAAATGAAGTACCTTAAGATGCACGCCAAGAATCTCCATTATTGAACGGAGTCCGATGTTGTTTACCAACTTGACAAGCGTCACACACTCCAAGATGTTGTGTCTGAATATCAGGTAGGCCAGAAACAAGTCCCTCCCAGGACAGCTGAGACAGGTACTGGATGTTGAGATGTCCATATCGCTGATGCCACAAAGTGTTGAGAGATGAAGTACGAGCTGCCATAGCTATCTCAGGAGAATCACCGGTGTCAGTAAGTCGATATAGACCATGATCTTCTAGACCAGTAGCAATTGTAAGGCGAGTCTCTCGATCAATAATAGAACATTTGTGAGTACTGAACACCACATCCAACTGAGGGGAATTCCTCATGATCTGACTCATAGAAAGTAGATTGAGTTCCATACCAGGAACATAGCACACATTGAGGAAGATGAGCTTCCTCCCACCAGACTGTATCTGAACATTTCCTCAGCCAACAATTTTGTATTCCTCACCTCCACCAAACACAACTGAGTCACTGTATGAAGAGAAATCTGTAAACCAGTCACGCCGATGAGAAAAGTGACGTGAAGCACCAGAATCGATATACCAAGCAGAAGACCTAGCTAGATTTGAGGGGCTTTTAGCCATAAAAGCGTAAAAAACAGACTCCTTGTGTTCAAACTGTTCAACAACATTCGCTTGCTGAGATGTCCCGCCTTGTTTCCTTTGTTCAGAAGCGATTCGTTGATGGCAATCTTTCTTCATATGGCCGTACTTGCGATAGTAGTGACATTGCACATTCTTTTGTTGAGGGTTGCCTGAAGGTTGAGGGAAACCTCCTTGTGGTGAGGACTGAGATGGTTGAAATTTAGCTGCAAAGGCTTGTTCTGAAGGAGACGAGGAAGCACGGCTACCAAACTGCTGCTTCCAGCGATCCTGCTGTAGGAGTTTGGTGCACAACTCTGGGAATTTCAGGTCGACATTAGTTGAAGTAATGTTGAGAGTTTCTATGAAGTGCTCATAAGATGTTGGTAGACTTTTCAAAGTAATAACTACCATATCTTCTTCCTCCATCTTCCGACTGATAGTGTCAAGCCGATCGCGAATGTCCTTAATATTCGTGAGATGCTCCTGTAAGGACATACGTTCATCCATCATAATGGAGAACAACTGGTTCTTCAGAAAGAACGCGCGACTCTTGTTGGATGTCACATGCAACTCCTTCAAATATTTCCAGATGTCTGCAGCAGACTTGCTAGAGGGAATCTGGGGCAACTGATCATCGGTAACAGAGAGCTTGAGAAGCATAACAACTTCTCGATTTTGATCATCAAACTTATCCTGATCTGCTTGGACAGAGGTTGGACGAGACTCTGTGCCTAGAACAAGTTCATCCAGACGACGATACTCGAAGATGGTCAACATTCGTTGCTTCCAGGTGTTATAATTGCTGCCATTAAACCGTTGACTGTTTTCCAGCATCAGGTTGGTCAAAGATGCCATTTCCAAGAGCACAGAAAGATGAAAAAAATTGAACGGTGTTAAGCAGAATTAGGTACAGACTTCAAGGATGAATTTTAATAGGCACGGATTTCAAGGCAAATTTTTGTCTGACCCAGAAAAATCCGACAAGTTCCTAGAAAAGCTGACAAAAACCCAGAAGGAATCTGAAGTCGAATTTCAAATTTGCTGGCTCTAAAATCCAGGCATGAAAAATGAGGTACCTAGAAAACTGATAAAGACCCAGATAAGATCTCGAAAAACCCACCACAAATCTAAAATCAAATTTTTTTTCCGAGTTAAAAAATTAGAGTTTTCGAAGGAAACCCTAATCGTTGGCCATGGAAGAGCAAAAAAATCAAGATATTTCAGGTTACAGCAATGGCGATGCAGACAGAATCTCGTCTCGAAGTGGAGATGACAAATCGTGTGTAGAAACGAAGATCCCAGGGTCACAGAAGAAAGCTTGTTGCACGGAAAAGAGAGCAGGGAATCCCGTGCAGGAACAAATCACGTCAAACAAAATCCCGTCGCCAAATAAGTTTGTAGGGATCCGAATCGCGCAGGAAAGGAGGAGTAGAATCGCACGCAGATACCAGAAAGTCTCGCGTGAGTATTAAAACAAAAGAAAGCACGAGTAATCTCGACCCAATGAAAATTTTGCGAACAGAGGCAGATGGACGCGCGATTTTGATGCCAGAAAGTTTCTTGATGGCAGAAGAAACTTCGAAGAAAAATTTGCTACACAGATAATTTCGAGAATGAAATTATGCAAATTTTTATTCAAAAAATAACCCGCTCTGATACCGTAAAATGCTTGATGTAGGAGCAGATAGATTTTAAGGTATTTCTATATATTTACAATGAGCAACAAGCTCATATATACAACACTGGATATTTACAAAATAGCAAGTATCTAAAAAGAGACTGCTATAATACGGGAAGCTATCTTGAGCATTAAAAAGAAACATTCTAAATCTTCTAATATTTTACAAAATTTACCATTAGTTCCACACATTTTTCCCTGGAGCAGAGGATATTTGCCAGTGGGGTGAGAACAACCCCATAAACTTGGCCATCACACCAATGCCTGTTGAGGGTGAGCGAGGCATCTGTCGTATAGGTAATGACATCGTATATAGTCCAGGATTTGCCGAGGGAGATTATTTTCATAGTTCATGCAACTAAGACCCGAAAATGGAGCCATATTAACTGACAAGAGACAAAAGTGTGTTCTGCATATAAAGGCGGAGCGAATATCTGGAAGTGTTTGCGATGATCCCAAAGTCTCATTGCCCGAGATAGTGAGGATAAACATCCAGTCATTTCAAGCCGAATGGGTACCCATGTTCTATCAATCGAAAGTGTCTTGCCTGTGCATGAAAAGCCAACTCAAGAACATCGTACTTGTGATAGTCTTGTCCGGGTCTCCGAGATGTCAATGGCGTTGAAGAGATCAATCGATACTTGATCTGGGGATAGGTGAGAGATTTGCGACGATGCTAGATAGAATGTCAGAGATATTTGGGGATTCCACTGTGATAATGGTTCTAGAGAGATTGGAGAGGACTCCACGATTTGGAAGAGCATTTGTCGCTTGGTTTCCTTCCCTTAGGATATGTTGCAACTTAAATTAATTTATACTGCTGAGTAGGGATATAATTCTAGGAATCCATCTGGAAAGCTTCTAGTTGTTAAAACTGGATTGAGAGATGCCTTGGATCACGATTTGTGAATCTCCTTCAATGATAACATTTAAATGGTTTTGTTCTATGCAAAGAGAAAGCCTGCCAATGTTGCCGTATGTCCCTGAAATGAGATCACCATGTTCGTTTCTTATGATAGCTCCAAAGCCAACGTTTCTTGGGTTACCTTTCCTTGCACCGTCGAAAATTAGTTTGACCCAATTATTGGGGGGAGCTGGCAAGTAGTTCTGAGTTTTGTTTTTGGGTTTGTTCTGTGTGTTGGATGTGGCTAGTTTGGAAAAAGACCATTTTGATTCCATTTCCTTGTCCCATTCATTAAAATGCTTGAAAGATGTTCTTTGCTTTTCGTTGACGACTTCTTCAATAGCTGACTTGATCTAGGAGATGAGGAGGTCTAATGATAGGAACTTGTCTTTGAAGATTCTCCTATTCCTTTCTTTCCAAATTTGCCATGTGATCATAGAGGGGCCAATTAACCATAGGAGTCCCCATTTATATTCTTTTATGTTTTAAAGAGAATCTAATCATTAAATTAAAAGTGTTTAATTTCTTTAAAATAAGGAACAAATCTACTATTTAGAATTTTGCATTCTTGACAATAAAATAAGTAATTCATATTTTTTTACCTATTATTTACTAAATAAAGAAAACTTTCCAAGCCTTCAACGAAATCAAAATATGATATTTTCTATAAATAATTAAATAAATGAAATGACAATATTCCTAGTTAATTTCAAATATGAGCACACACATATTTCAAAAATGCATTTCCAAGACAAGGTTAGAAAATTATTAAAACAAACACGAAAATGAATCAACTACGTGAGTGTGTCAGTGCCAGATTCTATCAATCTTGCCATTGCCAGTGTTGGCTAAAAGTTTTGTAAGTCATCGTGACCACAACTTACAAAGCTATAGCTTTAGGCAACGTCAAGTGAGATTGCACTCTCCTCTCAGCAATAGGGGAGGCCCCCCTTCTTATCGTAGGTGGCTCCAATAAGGACTTAACTAAAAATTATAAAATAGGGTGGTTCTCTTAATCTATTCCTCTTTTTTCAGGAATTATTTTACAAACAACTTTCGAACAACACTAAAACTTAAACAAAAAGTACATGTTGCTACGATAATATTGATGGCTTGTGAGTTGAGATAAGAACAACATATAAGACACCAATCTACTTTTAACTGTGTAGAACAGTTGCAGAAACCCAAAGTCTTCTGCACTTATCCCGAATGATGATTTGCTAACTTGAGTAAACGGTAAAGCTCAAAGTCTTTTACCAAATACTCACTAAATTCTATGAACTTACGTAACATTGAAGCACAAAGTCTTTCAGCCTTAAGTATTTGAAGCCATTATCAGCTATGTCAACTTGCCCTTTTGCAACACAAAGTCTCCAAAAAATCAAATCGAACGCTCAACAGATTATCAAAGTAAACTACTTAGTGAATCAAAGAAGGAATAACTCATACAACATAAGAATATGTAAATCACTCTCAAGCCTCACAACACAAAGTTTGGGAAAACTTGCTTCTTTATTACTCACTTGGAAATTTTGTAGAATGAAACACAAAGTCTTCACTTCACAAGCAATTTCTGCATAGCCTACTTACATAAACAAAAGATCATCATTACAATGAGCACCTCCTTTATTTATAGGTGAGGGGCTGAGAGCGAAATGTGGGAGAAACATAATAGTTTGCACAACTAAACATAAATATGAGATCGTTAATTGCTTTTTGAGGAAATCAACTTAGAAATTGCCTTTTAAAGGTTTATTCATTTATCATATATAATCAATGTTCCATCAAGTTTTTGAGATGTGGGTACGCGGGGACATGATCTTTTGATGTTGTTTTTGGGGATGACAGGGGACAACAAAGGGGACAGCTATAGAACACACACATACACACACACACATTATAGAATCATTCATCATATTGACATATGTATTATAAAATCCTTAAAACAAAACAATCTTTATGTTATCAAACATTGAATGCTTTGTTGTGAATAGTTAGTCTATCGGTATATACCTTCATTGAAATCCCAATATATTGCTGAAAGCATGTATTGTTTAGAGTTTCAGACCTAAGGAAATGTCCCCTAGTTGTGCCCGTTCTCGAGACATCCCTAGTACGGTGATGTGGTGGAAAACCCCAAGGACGCGTCCCATGTATCTCATTATATAATGTTTGAAATTCAGCTTAGAAAAGACCAACTCAATCTCCTATAACGGCTACAATTTAGTTTATTCTCAAATCAAATCGAAATGAAATCAACAATTAGAATGCTACTCACCTGCCAATTGAAAGGATATTTGTATTATTGGGTTCCTTTCCTAAGGGTCCGATGGTGGTCTTGATTTGCTATTGGTACCTATTCGGTTTTGACATGCCCATGCCCTTGGGTTTGCCCAAGGTACTGTTCGGGCTCCAAAGCAGTACTTTGGGCAAATTGAGACATACCTAGGCGCACCCAAGTGCACCCACGACTTGAGATACCTAGAAAAAGATTTTTGTGAAAAAAAACAATTTTTAATTCCTACACACCCAAAGATCCAATTTGCTGTAAACTTCATCTATTTGGTGTTTGGAAGTCATTTCACAAACACAAAGCATTGAGAAAACTCATTTTTTCCCTTAAGCTGCCATTGTGCATTTTGTAGGATCATTGTTTTAAAGTTGAAGCCTATGGAGGAGTAAGATGCACAACAAAAGCTTAAGAGTAAGACACACTTCAAAAAATCATGATGTTTTCACTCTTCTAGACAAATAAAGGAAAAGTGCTGATGAGTTGTGGTATCTACATGGTTAAGGCTCCATTTCCTAGCAGTCTTGTGCAATTAAAATTCTCTCCCAAGTATGTATCTTTTTGTTTCTTAATTATTCTCATTTTTCATTTGATGCTTTCAAGCTATTATTATATTAAAATATTTTTTATTTTATAATTTATGTTTTAACTTTAAACTTTTAAGTTTTGATTCTTGAGTTATAAATTTAAATATTAATTGTTGAATGCAAACTCAACAAGTCGCAAGTTCTTCTTTAGCTAAGAGAAATTGGAGTACATACTCCATCATTTCAGTTAGGCGCAATCGATTGGGTTCAATAAAAGTAGAGATTTTGGTCTACATGCACTCCAACATTCGTCTCTTCTCACAGGAGAAACCGAAATACAATGAGGGTGTGACAAAGAAGTGGGATTTCACCGGCGAGTGTGCTGATTTAGATGCTACAGTTGCATAGCTTGCCCAAGTCTCTGTTGATGAGGCAAGTTGTGGGAGTGGCAATCTAATCGATTGTGGTTCAAATGAAGTTGAACCAAATGTTCTTGATGCGTTTGATGAAGAAGAATGTGAATATTAAATATCGATGTATATTTGAATTTTCATTGTGTAATGACATTTTGAGACTTAGTATTATCATTTTTGCAAAATTATGAATATGATATTATGAGCCATAGATCAAAATATCGCAAACTTATTGCATTTAAGTAAACTTATTGAGATAAGTTCTGGGTCGCGGTAAACTACGTTAAGTTATTGCAAGAACTTATCGCAGAGAAAAGTGGCAATACGTTTGCAATTTATCGCGATAATTTAAAAACTTATCGCTCACGCGCCTAGAATAGGCTGTGACCGCCCAACAAAGTGCAAAGTTGGATTTTTTGTTTGCAAGAGCTGATTTGGAGAGGAGAGAAAGGGTTTGGAGGAGAAAAAGGGTCATTTGCAGCATTCTAGAGTGATTTCTTGTGGATTTGGAGCGGATTTGAAGAGATTTTTCAAGCAAATTCGGATTCACAAGTAAGCTTTCAATTTTTTTAAAAACCATTTTATCTTGTATTCGTTGCATCTAAGTTTATACAAACTCTACAATACCATTTCCAATGTGCTCTAACTTGTTTTAGAGTGCAATGAACAAGATCTAACACCATTTCTTAGCAATTTTTGCAAGTTTTTTCATAATTTTTTAATTTTTCTTAAAAATTTCATAACCTAACACATTTTTTTCTTTTTTTCTTTCAAGTTTCAGCTATGTTTAAACTTATTTAAAATTTAAAATTTAAAACTAATTTAGTTTGTTTTTAAATTTGTTTATTAAATTTCTAAATTTGTGCCTTCAATTTGTGTGTAGGTTGATTCTTCATTAAAATGGCAAGTAGGGCTATCTCTACAACTGGGTCAGCTGCAAGGTCTGCCAGTGGCCCAGTAGATGCATGTCCATCTGGATATGTAGGCACGCGCCCTAAAGGGGCTAGAGACAAGGTATGGGCATATGCTTTTGAAGGCCCCGAACATAATATTGTGATATGCATAAAATGTGAAAAACTAATTAGTGGAGGCATATCTCGTTTGAAATACCACCTTTGAGGGATCACAAAGCATTACACAAGGGTTTGTGAGTTCACCATAGATGAAATAATGAGAGAGATGAATGCCTTGCTCGCTGCCCAAGAAGAGAAAAAGTTGCAAAGGGAAAGGGCAAAATTGGCCATGAGGGCAGCCATTTTTGAATCCCAAGGTATCTCACACTGTCTCCTTTTTAAGAATCATTTATTATTTTCTAATCACCATTATTAGTTTGGATTTTGCTAAAAAAACATGATCATAATAAAATAATGTGGGTTGTGACTAGGTATCCCAGCCAACTTTGATGAAGAAGAAATAACACTTGAGGGCATAGTGGGCTCTCTTCGTGGCCCACGGATCCGCAAATCTACCATTCCCTTGACTTCCACTTCAGCTGGTTCTAGTAGACCACCGCTACACACATCTTCTATAGGAATTTTTTTTGTGCATAGCAACACACCTGGAGCACAGCCATCACTGGAGGGTACTGCGTAGAACAATTATGTGCATTGGCAAGTTGAGATTTAGTGTGCCGTTTTGTGGTATTTTAACAACATCCCGTTTAATGTTGCAACAAGTCCCTATTGGCTGAATTTTGTGACGGGAATTATTGTGGCGGGAAAGGGCTACAAGGCGCCTTCTCCTGCAGACTTGAGTGGGAGGTTAGTTCACTTGTTTTCATTTTTAAATGTTTTAGAGTTTTACAATTTACTTATTTTTGTTGAATGTAAGTTTGTTTTCATCAAGATTCAAAATTGTGTACTCAATTTTGCTTCGTGCTTGTAGGTTGCTCAAAGATGCTGTTTCTAGGGCCAAAGATGTGGTAGAAGACCAAAAATCACAATGGAAACAGTGTGGCTGCACCATACTTTTAGATGGATGGACGAAATCGTACCATCATCAATTTTTTGGTTTCTTGCAAGGATCAAGTGGTTTTTTTGAAATCCTTGGATGCCTCAGACAAGGTAACGACAACTGAGACTTTGGCTCTAATGTTAGAGCAAGCTGCACTGGAGGTGGGGATTAATAATCTGGTGCAAATCATAACCGACAATGCAACGGCATATGTGGCAGCGGGTAGGATCCTCCAAGAGAAGTATAACACACTTTTTTGGTCTCCTTGTGTAGCACATGTCCTTGACCAATCTATTCATGCAGTGGGGTATTTCCTCAACCCTTGTTTTCACTTCTCCATCCTATTTGGATCCCAATGGAGAGGTCATGGAGGGATTCATTGATTGCATGCAGAGGATGGTACTCGAGGTTGAGGTGAGAGACCTCATTGTGACTGAGATGGAAGTGTACCAGAATGCAACGAGCAAGCTATTCTCCTCAGACGTGGCAAGGAGAGGAAGAAACAGTCAAACCCTAGGTACAATATTTGGATTTTTAGAGTCTTTCACATGCATAATGCTTTCTAACTCTTTAATATTTATCTTGCAGATGTTTGGTGGCGAAATTGGGGTGGAAATGTCCCAAATTTGCAAAAACTTGCCCTTTGCATCTTATGTTAGCCTTGTAGCTCATCCAGTTGTGAGCGTAATTGGAACTTATTTGAGGCCATTCACACGAAGAAGAGGAACAAGTTAGCACAAAAATGCCTCAATGGCCTCGTCTTTGTGCAATATAACCTTAGGTTGCGCATAAGAAGGGTAGAGTTAGCACCAACTAGTCCAGTTGATTTGGATGACATAGATCCTTACTGTGATTGGACATCACATGAGAAGCCTCCATTGTTCACAGAGGATGACTCCATTGTTCACAGAGGATGACATCTATGATTTGGAGAGGTAGGCTATGGAGGAGAGTGGATTCGCAGCGGGATTGAATGACATTCGTGAGGAGGATAAGGGCATTGAGTCTGAGATTGAGAGTGAGGAGAATACAGATGATGAGTCATTGCCAGTGTCAACACCATCTACATCTAGGATAGAAGTCGAGTCACAACCACGACGGACTTCTACGGCTAGACCCCTCCCCCCATTCCACCAGTTTTTAATAGAGTTGCTAGGAGGGGAAGAGGAAGATGTGGAATATTTTGATATTGTACTTGATACTTGTATTTGCTTTTAGTTTTACAAAGACAATTTGCTATTTTTGGTTTGCTTTAGAGTTTAGACTATCAGATATGGCTATGAGCCATCAACATTCCACATGAGGATGCGATTTGGTATCCGATTTGCATTTATATATATTTAGATGAGCTTGTTTGGTTTGTTTACTCATTTACTGACTCATTAGATGCATCTCCTTATTGAATTTTGCAAAAAAAAAGCATTTCTAATTAAATTTAATCAATTTTTAAAGTTCTTGATATTTTCCCGAGAAGTTCTCGACTAATCTCCGATATTTGCCAATAATTTTTTTTTGCCCTCGGCGATAAGTTGCCGATAATGATATTTTGACCTATGTTATGAGCTATTGAAATATTCTATTTATTGACAATTATGGATTTATGAGTATCATTGTTCTTATAATTTAAATTTTGAACTTATATATGTACCCATAGATGATTTCTAGTGTGCTTGCTCATGAGGAGCTTGTATTGGTCTCATGTTGATGTTTGAATGAGCAAGAAATTTGTAATCAATATGCAATTTAAAAAAAAACAATATAGATAAAGTTAAAATTTATGCGTCCTTATATGTATGGAATAAATAACATAGCTTTGAAATGAAATAAAATAACTCTTAAATAATATAAGAGTTTTTTGTCTTTTTCACCAACACTCAGAATTTGTTAGTGTGTAAAAAAGTGGTTGCAGGTCTGCAACATTGGACTTTTCACTGATATGAAGGGTAAACAGGTTTGAATCATAGCCAAAAGCACTCAGAAATATGAACAACAACTGGGTAATCAATTTCACAGTCATCCAGAACTTGGTAATGCATAAAAAAGTTGTACGTCATAATAGTAATAGAATACTATCAAAATATTCTTCAATCAGAAAGAAACAATGAACTAGTTGCAAGCAAGTGCTGGAATGATCAATGTCAAGTCTAGAAACCATTGTGCAAAGCTCAAACTTAATTGCAGGTCTGATATTCAATTGTTTGCAAGATCAAAACAGGTACAAAATTCATCAAACACCTTCCCAAAACATCAAAGAACACCTCCAAACATTACCCAGCAGCAACATACACTACCAGCACGACCAAACAGAAACAAAGGGACCAAGAAATGTAGGGAATCATACCCAGCAGATCAAGCCAGGTTTGCAAGAGGTGCGACCTGTATCAGGCCATACTTTTCAGGCTAGAAACCACTCATACTCCTTCAAACTCACATGCTTGGGCTGGAAATGAACATCAATGGGAACTGGCTAGTGTAGACTAATCAATACCATCAATATTGGTGGTCAAATAAGGACATCAATTGAACACAAATCCTAAATGTTATGGTTCTATAATGTATATATAGGTGCTTTATCCATGTTTTCATATGAATATAATGGATAGATGCATGTTTTATCCATGTTTTCATATGAATAGTTCAAACTTACCTATATATTTTAAATTTTCCTTATATTTTATATAGCTGTCTCCTTTGTCTTCCCCTAGCCGTCCCCAAAATTGGCAAAAAAATTGCCAACCCAAAAACGCATCCCCCCTCGTCCCCTGGTGTCCCTGTTTCGGAAACTCAGGGTAGCATAAGATATCTATAGCACTTTGGCACCAATTTATATGCAATTACATTGAATTGTTTCCCAATTGCAAAAGTTAAACATAAAAATAGTAAAAGAAAAATCATTTTCAAGACCAAGCTGTAAAGTACTGATTGCATTCAAATTGGGATAGAAACACAGTTGTTCATAAATGTCTGTTAATGGCTCTGACATTGATACATCTATGTTAATACATATGGAGATCTTCTTCTGTAGCCATATAGGGTCTTAGGTTTTGTACGTTTCCTGATTTTCTTTTTATGCCTTCATTTGCTTGTCCAACTTTTGCATGTCTCACATGAACTGTTGTGTTTGTGGAAATAATTCGTTTGCCTTGGTTAGACATTTTCACAAAAAGGATGTGGAATCTGTATTACATTCTTCCAAAGGACGTTAGTTTCAGATTTCAATAGGTCATAACATCTTTATGCAGGTATTGTGACAAGCATTGGAGGGGATAATATAAACAATCATCCTGTACTTCAGTCTTTAAATGAACTGAGAGCAGTTACCACCAATTTGGGCTTTCTAAGCTTGCAAAAAATGCCATCTGCAGCACTATCAATTAGTCAAAAGCTGAATGAAGAAAACAAAAATTCTATGCTTGCAAAGATAGTAGAAGCACTAGATGCACTTTGCTCAGTGTGTTCTAGTGGCGGATCTGACAATGCCTCCATTGCAGTCAAGAATGGAGGAATTGAGCTTGTGACCTCGATTTGTGCAACACTCAAATATTGTGGGGAAGGAGCATTGTTATCTGCTCTAAAGACATTGTCTTTACTTTTACAAGGTAGGAGCATACTATTAAGTTGCTTTGTCATTTGAATTTGACATATTATCATTTATGACATTTTTAATAATCTGATTTTGTCACTTTATTGCAGATGTCCAAAGTACAGAGCTATTTAGACAAAGTGGTGGACCTAAGATTCTTATCGAAATATTAGATGATAATGATCTAAATAATAACATCATAGAATATGCTTGTGCAGTTGTGGCAGCAGCAGCCACTGGAAATGAGGTCCTTAAGGATGCATTTATGGAAATGAAAATAGATAGTTTAGTGTTGAGATTATTGAAGACAAAAGAAACCAACAATGTAAAAAGTGTATATGATGTTATACGAGTGATGGTTACAGCTGATGATGACCGTGTTGCTGCTTCACAAGTAAGTAATAATTGTTTTTGAGATAGATTTGGAATTAATACATTATAAAAATAAAAAACTCTTACTAGTAATGGATCTATTTATAGCTGGAATGTACTGAAAAGAAATTGTTTTCCTCGTTGTAACATATTATCTTTTTATGGTATGGGACTTTCAGGCAACACTTAGTTTTGCAGTGGATGAATTCAAGTCTGGCCAAGACCAGCTAACACCATGAAAATTAAAAGAGCACGCTTTACATGAAGGAAATGTCTCATCCTAAAAAGGCATCTGATATAAAGTAGTATTTAATATGGTCTTGGGAAAATAATTTAGTGAAAGGTGTATCTTATCTCTATGATAGCTGATGTGCCCTTCTTACTTTGTCTATATTACAAATCAGGGATTGGAAATATGATTGCAATTAGTGCTCTTGTAGGGCAACAACATAAAATGACTATCTGTACAAAGTTTGTTGTTTCAGTCTGTTTTAAAAGTATTGAAAGCTTGAAAGCTGGCCCAAATCAAACATCCAAACTAGCTCTCAACTGTATCCCCCCATCCACCACTTCTTAATACCACCCATCCTAGATTGCACTCAAGCACATTTTTTATACCACTTTTAGAAAAATGAAAATAATAAAATCTTCACACTTTTATTGTTTGAAGTATTATGGAAAAGTAAGGATACAAAAATGATTACCAAGATATTCAATATTGACAAAGGAGTGAAAGTCTCTTTAAATAAGAGTTACAAAAGATCAATCGATAATGATAATATCAACAACTAAGAAAGCAGAGGATGAGAATGATAACTAAAAGAATAAAGAATATTCCTTACGTCCATCTTAACAATTTAATTGATGATTATAAACTAATATTACAATATTATTGTTATACCCTTCCTTAATGGTTTATGTACTAATTACAGCAAGTTTATCCCAGAATTTTACAAATTTGTTGGGAGTCAAGGATTTGGTAGGAATGTCTCCAGTCTGGTCCCAGTTGGACAATATTGCAACATCATTGATTCATCTTCTATAAGTTGTCAGATGAAATGATAGTGAAGCTCTACATGTTTGGTATGCTCGTGGAAGATTGGTTTCTTGGCAAACTTTTGCACCCCTTTATTGTTACAAAACAAGGGTGAAGGCCCCGCTCAAGACATTTGCATGTCTAAAAATGTAACGTTCCCTTTTTTAGTGATTCTTGCATATCTGTTAGCTCAACTTTCTTGCAGGGAGAGATCATTATTGGTTTGGGGTTTGGCTATTAACATTTGGTTTTGGGATCATGTTGAGTCACTCGACATTTTTCCGGAGTAGTTTTGACTTTTACAGTGCACTACAAACTTCTTGGAGGGAAGTTATATTTTTGGAAAGTGCCCATTTTTAATAAATTGACTCTGGGAAGGTCATGAGTATATTGACACCTTCAGTTTTTGCTTCCAGACTAGTTTGGCATTTTTCATAGCTTCAGTTGGTTGTGTGAGAAATATCTAATTGTAAGTTGTTCATAAAGCATAATTTAATGACAACTTAAATTTATTAATTATAAAGTGAGTGTAAAAGTGTCTGAAGGGTTTAAGGGTCTCATTTGATTCATTCTAGATATTTTATATTTTTTGCAACCACCGTTTTGAGATTGAATAGGTTTGTTCAATTATGGCCCTAGGATGAAACCCTATTGTGAAGATTTGGTTCAAAGGTGCTAGATTTGTCATAAGCCAATACGGTGAAATCCAACCAGGGTTTCAGTTTGCATAGAAAAGGATTTGCAGGTTTGGTTGCAGGATAAATTTGTGAAGTTTTGCAAGGAAGACAAATTGCGAGAGTTTGTAGAGATTCATGCAAGGCAGCATTTTTGGTTTGGACAAAGAGTTTCAGATTTTGGGCGATGTGTAGCATTTAAGTTTAGGCGTTAGCTATTCTCGGAAGGTCAGAGCTATTTGTTGGGATTGAGTTTTCAGTTAATTGGGCAATTTAGATTTCCTTTCTAGATGCTATTCAGCTAGAGAATGGGCGCTGGATTAAGGAAGATTTTGGCGAATCCTTGAAAGGGGAGTTATTTTCTATCCAAGGGATTCTTTGCTGAGCATAAGCATTTACTTCCATTATTATTGTTGGATGTGCTGATTGTACGCTGGGATTAGTGTGAGTAATGGAGGCTGTTGACATTAGGTGATAGGCATTATTCTTGTTCGTGTGGTATTCTCTATATAGGTCGATATGCTTGGAACCTCGTCAGTTAGCAGGGGATAAAGGTTGCTGGAATAGAATTGTTTAATCTGCCATTAAGAGATTGAAGTTGCAGGTGTTCAAGAAGTGGCATGAGGTGTTCTTGTGCTGTTTGGAAGCAAAATACCTTTATAATTTGTAAGTTGACTTGCTGCAATCCTTACACAAAAAAAATAGGAATGGGATTTCCCAAAGGGCAGTTTGAGGCAAGCAAGATATCATGTTTTTGAGGTCAACTAGTCAATCTTTATGTGCATAAATTATTGATTGTAAATCTACCTTTTGTCAGTGGCAACTTTTATGCTTTATTTGTTTTATTCTTGGAAGTGGCAACTTTGTGTTTTATTGCCAGTTTTATTCTTGGGAAAACTGTTATTGGCAGGTTTTAATTCTATGACTTGGAAAAATTGTTGTTGACAGTTTTATTGTAAGCTAACCAAGGAACTATTTCTGTTTTTTTCAGATTTGTTCCATCTTTTTCTCCACTTTTTGCTTGGAGGAAGGTTGTATATTTGTAATTTCATTCATTTGTAAATTAATGAAATAGTCTTATTCTTATAATTGCTCTAAATTTTTGCTCTTTACTTTGCAAATTTTGTTCTTTCTTTTCTAGCTAAGTCCAGATTGTGATTTGCAGATTTAGTTAAAATGTTACATGGTATCAAAGCACACCGTTGCTAGGAAGAAGGAATATAAACAATTATTTGCAGGTACTAAAGATTAGAGCTGTTTTAGAATGGAAATTTCATTGTATTGAGGGTTTTCATTTTTGTACCATTTTGGAGATTATCTTGAGGAGTGAATTATGTATAAGGGTTGTAGATGTAAATATTGTGGGAGCAATCAACATGGGCATGAATTGTGTCCTAATTTATTACATAATGGTTTTCAACTCTTGCTTGAGAGTGCATCAAAATCTCAAGTTGCTCCTTCACCTGCAGAGACAGTTGTTGTACTTTCATTGATTGAGACCTTTATGATTGTAGGATAATTGATCTCTTTGTCTTCCTGATTGGGATTCCTATTTGCCTTGGCTAATTTTTTGTGGAGTCACATTTTAGATTTGGAGGACACATTTGAGGGGATTTCTCTTCTCTTTGGTGACAGTTTCATCACAGTTGGAGATTCTTCTACATTGTCTTTGGAGATTGACATTCATGAGTCTCCTCCTTCACTTGAATTGTCAAATTTCATGACTTAGTTTAATCATAGGCATGTGATGACTTCTTCGAGCTTGGAGACTCATTTTTTAGAGGGATCTCTCCTATTTTATGATAGTTGTGGCACCAGTGTTGACACTTGATCTTTGTCTGTGGAGCTTGTTCAAAATTAGTTTCCATTGGTTCCCTGCTTGTCATCTTTTATAGTGATTAGGTGTGCACTTGATTGGTTTGTGGCATCTTCATCATTCAAGAACTTGGCGGCGAAACATGATCAGTTTTTTAGAGACATGATGAGCATACTTTTTAAGATCAAAGCCATCAACTCATAAATTCATGAGGTCTAGGTGGTTTGACACTAGAATATGATGAAGAGCAAGTTGATGATGAATTCTCTTTTGAACAGAGTGCTGTCCTAATCTCAAAATATTTGATTATGCCAAGAGGATGTCAAAGGGGTAGCTGATTTTAAGCGGTATATTCTTGAAGA
Source organism: Chamaecyparis obtusa (assembly GCA_027943335.1). NCBI lineage: Eukaryota > Viridiplantae > Streptophyta > Pinopsida > Cupressales > Cupressaceae > Chamaecyparis > Chamaecyparis obtusa. The sequence goes on along the minus strand of BSBK01004699.1, from coordinate 849,187 downwards.
TAAATCAGCAAATCTATTGTATGAAGCTGATTTTGATCATAGGCCTTGTGAGTTACATATTTTGAAAAATCAGTTGACAGTCACTGAAGATAAGATTGTTGCAGCCCTAACACGTTTTGATAACACACAAATTCCTGGAAGATCTCTTTTGGAAGGCCTAGGTTGAGAAGAGAGAAAAAGGCATTGAAGAAGAAGCTTGTAAAGACCCTTTCTTGTAAATCAGGAAGTCAAAGAAGCTTTGGGAACAATGAAATCAAATTACTTGAAGTTACTTCCAGATAGGGATCATTCCATCAATTTTGTTGAAGACATCTTTGATGCATCGAAGGGAGAAGAGAAAGAAATTGATAGACTCACCTTTGAGCTTAAGTTTATTAAGGAGTCTTTGAAGAGTACTCAAATGCCTCTTAAAGAATTAGAAATTCAGCTTGCAGCTTGCTGTTGCACAACAATTTAGTGAGCAAGAAAATGAGGAAAAAGCTAAGGAATTTAAGTAGGTGATTGATGAGCTTGATATGTTCCCTGCAGATTTTGTTTTAGAATAGTTCTCCACCAAGAAGAGTGGATTGGAGAAGTTGAAGCCTCGACTTTATGGCCCATTCAGGATCTCGAAGAGGATTGAAGAAGTGGCTTATGAGTTGCAGTTATTGACAAACAATAATTTACACGATGTCTTTCATGTGTCTCACTCAAGAAGGCATTGGAACATAATGTAGTTCCTTCTTCTAAGTTGCCACCATTGGACAAGGAAGGGAAACTTTCTTATTCTAGAGGCCAGCATTGAAATCAGAGAGTGCATTCTTAGGAGGATGGTGTTGTTCGCAATTTTGTATTCGCAAAATTTGGGCAATACTATGGAATTTTTTTTGAATTCGTAGTTCAAATTCTCTAAAATAAGCATTCTTAAGACGTTTTTCAAAGGAAATTGGTTATACCTTGGATTGGCCTAAGTTTCCCGTCCTACAGATGCCATTTTTAGAGATTTTCGTCGAGTTTTTCTTTGTCTTTCTTACAAAATGGGGTTTGCTTTCCTAATTGCAAGTGCTCGATTTTTGGAAATCTAAGTCTTAGATTGATTTTTCTTGGTTGGTTTGATTGTTTTTGTTCCTTCTTTTCGTCTTAGGTCTCTTGCCTTTCGAATCCCGGTTGTTTTGAGCTATTGCAGGCCTAAATACATGCTATAATTGAAGAGAAAATGAAGGTTGAAGATACTTGTAATCGGGGTTTTAAACCCCGATTACAAGTGGTCTTTATAAACCTTTGTTTTAAATGTTTACAATCGGGCTTTTAAAGCTTGATTACAAGTTCTCTTTACTTGTCATTTTAAATGTTTATGAGTTGCAAGAGCATTTAAAAAGCCCGATTTAAAGGCATTAGTGAAAATAGATATTTTTTTAATAAAGTATTAAACTTTGTAGTTGGGCTTTTAAAGCCCGATTACATATCTTTTTACTTTGTTTTAGACACTATGCTTGCAAGGGCGTTTTTGAACCCCGATTATAGTCTATAGTCGCTGTGTTTTTTTGAGTTCATTACAAGTACATTTTAAAAGGTGTTCATATGTAGTTGGGCTTTTAAAGTCCAACCACATATGGTTATTGCAATTTAAAAACATTTTAAAAGTTCCTTGTAACACAATCTTAAAAATGCAACCCCATCTTTGGTATTGTAGGCCTAAATACATACTATAACTGAAGAGAAAATGAAGGTTGAAGGTACTTGTAATCAGGGTTTTAGACCCTGATTGCAAGTGGTCTTTATAAATCTTTGTTTTAAATGCTTACAATTGGGCTTTTAAAGCTCGATTACATGTTCTCTTTACTTGTCTTTTTAAATGTTTATGAGTTGCAAGAGCATTTAAAAAGCCCAATTTAAAGGTATTAGTGAAAAGAGATGTTTTTTAATAAAGCATTAAACTTTGTAGTCGGGCTTTTAAAGCCTGATTACATATCTTTTTACTTTGTTTTAGACACTATGCTTGCAAGGGCGTTTTTGACCCCGATTATAGTCTACAGTTGCTGTTTTTTTTGAGTTGATTACAAATACATTTTCAAAGGTATTCATATGTAGTCGGGCTTTTAAAGCCCAACCACATATGTTTACTGCAATTTAAAAATATTTTAAAAGTTCCTTGTACTGCGATCTTAAAAATGTGACCCCATCTTTGGTATTGTTGGGTGTTCAAACATGTATTGATGTTTATAAACCCCGACGTCATCCATATGCTCATTGTTTTTGGAATGAAGTTGTTTTAAAAAAAGGGTGTTTATATGTAGTCGGGCTTCTAAAGTCCGACTACATCACTTTTCTCTCTTTACAAACACTTGCAACGCGTTTACTAAAATGCGATGCCTCTTCTTTGACATTGTTTGGGTTCAATAAGATCATTCTTTGCTTGTAGAATGACATTGAAAGCCCGATATTGTTCCTTAGTTGGTGTTTTTATTAGAGAAGGCATTGTTGTGAATGCATGTATAAAGTCGGACTTTTGAGGAAGATTTTCAAACATTGTTGCAACTCCAAATGCCTAGCGCTTGCATTCATGCTTGCGAACCTTGATCTGAACTAAGGGTTGATGTTTTTGAGAGGCATTTTCACTTGCCAAGTGCTGGGAAAAGTGCAACGTCGTCATCTAGGGAAAAACCGATTCATTTGTGTGCTTGCATTGCTTAAAACAAAGCAAGTTTCTCCTCCAAATCACCGTTTTTGAACAAGAATGCAAGTCAGCTCGTAATGCATGATATGAACCCCAAGTTTGGAGGTTGAAAGAGTCTTTGGAGTTACTACATTCAAGCATTTTGGTTTTTTAATCTTGGCCATTTGTCAAGGGATTCACCATGACTGAAAATGCATTAATGAGGAAGGGATTTGGCCAATTTTTGCTTGCCTATATAGCCATGATTTGAAGATCATTCCCTAGATTCGAATCAGCAAGAATTTTGGGATTTTCTTCAAATTCAAGATAACTTTCTCATTGCATTTTTGGTTTTTCAAAAGAGGTATGGCTTTCTTTACTTGCATTTGTTCTCCATTTTTGAAGAGTATTTTATGAATCTTTTCCCTTTTTGCAAAGTACCTAAGGTTTTTTTATATGTTTGTGCCTATGTTTTTGCAAATCATTTTCAGATTTGTAAAGGTTTTTGTCTTTGAAATTTTGAGTGTATTGTTCTCATAACAATACGAGTTCTTTCCAAAAATGATGTAAGTTTTTCCCCCAAAGCAAGAGCTTCAAAAATGTGTGTTCTTCCCCACTTGCAATCGGATTTCAAAACCTTGATTGTGAGTCCATTTTGCCAAGAAGAGGCTAAGTCATTCTCTTACTTGTAATCGGGTTTCTAAAACTTGATTGCGAGTGTTTCCCAAGCATAAAATGAAGACTCTTTCCTATTCGTAGTCGGAGTTTAAAAACCCGATTGCAAGCAAAATACCTTTCGAAATGTACTTGTAATCAGACTTAAAAACTCGGATTACAAGCAAAAGTGACCTTCCATTGTGTATATATGCATTTGCGCATAAAAGCCTATCATTTTGACACCAAGTGCTTATATCTCATTCACCTGCAAAGCGCATAAAAAAACTCAAAATTCCTCATTGGCCCTATTTTGTAGAAGGATACAAAGTGAGAACAACCACATGACAGAGCCATACAAGGAGGAGAAAAAGTGATGGAATGATTTAGAGTATAGAATGCTTTCAAGATAGAGATGGAAAGAAATGTTGAAAGGATGCTTTTCCAATAAGGGCCACCCTGATGCAGAACAATCAAGGATGTAGGTTCCTGTACCAATTCAAGGAGCATATCAATCATGGAGCACCTTGTAGTAGCATGAAGGCCAACAATAGGATGATGTAATAGGTGTCATGTATTGTCAGACACTTAGAATAATTTTCATTATGTATTTGTAGTTTCATTTCAACATATTACATTTAATGTAAAAACAAGATGTAATTGCATGTGATAGAAAGTTATAACATCTAATCACATTATAAGTCAACTGTAGGTAGTTTGTCGTTGAATAAGTCTTGATTAGTTGGGTTTCTCCCTCTTTTCGCTCTTAGCTCCTCACCTATAAGTAAAGGAGGGTGCTCTTTGTAATTTTATCTTTTTGGACTATAAGAAAATTTTGCCAGTTTGTATATGCTCTCTAAAACTTTGAGCTTGGATGTAGATTAAATTACTTTCAATAAAAGAGGCAACTCGCTTTCAAACTTTGTGTTGATTAGAGGTGTGATGTGATGACATTTTCTAGATATTGATTTTGAGTTTTGTGCTTTCGTTCAAAAGGGATTTGAGCCCAATCTTGCAGACTTTGAGCTGCATATTGCGTTTAGAGTTATAATTTGGTTTTAGGTTTGATCTTGGAGACTTTGGGCTGTTTATCAAATCTAAGATTAACATAGGACACTCAAGCAAGAGAATAGCTTGTAGACTTTGTGCTGCTTCGTTTTATTCGTTTGTGCATGCAAGGTGAAATACGCATTGGAGACTTTGAGCTGCACGTGTGTTTTATTCTTGTTCTTAAAATCTCATAAGGAGCCATGGAAAGACTTTGAGCTTTCACAAGTTTCTTGGTTACATAAAATGATGGTATGCCGAAGATTATTCTTATGTCTAATCTTCTGTTTATCGAAATTATTGCTCCAATAGATACTTTGTAAGTGAGTTACACTTTTGCTTAAAGATTGTATTGTAATAGTAACATCTATTCTAAAATAAGAGAATAGGATGAATGTCCCGCCCTAATTTAGCTTAGTGTAAATAGTAGTTAAGTGTTTTGTTGATTCCAGTAGCAATAAGAGGGGGGAGCTTTCCCTTAGAAGTAGGAGAGACTGCATCTCACATGTTGTGGCTGGAACTACTATTTTGCAATTGATCCTTAAAAATTGTTGGTTACAAAATATCCACCCAATAGAGGGTTATAAGAGAGTACCCGATGAAGTGGAGGAACTTGCCGGTTCAGGATGCTACTTGGGAGAGTGAGCAGATTTTGCAACATCCAAAGTTGAAACCGCTTGGGGACAAGGAATTTTTGGGAGGGAGGACTGTAATATCCCCTCTCTAGGCCTAAGTATTTGTTGATCGTTAGCCTATTATTGGTTCCTCCATAGGCTAATACGTGTAGTTAGGGGGACTCTTGGGTTAGGAGGCTTTTTCGTTCCTTCTTCCTTTTGCTTTGATTGGTTTCAAGATTTTTTCTATTTTTAGAAAGTTCCTATTTTTAGCTTGATCGATTTCCTCACATCATGCAACAATGACAATTTTTGTAATGTCCCTTCCTTAGGCAGTGTAGACTATAGCAGAGGTTGGCCTATAATCAGGGGTTCCCGTAGGTCAACAGTATGGATAGGGGACCTATACAAAGGTTTGTGGAGCTACACAGGTGCTTTATAAGACGTTTTGGGCAGCCTACTAAATTTTAGGAGGGATTCCTACTTTTTAGGGCTTGATTGGGAGTTAACCGAAATGCATCAGGGAACCTCCTAGATCATTCTAGAGATTTTGGTCAGTTCGTCTGCAGCATTCAAACATCATCCTTGGACTGGTGGCATTAGTCAGATATCAGTTTGGAGTCCTGATGATGAGTTTATGAATAAATTGGGAATAATTAAATTATTGCCTAAAGTTTGTTTTAAATAAAATAATAATAAAATGATTTAATCAAGTCACTTTATATTGTAATAAAATATAATAAAATGGTCCCCTTGGCACACTTCCCTAGGCAATGGGAGTTATAAATTATTATTGAAAAGGGGCCATATCTTTATTGCATAATAATGCCTAAGAGGTTTGAACCTCTAGCAGAAGAAATAAAGTTATTAAAATAAATAAGAAGAAACCCTAATAGGTATGGCTAGGGTTGGAGGAAATAAAATAACATTTGGGAAGCCATTTCATTCGTTCAGAAATGATTTCTAATTGTGCATTTTAGAGGTTGGAGCTCTGAGAAGGGTTTCTACAACACATTGGTCTTCCAGGAACAAAAGCTCTCGGGAGATTTGAGAGTTGGATGAAAACCCATATCTCCAGGTGACATGATCTAGTATAGATCAATTTGGGCTTCGGATTGGCATCGATTTTGGTAAAGAATTTCTCAGATCAGACTGGTTAAGAGTAGAATCTATATCAGATTGCAGATTGGTTGTTTAAGACATCATATCAATCATTCTCTAAGCATTCAGACCCAACCATACAGTTATAGGAATTAAATTTGGATAAGAAACCTTGGATCAGACTTGAGTAGGGCATATATCAGTTTCAGATTTGCAGATCTGAGTCTGGACGACAAATTATATATATTCCAGGCTTCCGTAACCTGGCTGTACAACTCCAGGTAGGGTCTACATCCATTCACGAGTGGACGTTAGGGTATAATAGTAGTCAGCATAAAATCAGAGTTTACAGTGGGATGACAACAACAAATTAGTGGCAGAAAAGGAAAAATCAGAAATTGCCAGGCAAATCACCTCAAGCTTCCTTGCTGTTGTATACTCCAGGCCGTACAGTACAAGTACAGGTACGTGGACATGCATCTTGAATTAAAGAAAATAAAATTCAGAATTTAATTCCTTGTTGGTATAAATTATTTTTGTTAGTTTCATTTTAGTATTTTGGCAAATTTTAATCTTTGCATTCATCATATCCAAAAACAACAAAAAAATTCAGAAAACCTTGAAAAAGACGAAAAAATCAAATATTGCAAAAAACACAAAATTCAGTGAGGAACCAAGCAAAGGTAAAAATTTCAGTGGTTAGACGATTGGGGGTCTTTCAGTGGTATCAGAGCTTGGATCTTGTTAGCATGTTGGGTGAATTTAGAGTTGTGTACTTTCGTTTGCTGTAGTTTTCAGTTAGACAGTGTGACAAGTCATCGTGGAAAAGTTGCTTAAGGATACACAAGTGTGTAAAGAGTTAGAACAGTCACAACAGAAGATCATCTGTCAATTGCAGCGATTGAATGATAAAATTTCAAAGAAATTTGGGCATTTTGATGAATCATCTCCATCTATTAGAACAAGTAAGAGTCCATGTCTTACCAACGAATAAAGAAATTATGACAAGCTATGACAAGTATTGCTCTCTTCCTCAAAAGATACAGGATATGCTTTCTTTCTCACAATTCTTGTGTATAACGGATGAGGATGAAGATGACTTGATGTTTTCAAGTCCATACCAGCAGCAAAAAACAAAGGAACTGCAACCAAAGTCTCCAGAATAATCTCGGAGGTCCTCTGATGTGTTCTGGTCAACTCCCAGTCAATCCTTAAAATGTAGGAATCTCTCCTAAAATTTATAAGACTGTCCCGAACTGCCCAAAACGGCTTATAAAGCCTCTACGTAGCTTCACAAACCTCTGGATGGGTCCCCTATCCATACTACTAACCTACAAGAACCCTTGATTATAGGCCAACCTTTTGTGTAGTCTGCACTGCCTAAAGAAGGGACATTACACATTCAGTGTTCCATTTGGTTGATCATAAGTGTAGTTTGGCAAATCTATGGGGTATTTACTATTTATCATTTAATGCCTACAAAGCACTGATGTTTTCACTGTTATGCATTTAATTAAATATTTTATTAGTGGCTTTGGTTATGATGCCCAAATATAAAGTCAATGAAATGTTTCAAGTTTTAAATAAATTGCTAAGGCTAGGGGGGTGTGTGATTTAGGGAGTCATATTAAACACTAGTAATATTAAACAATATTCTACTTTTGAGGATATAACTTTATTGTGTATTGCCAATCATAAAGCTTATCATGCATTTATCCACCAACATATAGAAAGGAAATAAAATATATCATGTTTGGTGATACTTACTGTTAATTGCTCACATTTACCAAAGGTCGTTACAATGAATTCCATCCTAAACACGATATAGATCCAAGTACATATTTAGAGTGTGCAGATCATCCATAAAGATTAAGAGTTGTTCACACCATCAAATCAAATAGCTTAATTCAACATCATTGCTAGATACAAGGTTAATAAGTTTTGTGAACTCATTCATTGCGATGTCATGACCATGTTATCATGCCCTTATTTCTTGGAAGGGTAGACCTCACTAGTGTCTAGAGGCTAACATATACCCTTCTATACTTATCATTGAGCCAAGATGCAAAGTCTTGGTTTTTAGGACACAAGCATTGATTATCTTAGGTCCATCAAGGCTAGAGGCATTTGTGTACATTCACATCATAGATAGAGATGATAGCGACTCTAAAAGTTCATCCATTATTGGAGTTGATTTTGGTAAAGATGAACACAACAAACTTGAGAGTAGGCAATCTTGATGAAGATGGATTGCCTTTCATTGGCTAACGTATATGGATGGGACATATTAATTGGAAAGTTGAGTTCACCATTATTTGATGCATATTTCAGTGTCAAGTTAGAGCTTACTAAATAGGGAAGTATGATCAAGTTTTGGAACAACCCCGACCCTCGGAGCTATTACCTAAACCCTTTATTGATTTGGTCTTGGAAAGTCTTTTCTTAAGGATCGCCTACATACCCACTTCTAAACAAGATCGAAGTCACAAGTAGTTCTCCCAAGATTTTAACTATTAGGATGAGTACTTGCACTTTCCCAAGTTATGATAACCTATACATATGCTATACATGACAATTTTCTCCATATACATCAATGAGGTATAGCCCTCAAGAGTTCCCAACCTTGATAGATAGTTTCCCTAAATAAACCAAGGACAAGCTTAATGAAGGAAATGCAAATAAAATAGATTGCCAATATATTGATTTCACTCTAGTAAACCAATTCAATATGTTAAGATGCTACATTACTTAAGAACGAGGTTTCTGAACTACTTCTACCTACAATGGTCCCAATTACTAACCATTTTTTTATTTAGCTAATTGTAAAATATCACCATCATAAACAACATACTTGGACATGAGAATCTTTTAAGGACATGTTGCCTAGACATTTTTACACTCTAAATTTTAAGCTTTTGTGTCAAATCCAATGTTTAGCTTTCTGACAGTCCTCCTGGTGAGTGTATATGTGGTTATAGTCCAAAGCCTCTATTTATGAACTTTGTCATAGGTTGTTAAATATGCACCCCATTTGCATTATCATTGAATTAATTATGAGCATCAAAGTCCAAATGGTCACGCCTCATCACAAAATCAATTTCAGTCCTAGTCAACATATTGTGAAATGTCCTATATGTACGTATGCTTTGTATTGGCAAAAACGAAAAAACAATTAAATCTTGAAAACTACAAAGTGTCAAGAGAAACAGTTTAATGGGATGTCTCTGGTACCATTTTGAGCAATGTGGCCAATTTTTATGAAAACCCATTTTACCATTTATGAGATTTTAATACTTACATTTTTATGAGCCTATTTTTAGACAATATTAAAAATCTCATTCCTAGTTTCTCGTCATGGATAAATATAAATGGGTTATAGTTATCTCAACTCCCTTGATACTTGGTTAAAATTTCAAAGCCAAATCATTTACCAGCCAACAATTATGATTATTCTCCTAAACTAGGTTATTAATTTTTAATGAGAAATATTTAAAATTATTTTTCAAAAATAATTTTAAATATTCTTAATTTAATTTAATTTATTTCTCATTATAATGCTTTTGGAGGGAAATAATTAGAAAGCCTTTAATACATTCCTCCCACGCTTTGCCATGTTCACATCATAGTTACCCCAGCCATTGCGGATAGTGGGATGGCAGGTCAGGGGGACAAAGGGCCTCAATTTGGGGACATCGAGGGGGTGGGGGCGTGTGGCATTTTATATACTATATTATATACATATAGTACTTAAAATGCTAGTTATGAAAATAATATATGTATAAGACATTGAGTGTAAAAAACTAAATAGAAAAATTGCAAATACCAAATGCTAAATACTTGAGCATTGAACAATGAACATTGAAGCTTTGAACACTGAATATTGAATTACTAATTAGAAATCAGAAATTAGAATGCTAAATAAAATTGTCGAATCAGAGAACATACAATTTCTATTATATCAAAAATATCATAAAGATGATTACAATGAGTAGCATGATATTAAAACAACTACAAATTGTCAAAATGTGGTGAAGGGAGGCCTCTAATCATCCCTCAAGGAAAACTCCTCATCACTGGATCTTGGTAAAGTGGGTTTAAAAACATCAACTTGATTCAACATGATTTCCCCATCAATTTCTTCTTTTGTTTTTAAATTCGAAAGTGGGCTCAGGGGGCAGCAGCCCCTAGTGGGGTCAAGGGGCAATGCCCCTTGCAGGGTCTTGGGGCAGCGCCTAGGGCATGCTCCCAAGCACATTTTTCCTCTTGCGTGGCCTTTGGATTCTTCGTTTTTGAAGCATTTTTCTCCCAAAATTGACGTGTTTGAACTCCCTTGGAAATGCAACATTTTAATGTTTTTGTGTGCAAATCGAATGGAACCAAAAACTAAATTTAAAAACATGCAATTTATTAAAACCTTTTTAAAATTTGTCGGCCACTGGAATGCTTAGACATCCCCAGAATGGTTGATGGATGCTTGTGCATCCCCCTAACTGTTCTGGGAACACCGGGACATCCCCGCATTTTGATGGTGAATGGGCGGCGGTGGGGAATCTTAGGAATGTCGTCCCCACTTCCCAGGGATGTCCCCGTCTTGGGAACGACTGGGTTTAGGGGCGGGGATGCGTCCCCGGGTTACACTGGTTCACATCCTTTGAAATTTCAATTTTCTAACCTCCAAGAGAAATGCTCAAATATTGAGCAATCCTAATCTCTAACGCCCTTTTTGCTCCAAAATATCAAATTTCAAACTGTTTTGCTCAAATAAGTCAAAATCCTAGATCGCTCAAATATTGAGTGATTCTAGGCTATAATCTTGACTTTTGTTCTTTCTTTAGTTTGGGCATTTTAAAAATTGTTTCAAGAACTGTGTAACCATTTTTCAAGAGCCTTGAAAGGGTTGGAAAGTTGGAGTCTTTTGCAATGCTTTCCATTATTTTGGTACTCGTGCTGAAGGAAACGTTTTTGATGGTTTTCAGTTAGAGGATAAGCACAAAATAGATTTGTTGAGAAGGTTTTGGAATTTTTAAGGAAATGCAAATGACAGGCATAAGGCTAAATTTCAAAATCTTTACCAACTTCCCCCCTGTTCCGTACTAGCAATGGGAAGTTTAATAATTGTATATGGGCATCAATCAAAACAACATTTTTCACTACTCTCTATCCTGCATGATAAGGAATGCTTTAGAACATGAACATACAAGAAACATTAGTATTATGGATGTTTCAAAGAAATACGGGCTTGATTAACATAAAAATGTTTGACAAGTATTTGTTGACAGGGTTTTAGAAACTTTTTGGAAAATGGTCTTGTAGATACACATACAAATTGTGGAAGCATACAAGAAGCACTTGAACTATTCGACATAATATCTCAAAAAGGATGTGTCCCATCGAATCATCCTCAAGTCATGCTCCAAAATTGGGAGCTTTTGAACAGCCTATTAATATCCAGAAAGTGCACAAAGTCTTGCAGGTTTACTGGATGAAGATTGGATTGAAGGTCATCGAATGGTGCACAATCATGTTCACCAGTCATAGGGGGCTGATGCAAAGCGGCAATAACTTAATGATAGAGAATCAAAAAGAATTATTTGCCAGTCACCATAGTGAGAAGTTAACAATTGCATTTGGCATTGTTAAACAATGCCCATGTTCTTTTGAAGATTACTAGTGATGCTAAATGAAACAATCTGAAAAACAGACTCACACTTTAATGGTGTGCACAGTATATCATTTCCAAACATTAATAAAGGAACATTCATCAAAGCATAATAGAAAGAAATCTTTGTCAGATGTTTTAGTTATGAATGATCTGTTAGAAATGCATGCAAAATGTGGAATCATAGACCATGCCTAGATTGTTTAAGAAAATGTGTCAAGGCGATATCATCTACATAGATGAAATGAAATGGTTGCAGATTGCGCACCAAATAGATTTTGCAGCGAAGGTCTCAAGCTACTTGAATTCTAAATAAATGAAATGAAATGATTGCAGAATTTGCGTAAAAAGGATTTGTTGAAAATGGTTTTAACACTTTAAAGCAAAAGCAAATGATAAGCATGTAGCGCATTTAACAAATTTTCCTATAATTTTCACTGCTGCCCTCCAGACATGTATGCAAATTGTGGAATCATATACAATGCCACTGAAATATTTGACTGCAAACCTCCAAGATATTTCATCTCATGAAATGTGGAAATACAACAAGATAAAATCAGTTTATTGAAGCGGCTTCAAAAACTTGTAAGCAAATAAGTTGAGGCAAAACTTTTGCAGCCAATCTCTAAATGTGGGTTTGGTTGTTGATAAATGCAGAAAAGTAGAAGATTTTTGTCCGAGGTTGTAATTACAATTGCCCACCTTGATATACATGAAAAATGAGGAAAGGAAAAATGCATGTGAATTGTTTTCACACAATGTCTCAAAATGATGCCATCACTGCAGAATATGCACAAAATAGTTTAATTCAAAATGTCATTACAAAATTTCAACTGAATGCAATGACAGGTGTAAAGGCCAATTCAACAACTTTTGCCTGCATCTTCCCTGTCTGCGCCAAAGGCAGGAAGTTTTGGAACAATGTTGAACATTCATCAAAGCTCAAGCATAGAGGAACTTGGTTAAAACGTTGTTGTTTCAAAGACACTGTGAGCATGTATGTGGAATGCAGTTGCATAGACGATGTACTTTTTATGTTTAACTAGATGCTGGAGTCCAATTAATGTGGAAGCATAAATTTTGTGCAGCAACTAGTTGACAAAATGTCTCAGATAAATATGGTTTTATGGTGCCAGATTGGAAGCTTTGAAACAAGTGTATACAACAAATGTATTTATTGAACATGTTTTAGAGACTTTCAAGCAAATGCAATCGGCTATTGATAAACTGGTTCCATGAGCTTTGCTAATTCCCTCTTGGCCTGCATAAATGAAAGCCTTGAAACAAGTTGCATACATCTACAGAAGTATAACAGAAGCTATTCTATCGAGAATTTCACCTAATATTGTAGTTGTAATCACCCTCGTGAACATGCATGCAAAAATTTGAACACATAAACAAGACATTAAGTATTTTACAAAATGTTTTAAAGAGATGTTCTCTCCCATGCTTATGCAATGATTGCCACTTCTGCACAAATGAATTTTTGAATTGACTTTAGAAAATTTTGAGAACATGTAGTTGACAGGTGTAGAACCAAATTCAACAAAATTTTCCCATATCCTCCCTGTGTGTGTATAAGAGAGAGAGAGAGACGTAAATGCAATATTTGCACAAAGTATATTTGTTGAATTGGCCTTGGAAGCTTTCAAGCAAATGCAATGATCACAGGATTGATACAAAATGGATTTGTTGAAAAGGGCTTAGAAATTTCAAAGGAAATGCAATTGCCAATTTGATAGAATGCTTCAAAGAGATATCACCTCAAGGAATAAAAAGAAATGATTTCAGAATGTTCCAATTGATGATGACATAAGTGACTTTAAAGATACACCTTCACTAAAAGATTTTATAGCAAGGAAGAGTCGAGAGACTATCCTACGGGATTTGACTGGAACAAAATCACCAATGGTTCTTTCTCGGCTTCATACTTATAAGGATCTTTCAGTGACAATTCTTAGAGCATTTTCAGAACATGAACAGGTGAAAACACCTGTTGACATTGGTTCCTGTTATAATTTATTATCAGAACATGGTGATGATAATAAATTTTGTTGTCATTGTTTTCCAATGAGTAAGAGTGTTGCAGACTTAGACATGCATTTGGGACAGCTAAATTTTTCTTGGGACATTCTTTCATGAAATAAAGAAACAAAACATCATGCCAAATGATATTGGATATACAATTATAATTTGTGTACTTTGGAAAGCGATGGATATGGGCCAACTATGTAATGAAAGTATACAACTTTTCATATCACATATTGTGTCAAAGGGATTCCAAGGAATTGCTGGCAACATACAGGGAGTTTTATGATGGTGGATAGTCGACAAAGTTATGCAAGATATCAATGAAGGATGTTTAGCCAATCTTGATGAAGTTGAAGTATGTTTCCTTGAAGGTTAATTTGTTGATGGAAGAATGATACTTGGATTGGACGAAGATTCAGTGCCACCTCTGCAAGATAAATTATTTGATTTCTTTCTTAAGGTTTTAAGTTTCTTGTTACCTTTTTTTGTAAAGTGACTTATGTCACTTAATGCTACCAAAAGTTAGATAATAAACCTTATTTTTAAAAAGGTTATGCAAGACATAACTATATAAGGTTTATTATATTTCAAAAAGATAATTAAAAAGTAGTTATCTATCTAGTTACAAGGTAGTTACTCTCAAAAGCCTATAAATACAAGGATTTTGTCCATACTTTGTTCCTAGGGATTTTTGTAGTTGTATATTTTCAAAAGGATAACAAAGAATGCACTTGTTTCTTCAATGCGTTTATCAGTTATTTTTATCGATTTCTCCTATGCTAAATTGATAATCCCATTGTGTACTTATTCAATCTATTGGTCTTCAGTCCAAATGAATATGTAAATGATGAAACACATACCTTGGTATCTTGGTTTGAAAGTGCTAAGCCAACCCGTTTCTTCATATGTGGAAATATGTTTTGCTTCTTTCATCACCATTGCATGTCTAAATTTATCTTGTGCTTAAACCCCATTTTAAATTTTTATCAGTCATGAAATTCTATGTGGTATTCCTATGTCTTCCAATAGGGTATATGTTATCCATTTTCATTTAGTTTTGTTCTTTCTGCTTTTTGTACTTTTAGGCTAGAAGTAAACAAAATCCTAAAAAACCCCCATCATACAAGGGAGCTGCCCCTCTGAAACACAGAAGAAGATTGTAGTTTCATAGCACTCTCTCTAACTGTTGGCGCAGTTGTCACTGCTCTTTGGGCAAACAGTGTCAATTTCAGAGAAACAATCGTATTGACAAATCTATTTAACAACATGACAAATTGTGCAAACCAAATACATACCTAGAGATTATACATAACAACATAGTCAATATAAAATAAATCCGGACATATTAGAGACATGACAACAGTAGTCTAAGAAATATCTTTGCATTGTAATAATAATGCAAAGTCCTGATCTGGCTCCACATGATGTTATTCCGTAATATGATTCAAAGGTTTCAAATACCATATCCATATTATATTATGGCATCCTTCCTAATTGCAAATAGATCATGCATCTGCAAGACCATAGAAAAATCATCTGAACTTTGACAGACGTATGTCAATACTGAAGTCCCACTCAAGAGAGTTGGCAACATTATATCCATTACATCATCATATTAAGGTATACACTCTATAATATCAGTAATGATAATATTCTTATTCTTCCAATTTCATTTACCCTACGATGCAACCCCATATTGTCATAATAGTCCAATTCATGGACTAGACAATGTTTACACTTGCCATTTATGCTAAATATGACCTTAATGGTCAGTTGTAAGTGATTCCATAAAGCAGCAATAGGTTTGTGAATCAACAATTACACTCATATTTTAATGGTCATAATACACATAAACATCTCAAACTCACAACACATTGCCCAATATCCAAAGTCATGTGAACAGCTAGCACCTACACACAACAGCAATATAGTGCAAGGTCCTAAAACCCTGATGAATTGTCCACACAATTTAGAAAGAAATACTTCCTTGACAAGGCATTGAGACCCAACATGCTTATGAACACATAACTAATTACTAATGTGTAATACTTTGTTTGATCACCTAGACAATTTTGCAGTTTAACATCATTATCAAGCAGTCATAAAACTGCTATAACTTCCTCATTTCTCCATAGAATTCAGAACTTCAAAATGTTTTTGAAAGCTAAGAAGAGGGAGTATAAAACCCAAAAAGGAATTGAAAAGATTAATCGAGATGTGAGAGTAGTATAAAATACCAAGTATTCTATCCTCTTTCGAACAAGGAAACTTCAAATGCTAAACAATATAACAATGTACAATCAAATGAAGCAACCCCAAGGTATACTGTAATATCCTTTTTACGGAACTCAATAATTTTCTGATTCATAAGGAGTATGTGATTGGGTTGAAATTCTGGACTGACTGATCCGCCTCTAAAATGCTAGCAAATTAACGGACTTGGTGGCATTGAGTGAATTTACTTGTTTTCAAAACTCTACTGCTCACTGTTTTCGTATACCTTCTTTTCCAGATCTCAACATATAATGCACAAGTATGAATGAAATATGTGCATGCAATGGTGAATATTGAATACTACAAATTTGTTTAACATAAACCATCCAATACACAGCAGTAAAGAATGAGCAGTGGATTAATATCCCAAATGGAAGAATGAGACTTTAGTGAACACTATTTTATTAATCCGCAATTTCCAAATAGCTAAGATGATAGGAACGACCAACCGATAATCCCAAGCTTGGTTGCGGTTGACAAAGACTCTCCTAAAGCTGCAAACTGGTGCTGGTGAATCAAGCATGTGCGCGTAGCACTGGTGTGCTAGTCTACCAAGTGTGTGCACGTATGCTCTGGTGTGCTGGTCTAAGCGCGTGTGCGTAGGCACTGGAGTGCTGGTCTCATTCACACTTGCCAAACCCGAATGGTGCATACACTGCTGTCACGCAACTGCCGTGCAAAGCATACTCCCTCCTCTAACACCCGTGCTGACTAGAAAACGGAGCCGAGACTATCCCGCGTACAGGGAGTCCGACTCTCACAAGTTATGGACCCAACCAAATGTAGCACGTCAAGGTGAGGATGCCACCAGGGGTTTTTGTACGTGCCTCCTCTAATACACTGCAAGCTCTCCATTACCAACACGTGACTACGAACTCCAGTGATGTGAAGCTTCCACGCTGGCAGACTGGTATGACTGAAAGTCTTCCACGAATTTTAGATTAGTGACTGGTGCTGTAGTTTACAGTGATGTACGGTGTCCACCAGTGAATGGGAATATGTATATGTACCACTCCAGAAATATGACATAAGTTCAGTCATTCCCACAACTCCTCATACCACTATGCTGTTATTCGCAATATCAGATTTTTAAACTGAACATACAGATGTATTTGCTCTTGCTGAAAAGATGCTGGATAGATTAAACTTCTTCTTACCAATAAATCCCAATGTGAAACTTGTGTGATTCCACCATTAATGAGGAGCTGGGGCTACGTCCAACCTCTCACAATTTTCGAGGGTTTGCATCCTTGGGAAAGAACCAGTCATGTGAGTAACCAGATTTTATATTTCTTGTTTTCTTTTAACAATTCATGGTGCTTTTTCCGAGGTGTACCTTTTGCTTTTATAACCTCGAAGTGAGTGCAAGCACACAAAATTAAGCCATGTGGGATAAAAGCTCACTTAAGTCACTTTTATAAAGTAAAGTAACTTTAAAATATAAAGTGACTTTATAATAAGACATAAAGTGACTTTATAACAACACTTTATAAAATAAAGTGATTTGACTTTAGAAACAGAGTCCAAATAATAAATATTTGCCCACGCAAACCTGTGATTGGCTGGCATCCTCCGAAATGAAGCCATCAACCTATCCGGATGGGTAGATAGACTAATCAGACATCGAAATGGCCTACTGCTGGGAAGGGGACATTACAGTCCTCCCTTCCCGGGATTGCTTGCCCTCAAGCAATCTCAATGCTGGATGCTGCAGAATTGACTCACCCTTCCCAAGTGGCATCCTTGTAAGGCAAGTCCCTCCACCGAATCAAGTACTCACGGACAACCCTGTTCCGCAATTTCCTCTCCCTAACCTCAATAACCTCTGCCGGAACCAAAACTAGTTTACCCTCCTCATCCAGTGGGGGTAATCCATCTGAATACACTATCTGTTGTCCGATTGCCTTCTTGAGGCAAGACACATGAAAAACATTGTGGATCTTGCTATCTGATGGAAGCTCTAGCTCGTAAGCCACCTCGCCAACTCTCCTTGAGATGCAAAAAGGATCATAAAGTCTAGGCCTGAGCTTCTCTGACCTACTCTTCAGCGAGCTCTGCCTGTAGGGCTGTAGGCGAAGGGAAACCATATCACCTGTCTCAAAATTCTGCTCTATCCCGTGCCGATCAACATACATCTTTTGCTGATTCTGTGCCCTTTGAATGTTCTCCCGGAGAGATTTGAGAATATCCTGATGATCCTCTAACCAATCTCTCGCGACCGGGGCCTTGCTGTCCTGTAGAGCCAAATCTATGAAACAAAGTGGCTCATTGCCATAGAGAGCTTGAAATGGTGACATGCCAATAGTCATGTGGTATGTGGAGTTGTAGCAAAACTCCCCCAAGTACAACCATCGAACCCAAGCTCTTTGGTTTTCCACGACATAACTCCAGAGGTAGCCTTCAACCCATCTGTTCACAATCTCCGTTTGACCATCCGTCTACGAGTGGTAACTGGTACTAGGAGTCAACTCAGTGCCTGCCAACCTGAATAGCTCCTGCCAAAAGGTGCTAAGGAACTTGCTGTCCCTGTCGCTCACAATGGTCTTAGGGAGACCATGCAATCTAAAAACCTCGCAAAAAAACAACTCTGCTCCCTGTGAAGCTGACCAATCCACGACGATAACAAAGAAGTGAGCGAACTTGGTGAGTTTGTCGACCTCCACATAAATACTGTCCCTGACTTGCACTCTCGACAAACCGGTGATGAAATCCATCGATATACCTTCCGACTTCTGAGTCGGAATGGGAAGGGGCTGCAACAACCTTTCCGGATGCTCGTTCTTTGACTTGTTCTGCTGACAAGTCTGGCACTCTCTGACATGCTGGAGTACGTCGTCATTGAGGCCCTTCCATGAGAACCTCTCTCTGACCTGCCTGTAAGTTTTGAAGAATCCTGGATGTCCTGCTGTGGGCACATCATGAACAACCCTCAGTATCTTAGCCTCAAGCTTAGAGCTCGACACTAGGTAGATTCTGTCCTTATAAAGAATAATGTCATCCACCACCCTATACCTGCTATCCGGAGACTGTCCATCCAAAACCTGACAAGCTTGAGTATTCTTAGAATACTCAACCAACAAAAGAGATTTCCAATCAGCAGAAATCTTTGATAATACACAACAAACCGCTACTGAGGGTCTCTTGGAGAGTGCGCCAGTCATGATATTATTCTTCCCCTTGACATACTCGATGTCGAAGTCATATGCTTGAATCTTATTGACCCACTTTTACTGCCTCTCATTCAACTCCTGCTCCAGGAAGTAGCGTAAGCTATTATGGTCTGTTTTGACTGTGAACTTGCCACCTACCAAATACTGTTTGAACTTAGCCAAGGCGTGCATAATGGCAAGCATCTCCTTGTCATAAGTGGAATAAAGTCTCTTAGTATCCTTGAGTTTCCTGCTCTCGAATGCTATGGGGTGCCTATCCTGCATCAATACTGCACCAATCCCATTCCCCGAAGCATCACACTCTAAAACAAAGGGGTGAGAGAAGTTCGGAAGAGCTAGAACTGGACAAGTACTCATGACAGTCTTGAGCCTGTCAAAGACTGCCTCAGCCTCATCTGTCCACCTGAAGGCTCCTTTCCGAGTAAGATCGGTGAGGGGAGCCGCTGTTTGAGAAAATCCCTTAACAAACCTCTTGTAGTAAGAACACAACCGAAGGAATCCTCTCAAATCTGATACATTCCGCAGTGGTGGCCAATCCTGAATTGCTTGGATTTTCTCCTAGTGCACCATAACTCCATCCGCCCCTATCACATGCCCCAGATAGAGAATCTCAGTCAATCCAAATTCGCACTTGGATTCTTTTGCAAATAGAGACTGACTCTCCATAATGCTCAGAACCTCATCCAAGTGCTATAAGTGCTCTGCCCAGGTCCTGCTGAAGACCAAAATGTCATCGAAGAATACCAGGATGCTCTTGCGCAACTGCATTTTAAAAATGTGATTCATGCAAGATTGAAATGTGGTAGGTGCGTTAGTGAGCCCAAATGGCATCACTAGAAACTCGTAGTGTCTGTAGTGGCATCTGAAAGCTGTCTTATGGACATCCTGATCTCGAACACGTATCTGATGGTAACTAGATCGAAGATCAATCTTCGAGAAATAAACTGCCCCATGCAACTCATTTAGAAGCTCATCAATCGTGGGGATGGGGTACCTATTCTTGATGGTTCTCTTATTCAGTGCACAGTAATCAATACACATGCTAAGAGTGCCATCCTTCTTCACCAAAACTACTGAAGAAGCAAAAGGGCTGGAACTAGGTTTGATGTGCCCCATGTCTAAAAGCTCTTTAATCGTTTTCTCAATCTCCTCCTTGTCGTGCCTAGGATGACGATAAGGAGTGGTGATTACGGGCTTGGCCCCCTCCTCCAACTCAATGATGTGCTTGAAGCCCCTGTCTGGAGGTATACTTGAAGGGATGTCCTCAAAAACCCGTTTGTGCTTATCAAGCACATCCTGTATGTCAGTGTGAATTTGCTGCCCTGAATCCAGTGAGGGTCTGGAGGATATGAAGCACTGGGCTGCCCACTCCATGTTGCTGTGTCTGATGATGGCCTCCATCTTGTGAGTTGAAACCACTCGTGATCCACGATCCGTCATGGCCTTAAGTGTAACCAACTGATCACCCTACATAAACTCTAACTGTTTCAGCTGATGATTGATGGTATATCTCCCTAGGGTCTGTAGCCATTGCATGCCTAGGATGGCGTCAAGACTATCCAAGTCAATGACGTAGAAATATGCGTCTAGGAGATAATCCCCAAAGTGAATTTGGAGTCCTGAAATCCTCCCTGTGTAAGTCAACAAATCTTCCCCTATGGCTGCTCAGAATCATCATTGGATACCACCTCAATGTAGTGTACTTTGCCTTTCCCAAGGCACTTGTGATTTGGAGCCCAAGGCTCTCTGCATGTGAAGCACAATTTCTTTCTTCTTAACTCATTCCGAGTTTCGAAGTCAAGTCTAGGGGCCGTGCTTTTATTCTGATTTTTTTTTTCTGAAATGAAGATCCCTTAAAGGTTTTCTTCGGTGGCTGCAGGATGGAAAAAGGTGAGTCCAAATCGTGTGCTAACATAATAGCGTCATCCAGTGTGCTCGGCTTGAGGACTCTAACCAGCCCTCTGAATCTGTCCTGAAGTCCCTCAATAAACAACATTACCTTCCTCTTCTCTGCCATATTCGGAACCATGATGGATATCCTTTGAAACTCATCACTGTAGTGGTCTAAGGACCCACTCCGCCTCAGCTGGGCTAACTCCCTGTAGTAGACCTCAATGTCCTTCCGGTTTAAGCGAGTGATCAATTTAGTGCTGAAGATCTCGTATGATTCAATCAACCTGTGATCCTGGGTAATGAGGCCATGATGCCACCAATTATAAGCTGCACCCTCTAATTGCATGGTTGCGAACTTAATCGCCTCCGTCTTTGACATGGGTTTTAGGGTTGGGAAGGTATCTAGCTTGTGAATCCAAGCTCTTGCGAAAGTCTTGCCGCTGCCATCAAAAGTAGGGAGGGTCAATTTATTCATAGCATGTTTTAGATCCATGTTCGGACCCTTGGGCCTCCTATCCTGCTGTACTGAACAAAGGTCAAGTCATCCTTGACTCTTTTAGGTAAGATTTCCCACTCGTCGTGTGCGGCTACAACATTATCCGGGAGTTCGGGTGCTGCCTTGGGTTGGGCTACCTCTTCCTCGGCATTATTCCTTGTGAATGTGGGCATAAGGGGCCTATTTGTAGTGCGAGTGCCTGCTCTAGCAGCTCTGGATGACCCTGCTACACTATTACCACCATTGTGATGGCTCTGTGGCCTCCTGGCTGTCACTGTCAGCTGCTGGATAACCCCTGTGAGTTGGTGTAACACATCAGCGATTTGGTCCTGTCGCTCACGGAGAGCCCTCATTGTTTCTCTGACCTCTCTATCATCCTCTGCCATGCCTATACCTCAAGTACCCTGTTCAAAAATAATATACTCGTTTGTTTCGGTATGGCTGTCCTCTATGTCAACCTGTACTGAAGGCTCTGGATGTCCTTGTTCAGCTCTGTTGTGACTAAAGTTATGCTGCCCATGCCTGTTATGCATGCCTCTACAACATTGCTAAAATCTGAAAATAAAGCGCACTAGGCTAGCAAGACCATTGGCTCTAATACCACTCTAATACCCTTTTTACGGAACTCAATAATTTTCTGATTCGTAAGGAGTATGTGATTGGGTTGAAATTTTGGACTGACTGATTCGCCTCTAAAATGCTAGCAAATTAATGGACTTGGTGGCATTGAGTGAATTTACTTGTTTTCAAAACTCTACCGCTCACTATTTTCGTATACCTTCTTTTCTAGATCTCAACATATAATGCACAAGTATGAATGAAATATGCGCATGCAATGGTGAATGTTGAATACTACAAATTTATTTAACATAAACCATCCAATACATAGTAGTAAAGAATGAGCGGTGGATTAATATCCCAAATGGAAGAATGAGACTTTAGTGAACACTATTTTATTAATCCGCAATTTCCAAATAACCAAGATGATAGGAATGACCAACCGATAATCCCAAGCTTGGTTGTGGTTGATAAAGACTCTCCTAAAGCTGCGAACTGGTGCTGGTGAATCAAGCGTGTGCAAGTAACACTAGCGTGCTGGTCTACCAAGTGCGTGCACGTATGCTCTGGTGTGTTGGTCTAAGTGCGTGTGCGTAGGCATTGGAGTGCTGGCCTTGTTCACACTTGCCAAACCTGAACGGTGCATACACTGCCGTCACGCAACTGCCGTGCAAAGCATACTCCTTCCTCTAACACCCATGCTGACCAAAAAACGGAGCCGAGACTGTCTCGCGCACAAGGAGTCCGACTCTCACGAGTTATGGACTTAACCAAATGTAGCACGTCAAGGTGAGGATGCCGCTAGGGGTTTCTGTACGTGTCTCCTCTAATACACTGCAAGCTCTCCTTTACCAACACGTGACTACGAACTCCAGTGACGTAAAGCTTCCACGCTGGCAGACTGGTACGCCTGAAAGTCTTCCATGAGTTTTAGACTAGTGACTGGTGTTGCAATTTACAGTGATGTACGATGTCCACTAGTGAATGGGAATATATATATGTACCACTCCTGAAATATGACATAAGTTCAGTCATTCCCACAATTCCTCATACCACTATGCTGTTATTCGCAATATCAGATTTTTAAACTGAACACATACATGTATTTGCCCTTGCTGAAAAGATGCTGGATAGATTAAACTTCTTACCAATAAGTCCCAATGTGAAACTTGTGTGATTCCACCATTAATGAGGAGGTTTTAAATAAAATTCAGAAGAGATGAGTTTTAGGAGTTTAGGCGACTTCTAACAGTGCAAGAAACTATTCCTGACTTGGTTATACCAAACCAATCCTTGCTTCACCAATAGGAAATAACTATGCAAATATGGTGCAATCTTCCCAGGGTACGTTGATGATTTTCAAATCACTTATACACATCAACACCATAAGACATGCGAATCAATGAGCATCAAGCAATTGAAGTTAAGTTTTGCAATGAGTTTAGATTAATGCATTGCCACTTGGAATCAATAAATTACAAATGGTATGAACATAGAGGTTTCACCATTAATCAACAACAATGTCTTCCATTTAACTATTCAACTTGATGCAAATAAATCTAACTACTTGAGAAGCAGGAAACCATTCTAATTCCCAAAACAACACAAGTATTCACCAATTTTCAATGAATTTGGAATTATTCTGGTAGTATCACAACATTAATTTCACAATGAGTTTCTTCTCCCCTTACAAATGAAATGAGCAAGCCTTTATATAGACTTCTCAATTACAACCAAGGGCCTAGATTGGTTCAAGTTCAATGGCTAAGATAATTCATAGTAACCCTAATTAGGGTTTGCTAACTACCACCTAGAAACATTAAATGCTAACCAATGAAAACAAAGCATCCTCCATGGGCAAATAGGGAAATTCCTTGCCACATAGGATCATAGCAAACTATCTTCTAGAAGCATGTTTCCTTTATCCTTTACCTTGGCAAATTTAATGAATTTAGGCCATAATGATGATTTGGAATTATTTGATTGATTGAAAATGAGTGGCCGTGACATCAGCTTGTATATCTTGGAATCTTTCTTTCTCATCACAAAGAAGTCTTTTGCACCTTCAACAATATCTCTTGATACTCAATATTTCTTTTGAAACTACCTTCCTTAGACTTCATTGTGCATTTGATCTTCATGGCGATCTTTAGCTTTGATTGATTATCTTCTTCATCTTCCCTCACTCTTGAAGTGTTTGTCCTCATGTTTTTCCGTCTTGGACATCCTTAGCCTTGATCTCCTTCATACATTTGGGAGGTCCTTCTTGTGGTAATGTTGTTGGCATTAAGTGATGATAACCGATAAGCCTGCTACCGGTACTAGTGTTGTCATTGATTGGCAAAGAAAGTATAGAGACTTGTCATCTCTAGAACCAAGGAGATCTATATGAAAGAAGGATCACTATATAAAGCCTTAGCCACTGGGCTATGTACACAGCAAAGGAAAAGAGGATTCCAGCATTAGCTAAGGACCATGCTACAACCAATGTAGACAAGTATAGATACAACTAGTGTAGACAAGTACAGACAAAGCAATAAGCTAACCGGTGTCAACAATTACAACCAAGGATGGTGCAACCGGTAAGCTAAGCAAGGGACAACAAATCGAGGAAGGTGCGACCGGTAAAGCAAGGAAGGGACAGGAACAGGGACTCTTACTTGTTCACAGCACGAAGAACTGAATTCAACCGTAACTGGTATATTAATGACTCTGGTCATGAACCGAGGAAGTCATAGTCAAACTAACTGTTCTAACTAACTCTTTGACTGAGATTTGCTGGTCTAAATCTGGAAGTCTTTGAGTTAAACTGACGATCTGTTTGAAGCAAGTCTGGAGTTTTTAAAGCCGAGATCTGTGGCTTTAAAATTGGTGTTTGGATTGAGGCAAGTCTGGTGGATTTAAAGCCGAGATTTGTGGCTTTAAATCAAAGTGTTATCTCTTGTGAAGGAAAGTTGCTTGACGCGCAACTACTGCTTTCTTCATTAGACAGATAAAGCAAGGGGATGCATTGGATGTTTGCTCAGTAAACTGGTACTTCACTAAGCACTGTATTTGATGAAGATCTAAAGTTAGGTCATGTTTTAATGAGCATAATTAGGGCCAGGACCCTATATATTCTTCTGACCAAGGCAAATAGAAGTTGCCTTCATTCTGCCAGAGAAAAGAGTGAACCTGAAAAGCTTAAAAGAAGCTAGGGTAAATTAGAAAGAGAAGTAGAGAAAGAAGTGTGTGCAGAGAAGCACAACAGTAGTGGAGAACTCACCTGTTGCAACCGGTGACGATTCTTAGCTGAGCACAAACAGAGATCTTATCAGGCTATGCAAAGCCAATTGTAAAAGGTCAATCTCTATTGTTTTCTAGTAACTACATTAGTTAAATCCCAGTGTTTTGGGTGGACTCTAACAGGTCCCTTGTATCAAATCCCTTAACCGGGTGGCATCTTGTAAGGTGCTCAAAGTCCTCTAACAAGGCAGGCACTAACCGGCCTTATTGTAATAAATCCCTTGACCGGGTCGCATCTAACAAGTGCGTTTTTATCCTTTAACCAAGAAGGCTCTTAACAGGGTGTACTCCAGAAGAGTACAAAATTTGTGAGGTTTCCTCACACCGTGGTTTTCACCCTAATTGGGTTTCCACGTGATAAATCTGGTGTCAGTGTGTGATTGTTTGCTTACTGTTATTATTTGCTTAAATCTGCTTGCTTGTCTGCTGTAAGTTTACTTCACCGGATTAAAAGGAAAAAGTTTAAAGAGGTGCTGATTCACCCCTCCCCTCTCAGCACCGGTTGGAACTGACAGATGTCTTCTTTATCTTCATCTTGCACATGTTGAACTTGATATTGTCTTCGATCGATATCTTGAGGTCTTGTATTTTCTATGTTGCAATGTCTTCCCTTTGATGCACTTGTTGAGTCCTCCATGTTGTAATAACTGTCATGTTGATCCTAGAAATCCAAGGATTTTGTAGCATCTTTCACTTATGGAGCGATTTGATTCCTTGTCATATCCACGATCTTGAATTCCTTGTCATCTCCATCTGGAATGTTATCCTTCTTCGAACTTGATCCTTGAGCTAGTCCTCCTTTGTTCACTTGATCGTCATCTTCTATCATGATCTTCATTTAATCTGAAAACAGAGTAAATACCTCAAATTATAACCTTGAACAAAATCTTATGTTAGTGAAATATGAAAAATTTATGCTAAGACAGTTTAAAGGAAATTTCATGATGATCATTCTCCCAAAATTATTAAACAATAAAATATCATCAAAATGTTACTCAAATGACTTGCAAACCCTTCTAAAATATGTAAACAACTCTTCATTTTTGGAAATGCATCAGGTTTAAAGGTGAACATTTTGTCTTTCCCTTTGATTTATTCCCAGCAAGCTGGAGATTGCCTCAAAATGTCTTATAATGTCTGGTTTGAATCTGAAAAAAACGCTCAATTCTGATAATGTTCGCTCAAACCTAGGGCAAAAATTGTTTTCTCTGATAAAAATATCCTCTTTTCTGATCTAATTTGCATTCTTCATGGGAATTTTTCACCTTTCCACACTTCTTTTTTTGAAAAAATCTGACTTGAATTCTGCTTGTGCTGGTTATAATTTGCCTTTTTGGTTTGTAAATTCGGCTCTTGCTGAAGTTGTTGATATTTTCCGATTTTCCTTAACAAATTTGCCCATGTGTGCTTCAATTCACAGCCTTCTCTACTAGATATCAGGTAATTTTGGTGAGGTTTGCTAATATTCACCCCTTCGGTTTGATTGGCTTTAATCTGATGTGATTCTCCTCTGGGTTGATCCAATTCCTTCTTTAACGCTTATACAAATCGCCTTTAATCCCAACTTTCGCCCCTATTTGTTCAAGTTCGCACTTGTCTAATTCAAATCTTTTTTTTATTTGATTTGAGAGTCGCATCTCTTGGAGTAGAAGGTCAGCCTAGCCTATCAATTTTGCAAATTTTCCAAATTGGCTTCCTTTATTTTATTTTTGCATTTTAAATTTTTTTAATCATCTCCATGGATTTTTTTCATTTTCTAAATTTTAATTGCCATCAAGGGTGGAAATTCGACCCCTATGTGGATCTTTTGGGTGTAAATGAGAGGGGTTTGTGGATTTTTTGGGTGGAAATGGAGGGGGGTTGTAGATTTGGAGGGTGGAAATTTGCTTGTCATGGAAAAATACGGTGGAAAATTGATGATGTTGTGGACAAGGAGGGTGGAAAATTGAGTCAGTCTTGGATAAGGAGGGTGGAAAATTGACTAGCCCTTGCAATTGTAGGGCGGAGATTCATCTTGCTCATGGAATTAGAGGGTGGAAACTAGACTAGGCCTTGGAAAATTTTGGGTGGAAATTTGGCTTACTCATGGAATTTGAGGGGGTAAATTAGGCTATGCCTTGGAGTTTTTGGGTGAAAATTTGCCTTGCTCATGGAATTTGAGGGTGGAAATTAGACCTTGTCTCGGAATTTCGCAAGTGGAAATTTGATAGGCTTATGGAAAGTATGGGTGGAAATTCAACAAAACCATGGAATTGTGGGGGGAAAAATGGGGTCCCCATGGAATAATGAGTGGAAAATCAACCCAAGCATGGAATTTTGACAAGAGTTTGCATATTCGCGTAGAATTCACTTCTCAATTTTTTACTTTCATTTTAATTTTCCATTTTTCTTTCCTTGTAAATTTTGATGTTGAATTTCAATTTCTCCTTTGGTGTAAATTCCCTAAATCTTGAAATGTGAAGGGGAAACACAACTTTGACAAGGAATAGTGAATGGAAATTCTGTTATTCCTAACCGGTCACTGAGAGGGGGGGCAGGGGGGGGCGGGGTGACTCAGCGAATACTATTTCTACCTCAATTAAACCTTGTATAAAGATTCTTACTGAATAAACATAATGTAATTAACCATTCATAAACAGAAATAGAAATACGCAGATCAACACATCATATATACGTGGAAGCCCTCGGTTAGAAGGAAAAAATCACGGTGAGATAGAGCTCACAAATTCACTATTGCAGTAATAAAGGTGCCTTGTTAAGAGCTTACAAAGCATTTGTAAGAGTGCTACCCGGTAATGGGATTTGGTAGAAGATCGGTTAAGATCTTGACTCTGTTAGGAGTTGCTTTGTTAAAGGACTTTCAACACCAGCTAAGATGTTAGCCGGTTAGGGGATTTATACAAAGAACCTATTAGGGTTCACCCTAATAGAGGGATTTGAATACGCTTTAATAGTATAAAAGTAATGATCTTAATTGACACTTTTTGTTTGATTAGATCATACCTGTTATCCTTTCTGCTCTGCTTGGGTGTTGAACCTCTCTGCCTTTCACCTCTTGTGACCATAGCTTCTCTCAGAAGGTATCTCTCTCCTACTCTGTATTTTCAACAACTCTTTTGTTTCCTATGACCCGTATTTATAAGAAATTAATCTTAATAAAACTCAACTCATAGTATGGCCAAGCTGTAAACTCATCCATAAATCATGCAGCAAAAAAACTTTGCGAGATGATTTTGAGTTTACCTTGAAACATCCGCGTAGAAATAAAACTAACTCCTGTTAAAAAGCTAACTCCAGTTCTAAATGGTGGATGCTCCGTATAATCCGGTTTTAACTCAGACAGCTCCGCATAATTCGGTGCAGATTATTATGTAGTCAACCGGTATCAATCTTACACCCGGTTGTCCATACATCCCCTGTATGTACTATAAGACCGGTATCTCTTGCTCTGTTTGGTCCACCGGTACATATACTTTGTTTGGTCTACAGGTGCCTATAAAGGAGTATGAGTGGTCTACTAGTGCATCAGTGGGAATGATGTTTGCATCTAACTTAACCAATGACAACTTAAATATGCCAACAATCTTCCCCTTTGGCATTGGTGGCAAAACATCACTCTCTCATCATAGTGAATTCCCTGTCCTGTAGACTTCCCCTGTGCTTGTGCTGCCTTTTGCTCAGTAACTAACTCTACTCTGTATCCTTTTTGTTCTTCTGCCCCCATCTGACCTTCTGACCTTTTCTTATGTCTTCTTCCCCTTTTTCCCTCCATAGGACAAAGGGTTATGCTTTACTGACTGGTTTACATCTGTAACTTGGTGAATATGTCCTTGTAAACTTTCTTCGCTGTATGAAGAAAAGAATTCCATTGACCAGTGACATGTTCTAGATTTTTCTGTGCTGCTTTTAGCGATACAATTATGTTCTCCATGTCCTCTACAGTCTTGTAGTCCGGTTCACTGATCAGATTCTCAGCTTCTGTTGCATTAAATCAAATGTTGGGGCCATAAATAATTGAAATTCAATAAGATCTTGGATTCGCTTAGTTTTCTCTTCAGATGCCTTTCTCAAAATGAGAGCTAGGCTTGTCATTTCCCTGTTGAAATCTGTTGCAGATGTGTTCTTTATATCAAACTGGGAAGACAAAACTCCTATGTCTTCAGAAGTCTTAGATGACTTCTCTGTGATATCTTGCACAAAAGTATCAAAATTTGAAGTCCTTGTCATTAGACTTCCTGCAACTTGCAACTGTTGCTGGAGTACCCTTATATTGGTAGATATTGTTACTTTTATCTCTTCAACCTGTTTGTGAAGAATTTCTATTCGCTTCTTCTCATAGTGATCAATGGCAACTGTCTTTGGATCGGTGACATCTTCTCCTATAGCTTGCGCCAAAATCTCCAATAGATCAATGACAGGTTCATCTTCATCAATATCTGCATCCGATACAAAGTTGTATAGGATGTTCTTAACACTGGTGAGGACCATGTCCTGTTTCCTCTTTGTGAGCTCCTTTAGTTGCCTAGTTGACATTTTGCTTATGTCAACTACAGTCTCGCTAACTTTGCTCTTCTTGGCCTCAGTTTCTGCGGCAAAGGTTAGCTTCCTCTTAGATGAGGATGAGCTTGGAACATCGACTGGTTCCTTCTGATTCTTTTCTTGCTCAGGTTGCACTTCCTCAGGCTTTTCTTGTTCAGTGTTGACAGGTACTTCTTGTTCTTGTTTGTTCTGTTCTTCTTGATTTTCTTCTCTTCCCGGTTGTACTTCTTCCTCCAGGTGGACTTCCTCTTCCGGATGTAGTTGCTCTTCCGGTGGAACTTCCTGTTCCGGTGGTGGCTCAGTATGCTGCTCCTCAGTTGTATGTAGCTCACCCATAGCAATTTCTTCTTCACCAATTGTATTGTCAGTAGTCATCTTGACTGATGACGATCCCAGTACTTGTTCCTTTGGTAGAACTTGTTCTTCCAGATTCACCTGTTCACTAGTTGTTTGTTCTTCACGAGTAGTGAATTGAACCGGTGGTTCCAGTACTGTTTCAGGTTGATCTTGTGGACTTGTTGCCTTGAGAGCACTGAAGTCATATTGTTGCCAGAAATATAGTGTCTCTTGATAGACTTCATTCTCATAACCATTTACTATCTTAGCAACTCTGTTCTTTGTATCCAAATTCATGGATACTTCCTCCTTTAGAAGTTTAATAGTTTCTTCACTAAGACCAGGTTGTACTTGTGTCAGTGTCTCCTTAACAATTCTACTGTTTGTTCCTAGACGGGTTCTCCATTTGTTCATAACAACGCCACTATCATTGCTTGCTTATCTTCCTCTCCTAGCACACTAAACCATTTAGCCGCATTGGCTACTTCTCCAAAATCCATTACTTCATCTACAATATCATTTACTGTCATAGTGCAAGCCTTACCTTTTTTTGGAGATATAGGAATGGTCGGTGGAACCAAATCGCCACCTCTGTCGTCAGTGATATCGACGATGTCTTTGACTGGTGGCTCAGTTTTCTTCTGGCATGCTTCTTCTGCCTGTTGTTGGGTTTGAAGAAGTTTTGTCCATGTTGCCACACCTTCCTGGTGAACCTTGTCAACTTCTCCAACAAGCATTTGACTTATTCTTCTTCTAGTCAAGAAGTTTTGCTTGTGTAGTTCTGCTTGATGAGTTGCCTCGCCTAGAGTTAAGTGATTCTGAACTTCAAGCAGAGCCCTAATCCTTAGCTCCTTTTCTCTTTCCATTGAAGCTTTCCATCTTGCTTCAAGAATCTCTTGGAGATCATCAGGGACAACCTTATGAAGTTCGGTAGTAGTAAGATTGAACTTATGAATGCAATAGCCTACCGCTTCTCTTTTCCTCTTTTCTTCTTCATTTGCCAGTTCATATCTCCTTCCAACTGATGCCATACCACCTGAATTCTTTAACCTTGCCACAAATTCATCAATTGTGGGTTTTCTCACTCTCGGTGCATCTTCCTTCACCGGTTTAGTAGGTTTCCTCTTGTGGACCAGAGGAGTTGGGTCTTCAGTTTCTGTTTCTTCACCTTGAGCGCTGGTCGCTTGTTGTGCTCTCTTCCTTTGAACTTTGGGTTGATCTGCTACCGATTTCTTCTTCGGTGTAGGGGTCCTTTTAACATATACATTCTTTATCGGTGCCTTTTTCTTCAGATTATCTTGCATCTCTTCAAAGGTCCCAAACCGGTAAGCCGACAAGTCCATATTACTATCTCGTAGGGCATTTGCATATGCCTTGGCTGTTTTTGCAGAGATTTCATAGCCCAGTTTTGGAGCATACCCGGTTCGCGGTTCTACTGGCTGAATGATACAGTGATCGGTGGAGACCAGGAAACACACCTCGTCTTTGGAGGAGTCAACAATAGTTGACTGAACCCTTTCCCTGGCGTGCATTCTTAGCCGGAATGCCTCGAAGTAGTCAGTCATGACTTTACTGAACTGGTTTCCCAGTTGGTTGGCCATATCACTGATCTGGATCATGATTGGTCAATCGGTTTCCCAAGTCACCTTGCCTATTCCCGGAAAGAAGTTAGAATAGTAAAAGAACATGCATACCAGTAGGGTTCCATATTTTAGGAACTTTTTGATGATACCGAGCTTCTTCAGATTCTCAAAAATTTGTCCTCGAAGCATTGCGCAAAGATCATACTGCATGTTGTCGTGCATGACCCGGTGAGCGGCGTGAATGACTCCCGACACGCTATTCAGGTTGCTTGATTGATAGATTTTGTAACCTATCACAACAGATGCAAACCTAACTCCCTCATCTTCAATGTGATTGATGGTCATTAGTCGACTATCAGATTTTGATTTTGTCAATTTAGTGACCACAACATTGGAGATGGTTCTAAGGGTGAGGGCTTCCCCTTTGTCGCTGTACTCGGTCACTCTATGCAGGTCCTCCTTGGTGATTTGAGTGCTTGCTCCTTTTGCAAGCCAGAAACTAGGTTCATGTACGCGACTGAGAACTAGTCATATCCAATCTGGTCGGAAAACGGTTGGGTAACATACTCCATTTATCAACCCTGAAGATACTAGCTTCACGTATTTGTCTTGAAGCTTTCCGTCAGTGCACAGCGAGAGGTACTCGCTTTGGATGAAAGTTTCACCTAGTTCTTGTTTCGCATGAATCAAAGTGGTGACATCTTCAGTCATTATAACTCCATCTGGCACAGATGACAGTGCACCAGACATGTCATTTTCCCTGTTCTAAACTGCCATGATGTCGTAGACAGGTCGGTCGAATTGATTACCTTTAATCAACTTGGCGACAAATGATGATGATGCCATTGTTATCAATCGGTTTACACAAAAAGTTGCTTGATCGGTCTTACAGAAATATCTTATCGATGATCAAAGCACGAGAATATTACTCAAGCATAAAATATTGTTAATCACAAATCGCAAAGTAAAAGAAAATGAGTAATCCTCCTTTCTTTATATAGATTTAGGGCATAACGGTAATTACCAAACGGTAACTATTTGTTAACGACTATAGCATTAATTACCTTACCTAACCTTTCTTTCCTTTTATGCCAATCGGTATTCAAGCTTTTACCTGTTGAACAAACCCCGGTTGATCAACACTCACCTGTCCGGTTATACTTACTGACTGAGTGAGTTTGATACTCACTAGTCCTACCGGGAACAGTAGACGGGCTACCGGTTCCCTCTTAAGCCTTTTAGGCTCAGTTTGGTGAAGAGATATCACCATCAACAGATGATGATCTTCCCTCTGTCTTCTCTTTAGCAGAGCTCTTTGATTCCTTTTTGAACCATATCTTCTTGACTTCTTTCTCGGTCTCTTTTCCCTTGTCCTTTTGATTGGGAGACAAGGTCTTCGTCACCGGTTTGACCGATCCTCTTCTTTTGTTCACTGGCCAGTTCCTACAATCCTTGGCCAGGTGTTCGATTTTCTTGCAGGTGTAACAGACTAGCCCGGTTGCCTTCCATGGATATACCCTTCTCTTGTTAGGTGAATGACACCAGGAGTCATTATGGCTATGCATGCCACAGTTAGCACACTTGGTTGTGCTTCGGTTCTTATTCCTCTTTGGGAATATCGGTCTCGGTGGGGATTTGAATGCCATTGTTTTGGATCTGCATTCATCAGCTTTGTGTCCAAACTTGTTGCATGCGTAGCAATAGCCTTTGAAGCTTCCCCTGCTTCCATTGGACACACTGTTGGTACGAGACTTGCATTCAGAGGTCTTGTGGCCATACTTGTAACAGTTTTTGCAGTAACTGTTAGTTGGCTTTACCGGTGAATTTCTGCAGTTACTTGTTTTATGGCCCGGTTTACCATAGTGATTGCAAGAAGTGTTGAAGGTCTTTTTACCCTTTTGTTCCAACAGCTTCTTCTTTTCCTTCTTGCTTTTCTTGACTCCAGATGACTCATCTGTTTCCTTGGTGTTTTGCCGGTGAACCCAACTCCTGTGGGATCTTTGTGCTTTCTTTGAGCCTTAAGTTGCTCATGAAGGTTTACTGAGCTTTCATTGTATCTTCTGAGTGTTTCATTTCTTTCTTCGAGAGCTTTCATTTGTTCCTTCAATTGATACAACTCAATTGCTAGCCTTTTGTATGCATCATCTTTATCATGACAATTCTTTTGCATGTTGGCATTTTCTTGAGTGACTATTTGTATGTCTTCTTGAAGTTGCATAATGACAAGCTCACTTTCTCTTACTACTTCCTCTGCCAGATTTCTTGCTCTCTCAGAGGCTGTTAGTGATTTCACTGCAGTGTTTCTTTCATCTTCAGCTTTCCTCTTTTTCTTAATCAGTTCAGTCATTCTTAGGGCATTATCTTCTTGCTCCCTTTTTAGGTTGGAGATCTGATCGGTTAGGATTTGGTTCCTCTCCATAAGCTCAGAGACTGCCTCGTCAGCTTCATCTGATCTACTTTGCCCAGAGAGTTCATCAATCATTTCATTGCTCTCACTCAACTACAGAGCTGACTCCTTTCTTTTAGCAAGGGATCTTCTCAGCTTATTCTCAAGAGAGGCAATGATTTAATTGGCTTCCTCAAGCTGCTTCTGATACCTGTAACCCTCTATGATCTTTTTCTCAAGTGGTTAAGCTTTATATCTTTGAGAACCTAAGGCTTTGATACCAATTGTTATTCCTAACCGGTCATTGAGAGGAGGGGGGGGGTGAATCAGTGAATACTATTTCTACCTCAATTAAACCTTGTATAAAGATTCTTATTGAATAAACAGAATGTAATTAACCATTCATAAACAAAAATAGAAATACACAGATCAACACATCATATATACGTGGAAACCCTCAGTTAGAAGGAAAAAACCACGGTGAGACAGAGCTCACAACTTCACTACTGCAGTAATAAAGGTGCCTTGTTAAGAGCTTACAAAGCACTTGTAAGAGTGCTACCCGGTAAAGGGATTTGGTAGAAGATCGGTTAAGGTCTTGACTCTGTTAGGAGTTGCCTTGTTAAAGAACTTTCAACACCAGCTAAGATGTTACCCGGTTAGGGGATTTATACAAAGAACCTATTAGGGTTCACCCTGATAGAGGGATTTGAATATGCTTTAATAGTATAAAAGCAATGATCTTAATTGACACTTTCTGTCTGATTAGATCATACCTGTTATCCTTTCTGCTCTGCTTGGGTGTTGAACCTCTCTGCCTTTCACCTCTTGTGACCGTAGCTTCTCTCAAAAGGTATCTCTCTCCTGCTCTGTATTTTCAACAACAACTCTTTTGTTTCGTATGACCTGTATTTATAAGAAATTAATCTTAATAAAACTCAACTCATAGTATCCCCAAGTTGTAAACTCATCCATAAATCATGTAGCAAAAAAGCTTTGCGAGATGATCTTGAGTTTACCTTGAAACATCCGCGTAGAAATAAAACTAACTCCTGTTAAAAAGCTAATTCCAGTTCTAAAGGGTGGATGCTCCGTATAATCCGGTTTTAACCAGACAGCTCCGCATAATACAGTGCGGATTATTATGCAGTCGATTGGTATCAATCTTACACCCGGTTTTCCATACATCCCTCGTATGTACTATAAGATCGGTATCTCCTGCTCTGTTTGGTCTACCGGTACATATACTCTGTTTGGTCTACCGATGCCTATAAAGGAGTATGAGTGATCTACCGGTGTATCGGTGGGAATGATGTTTGCATCTAACATAACCGATGACAACTTAAATATGCCAACAAATTCACCTAACTTATGGAATTGAGGAGTGGTAAAATGGAGTTTTCATGGACAAACTTGGTGAACAATCGATCTCCTCATGGAATCTAAAGGGGAAATTTTCTCTATTCTTGGATTTTCCTTGCAGAAACACAAAATTCTAGTTTTTATCCAATGATTTTCATTTCCTTTTCTTATTTCCCTTTCAAAATTAGAATTTCCTTTCACTTCTTATTTCTTTATTTTCCAAGTGTTTAAGTTATCACTTCTCACACCATTTTGCAAATTTGGCCCTTAATCTCCACAAGACTTGATTTCACACTTTCTTTTCTTTGCTCAAATCCTTTATCCTAAAGCCTAATCTCTCATACTTCGTTACAAAGAAGAGATATCTCTTGATACTCAACATTGTCCTTACAACTTTGACTTACTCTTCTGAAACTATCTGCTCGTGAATGATTGTGGTGACTCGTATTTCCAAATTGCCTCATCTCCATGAATGCTCACCTTCATCCTCATCCGAGACTTCAAAATTGCTGCCAAACTCATAGTAACCTAAGCAAACCACTAAACTACCAGGCAAATGAGGGGGTCCCCATTTGGAATGGGCTGATGTGTGAAAAGGTCACCGTTGGATGGTAACTATTATGTTGGGCGGAAGTTTAACAAGTATATGGATTTTATCAACATAAATGTCTATGTATAGCATAGAAACAAGACTCCGACTCGACGTGGACTCGACAACGCTAACCCAACTAGAGCGAGTTCCTAGAGAAAAAACATCAATTTCTAGTGAGTCTCGCCTAGAGCGAGATCCTAGAGAAAAATACCAATTTCTAGTGAGTCTTGCATAGAGCGAGTTACTAAAGAGTCTTGGGCCCCTAGAACTTGGCTAGGGTCACTCGGCTTGGGACTTGCTAGGACTCTAAGAATCCTAGAGAGTGTTGGAACTATGATGTATAGTATGGTTGTGAAGCCTATCAACA
Organism: Chamaecyparis obtusa; assembly: GCA_027943335.1. Classification (NCBI taxonomy): domain Eukaryota; kingdom Viridiplantae; phylum Streptophyta; class Pinopsida; order Cupressales; family Cupressaceae; genus Chamaecyparis; species Chamaecyparis obtusa. The sequence goes on along the minus strand of BSBK01004699.1, from coordinate 812,605 downwards.
TAAATGTCAACGCATAGCCTAGATAATTATTCTTAGTTGCTGGTAGTGAATAATTCAAACATAAATACTATCTTAAGAAAGTAATGTATAGGAGTGTACTCAGCTCTATGGACAATGTTGAAAATACTTCTGATGTAGTTGCTGAAATCTTCCTATTACAATTGCTCTACCTCCTCCTTTGCTAGCACATTGTCTTTTTCTTTGACTAGGGTTCAAGTTTGGGTTGTTTATCTTCTTCAAGAAAAGGGAAAGATTTTCCTTGCAAGTTGTCTTGGCTGGGGGACCTTGGCACCATAATAATGCAAAAAGAAAACATTAGCAACTTAATTATGCATAGAACAATTGTTGAAGATGATAGGGCTGGTGGTGATGCTGTTTTATATAATGCCACGGGATTCCTTTATTCTTTATGCTTTCATGGATGTTGTCATGTCCCCTCCTTAGTTTGACTTTCAGAGTCATGAGAGTTAGCCTATCATGGGAGTCTCGTAGGCTAGTAATGTTGGACAGAGACTCACACAGGATTTTCAGTGGACGGGCATGGCATCTCAGGCAGTTTTGGGCTTGTTTGGAGCAGTTCCTTGATTTTAGGAGGTTTCCCTAAAATTTAGGAGGATGTGGCAGTTTCCAGATATGAGGTTCCTCGGGACTAGTTGATGGTTTCAGTTTCGGGACGACAGGATGAGTTCCCTAGTTTCTAGGAGCATCCCTAGATTTTAGGGAAGGGACTGCCAGTTGAACCACCTTGGCCGGTATTAGTCATAGACAGGTGACATGGCTAGTTTTGTGATTATCTGGTTGATTTGGTCTTTTGGAAGCATATAGTGAAATATTTTAATATTTCCTATGTTGGTAATTAAATTATTTATAATAAGGCTATTTATATAGCCATTTCGGAGTAATAAGGGGATATTTGATGGATTTGGGCACATATACCTATGTATGGGGGCTCGTTGGAAAGGTCTCGAATTATTATAAACTATTTTCACTATCCAAAGGCTATTTGGTGCCATGAGTTATGACATTTTGATAAAGTAATGTTTTTCCTAGACTTTGGACGACTTTAATTGGGAAAATATTATTTTATTATATTTTATTTAAAGTGCAAACTGTAATTTCCCTTTAGGGTTCGAATTGCACTTGGAAGGGGATATAAAGAGATGGAGACCCAATTTCTGATTATCTTTTGACATTTGAAACTTGTGCAAAGTTGAAGGTTCTTGGGTGGAGCGATTCAGAGGCTTGGGACGAAACCCCTAAGTCTGGATTGTTGGGAAACCTCAACAAGGATTTGGTGATTCGGTATTGGAATTGGGAAGTGCTATTCTCTGTGGCAAGGATGGACAATCTTCATAACACCATTTATCAGAAGGAAATATCATATTCAGCTGGGCGGCCAGCCTATTCCAGTTTGGGCGTTCTTCCAGAGATAGCTCGGGCTTGTGCTTTGGGTGCCATTCCTTCTTAGCAGCCAACGTATTGCAGTTTGGAGATATTATAGGGGTTTGTGGCAGCAAGTTCTTCATCTTTGGTGATTGCCAAACACTTCTACAGTTGGCGTCAAGTTCTCTGTGGACAGCAACAAATCCATTTGATATATTTATTCCTTGAATGCGAAAATCTGAATATTATGCCTGGTACGATTTGAATCATTCTCAGATTCTTAAGTAATTTAATATATGAATGCTACTTACCATTTCTAGTTCGAAGTTATTTGTTATTTGTCATTTACTTGCATATATCTTCAAAAACACCAAAAAACTTGAAAACAAGAAAAAAGCCAAAAAAATCAGAATTCAACAAAGTCCATTCAGAGGTACAAATGCTGGTCAAAGTCTCAAATTGTGAAACACACATTAATTTACAAGGCCACCGGGATTGTGGATCTTTCAGATGTCCAAACCTTGCCTTTGCACCCATTCCTTCCAACATAGTCAATGGAAAATGGATACCATTCCTTCCTCTACTGAGTGCTTATAGCCTACAGTTTATATTAATATAAAAATATATACATTTTGTTTGATACATGTATTTGCAGAGCTTTGATACAAAATGGTATATATATTTTCATTATAATTCTTATTGAATATATATATATATATATATATGTATGTATATGTATGTATGTATGTATATTTTATAAAAGGCATATAGCCTAAACTTTTTATTAATATAAAAATATATAAATTTTGTTTGATACATATATCTATAGAGCTTTGATACAAAATGGAGTTGTAAGAAAACTCAAAATACTGTCTCCTGAGCCTTAAGCCAAATTATCAAATCCTAAAATCAAGTCTCCAGGATAACTATGGGGAGACAAATACACTCAATAATATATGAGAACTACTATAATATATATGAGAACTATACAAACTGAGCAATTGCTTGACAAAGAAAACAAGCTTGAACTGAAACTACTAAAAGGACTCCAAAAAACCAACTTGAAATCAAAATTAACCAGGTTAATTTGAGGATTCTTCTGCATCCTCAACTATCTTGCCTTTGTTCTTCTGAGATTGAGGGCCATCAACAACAACCTCCTTAAGACCACAAACATTATTCCTCCCCTGTTGCTGGGCATTCTCCTTTGACAACACCCTAGGGCCTTTATTAGGGCGCACAACCAACAAATGGTGAAGGGCAAAGAAAACCTAAGTGAAGTGCGTAACAACCAAAGGATTGAGGACGTCCTGCAATAGAGCAATCTTCCTTTTAAACCTTCGACAATTGTTTGTGTGGAGTGAAATTTTGAGAACATAAATCTCGCATATACAGGTTTCTCTTCCAAGAACCGAACAAGGAATAAGCCTCCAACCCATGCCTCGCCATCTAACAAATCATAAAGCTGAACTGCGTGCTCTGACTTTTCTCCACATATAAATTCTTCCTTAACAAATTGTGTTGCCACTCGGAGGAACAAACCAAGATCTTGTAAAAGGTCAAATGCACTCGAGAGGAACATATTGAGAAGTTGGGACGGATAAACATTTTGTGGCCCTAGCAGCAAGAAGCTCCTCCCTAATGATTGTTCGAATAGCCCCAAAATCTCTCCAATTCTCCCACAGAAAGATGTTTTGGTAAAATAATGAATGAATTGAATGGAATGATCAAATGATCATTTAAAGGATTACAAAGACGATGTTTCTATAAAGAAACAATCATAAACTAGAAACTATCTAATATTTACATAAGTTATAATATTGACCTTTAAATAATAAATAATAAAGATATTATGAAACATATTCTTCTAATAGCCTCCCTTAATGGTATATCTATCAACTACACCAAGTTGCCCTCCTGAATTTTACAAACTTGTTTGGACTCAGATACTTGGTGAGTATATCTATCGTCTGATGTACAGTCAGAACATACATCAACTGAACTGATCCGTCTTCAACCAACTGTTGAATAAAATGACAATGAAGGTCAACATGCTTGGTTCTCTCGTGGAGTACCCCTTGATTGTCATAGTAAAGGAGAGTAGGATCTTCTTGAGACATCTGCATGCCTAAAAGCATCCTCTGAAGCCAAATTGCTTACCAAGCTGCCTTAACTGTTCCTCGATACTCAACTTCTGTCGAGGAAGAGCCAGTGCCTACTGCTTCTTGCTAGTCCATGTGACTGCATCAGATCCCAATTTGAAAACAAACCCAGATGTTGATTTTCTATTAACAATGGAACTTGCCCAATTTGAGTTTGTAAAACCAATAAGTCTAGGATCGTGACTTTTACTATACAAAACAAAATCAGAAGTGCCCTTCACATACTGCAGCACACGCTTTGCTTCTACCCAATGATCAGCCTTGGGGGTTGTCATGAAGCGTGAAATGCAGCGCAAGGCAAAATTGAGATCAAGCTAGTAGCAGTGTGGTAAATGAGGCTGCCCACCAATTGCCTTAATGCTGATTCATTTAGCACAGGTGAATCTGATTTGGCTATCAGCTTCAACCCTTTCTGCATAGGTGTGGATGCAGGTTCGCAGTCTTGCATCCAAATTGTCTGCCAAACTTGAACACCTAAACAATAGTGTAGAAGTCCCAAGTCTATCATGTCAAAGGATTGACACAAACTGTGTTTGATATGATCAATCAAATGTGTCGAACTACCATTGATACTCAAGTCATCAACATAGACAACAAGAAGAAGAATATCACCACTAGTGTTTTTGACATACAAATTAGAATCAGATGGACTCCTCTGAAAACCATTATCTGTAAGGTCTTTGTCAATTTTGATGTGCCAAGCCCAAGGAGCCCGTTTCAGGCCATAGAGTGCTTTCACCATTCTGCACACCTGATGTTCTTTTGCAGCAACCTTGAAACTAGGAGGTTGCATTATGTAGACTTCTTCCTGCAACTCACCGTTGAGGAAAGCACTCTTAACATCCATCTGATGGACTTTCCAACCAAATTGAGCTGATAAGGCATGGACAAGCTGTATGATACTCATTTTGGCTGTAGGAACAAAAGTCTCCTCATAGTAAATGCCTTCTTTCTATGAGAACCCCCTAGCAACGAGACAAGCTTTGTACTTGTCAAGGGTTTCGTCATCTTTGTACTTGACTTATACATCCATTTGTAGCTAATGGGTTTCTTCCGTGGAGGAAGATCAGAAAGAAGCCAAGTGTTATTCTTCAGAAGACTATAATATTCAGCTCCCATAGCCTTTTCCCACTCAAGAATCCTTTTAGCCTCAGAATATGTTTGAGGCTCAAAATAACTATGAATGTTGGCCATGAGAGAAAAGTTGACTATATTTTGTTGCTTGCCCTTGTTTCTGGAAGATCTACCCTTGATGATCTTGTCAGGATGGAGATCACTTGTAGTGCCTTTTTCAGTTGCATTTTGTATGGCATCCTGATGGAGGTGGCTTTGGCATTATGTTGTGTTAGTGCCTCTATTCAGATGGATGGGATCTCTTGTGATGCCTTGTTTTGGCTCAGGATGTTTTCCTAGTTTCTTTATGTGATTGGTTGAGCTTACCTTATGCTTTGATGGATATATGCTTATATTTTATGATCATTTTGGATCCATGATGTATTGGTGCTTTTTTGATGATATGGATTGTGCTATTGCTTTGGCAAGTTGTTTATGTCCTTACGCCTGGTTGTGAGAACCATTGTGCTGTGGCTTGTTGAATACTTGATTTGGGATGCTAGACCACCTAAGACTGTGTTGTGAGTTATGTGGATTCGTTGGGGTCTTTGGTTAATTGGATTGGAGCTTGATTCTTTTAGGAGTTTTGGTGACTATTCCCATGCTATGATTGTATGCTAGCATTGTGAGAGGCACCTGGTTCAGTTTACTTTTGTGTTCATTTCTGAGATTACTATTGAGGTTATGGTGGCATATGGTTTATGGGACATTACAGATTATATGGCTTATGATGTGATTTGATGGTTTCATTGATGTATGTGCCAGTGGTTACCAGATTATGATTGTTGATCATGTTTAGATGTATCTGGATCGGGGATCATTATATATGCTATTTTGATCCGAGTTAGAGTTTTTTATTTATTTCATGACTATTTGTATTATGTGATGAGACATTGCACTATGTGATGAATTGATTACCATACATTATTTTGGCTTTACCAGTATCATTGCTGATTTAGATGTTAGATTATACTGTTGCTTACCGTTTTGATCATAGTTGCATGATGATGCTTTTAGGATGTTCCATGATGCTTTATGATGATATCTGGTGTATTTTGTATTCGAGAACATTGGATTATATTATTATGATGATTATCACTAATTTCCTATGTTATTGTTCCTTTATTGTTGATCGATATTTCATTGGATTTTCACTGCTATGTGATGTATATGCTATAAAATGATTATTTTAATGTTTTAAATTTATATGAAATATTAATTATTATGTACATTGAGGATTAAATATGGAACGACCAGTGCCGTGACATTCTAATACATACGAATGATCGCGTCACTAGAGCGTTACTGTTCCATCAGGCGTACTTTGGTTATTCATGTTTCTGCTTTGGCTATTTATAGTGCGATTGACTGCACTTGATGTGTGCATGTTTTAGTGAACATGTACTAGACATTGTCTCTACCTTAGTTGTAGGTTTGAGCGTGTCTTATCCCTAGCAGTGGCACAGTAGATAGTTTCATTGACTGTTCATGATTTAGCTAATATCGTCCCTGTATGGACGATGTATCTGTAAGTGATATATTGCACCCTTGATACGTGTGGGTAAATCCAAACTTGATTTGCATATTGTGTTATACTAGTATATGTGTCTGTGCATTTAGAATTCCCTCAATTGTCGTGGTTGAGTATAGATTAAATGCTGATTTAATTGATTTGGGGGTTAATTTTGTTTACCGGCTAATTTGTTGTAGTTGAATTCCATTTAATTGGAATTGATATAATTATTTCGAAGATATTTTTTGGGAAGTCTATAGTTTTGAGTTAATTTATTTAAGTGATTTTATTTTAGTCCTTTTTTGGCAAAAATTGACTTTATATTGGGGAAAAGATTCATTTCCTCACTTTTGGGTTTTTAGAAAATTGGATTTTGCTCCAATTTGCATTGGACAAAATCTGTCTTTTTCTCATGTTCGATCTACTTGTCGGATCTTTGTGAGTAGCAGCTTGTTGGATTTGTACCGCAATTGCTTCTGCTTCTCTGGAGCCATTTTCATTTTCACGAAGAGTTTATTTTCTATTGCCCGTTTTTGTGTTTCCACCATTGGGTGAGGTAGGGCATCTTGTATCTTTCAATTTGCTTTGTCTTTAGATTTGAAATAAGTTTCTTTATTTCTGTGGGCTGCGAATTAGTATTCCCCCACAATCTCGTTGCTTTTTGTTGTTTGTTTGGACTTGTACGAGTAGTTTATGTTTTATAAATTTGAAATATATGGGTTTTGTAGTGTTATGCTGCCCGTTTTTCCGTGTTTGGAACGGGGATATTATTGGACGAATGTGATGTTGGGCGTCTTAGAGCAAATGGGTTTTCCTCTTTTCTCTTTATTCGAAGTTTGAATTTTAATTCATTTTTGAAGGATCGTCAATGGTGACGTCCTTTGGGACTGAATTTTAGTCCATGAGCATTTCTTAGATTTTTCGTGTAGTTTGGGATTGATAATTTATCCTATGTTTGTGGCTAGTAAATAATTTATGTTTGTTGATATTGAATTCACTTGAGATTTTGTACTCCTGGCAAAGAGGCTAGTTGAGTGTGCCTTGTGCATGGACAATTTGCCATTTTCTTCCTTTTTGGACTTCTCTTGATATTTGATTGTGATTGCATCTTGACTGATGATGTCAGTGTTGAGACCGCATCACGAGCACAAGTAAGTGTGCCTTGTTGGGATCTCGAGGGACCCGTGCTCTTGGTTGAGGCCAATGGAGCTAGACTTGTATCTTTTGGTTTTGAACTTGGATTCCTTATTGCATTTGTGCTTTGTGCCTCGTGGAAATGAGATGACCTTAGGTGTTTGGGTAGTGGAGTGGAGTGGCTCTCTATAGTGGGATAGGACACACAGGGGTTGCCAGGGTAACTTGTGGAAAGTCTTAACCAAGTGAAAACTAAATAAACAAAATTGGGATAAAGCACGTTAATAAGAGTTAATATGACTACCTGGCCGTCTACAGACATTGATTGAAGGTAAGTCAGTGCCTGGCCATCCAAGGATGTTGATCGAAGGCACAATATTTGGCCGTCTACGGACGTTGATCGAAGATACATACCGAGCTTGGCTGTCTGTAGACGTTGATCGAAAGCTCGATGTTACATTGGCCATCACGTGCCATGTAATGACACTCCATTCTCGAGTCCCTGCACTAAGCCTTTGTAGTAATGAGTAGTGGCCCTTTGTACCTGTTCCATATTGTATTCTGCATCTTTGTGTTTGTATTGGGATCACTGTACCATCTCATGAGTTCTGCATTTGATCGACGTGTGTGTTAGCCATTCCTTGTGTGTGTGTACCTTATGTTTGTGGTCGGGTAACTATCTCCATAAGCAAGGTCGGGTGGGCGTGAGTGTAACACGTGGTTGGGTAGCATTGCACACCACTGCTGGGGACAAGTGTATAGGTGGTGGATTACTTCCAGTGGCAGAGTTCGAGCATGATGTGCTCCTATCCTTTGCATCTTTTCTTTTAGTGATTTTATGTATTTGCTGATATGCTTAGTAGATTAGCTTTGATTTCGATGTCTATGATTGTATCGAGTGTGTACAATCTCGATTTCATGTATCTGGTGCTGTTTGGTGTGGAGTTGTTCATGTTTAGGTTGTGCGTTCGAGCTGACACTAGTTTATTTTCTAGTTTTATGCATCTACAGGACTTCTGCGCAATTAAATCTTGATCCTGTGCATTTGTCCCTTTTTTCTGGGCATTCATGCTTTATTCCTGCACATTTTTCTATTCGTGTTCCTCCATGCTTTATTCCTACACATTTGTCTATTCCTACGCATCCATTCCTGTAGACTTGCACATTTGTTCAAGCTTTGCACAGACAGTTACTAGAATTGTGCATTCATTTTGAGATTGCTCCCTCTCATTTACAACAGTTTGTTTTTCCCTTGGGTCTGTGTAGAAATGAATTCCATGGTTAGATTCCTTGCATTGATGGGATCGTTTTCGTATATTTGCATCTCATTTTCCGTTTTGGTTCAATGACTTTAGGATCATTTTTCAATTTGGGCTTAAAATGAACATAGTATTGGATCTTGCAGAGGATAAACTTGTCTCGTCATTTGGTCACCGTGGATGACGGTTCAGTCATATCTAATAAGGTTCATGGACGTGATTCGGGTTCTCACATGGTGGCTTGAACGTGAATTGTGCGTTCTTGCTTGTATTGGGGGTTGTCATGAAACCCTTGGAATTACTTTTGAGTCTTTTGCTTGTGCATGATCATGCAATGATCATGGAATGTTTATATATTTGCTCTTGCATTGTTATGGTTGCACTTACGTTCATGATTTTATATCATTATTTTCAAAAAAAAATTGTTTAGTGCATATTTAACCCTATGTTATGAGGGTTCCTTAGTGGGGCATTACATCACTGATGGTTTTGACCCACCATTTAGGCCAAAGAGTAGAAAAACCAACATTAGATGCAAGAGGAATAATTGGAACAGGATTTGGAGGAGGTTGAACAAGAAGAACTTCATCTGGAGGAAATTCAGGTAGTGCATCATCAAATTCAGAGTCTACATCATCCCTCCCATTAGATGGACCAAATGGAAGACAAATACCCAAATTAGTAGCCTTCAAAAGCTGGTCCTCAAAATTCTGTATAGACGAGGAAAGCTAAAAAGATCCATCCAAGACAACATTGCGACTGAGGATAAGACGATCAGTGTGTACATCAATCAACTAGTGCACCTTGTGGTTGTCATTGTAACCTGTGAACATAAGTTTCTGACTCTTGGAATCCAACTTGGAGAGCTGGGCATCTGAAATCCAAACATATGCTAAAAAGACAAAGAGTTTTAGATGACTAGTCCTAGGTTTGTGACCAATCCAGGCTTCCTTAGGAGTCTTCCCCTTAACAACTTGTGTGGGAGACTGATAAGGAGATAGACTGCAGTAAATACTGCTTTTGCCCAATACTTCTTAGGAACACTCCCGTGTTCCATCACACCCCTAGCCATTTTAATTATAATGCGGTTTCGATGTTCAACAATGCCGTTCTGTTGAGGAGTGTAAGGTGTGGTATCACAAAAGTTGGAGAAAGCAGTAGAACAAAACTCCCCCCCCTTATCTGATCTAAGAGTGACTATAGGACAACCTAACTCTTTATACTAAGGCCTTAAACTTTTGAAATACTGTAAACACATTTGATTTCTGTCTAAGAAAATACATTCACTTTTCATGACTTAAATCATTAACAAAAAGCAAGAAATACCTAACACCAGTAATAGAAGATGTATTCATTGGACCACATATATCATCGTGAACTAACTGCAATACCTTTGAGGCTCACCATTAGTCACCATCCATGAATAGTGTCCTATGCTGCTTCTCGGCCTGACAAGCTCCACAAACTCGGTGATGCTGAGTCTGAATCTCATGTAAGCCAAGAACTAGATCCTCTCGAAGAAGCTAAGCAAGATGGTGAATGCTCAGGTGACCATACCGTTGATGGCAGAGATAGTTGATGGAAGATTTTTTTAGCTGCAATGGCATGCTCAAGAGATTCACCCAATCCACAAGTCTATATAGATCATGATCTTTGATGCCAACAACCACAGTAGTGTGAGTTGCATGATCAACAATTGAACACTTGTGTGAACTGAATACCACATCAAACTGAGGACTGTCGCTTAATTTGGCTCATTGAGAGAAGATTTAGTTCCATACCAGGAATGTAGTATACATTGAGGAATATGAGATTCCTTGCACCAAACTATATCTGCACATTGCCTTTGATGATAACAATATATTCTTCTCCAAAAATGATAGAATTAGTGAAAGGTGAGAAGTCTATGAACGAATCACGCCAATGAGTGCAGTGTCGAGAAGCACCAGAATCTATGTACCAAGTAGAAGTCTTCACATGATTTGCAGGGTGTTTCGTCATGAAAGCATAAAATGCATATTCTTTTTGCTTTGAGTGCTTTGCAACATTGGCTTTAGGCTGAGACCTTCCTTGCTTTTGCTATTCAGAAGCAATCCAATTTCGACAACCCTTTATCAAGTGACCAAATTTAGGGTAGTAGTTACACTGAAGTTTCTTCATCTTTGAGCTATCCTCAGATTGACTGGAGCCTTTCTGCGGAGCTGATTGAGATTTACCTTTATCCTTGTGAAAGGATTTGGCTGCGAATGTTCGTTCTGAGGAGGATGAATTTTCACTGCTACAAAATTGTTGTTTCCAACAGTCCTAATGCAGAAGTTTGGTGCATAAGTCTGAAAATTTTAAGTCAACATTAGTTGCAGTAATGTTAAGCGTTTTGATGAACTGCTCAAAGGATTGAGGTAGACTTGTTAGGGTTATGTCTATATCCTCTTCCTCCATTTTCTGACCAATGGCCTCTAGCTGATGTCGAATGTCCTTAATCTTTGTCAGATGCTCCTATAAGGACATATGCTTATCTATCATGCTAGAAAATAGTTTATTCTTCAGGTAGAATGCACGACTCTTATTTGATGTCTCATGGAGATCCTTCAAAATAGTCCAGTTCTCTGTAGTTGTCTTGTTGGATGGCACTTGTGGCAATTGATCATCAGTAACTGAAAGTTTAAGAAGCATGGCTGCTTCTCGGTTGTGCTCGTCAAACTTATCCTGATCTTGTCTAGGTCCGGTAGAATGAGACTCTTTGCGCAAAACAAGCTCATCATTCGTTGCTTCTATGTGTTGTAAGTTTTGTTGTTGAATTGTTGATTGCCTCCCAACATTATATTGGTCAAAGACGCCATTTGCACGTTTTCCAAGGTACGAAAAATGAGAAATTTTGAAGAGGCAAAAAATTGATTGCAAAACTTGAGGCACACATCCCAATGCACAAACATAGGTAGATTTAGCTACAAACTTCAAAAAATATGAAGTACAATTGGCATGAATCCCAATATACGAATTTTTCACAGACCCAGAAAAATTTGACGAAGACCCCCATAAATCTTCACAAAAGACCCACAAAATCTATAGGTTAAATTTGAATTTGACCAAAAAATTTGAGGGTTTTTCAAATATCCTAGCCAATTGAGAAAAATGTCTACAAACACTGAATAAAACGACAGAAACCAAAAAATAGAAGGTCGTGGATTTGAAGAAAGCCCTAGCAGAGCTTTTAAGATTGAAAAGGGTAGATGAAATCCCCCTGTTTTGCAGAGGTATGGCATCTAAAAATGCGAGTTGCAAAGCTGCCGTTGAAGATTGGAGAAGAAATCCTGTCGCGAGTCTAGAGCCACAAAATAGTGTCAGCAACCAAAATGACCAATGAGAAGCTCGTGAGCACCAAAACAATTCGAGAAACGAGCTATTATTTGTAGACAAACAATCCAGAAAGGGTCGCGAGGAAAGACTCCAACCATTCACGTGTTATTTTGCATAGAAAATGCATTTTTATATAACATGAAATTGTCTTCGAATAGAGGTAAAAACAACCAGGAATCAGAAGAAAAAACACGAAATTGTGTTTTTACTAGGTTGGGATTTCTAAAAAAATCCTTATCTGCAGAAAAACCAAGTTAAAGAACCTTTCTAAACACAAAAAATTAGGCTCAAAAAACCTTTAGACGGGTTTTTAAAACCTTCAAAAAATAAAAAATTGTTTTTCAAAACTTCAAAAAAATTTCATTCAGAATTTTAAAATAATAGAAATATCGTATCCCAAGGTCTGATACGATGTTTTGGTAAAATAATGAATGAATTAGATGGAATGATCAAATTACCATTTAAAGGATTACAAAGACGATGTTTCTATAAAGAAACAATTGTAAATTAGAAACTATTTGACCATTAAATAATAAATAATAAAGATATTATTCTAATAAAAGACTTAACTCGGATGGTAAGTAGTAATGTGCCCTAAGACAGGTTTCTCCCTTTTCCTAATTAACATGTAAATTCTGGTGTTCATTGGGCGGTAAGCCATAATTCCAGAACTTGGAGTAAAGAGAAGGCAAGGGCTTGAGGGAAAATGGTTGTGAAAGTGACTTCTTTTGGTGGGGATTTATAGATTTTAATTTCTATTTTAGGGACCGCAAAACCGATCCACTTCATAAAAATGCTCTTGCCACACATACCACATTCCTTTTACTGATGATCAGTGATTGTAGGTAGTCATTGATGTAGGAGGAGAATAATGTCATGTGTGTCAAAAATCCTTTTGCATTGGGTGTCCTGCTACCACGCTTGAGACTAATTGAGATGAGATCGGATGAATTATTTTCACACTCTTTAACATGACTGGCAACAATGAATTCTGCGAATTAATGATGCCAAGTTAACAACAAACTCAGAACACATGTGGGAAGCCAGGTTTTGATATAACACAAAACAAAATGAATGATATATTATGTATATGACATCCGCTTGCAAAACAACACCAAAATGATAGCTAAAACAATAAGTTAGCATATGCCAAATTAATTAGAACTTTTTACCATCTCTGATTCCCTTGCCAAATGTGTATGATTTGACATTTTCAAAACAACCTGCAAATGGTTAATTAATTGTTCTGAATTAAAAATTTGTTTCTCCTCCTTTGATTCGTTTGTAGTATTTGCTAACCAATCCATCAAGTGTTTAGCTTCCTTGTAGCAATGTCCCACCTTGAAGTTTGAAAACCGTGGAAGCAATTTCCAGACTTTTGATAGAATATATTGAAGTTGTCAGTTAACTACTTTCTTGGAAATGAGAGCAGTTATTATTTGGGAATCCCCTTCTATGTGAATGTTAGTAATCTCATGCCTTAAGGCTAACATGATACCAAGCAGAAGAGCATTTGCTTCTGCTATATTATTGGTACAATAGATGGAACACTCACAGAGTACTTGGCGAGTTGCAAAAACTCGCCGATTTTTTGGGCTTGGCAAAATTTTACCACTTTTACTTGCACCAAAAACTCGGTGAGTCTATCATTAAAACTTGGCCGCAGGCTAAAATCAGCATTTAAAGGCAAAAAATGGACCCATACTAAGTCAGACATATCGAGCGAGGAGGCACAGTCACGTCCAGTGTAGTGTTACGATTAGAAGACATATATCTAATAGTTAAATGCGGATTCGATCAATAAAATAGAGGAACAAAACACACAAAAAATGAAAGAAGACACAAAGAATTTAACGTGGTTCACCGAAACTTGGGCTACATCCACCAAACAGAGAGTCCAATATTATTATCCGGTAAATCAAACCGATTACAACCAACAATCCTTTGCAACTCAATACCACTGCAAATGCTACAATACTTCGCACTGAAATGCCCTAACCCTAACACAGTTTTATCAAGAATTAAGTCGGTTAAAAGTTAGGGTTACAATATGTTAGCCAATATAAAAATAACCCCCAACGCCATTATAAAATAATAAAATCCGGTTGAGCTTTTGGGAGCGCTGCCCCTCGAGCCCTTGGATCCAGCAAGGGGTACTGCCCCTTGACCTCGTCTAGGGGCTTTGCCCTCAAACCCCCGTTTAATAATTTGGGGGGAAACCACACCGATAAATGTGGGGAAAATAAACCTCCAAGTTTGATAAGACGACATATAACAACATGCAGACTTCTAGGACTAGACCCTCTAGTTCTACCTCTCCCTTAGTTTTTACTAGAGTTGGGAAGAGGAAGATGTAATTGTAATGATGTATTTACTTTTAGTTTTACAGTAACTATTTACTATTTTGCTTCCAGCCGTCGACATTCCTCATGAGAATGTGATTTTGTACCCACTTTGCATTTAAATATATCTAGACTGAGCTTGTTTCTTTTGTGTTCTCATTTATTGACTCATTGCATGCATCTTCTCATTGAATTTTGCAAAAAAAAGTATTTCTAATTAAATTTAAGCAATTTTTTAAGTTCCCGAGTTTTTTGTTAAGTTTTTGCCAAGAACTGGCCAAGTTTTTCCCGAGTTTATTTTTTAGGCCTTGGTGAGTTTTCCATCTATGTTTTGGTACTATTTGGGAATTTATTAGCAAAACAACAATTATCTTTCCTTTACAATCTCTCAAGACACAACCAACACCAGAATTACCCGGGTTACCTCTTGACAATCCATCGAAATTCAACTTAACAAATCTTTGGACTGGAGGCTCCCATTTGACATTGTTACGGACAGAGCTTTTAGGTAACCTTTTTGAGAAGGCTTCCCTTGAATGGCAATGATATTTGAGGCCATGAACATAAAACTTGTGAATCTGAAGAAAAAATTGAAGATAGAGATTTGACTCTTGAAGTATATGCATTCACATTCTCCGAGATAGAGGTTTCAATTTGTTGAACCTTTTGAATTGGGAGGGCTTGATTTCTGAAAATCCTTTTATTTGTTTCCCACCATTAATTCCATGTGACAATAGAAGGGGAGACTCACCAAAGAACTGCAAAGAATGAATCCTTATGAAGGAGTGGTCATTCTGCCAATAATGCTCCAAAAGAGTTTGGTAATGGACCCAACCATTTCGATTTACTTTGAAGCCATTTTTAACAAGCCTGGGAGAAAGGACATTGGATGAGCAGATGATCTGTGGTTTCAACCTACATAGAACACACTTAAACTCTTGAGCAACTAAGTTACTGGTTCGAGTTCGGTTCGAAGTTTGGGTTCGAAGAACTGGTTCGCAAGTTCGACAAAATGTTGAAAAGGGGTTCGGGTTCGGGTTCAAAAAAATATGTAAGATTTAAAAAAAATAAAAAATATATACATATTTATGAAGCCTAGAAGCATGAGTTAAAATTAGAATGTCACATAGTATCATAAAAACAACATTTAAACAACAAAAACACCATAAACTTATAATCATAGCATCATGAATCGTGATCATACCATCATATACTTCAAGTTCAACATCAAAGATTCAAAACATTAAAACTAAAATTATCATAACATCAACTTATTTTTTGGAGGATTTCAAAGTTCTTAAGGTTTGCTGCTTGTGCAATCTGTTCATCAAAACAAGATCAAATATGTTACAAAAGACTACAAATTACTACACAATATGCTTCTACTAATGATATATATTTTTATAAATAAAACATAGCATATTTATGTCAACTGCGCAAGTCTATCGAAGAAGTTTCACAAGAACATGCAGCTAGGTTATTTGAGATCATATGTTTAAATTTTACATGGAACGTCTGTACAAAAGAGGAAGGCTGAGTAATCCAGGATCATGCACTTTGTGGTAAAATGATTATAGATTGCCTTCAAATTCAGACATAGATGTCTTTGCTGCTGGTATCTATTTGGAGTTAAAACAGAATATAAAGACACCCAAACTGGCTGAACCAGGAAACAAAGTAGTATGCAGCCCAAGAAAGAAAACAACTGCAATAAGAAAACATGCAAGAGGCCCAGATCGAACCCTGCCCGGACCCACAGGCGAACTGGACCTGAACTTCGAACCAGTTCGAACTTGGTCCAGTTCGGAGGGGCCAGGGGCGAACCCTGGTAACTTAGTTGAGCAATACCAACTTTTGCCATTCTGGAACTAGTAAGAATTTTATTATTCAAGGCCAGCCAAGTGAATGCACCTGCCTTGGGTAAGATAACATCATGCTAGCAGAAGGAACATTCCCTCAATTTTTGTGGAGCATCTTTGAATGTTAGCAACTGATAACCCTGCTTTATTGTGTAACAACCAGATTTACTAGGTGCCCAGATTAAAAAATCAGACTCAGATGAGAGAAAAACTTTCCTCTGCTGAAGGATTGCAAAGAGAGCTTTATTTTGGTCTTGGGGGGAAGACATATGAGAAAGATCTCTCCATTGCACATTATAGATTCCTATAGAAGAGTAGACAGTTAGGTAGTCTTTTACTTTATCACCCCATGCTTGCTTAAGGACCACCTTGGTTTGTTGATGATTTGTTTGTAGTGAAAGAGGGGGATGACCATTCCATGAGTCCTCCCAAAATAATGCTTAATTGCCTGATTTTCTAACCCATTGTAAATATGACAAAATAACTTCCCTACTATTGAAAATAAAATTCCACATGCTTGAACCTTTGGGAGGATTAAGCATTGAAAAGATCCGTTTAGGCTGATTACTATCCATATATCTTGCCTGAATAATTTGGGCCCAAAGTGATGAAGGTTTAGCATACAAACTCCAAGCCAATTTAGCTGATGAAGGTTTAGTATACAAACTCCAAGCCAATTTAGCTTCTAGGTTGAGATTTCTAGCATCCAAATATGAATGCCAATCCCCCCTTCCTCTTTTGGTTGACAAATGTTATCCCAAGAAATAAGAGGAATTTTCTTCTTGTCATCTATATTCCCTTTCCACAGAAAATCTCTTATGTACTTATTCATGGTCTGCAAAACACTCCTAGGGGCTTGGAGACAGATATTATATAATTAGGAATTGTGCTGAGGACTGATTTGATCAACAAGATTCTCCCTGCCAAAGACAACCATCTTGATTTCCATGAAGATATCCTATCTCTAATTGAAGATATGATATTTGTCCAAGAGGAAGCCTTATTGACACCCCGAAAGAAAGGGACACCTAAGTATTTGCAAGGTAGACCTGCCTCATTGAAACCTAAGAACTTCTGCAAAGAAGCTTTCACTGTGTGATTTACATTGAAAAAAAATTCCTTTGATTTTGCAAGATTTACTTTCTGACTCGATACACTGCAATACTCATTAAGAGAAGATTTTATTATCATACCTTCCTGTATTGTTGCTTGACCAAACAAGAGAGTGTCATCAACAAACAAAATGTGAGTAATTTTCAGAGTAGAATTTGGAATTGACACCCCCTTCCATAGGGACAATGAATGTTTATATGTTATAAGTCTGCTCAGGCCTTAAGCTAAAATTATAAATAAGAAAGGAGATAGTGGGTCTCCTTGTCGACCACCGTGAGAGGATGAGAAAAAGCCACATGGAATACCATTGACTAAAACCAAAAACTTAGCTCCCAAAATGCATAAGAGGACCCATTTGCACCATTTTTTCTTGAAGCCCATTTATATAGTACTTGTATGAGGAAATTCCAAGAGATCCTATGATATGCCTTCATCATATCTAGTTTTAGAATCATAGAAGATAATTGATTGGAGTGAATGGAATGCAAGACCTCATGAGCTACAAGAGCCCCTTCTACTGTCTCTCTCCCCGGAACAAAACGTCCTTGCTGAATGGAAATAATAGATGGAATTATAGATGCCAATTGATGGAGATTGCTTTAGTGAATATTTTATATACTGTGTTACACAATGATATATGCCTAAATTCAAATTGGGATGAAGGCTGAGAACACTTCAGAATGAGGGCAATAAATGTAGTGTTAAACTGTTTCAACATTTATGCATTTCTCCTGGATTTTTCTAATGCATTTAAGATATCTTGACCAATGAACTCCCAGCATTTCTGAAAGAATAAAGGAGTGAGACCATCTGGGCTTGGGGCCTTGCCTGGTACCATAGAAGACACTTCCTTTCTCACTTTCTCTAATGTGAATGGCTTAGAAAGATAGTCATTATTTTTCTGAGAAAGAAGCTTGGAAAAGAAGGAAACCGCTTCCTATTGAATACCACTTTCTTCTTTAATAATATGACGTTGAGAGTTCTGAATCTGAAAAATTGAAATCTGATGTCTTTTAATCTTTGCTGAAGCATGGAAGAACTTGGTGTTTCTATGTCCTTCTCTCAACCACAATTCCCTCTATCTGTCTCCAGTATGTCTCCTCTCTTAGTAATACCTCATCCAACTTCAACCTGAGCTTACTTGTATTGAATATGTTATATTTGATAAAAGATGTATTATCTAGAATTTAAATAATTATCGTAAAATGTCATTTAAGTCTTAAGTGAACTGTCAAACCTGTATCATCCACTCCTCGCTGTTGATCAAGGCATTGATCCATTGCAAGGCTGAAGGGTTGTCTTTGAGGATGTTGCAGTCTATTATTGATCCTATTCTATGTTTTACATATCCATAACTTTTTAATGCAGAAACTTGTTCTATCTGTTCTATACTCATTTTTATATATGCTTGCATAGGTTTATCTGAACAAGTTGACTCACTGTGATCTTGCAGAGACCTGTGGAGAGCCTATACAGTGCATCAGGCAAAGAATGATGCATATAAAGTGGAAGAATAAAAGAAATGACTATTGTGATCAAAACCTGATAATATGATTATTATGATGAGAATGGCCAAATCATATTCTACCTACCACCTTGATATATATGGTCACTGTCTAAAACCTGTATTCCAAAGTTGTTCATTGCATTTAGCATAGTAGGTCCCTCAACTTGGTTTAGATTTTGAGAAGATAGTGTTTCTTGAACATAGAAACAAGATTTTGATTACCTCTTTATGAAATTCCCTGATTATGAGGAACATGTTCATTAATATTTTTGTTCAGAAGATAATTTTTAATCTCCATTTGGTGAGCTTTCCATCCATGTGAGGCTGCAATAATCAATCTTTCTTTCTATGTAAAGGGTCTCTTAGTAATTGATATCTTATTAGCAAACTCTTTTGCAACTAGTCTCCACTTTTGTTTACAGTACTACAATCTGCTTTGATTTTAGTTAAGTAAACTTATTTACACCATATTATTTCTTTCCCATATGACAATTCACAGGCACAAACAAAGTTTTTGTTTTCATTAATGCATCAACTTCAACCTTCTTAACATTTTTCGTAACTTCCTGGTCAGTAGCGTCTTCAAAGAAATCTGGATCACATTTGTTGGAAATTAAACTCATAAGACCTTCGGTAATTTTTAACAAATACCTTAGTGATGTGGAATCAATTCCAGATTACTAATTATTTCATTCCTTCAAGCCTTATTTATTGTATCTGAGAACAAGCTTGGCACTTGTAAGTGCTATTTATAGTTGTTGCTGGTGCTACCATTTTTTTCTGTTTCCAACACCATTACTGTTTTTTATGTCATGGGCTGGAATTTTAGTTGATTCTTGCCTGTTTATGCCTTCTTTCAAAGGAAACACATCATAATAATTTGTCTTGTTAAGATAACACTGTACATGTTTTAGTTAGAAGCTTGATCTATTGAACTAATTTATGTTCTGTTTTTACTTTCTTCGAAAGGCAACACATTATTAAAATTGGTCTTGTCTATACCACACTGACCATGTTCTATTTGGAAGCTTGAAGCCTTGATCTATTGAACTGCTTTTTGTTACAGAAAATATTGATGCACGTATTGATGTTTTTCCAGGGTCATTATCAAAATTTGTTATTAGTCTTGGACAACTTGCAATAATGCAAGTGACATTAATGGATACACACACACACACACACATGTTTTCTATACATACATATTATATACATTTCTTTTAGTATGAAGCTTTTTCTAGCTAGCTTTGCATACTTGTTTTCACTATCATTGAAAAACCTAGAGATGTGATGCAGGCATACACACATGCTCGAAGATTTGCAGACATTGGTATGGCTGAAGTACTTCTAGACATTGTTCAACAAGACGTCCTTGCATCCACTTCCTTGACAACTTTTTGTACAACTCTTAGAAGTGTAGCAGTAAATGTAAGTGAACTTTCTTGTCTGTTTGATGGATAGACCTTACTAGTTGCCTGTCAAGTTCAATTAATCTTGGGTGTGTACAATAATTTTTTTCAAATGGGAGAGGCTAATGCTCTCTTTTAATTTTTTTAGATGTATATGCATTATCATTGTTTCAGGAAACAGTATAATTTGAACTAAGGTTACGCTCTACAAAATTCATTCTGAATCAGAGCCCCTTGATGGTACTGTACTTATTTCTAAATGGTGCCTGCTTTAAGAATGGATCTCATGTAAAATATATATACATAGACTGATTGATTTGGTACCTTTTATATTTTTTCTTAATGTTCTAATTACCTTGATAGGCCAGTACTTACTCAATGGATAAACCTGATATTTACATCTACTGGACTAACTATTTGTACCCAAAAATCAAAGCAGAAAAAACGTATAATTCTTTTATTATCAAAGTCATGTCTTCTAATTTCTTGACTACTGTGCTGGTTTCTGAGGCATTGATTTTCCAAGGTATTTTATCGTATAATATTTCTGGAGTTGCTTGGTATCTCATCTTTAGCCAGCTTGCAATTCTTTGCTTGTGCTGAATGCTAATATTTCTACTTGCTAATATATTTAGTTTAATCCCTCAATCTATATAGCTGTTTATTTCTTCTTGCTTACTTCAGTTTATCCATTCTGCAAGAGAAAACCCCACTTTTGGGCATTCATAGGTGAGACTTGACCATAGGGCCTTTACCATTGACAAGGTTGGGTGATCCCTCTTACAGTTTTGAATATACCCTGCGTCATCAGGATTGGTTGTGATTGATTGATGTGTAGCTGACCACTAGAGATTACAAACAGTGTAGCAGCTTAGTGACTATCTCCAATGGCTAGAGTGTTATTTTGGACAATTAAAGAAGTGGATGCTAGTACCAACCGGTTACTGAGAGGGGGGGGGGTGAATCAGTAAGAACTATTTATTTACTTTTAATACTTGTTTGAACAATATTCTTCTAAAGCAATCAAACATATGCAAGCATAAAAGTAAGTACACAGACCAACACTAGATATATACGTGGAAACCCTCGGTTAGAAGGAAAAAACCACGGTGAGACAGAGCTCACAACTTCACTACTGCAGAATGAAGGCGCCCTGCTAGGAGCTTACAAAACACTGGTTAAGGTGCTACCCGGTTAAGGGATTTTACAGAAGATCTGTTAAGATCTGGACTCTGTTAGGAGCTACCTGGTTACAGGACTTTGAACATCAAAAAGATGTTACCCTGTTAGGGGATTTTTACAATGAACCGATTAGGTCCACCCTAATAAAGGGATTTCAATTTGCTTTCACTACTGATAAAAGCAATGATTTGTTATGACACTAAATGTTTGATTAGATCATACCTCTTTCCTGGTTTGCCTGGCTGTTGATCTCTGCTACCTCTGTGTCTGTAGCTCTTCTCTCAGAAGATGTCTCTCCTCTACTCTATGCAATCACCAATAACCAACAACATCTTTCTTGTGTCCTATGACCTTGCAAAACATCCGTTGAAATAAAGCTAACTCCTATTAAAAAGCTAATTCCACTTCAATGCGGTGGATGTCCCGTATAATCCGGTTTTAACTCAAACTACTCTGCAAAATCTGGTGCGGATCTTTATGCAATTTAGACCAGTGTAACCTTATTCCCGGTTCAACTTTGTATGCACTCTGAGATTGGTACTGTGTATGTAGATCGGTCTACCGGTGTATTCCCTTTTCTTCAACTACCGGTGCATACACTGTGTTTCTAGTCTACCGGTGCTTTCTAAGTAATGTGAGTGACCGGTGACCTTTTACCGGTGCATGGTGTTTGTGACTTTACACTAATGACAATCTTAAATTGCTAACAATCTTCCCCTTTGTCATTGGTGCAAAACTATACACAAAACCATACTCACTTACTTGTGGCAATTATCTAGTCTGTAGAACACTTCCCCTGTCTGAATGCTCCGGTGACTGTTTTTCTTCGTTCCTCTCTTTCCTCTGTTTGTACTTCTTCTTATCCACTCTGTTTCTAGTCTATCCTGTTGCTCTTTTTCCCCTTTTTGCCTCCATAGGACAAAGGGTGTGACATCTCGCATATTTGAAGTTTTGTGAAGATGTCTTTGTATATTATTTTGGCAGATTGAAGGAATGGTGCCCATTGACCGGTTACATATTCTATGTTCTTTTGGGCTGCTTTCAGAGAAACAATGATGTTCTCCATATCTTCCACAATTTTGTAAGCTGGTTCATTGATCAAAGCTTCTATGGAGTTCTTTGTTTGATTCATAATGTCAAAAGTTGGTGCCAGAAACATCTAAAATCCAATAATGTCTTGGATACTCTTATTCTTTTCTTCAGCAAATTTTCTCAGTGTAAGAGTTAAACTTGTCATTTCTCTGCTGAAAGAAGTTGCAGTTTTGTTCTTTATATCAAACTGAGAGGACAAGGTTCTGATCTCCTTTGAGGCCTTCTCAGATTTTTCTGATAAATCTTGCCAAAACACATCAAAGTTTGATGTCCTGCTCATGAAACTTCTTGTCTCTTGAAGTTGTTGTTGGAGCATTTTTAGGTGGGTTGATACATTTACCTTGATATCTGCAACCTGTTTGTGCAGTATCTCCACTCTTTTCTTCTCATAGTGGTCGATTGCCACTGTTTTTGGGTTTGTTAGATCCTCACCTATTGCCTGTGCCAGAACTTCAAGCTGGTCGATGATCGGTTCATCTTCATCAACGTCAGCGTTTGGAACAAAGTTGCACAATATGTTCTTGACAGTGGTCAGGACCATGTCCTGTTTTCTCTTGGTCAGTTCCTTGAGCTGTCTAGTTAACATCTTGCTGATATCTACCACTATATCGGTGGCCTTACTCCTTTTAACTTCCTTCTCTTCAACAAAGGACAACTTCCTCTTTGATGAGGAGCTTGGTATGTCATCTTGTACCTTTTGCCTTTGCTCTTGCTCCGGTTGAGCTTTCTCAGTGTGAATTGGGATTTCTTCCTCTTGTCCCTTAAGCTTGTCCTCTCTTGGTTGAACCTCTGCGTTTGGTAGAACTTGTTGTGTAGGTGGTTCTTCCTCGGTCTGAGCTTCTTGTTCTGGTTGCTTGTTGACTGCAACATCCTGTTCTTGTTCTTCCTGTAGGATTTCTTCTTGTTGGTCCTTCTCAGCAGTATGAAGTTCTCCTAAGGGTATATCATTGTCAATCTCTTGTTCAACATTTAGTTGTTCACCGGCTGTGAACTCCTTTGTCTGACCTTTTTCAATTCCAGTAACAGGCTCTTCAGCCGATGTGAGTCTGACCGGTGGTGCTTGCATTCTTTCAGATTGATCCTGAGGACCTAATTTATCCAATGCACTGAACTCATACTTATGCCAGTAGTCCAGAGTCGCTTTGTAGACTTGATGCTCATATCCGTTTAATATCTCTGCAACTCTATTTGATGTTTTTAGGTTCATGGATGCTTCTTCTAGTAAAAGCTTTATTCTTTCTTCACTGAGTCCAGGTCTGACCTTTAACAATGTTTCCCTAGTGATTCTGGTGTTTGTGCCTAGACCGGTTCTCCATTTTGTTTGTAGCCTGTTATTTAGTTCTAGTGGGAACTTGGATCTATAGTCCCTTGGAGTCCTGTGATAGTCCATAAAAGTTTCCACTATCGCTACAATAACTGATTGTTTATCTTCTTCTAATACACTGAACCACTTTGTAGCATTATATACTTCTCCAAAGTCCATCACCTCATCGACAATATCATTGACAGACATAGGTTTAGTGTTACCTTTGCTTGGAGAGATAAGAACTGTTGGATTTACTGGCTTGCTGCTTTTGTCATCAGTGATGTCCACTATTACTGGTGCTTCAGCTCCAAGCACACCCTTCCCTTTACTGGTGTCCGAGATCGGTTTACTTGTTGTTCGTTGAGCTACTTCTTGTTCTGCTTGCTGTTGGGTCTAAAGAAGTTTGGTCCATAATGCTACCTCTTCATTATGTACTTTCTCAACTTCTCCAATAATCATGAGGCCTATCCTTCTTATTGTTGCGAAGGTTTTTTGATGAAGTTCAGCTTGTTCTGTGGCTTCTTCTAGGGTGAGGTGGTTTTGGACCTCTAGAAGAGCTCGTATTCTTAGCTCCTTCTCTCTATCTTCTGAAGCCTTCCACCGATCTTCAATAGTTTGTAGAAGATTTTTAGCTAAAGTTTTGTGAAGTCCACTGGGATGAAGATTGAATTGATGAAGGTAGAATGCTATAGCTTCTTCAATTTTTCCTTTGTCTTCATCATTGGCTAGTTGATATCTTCCTCCAACAGAACCTAAATTACCAAATTCTTTTAGACTTGCCACAAATTCATCAATTGTGGGCTTTCTTCTTCTAATCAGAGGAACTGTTTCCTCGGTCTCTATCTCTTCTTGTTCTTCCTCTTGAATACTGGGCACCGGTTCTACTTTCTTCCTCCTAGCCTTGGGCTGCTTTGTCGCTGGCTTCTTCGTCGGTGTTGGTGTCCTCTTGTAGACAATCTTGATTGGTGTCCTCTTTGACAGATTTTGAAGAATCTCAGTATACGTGCCAAACCGATTGGCGCCGAGATCCAAATTTGCATCATTTAAGGCATCAACATATGCCTTAGTAACTTTGGCAATGATCTCGTATCCTAGCTCAGGAGCATATACGTCTCTTGGTTCCACTACTTGAATGATGCAATTGTCGGTGGTAACCAGAAAGCATACATCGTCCTTGTATAGGTCAACTATAGTTGACGACACCCTTTGTCTTTCATGCATTTTTAATTGAAATGCTTCAAAATTCTCAGTCATCGCGTTGCTTAACTGGTCTCCTAGTTGATTGGCCATCTCAGTGATTTGATGCATGACCGGTTTATTGGTTCTCCAAGTCACTTTTCTAATACCTGGGAAGAAGTCCAAGTAGTAGAAGTATAGGCACATCAGAAGGGTTCCATACTTCATGGATTTTTTTTTCACAACTCCAAGCTTCTTCATGTTTTCGAATATTTGGCTCTGAAGCATTCCGCAGATGTCGTATTGGGCATTGTTGTGCATTATGTGATATGCAGCATGAATAGCTCCACTCGGTATGCTATTCAAATTGCTTGACTGATAAATTTTGTACCCAATAACAGCAGACGCAAAGCGTACTCCATCATCCTCAATGTCGTTCACGGTCATAAGTCGACCATCAGACCTTGACTTGGTTAGCTTGTTAACAACGGCATTGGCAATGGTACGCAGGGTTAGTGCTTCCCCTTTGTCACTATATCCAGTTACTCTGTGGAGATCTTCCTTGGTGATCTCGTGACATGCACCTTTGTTGAGTCATAACCCTGGTTCGTGAAGACGACTTAGCACCAGTCTGACTTGGTCTTCCCGGAAGATTGCTGGGTAGCATACTCCATTTATCAATCCGGACGATATGAGCTTGGCGTATTTGTCAAGAAGTTTCCCTTCTTCGCACAGTGACATGTACTCACCTTGAATGCATGTTTCACCCAATTCTTCTTGTTTGGCGTGAATAAATGCCGTGACATCTTTGGTTAAGAGGACTCCTTCTGGTATAGATGAGAGTGCATGAGCCATGTCATTCTCTCTGTTCTGATCGACAAAATGTTGTATGTTGGCCTGTCCACTTGATCTCCTTTGATCAATTTCACGGTAGCGGATGATGAGGCCATTCTTGCCAACCGGTTGCTTTGCAGAAAGTAGCTTAGATCAGTATTACACATAGTAATTCTCAGTGATCAAAGCGCGAGAATGTTACTTAGCACAAGAATTCGTAAATCACAAAGTAAGCAAAGTAAGAACTTGTGAGTAATTCTCCTTTCTTTTATAGGGTTAGGTTATAACGGTAATTACCAAATAGTAACTATTCGTTAAACGACTACGGTAATAAATGCCTTACCTAACTTTTCTTTCTATTTTTCCTTACCAGTTGTCTAGCTTTATCGGTTGGGCAAACCTCGGTTTATTGCTTCTTCCTTGTCCGGTTCTCCTTGTAGACTGAGTGAGTCTGTTTCTCACCAATCTTACCGGGAATGGTAGAGGATCTACCGGTTCCCTCTAGGCCTTTATGGCTCAGTTTGCTGAAGAGATATCACCATCTGTAGATGATGATTTTTCCTCTGTCTTCTCCTCAACAGAACTCTTTGATTCCTTTTTGAACCAAATTTGTCTGACTAATTTCTTAGTCTTCTCTTCCTTGTTGATCTTGTCAACCGGTTTTACCAGTTCTTTCTTCTTGTTGAACGACCGGTTCCTGCAATCTTTTGCTAGGTGTCCAACCTTGTTGCAGTGATAGTAGACCATCCCGGTTGTCTTCCATGGGCTCACCCTTCTTGGATTGGGTGACTTGCTCCAAGAATCATTGTGGCTGTGTGGTCCACAGTTTGCACAGTTGGTTGTGCTCCGGTTCTTGTTTCTCTTGGTGAAGACTGGTCTTGGAGACCTGAATGCCATAGTCTTCGATCTACATTCTTTAGCCTTGTGTCCAAATTTGTTGCAGGCATAGCAGTAGCCTTTGAAGCTTCCCCAGCTTCCACTAGACGCCGATGTGGGGTTGGACCAACATTCATTGGTCTTGTGGCCATTTTTACAACAGTTCTTGCAGTAGCTGTTGTTGGGCCTTACCGGTGCTTTTCTGCAGTCATTTGCTTTATGACTCGGTTTCCCACAATGGTTGCGAGATATGTTAGAGGTCTTCTTGCCTTTATGTGCCAACAACTTCTTCTTTGCTTTCTTGCTTGTCTGGCCTCCAGAAGATTCACCATTCTCTCTGGTGATTTCACCGGTGAATCCAAGACCGGTTTGGTCTTTGTATCTTCTTTGAGCTTTAAGTTGCTCATCGAGCTTGGCCGAACTTTCATTGTATCTTCTCAGGGTTTCATTTCTTTCTTCAAGGACTTTCTTTTGTTCCTTGAGTTGATACACCTCGATCGCCAGTCTTTTGCATGCATCATCCCCATCCTGCCATGATTTGTGTATGCTGGCGTTTTCCTGGGTGATACTCTGCATGTCCTCCTGAAGTTGTAGAAGCATAAGTTCAGTCGCCCCTACAACGTCCACTGCCCGGTCCCTTGCTCTCTCAGCGGTGGTCAAAGACTTAACTGCAGTGTTCTTTTCATCTTCATCTTTTCTCATTTTCTCAATCAGTTCAGTCATTCTTAGGGCATTCTCCTCTTGCTCTCTCTTAAGGTTGGAGATCTGATCGGTCAGGATTTCATTCTTTTCCATGAGTTCAGATACAGCCTCCTCCGCTTCATCAGATCCACTCTGCCCAGAGAGTTCATCGATGGTTTCATTGCTCTCATGCAACTGTAGAGCCAGCTCCTTTCTCTTTGCAAGTGATCTCCTCAGTCTATTTTCCAGAGAGGCAATAATGTCGTTGGCTTCCTCAAGCTGTTTCTGATACCGGTAACCCTCCATGATCTTTATCTCAAGTTGTTAGACTTTGAAGTATAGAGAACTTAGCTCTTATACCAATTGTTAGTACCGACCGGTTATTGAGAGGGGGGGGGGGGGGGTTGAATCAGTAAGAACTATTTATTTACTTTTAATACTTGTTTGAACAGTATTCTTCTAAAGCAATCAAACATATGCAAGCATAAAAGGAAGTACACAGATCAACACCAGATATATACGTGGAAACCCTCGGTTAGAAGGAAAAAACCACAGTGAGACAGAGCTCACAACTTCACTACTGCAGAATGAAGACGCCCTGTTAGGAGCTTACAAAACACTGGTTAAGGTGCTACTCGGTTAAGGGATTTTACAAAAGATCTGTTAAGATTTGGACTCTGTTAGGAGCTGTCTGGTTACAGGACTTTGAACATCAAAAAGGTGTTACCCTGTTAGGGGATTTTTACAATGAACCGATTAGGTCCACCCTAATAAAGGGATTTCAATTTACTTTCACTATTGATAAAAGCAATGATCTGTTATGACACTAAATGTCTGATTAGATCATACCTCTTTCCCGGTTTGCTTGGCTGTTGATCTCTGCTACCTTTGTGTCTGTAGCTCTTCTCTTAGAAGATGTCTCTCCTCTACTCTATGCAATCACCAATAACCAACATCTTTCTTGCGTCCTACGACTTTGCAAAACATCCGTTGAAATAAAGCTAACTCTTGTTAAAAAGCTAACTCCACTTCAATGCGGTGGATGTCCTGTATAATCCGGTTTTAACTCAAACTGCTCCGCAAAATATGGTGTGGATATTTATGCAGTTTAGACCGGTGTAACCTTATTCCCGGTTCAACTTTGTATGCACTCTGAGACCAGTACTGTGTACTTAGATCGGTCTACCGGTGTATTCCCTTTTCTTCAACTACCGATGCATACACCGTGTTTCTAGTCTACCGGTGCTTTCTAAGTAACGTTAGTGACCGGTGACCTTTTACTGATGCATGGTGTTTGTGACTTTACACTAATGACAATCTTAAACTGCTAACAGTGGATGGGCATGTTTGAGCCCTGAGGCTCAATAACTAAAATTCAAAGTCACGCATGAAACTGGTTATGGTCTGTCAGATTTCCCAAGCTTTCAAAACTTTTCAACGCAATTGAGCATGTGAGTCTAATCATCTCATATGTTGAGGTCTCTATGCTTGCCTATCCTCCACACTCTCTATCATGCTTTTAGTTTGTAAATAGTTTTTTGTCAGCCCAGATTACCCTTTGGTTATGTTGGACCATGACATCAGGGACTCAACTTTCTCCCTTCTCTACTTATTGCAATAACTTAAGCTACCTAGGTACAAGTGCATATTGTTGTGAATTTATGTGGATAGGAGGCTCTCTTTAGAATTCATTTAGGAATATCTCTCAATTCATACAAGGGATACATGGAGCTAATTTTATTTGATTTTAGTAATTCTAGATAAGCTTTAATTTGCCATTTGCTTTTAAAGATGCATGATTTGGTTGGCTCATAGCACATATTTTAATGGCTTAGTTGTTTAGTTTGTTGTAGTTTAGGTGTCTCTGCTTAGTTTAGTTTAGTTCAATGGGATCCCAATTTGTGAAGCAGGTGATGTGTTCATAAAACACACATTGGCACATTCTCGGTAGATTTGTTTGGTCTATTTCCTGGATCTCTTTGTGAAGTTCTGATGAATTGGAGATTAATTCCTAATAACCACATCATTTAATTAGGATTTGCCCTCGGTTTAGAAGGGGATCACTCGTTGTGCTTTGAATACCTAAGTCTTTCAATTATTATATTTGACACCCATTGTGAGCTTCGTTGCATATGAGCCAAAGTGAAAAATATGAAAAGATGAGAAAAAACAATATGAAAAGACAAGAAAGAAAGAAAAGAGAAAAATTTGAAAAGAAAAAAAACATCATGAAATATTTGGCTTTCGGGTGTGCGTACATCTCTACAGGTACTAAAATAATTTTTTTTGCAAGTGGAGCAATCTCATGAGATTACAACGATAACCTTGTTGGGGCTATGCGCACGTGACTGGTAGTGAGGCTCCATCCGGGATGCTTTTGAAGTATGGATACCTTACATAGGTAGCTTTAATAGATCCTAGAAAGTCTTCAATGGTCTTCTCAAGCGGGAATGAATACACTTGCACAAACTACGGTAATCGAAGATGAATGCTCTTAGCTTGATTTGTTATTTTTCTTCCTTATTGAGTAGGCTTCCTATTTTCTTGATAGGTGATAAGGGGGTTGATTGAAGATTCCAAGTTCCAAACACATTTTATCCTTGAAATGTTCAGGAACATTTATTTAGGTGGGCGCTAGATGTTGTGAGGTTTTCACACCATTGCTCCATTGCAAATGGGGACCCCCTCTTTTTTTTTTCTTGGTAGGGTAGGTGTTTGTCGGTTTAGTTCTAGGTTGGTAGTTGTTAGTCCTAACTGGTTACTGAGAGGGGGGGTGAATCAGTAAATACAAATTCTAC
This sequence comes from Chamaecyparis obtusa, assembly GCA_027943335.1. Taxonomy (NCBI): domain Eukaryota; kingdom Viridiplantae; phylum Streptophyta; class Pinopsida; order Cupressales; family Cupressaceae; genus Chamaecyparis; species Chamaecyparis obtusa. The sequence goes on along the minus strand of BSBK01004699.1, from coordinate 782,512 downwards.
TTCAATTTATCCTTATATATATATTCTTGCAGAATTAAAAAAATATAACAACACTCATAAATAGAAATTGAAATACATAGGTCAACACAACATATATACGTGGAAACCCTCAGTTAGAAGGAGAAAACCACGGTGAGACAGAACCCACAACTTTACTACTGCAGTAATAAAGGTGCCCCGTTAGGGGCTTACAAAGCTTTGGTAAGAGTGCTACCCGGTAAAGGGATTTGGTAGAAGACCTGTTAGGATCTTGACCCTGTTAAGAGTCGCCTGGTAAGAGGACTTTCAACACCAATAAGATGTTACTTGGTTAAGGGATTTATTCAAAGAACCTATTAGGGTTCACCTTGTTTAAGGGATTTGAGTATGCTTCACAATCTAAAGCAATGATCTATGATGACACTTTCTTTCTGATTAGATCATACCTATTACCCTTTCCTCTGCTTGGCTGTTGAACCTTTCTCTGTCTTTCACTTCTCGTGACTGTAGCTCCTCTTAGAAGATATCTTTCTCCTACTCTTAATATTCAACAACACTTCTTTCATATCCTATGACCTGTATTTATAAGAAACTAATCTTATTAACAATACATCTCATAGTTCCGCCAAGTTGTAAACTCTCTCATTAATCACGCATGCAAGACCTTAAGAATAAAAAGCTTGCAAACTGATCCTGAGTTTACCTTGAAATACTCGTAGATAAAATAAAGCTAACTCTAGTTAAAAAGCTAACTTCAGTTTTAATTGTGAATGCTTTGTATAATCCGGTTCGGATTATCATGCACTTAACCGGTAATAAACTTGTACCCGGTTAGTCATACCTTCCCTGTATGTCTCCCATGACCGGTTGGAAACACTTAGACTGGTATAATCGTGAACGGTTAAGGTACACTGCTTCCTCCTTTAGTCTACCGGTTTATAGTTATAAGTACCAGTGTGATGTATCGGTGTTCTGGTGGGATTGATGTTTGCCTCTGACTTTACCAACAACAATTGAGTTATGTCAACAATTTTCCCCTTTGGCATTGTTGGCAAAACATATCCATACATCACTTGTCTTGTAGACTTTCCCTATTCTCCTCTTTTTTCCATTTTCCATAACACTAATACACTGATCTTTCTTCCTTTGTATCTGATCCCTGATCCTTCAGTTCCTCCTATATCTGATCTTCTTCCCCTTTTTGCCTCCATAGGACAAAGGGTTGTTATCTCTTCAATGTCTCATTTCACAACTGTAACTTGGTGAAGGTATCTGTATAAATTTTCTTCGCTGTATGAAGGAATGGGTTTCATAGACTTGTTACATGTTCCGAGTTCTTTTGTGTAGATTGCAGTGAGATAATTATGTTTTCCATGTCTTCCACTGTCTTGTAATCAAGTTCTTGGATCAGTCAATTTGCCTCGTTTGCTGTTGATTGCATTAGATCAAATGTTGGGGCAATGAACAATTGGAATCCAATAAGATCTTGAATTCTCTTTGTTTTCTCTTCAGATGCCTTTCTCAGAATAAGAGCATGACTTGTCATTTCCATCCTGTATTCTGTGCAGAAGTGTTCTTTGCATCAAACTTGGATGAAAGAACCTTTATTTCTTTTGAAGTCTTAGATGTTTGTTTAGTGATATCTCGAACAAAGTCTTCAAAGTTTGAAGTCCTTGTTATTAGACTTCCTGCATCCTGTATCTGTTGCTGGAGTACTCTGGTATTTGTAGATATAGTTGTTTTTAACTCTTCAACCTGTTTGTGAAGAATATCAACTCGCTTCTTCTCATAGTGATCAATGGCTATTGTCTCCAGATTGGTGACATCTTCTCCAATTGCTTGTGCCAGTATCTCCAATTGATCAATAACAGGTTCATCCTCATCAATATCTGCATCTGTTACCAAGTTGTGCAAAATGTTTCTTACACTAGAGAGGACCATATCTTGTTTCCTCTTAGTGAGCTTTTTTAGTTGTCTTGTTGACATCTTGCTTATGTCAACTACTGTATCACTAACTTTACTTTTCTTTGATTTTGAATCTGTGGCAAAGGTTAGTTTTCTTTTCAATGAAGATGAGCTGGGAATATCTATTGGTTTTTCTTGTGCCGGTTGCTCTTCTGTAGGCTTCTCCTGTTCTATATTAACAGGTACCTCCTGTTGTTGAGGAATTTCCTGTTGTGGTGCTTCCTCTAGATATAGCTCCTCTTCTGGATGGACTTCTTCTGGATGAATTTCTCCTCTCGGATGGACTTCCTCTTTAGGATGTACTTCGCCTTCCGGTGGTTGCTCTATTTGTTGCTCTTCAACAACCTGTTGTTCATTCACAACAATTTCTTCTTCATTTGTTCCTTTATTAGTAGTCGTCTTTTTTGATGATTCTCACTGTACTTGATCTTCTGGTTGAACTTGTTTGCCCAGATTCACCTGTTCACTGGATGTGAACGGTTCAGTTGGAACTTGTTTACCGGTTGAAGATTTTTCACAAGTTGTGAATTGTACCAGTGGTACCACTACTCTTTCAGGTTCGTCTTGAGAGATTTCCTGAGGACCTGTTGTTTTCAGGGTACTAAAGTCATAATTCTGTCAGAATTCCAGTGTCTCTTTATATACATCCTTTTCATATCCATTGATAATCTTTGCTACCATGTTCTTTGTATCCAAGTTTAGTGACACTACTTCTATTAGAAGTTTTGTTGTCTCTTCACTGAGACTTGGTCTAACTTGTGTCAATGTCTCCCTGACAATCTTTGTGTTTTCTGCTAAACCGGTTCTCCACTTAGCCATTATTCTCTGGTTTAATTTTGGAGGAAATTGAGCCCTATAGTCTCTAGGACTTCTGTTGAAATCTAAGAAAGTTTCTAACTGGGCAATCTCTATTTTCTGCTTATCCTCTTCTACTAACACATTGAACCATTTAGCTACATTCGACACTTTGCCAAAGTCCATGACTTCATCAGCTATATTATCTACAGTTAAGGTTCTAGCTTTACCTTTAACTGGGGAAGCAAGCAAAGTTGGTGGAGTCAGATCACCAGCTTTGTCATTGGTGATATCAACAATAACCGGTTCTTTTACAGTTTTTGCCTTGACCGGAGTCTCAGCTCCTAGTATACCTTTTCCTTTTCCGGTATCTATCACCGATGGCTCTGTCGTCTTCTGGCATTCTGCCTCTGCCTGATGTTGTTGCTGAAGAAGATTTGTCCAAGTAGTAACTCCTTCATGCACCTTGTCCACCTCTCCAATAAGCACCTGACTTATTCTTTTTCTTTTCATAAAACTTTGTTTGTGCAGGTTAGCTTGTTGGGTTGCTTCTTCCAAAGTGAGATGATTTTGGACTTCAAGTAGAGCTTTTATTCTTAGCTCTCTTTCCTTGTCAATTGAAGACTTCCATCTTCCTTCTATTATCTCCAGTAAATCATCCAGTATTATTTTGTGAAGTTCAGTGGGAGTGTAATTGAACTTGTAGAGACAGTAAACTACAACTTCTATTTTTCTTTTATCCTCTTTTTCTTTGTCCATATCTCCTTCCAACTACTCCTAGTCCACCTGTCTCCTTAACTCCTTCAACCACTTCTTCAATGGTTGGCTTCCTTCTTCTTGGTATATCCTCTTTCATCGGTTTTGCAGACTTTCTCTTCCAGTGAAGAATAGTTGTATCTTCGGTTTCTGTTCCTTCCTGTTCTTCCCCTTGTTTACTGGACACCTTTTGTGTTCTTTTCCTCTGAACCTTAGGTTCTTCAGCTTCTGTTTTCTTCTTCCTCAGTGTAGGAGTCCTTTTTGTATACACCTTTTCAGGCTCCTTAACTGATGACTTTTTCTTCAAATTTTCCTGAATTTCTTCATAAGTCCCAAACCGGTACGTGGAGAGATCTAGGTCACTATCTTGCAATGCATTTGCATATGCCTTGGCTACCTTGGTAGAGATTTCATATCCAAGCTCCGGTGCATACTCAGTTTTGGGCTCCACAACCTGAATTATACAGTGATCGATGCTGACCAGAAAACACACCTCATCCTTGTATAGATCAACAATGGCCGAGGGAATTCTTTCCCTGGTGTGCATTCTAAGATGGAAGCCTCAAAGTAATCGGTCATTACTTTATTAAATTGATTTCCTAGTTTGTTAGCCATATCTCCTATTTGAATCATAACCGGTTTATCTGCTAGCCAAGTTACTTTTCCTATGCCCGGAAATAAATTTTGATAGTAAAAGAACAAACATACTGGTAGAGTTCCATATTTTAGAAACTTTTTCTTCACAAGACCGAGCTTCTTTAGATTTTCAAAAATTTGCCCTCTTAGCATGGCACAAATATCGTACTGTGCGTTGTCATGCATGATTCGGTGTGCGGCATGTTTAGCTCCTCTCGGTACATTGTTGAGGTTGCTCGTCTGATAGATTTTATATTCGATGATTGCTGATGCAAACCAAACACCCTCGTCTTCTATGTCGTTAACAGTCATCGACTGACTGTCGGACTTCGTCTTTGTTAACCTTGCGACTTCTGCATTCGCAATAGTTCTAAGGGTAAGAGCTTCCCCTTTGTTGCTATAACCAGTAACCCTTCGCAAATCATCCTTGGTGATCGGTGTGACTGCGCCTTTCGCTTGCCACATCCCTGGTTCATGAACCCTACTCAGAACCAGTCTTATCCAATCTGGTCGAAACAAGGTTGGATACCTAACTCCATTGATCAAGCCTGAAGTCTCAAGCTTCACATACTTATCTTGAAGCTTTAACTCCATTGATCAAGCCTGAAGTCTCAAGCTTCGCATACTTATCTTGAAGCTTTCCATCCTGGCAGAGTGAGAGATACTCGCTTTGGATGAAAGTTTCACCTAGTTCTTCCTGCTTGGAGTGGATGAATGTCGTAATGTCTTCAGTCAACAGAACTCCATCAGGCACCGATGATAGCGCACCTGTCATATCGTTCTCTCGGTTTTGTACTGGCATGATGTCGTAAACTAGTCTATCAAATTGGTTTCCTTAAACTAGGTTGACAACAGAAGATGATGATGCCATCGTATCTGACCGGTTTACACAGAGAATTCTTGATAGGATTTACAGAGTTTACTTAGCAAAGACCATAAATCAAAGCAAGAAAAGATTACTCAAGTATAAGAAATGAAAAATCACAATTCGCAATGTAAAGTGAAATGAGTAATCATCCTTCCCTTAAATAGATTTAGGGTATAACAGTAATTACCAAACGATAACAATTGTTAACGGCTACAACATTAATTACCATACCTAATCTTTCTTACGACGACCGGTTGTCATGTCAGCACTTACCTTTCTGTTATACCTGATAGACCAGTAACTTCTTCTGGTTGCACCTTTTGACTGTGTGAGATCATTGCTCACCAGTTCTACTGGGAACGGGCAGGCTACCGGTTCCCTTTAAGCCCTTAGGCTCAGTTTGCTGAAGAGATGTCACCATCAACAAATGATGATCTTCCTTCTATTTTCTCCTCAGCGGAGCTCTTTGATTCCTTCTTGAACCAAATCTTCTTGACTTCTTTGACAGTCTCTTTTGCCTTATTATCCTTTTGGTTAGGAGTCAAGTTCTTTTTGACTAATTTAACAGGTTCCCTTTTCATGTTCATTGACCGGTTCCTGCACTCTTTGGCCAGATGTCCAACTTTGTTATAGTTGTAACATGCCGTCCCGGTTGCCTTCCATGGATTTACCCTTCTATCCCTATTTTTAGGTGAATGACACCGGGAATTGCTATGGCCATATGTTCCACAGTTAGCATAGTTGGTTGTGCTCCAGTTTACATTCCTCTTAGGGAATACCGGTCTTGATGGGGATCTGAATGCCATAGTTCTAGACCTACATTCATCTGCTTTGTGTCCAAACTTGTTGCATGCATAGTAGTAACCTTTGAAGCTTCCCCTGCTTCCACTGGACACACTGTTGGGACGTGACCTACATTCAAAAGTCTTGTGGCCATACTTGTAACAGTTGCTGCAGTAACTGTTAGATATAAATGGTTTCACCGGTGCATTTCTGCAGTCATTTGTTTTATGACCCGGTTTACCACTGATTGCAAGAGGTTTTGAAGGTCTTTTTACCTTTATCTTTTGTCGGTTTCTTCTTTTCCTTCTTGCCCTTCTTGACTTTAGAGGATTCACCGGTTTCATTATTGCTTCGACCGGTGTACCCAAGTCCTGTGGGATCCTTGTGCTTTCTTTGAGCCCTCAATTGCTCATCAAGTTTTTCTGATCTTTCATTATACCTTTTGAGTGTCTCATTTCTCTTTTCAAGAGTCTTCAGCTGTTCCTTCAGTTAATACAATTCAATAGCCAGCCTTTTGTATGCATCATCTTTATCATGCAAGTTCTTTTGCATAATAACATTTTCTTGAGTTACAATTTGCATGTCTTCTTGAAGTTGTAAAACAACAAGATCACTTTCTCTTACCACATCTTCTGCCAGATTTCTTGCTCTTTCAGAGGTCACTAGTGATTTTACGACACTGTTCCTTTCATCTTCAACTTTGCTCTTTTCTTCAATGATTTTAGTCATTCTTAGAGCATTACTTTCCTGCTCCCTTTTCAAGTTCGAGATCTGATTGATTAGACTCCAATTTTTCTCCATAAGATTTGAGACCACCTCTTCTGCTTCATCAGATCCACTTTGCCAGAAAGTTCCTTAATTTTTTCATTGCTCTCACTCAGTTGTAGAGCCAACTCCTTTCTTTCTGCAAGGGACCTCCTTAGTCTATTCTCAAGAGAGGCAATTATGTCATTGGCTTCCTCAAGCTGCTTTTGATACCTTTATCCCTCCATGATCTTTTACTCAAGTGATTAAGCTTTATATCTTTGAGAACCAAATGCTCTGATACCAATTGTTAGTCCTAACCGGTTACTGAGAGAGGGGGGGGGGGGGGTGAATCAGTAAATACAATTTCTACTTCAATTTATCCTTATATATATATTCTTGCAGAATTAAAAGAATATAACAACACTCATAAACAGAAATTGAAATACACAGGTCAACAAAACATATATACGTGGAAACCCTCGGTTAGAAGGAGAAAACCACAGTGGGACAGAACCCACAACTTTACTACTGTAGTAATAAAGGTGCCTTGTTAGGGGCTTACAAAGCACTGGTAATAGTGCTACCTGGTAAAGGGATTTGGTAGAAGACCTGTTAGGATCTCGACCCTGTTAGGAGTCGCCTGGTAAGAGGACTTTCAACACCAATAAAGATGTTACCCGGTAAAGGAATTTATACAAGAACCTATTAGGGTTCACCCTGTTTAAGGGATTTGAATATGCTTCACAATCTAAAGCAATGATCTATGATGACACTTTCTATCTGGTTAGATCATACCTGTAACCCTTTCCTCTGCTTGGCTGTTGAACTTTTCTCTGTCTTTCACTTCTTGTGATTTTAGCTCCTCTCAGAAGATATCTCTCTCTTGCTCTTAATATTCAACAACACTTCTTTCATACCTATGACTTGTATTTATAAGAAACTAATCTTATTAACAATACATTTGATAGTTCCGCCAAGCTGTAAACTCTCTCATTAATCACGCATGCAAAACCTTAAGAATAAAAAGCTTGCAAACTGATCCTAAGTTTACCTTGAAACACCTGTAGATAAAATAAAGCTAACTCCAGTTAAAAAGCTAACTTCAGTTTTAACTGTGAATGGTCCGTATAATCCGGTTCGGATTATCACGCACTAATCGGTAATAAACTTGCACCCGGTTAGTGATACCTTCCCTGTATGTCTCCCATGACCGGTTGAAAACACTTAGACTGGTATAATCGTGACCGGTTAAGGTACATTGCTTCCTCCTTTAGTCTACCGGTTCATAGTTATGAGTACCGGTGTGATGTACCAGTGTTTCGGTGGGATTGATGTTTGGCTCTGACTTTACCAATGACAACTAAGTTATGTCAATAGTAGCGATCTCAAAGTCTCCCGGTGGATGAAATGTAAAGTTTGAGCAACTCCAGATGCAAGTCAGTGCCCAATTGCTAGTTTGAACCATGAGGTAGATAGTGCTGTCAAGCTAGGACTCTTCACTTAGTGAAATTTTTAGATTGCCTTTTGGTGGGATCTCTTCACACTTACCCAATTCCAACCTTTGGCCAAACTATGATTCGTGAATGGTGGAAGTGCTTAACAAAGGTAGTGTTGTTCCAATTCCATGTCAAGAAGATTACAATTTTCATGCAACACTTAGACAAAGTTTGATTAATGTAGATGAACTAGCTTTTGACAGTTCTGATTTGCAAGAGGTTGAAATCTGATATATGATTGAAAGGATAAATCTAATCAAGCAAGAAAGGTGACATCCAAAATGCAGCGCAAACTTGACCTTGGAGATGGAAAATGAATTAACTGAAAATAGAAATTAACTTGCAAACCCAAGACTTTGACCAAGCAAGTGGGATTTTGATTCGAAATGTAGCACTTAGAAAATTTTGGAGAAGAATGGAATGGCTGTCCAAAGCCAGGTCGGATCCTGACCTGACTTAAGACAGGTTTCCAAGCATAGGTCAGATTCCAACCTTGCTTTGGACAAGGTTCCAAGCAGCCTTTGAATCCTGACCACCAAGTTTTGCAATGAATTTTGAAGAAAGGTCTGATCTGTGTTTAACAAGGAAGTTGTAAAGCACATTCAATCTGATTTCCATGCCCTTTAGCAATCATTAAGTCATGATGGAGGTCTGATTTGGATTTAGAGGGAAGAAATTGAGCAATTAAAGAAGGAAGCTGAGTTTAAATGTTTAAGTGCAAACACTAAGCACTTGGTGGGATTGCGTTTTGAAGGCTGTCCAAACCTAGGTCGGATCTTGATCTTAACTTGGACGAACGTCTAAAGTCAGGTCAGATCGTGACCATGGCTTGGACAGGTGTCTACAATTTGTGATCTCCACCTTAAAGCATGAGAGGAGGCCACCTAAGCAAAGGCTGAGTTGAAGGTGATGTCCCTTGAAATTCAAATGTTATAATGAACAGATCTGGGCAAACTAACAGCAAAAATTCAAATATTTGTAATCAAATCTGAATCAATTTAGACAAAAACATGCAATCAAGTGAAGGAAATTGAAAACCAAGTGTCAAATTGAATGAACAAAAAGAAAAATTGATGTTTTTGGGACTATAACTTTAGAATTACTATCCAAGGGCGGCTTGGAACCCAACCTAGCCTTGGATAGCTGTCGAAAGGCAGGTTGGTATCCGACCTGGCCTTGGATAGGCTTTCAGTGTGGACAGCTTCAAAAGACTTCGCCTCCTAATTCAAATCTCACCTCCCAATTCAGTTTCAAACCAAGGTGAAACTGGCCATGGGAGATGTCAACATAATCTGGAAATATTAATCAGTTCAAATCATGAAAATTGCAATTCAAAAGGAAGTTGGCCTTAGTGGGGATGAATTAATTCACAATTTAAATATACTCCCCAATCAAGTTGGCCACATGATCAGACATGACTTTTGAGGTGTGACATCTATAAATGAAAATTGCAAGCCTCCATCCCAATTTGAACAACAACAAGCAGTACATTACAAAGCAGAGCAGGCATTGTATGAGCGAAAATCAGAGACGAGGATACAAAATCAGAACATTGAAAGTTTTTGGAGACTCAGATTTTTATAAACAATGCGATCGGGTGTGCATTGGGAGTTGAGTTTAAATGATAAATCATAGAGCCATGTAGCTTGCTGGGCACATGCAAGGGAAGATTGAATGATCTGAACTCAGGAAACTGGAAATCATGTCAGAATCAGAAATTATAAGTTGTTCAATGTCCATGCAAAGATTTATACAAATGCAACTTCTATGTCAAGTTAAGTTCATTTGATGTTTTAATGTTGTTCATACTTGCCATTTTACAAACTTAACACAAGGTTTCCTCTCGCTTTGCAAGGTAACAAGGAAGGAAGGACATCAAGGCTTTGAGTAAGATGAAGATAAAGGAGAATCGTAATTGCAAAGATTGATGCTACAACAAGGGATTCCAAGATCAACATAGAGGAGATCCAACATCAACATGAAGATGGTAATCATAGATGCTGTTCAAAGGCGAGCACTTTGTGATTACCACATTAAGGAAAGTATGATGACCTCAAGCATCAACAATTTGCAAGTCATGTATCGATCTAGCAAAGAGGTTCAAAGTGGAATTCAAAGAACAAGGAAAATGAACAATTCAACAAATGGAGAAGATTATCACAATCTTGAATTTCCTTCGGAAATCCAAGATCAATTAGAATGATCCAACTTCATGAAGGACCTCATCACTTCTAAAAGATCAAGGCAGGATAAAATCCAAGCAATTTAGGATGAAGAACTTCAAAGGATGGATACAATTCACGAAAATGAAGTGATTTGGGAATACGAGGCATCACAATTAATCAAAGGCTTGAAAATGTTGAGTATCAAGAAATATTGCTAGAGATACAGAGACTTCTTAATGATGATGGAGAAGTGGAATTGAAACAAAGATTACAAGATAAATATGCTGAGGGGGCACCCATTCATCTTCAACCATTTAGAGGATTCCAATATCACTTGTCCAAGATCATTCGATCAAGCTTTTCCAAGTGTACATGTGGACTGAGTTTTCTCATTTGTCTATTCTCAAATGGATATGTATCTCAAAAGCAATGTAACTTTCTCATTGGTCCACTAGTTGGTGCCTTATTCTAATTGGATGGCATTTAATACTAGGAGCTGGTAGTTGTATTAGAGTTGTGTTGGCATAATCCTGGTCATTGATCTCAAATCAATTTGGGCCGTTCATCGTATTTGGCGTGTCTATAAAAAGATACCTCAAATGATTTGTAAAGGGGGTGACTTGGAAAAATTGTTGCTATAATGCGGCGAAAGTAATTTCAAATTCATTGTTGTTATCATGGTGGATTACTTGTATTATTTTGGAGTGTTGCATGGTTTGTATTTCCTCACTTAGAATAGGATTTGTTTATGTTGAGTAGAAGTAGTTGAGTAAATTAATGGAAGATATTGTTGTTGGTGAATTATGGTGAAACTTATGTTTGTACCTTTTGGTACTCGTTGATTGCAAGTAACTATATAAGGTTGGTCTGAACTTATTGGAAGCACTTAACTTCAATTGGAAATGTTCATTTGGATTGCGCTAGTTTTGGGTATTTGAATGAGTGTTGACAATATGAAAATCATCCACGCATAGAAGATTGCACCCTCCTTTGCGTAGTTGATTTGGCGAAGCAAGGATTGGTTTAGTTTCACCTCATCTTCAATGATCTCTTGCATTGTTAGAGTTGGTTTAGAATTCTCAACCCATTCTTTTGCAATTTGTTTGTTAGAAGTAGTTGAAGAGTCATCATTGCCAAGTCATTCACATTTGCAAAGTTGATAGATAATCCATTGAATGAATAGCGTAAATCCCCACGTGGTTACTGATAAACCACATCATAAAACTCAGTTGTGTCCAAAAAGAAGTCGCAAGTTTGCAATAGGAACCTTGGAGTCGCCTCTACGATCATTTTGCAATCTTAGCATACGTGGTGTCTTTGTTCAAGAGGATTAGATATTTGGTGTTTCATCTTGGCATACTAAGTGTTGCATCCTACATGTTGGAGTGGTCACAAAACTCACATCAACATGTAGTACTACTAGGAGTTCTCAATGACAAAGTGGTAGATATAAGACTATGGTGATGAAGATAAGCCCACTATTTATTTCAATTCTTTTTTCAAGTGACAATCCTACACAAACTCCTACACATTTCTCAATGGTAGAAAGGAGGCGTGTGTTAAAACTTGTAATGTTGCCTTGGAATTGAAGTTGTCAAAAATGACATTTGCATAACCTAGTGCCCTTCATTGATGACCCAATACTTGCTTGCAATCTAGTGGCAAATTATATTAAAGACTTCTTATCAAAGGGGCCTTTGGCAAAATCCTCTGATAATTTGGAAGGGCAACTAAAATGTGCATTACCAATATAACTAGTTGCTTCACCTCCCATCACTCCCACACCCTTCATTCCCCCATCCCCTTAATTCCCCCACAAAAGACAATCCTAATTTTACTCGTTAACTTTTAAGTTTTAAATTTCTAATCAATTTTTTATGCAAATTTTGCAAAAGAAACATTAATAAATAATTGAAGAAATAAATTTGAACAGCTCAATATTGCTGTTATAAATTTAAAAAAATTAAAATTTAATGGTTATTCATTTGTAAAACCAAAATTGAACTTGAAATTTGTGACAATGTAAATTGTAATCACCTAGCGCCCAAAGTAATTACTAAATTTGTCCACCGAATTCAGTACTTAGTTACTAATTGAACAATGAAAAAAAGATCACTTAGTTACTAAATTTGTTCACTGAAATCAGTACTTAGTTGGTTAGGGCCAAATCCTACCTTGAGGCTTGAATAATATGTTGATTCATTGGTGAATTGATGTCACTCTTCATACTTGGTCTTCCTCCTACCCTAACTATTCCTAAATCCTAATGCCTTCAATTGCAATCTCTCTCGTAGCTTGTTGAAACTTGTGAGTAATTTGGAACAAGGGTTGGACGCAGATTTGTAATTTTTTGTGTTTAAGGTTTGTGTGGGACATATAGGCTATTAGAGTTTGCTTTGCGGCACACAATTCAAAAACACTTTTTGATTTTTTAAAAAAATTGTGTTTTTTTTCCTTCTTGCCATGAGAGATGCTTGGAAGTCCTTGGGATGGTTGAGAGACCCTTGGGAGTCCCCTAGACATCTTGGGGACATCTTGTCATTTCAGAGTTGTCTCTAAATTAGGGGGCATTCTAAAAACGTGGGCATTTGGGTGAGATTGTGTCCTTCTAGAACCATTTTTTTGATTTCATGCCAAGGAAAACCATAGAGACAAAAATAAAACAAAATGAAAATGTAAATCATGAATTCTATATTTTGTTCCTTAATTAAGGTAAGTCTTGTTGATTACATAGCATGGTAGCATTATATTTCCATGACAACGCAAGAAGCTAATGTGGAAATTAAAATCAATTACATGAGATTGAAAATGGAAAAAGGGAAAAGCATGACAAATTTTACCCTAAATTCTAAACCCTCAAAAATTTGAAAAGAATGCTTGCTATTCACCGAACCTCATTTTAAAGGAAGGTTATGTGAATCCTAACCGGTTACTAAGAGGGGGGGTGAATCAGTAAATACAATTTCTACTTAAATTTATCCTTATATATATTTTCTTGCAGAACTAAAAGAATATAACAACACTCATAAACATAAATTGAAATGCACTGGTCAACACAACGTATATACATGGAAACCCTCGGTTAGAAGGAGAAAACCACGGCGGGATAGAACCCACAACTTTGCTATTGCAGTAATAAAGGTGCCCTGTTAGAGACTTACAAAGCATTGGTGAGAGAGCTACTTGGTAAAGGGATTTGGTAGAAGACCTGTTAGGATCTCGACCCTGTTACGAGTCACTTGGTAAGAGGACCTTCAACACCAATAAAGATGTTACCCGGTAAAGGGATTTATACAAAGAACCTATTAGGGTTCACCCTGATTAAGGGATTTGAATATGCTTCAGAATCTAAAGCAATGATCTTATGATGACACTTTCTGTCTAATCAGATCATACCTGTTCCCCTTTGCTCTGCTTGGCTGTTGAACCTTTCTCTGTCTTTCACCTCTCGTGACTGTAGCTCCTCTCAGGAGATATCGCTCTACTGCTCTTGATATTCAACAACAATTCTTTTGTGTCCTATGACTTGTATTTTTTAGAGATCAATCTTATAAAAAATACATCTCATAGTTCCGCCAAGCTGTAAACTCACCCATAAATCATGCATGCAAAAAAGATTGCAAACTGATCTTGAGTTTACCTTGAAACGCTCGTAGATAAAACAAATCTAACTTTAGTAAAATTGAAAAAGCTAACTCTAGTTTTAACTAAGAACGCTCCGCATAATCCTGTTCTAATTCGGTTCGGATTATCATGCATTTAACTAGTAAAGAACTTGTATCCGGTTAGCCATCTCTTCCTTGTGTGTTTGCCATGACTGGTTGGAATAACCTAGATCGGTATAAGCGTGACTAGCAAAGTACACCACCGCTTACTTGTTTAGTCTACCGGTGCATATTTAAGAGTACCGGTGTGATGTACCAGTGTTCCGGTAGGATTGATGTTTGCCAATGACTTTACCAATGACAACTAAGTTATGTCAACAATCTTCCCCTTTGGCAATGGTGGCAAAACATATCAATACATCACCTGTCTTGTAGACTTCCCCTGTATCTCCTTGTCTACCTGTAATACACATTGTCTGATATCTCTTTCTCCATTTTTTCATTTGATCTCTGCCATCTTATTCTGATCTTTGATCTTCCCTGTATTTGAGATCTTCTTCTCTTCCATCTCTGTATCTAATCTTCTTCCCCGTTTTGCCTCCATAGGTTAAAGGGTTGTTACTGTTGTAAATGTTTGCATTTTATAACTGTAACTTATTGAAAATATCCTTATATATTTTCTTTGTAGAATCAAGGAATGGTTTTTTGCTGCTTGCAGTGAGACAATTATGTTTTCCATGTCTTCCACTGTTTTGTAATCAGGTTCCTTGATCATGTTATCAGCAGTAGTTGTAGTTGTCTGCATTAGATCAAATGTTGGGGCGAGAAACAATTGAAATCCAATAAGATCTTGAATTTGCTTTGTCTTCTCTTCTGATACTTTTCTGAGGATGAGAGCAAGACTGGTCAATTCCCTACTGTATTCAGTTGCAGAAGAGTTGTTTGCATCAAACTTGGATGAAAGAACCTTTATCTCTTCTGAAGTCTTGGATGTTCTCTCAGTTATATCTTGAACAAAGTCTTCAAAGTTTGAAGTCATTATGATCAGTCTTCCTGCATCCTGTACCTGTTGCATTAGCTCCCCGGTTCTTGTAGATAGAGTGATCTTCAATTCTTCAACCTGTTTGTGAAGAATTTCAACTCGCTTTTTCTCATTGTGATCAATTGCTATTGTCTCCAGGTTGGTGACATCATCTCCAATTGCTTGTGCAAGAATCTCCAATTGATCTATAACAGGTTTATCCTCATCAATATCTGTATCCGGTACAAAGTTGTACAAGATGTTTCTTACACTAGAGAGGACCATATCTTGTTTCCTCTTAGTGAGCTCTTTTAGTTGTCTCGTTGACATCTTGCTTATGTCAATTACTATTTCACTAACTTTACTTTTCTTTGCTTCAGAATTTGTTGCAAAAGTTAGTTTTCTCTCTAATGAGATGTGCTAGGAACATCTACCGGTTCCTCTTGTTTGTTCTCCTGTTTATGTTGTTCTTCTACAGGCTTCTCCTGTTCTGTATTAACAGGTAACTCTTGATGTTGAGGTATCTCTTCTTGTCGTACCTCCTGTTTTTTATTTACTTCCCCTCCTGGTTGTACTTCTTCCTTCGGATGGACTTCCTCTTCCGGATGGACGTCCTCGTCCAGTGGTTGCTCTGTTTGTTTCTCCTTAGCAACATGTTGTTCATTCACAACAATTTCCTCTTCATCTGTTCCTTTTTCAGTAGTCATCTTTTTTGATGACTCTCCCTGTACTTGATCTTCTGGTTGAACTTGTTCACCCAGATTTATTTGTTCACTGGATGTGAACGGTTCACTTGGAGCTTCTTGCTCACCAGTTGAAGATTGTTCACAAGCCATGAATTGTATCGGTGGTACCAATACTCTTCCAGGTTCATCTTGTGAGATTTCCTATGGACCTGTTGTCTTTAGGGTACTAAAGTCATATTGCTGCCATAACTCTAGTGTATCTTTAGATACATCTTTTTCATATCCGTTAATAATCTTTGCGACCCTATTCTTTGTGTCCAAATTTAGTGACACTGCTTCCATCAGAAGTTTTGTTGTCTCTTCACTGAGACTTGGACTTACTCGTGTCAATGGCTCCCTTACAATCTTATTGTTCGCTGCTAAACCGATTCTCCATTTAGCCATAATTCTTTGATTTAATTCATGAGGAAATTGAGCCCTATAGTCTCTAGGACTTCTATTGAAATCCAAGAAGGTTTCCAATAGAGCAACTTCTATTTTCTGCTTATCCTCTTCTACTAAAACACTGAACCATTTGGCTGCATTTGACACTTTGCCAAAATCCATAACTTCATCTACTATATTATCTACAGTCAAAGTTCGTGCCTTACCTTTGATTGGGGAAGCCAGTAGTGTTGGTGGAGTTAGATAACTCGCTTTATCTTCAGTGATATCAACAATGACCGGTTATGTTGAAATCTTTTCCTTAACTGGAGTCTCAACTCCTAGTATGCCTTTTCCTTTCCCAGTGTTAATCATCGGTGGCTCTGTTGTCTTCTGGCATTCTTTCTCTACCTGATGTTGTTGCTACAGAAGATTCGTCCATGTAGAAACTCCTTCATCATGTAGTTTGTCCACTTCTCCAATTAGTATCTGACTGATTCTCTTTCTTATCTTAAAACTCTGTTTATGCAAGTTAGCTTGATGGGTTGCTTCCTCCAGAGTAAGATGATTTTGAACTTCAAGAAGAGCTCTAATTCTCAGCTCTTTTTCCTTATCAATTGAAGATTTCCATCTTCTTTCTATTATTTCCTTTAGATCATCTGGAATTATTTTATGAAGTTTAGTGGTAGTATAATTGAACTTGTAGAGACAAAAAACTACAACTTCTATTTTTCTCTTATCTTCTTCATTACTCACTGCATATCTTCTTCCAACTACTCCCAATCTACCTGTATCCTTTATTCCTTCAACCACTTCATCAATGGTTGGTTTCTTTCCTCTCGGTGCATCCTCTTTCATTGGTTTCCCGGTCTTTCTCTTTTTGTGAAGAGTAGTGGTCTCTTCAGTTTCAATTTCTTTCGGTTCTTCCCCTTGTGCACTGGACGCTTGTTGTGTCCTTTTCCTTTGAACCTTGGGTTCTTCTGCTACTGTTTTCTTCTTCCTCGATGTGGGAGTCCTTTTTATATACACCTTTTTCGGTTCTTTTACTGATGTCTTCTTCAAATTTTCCCGAATTTCTTCATATGTGCCAGACTAGTATGCAGAGAGATCTAGGTCACTCTCTTGCAATGCATTTGCATATGCCTTGGCTATCTTGGTAGAGATCTCATACCCAAGCTCCGATGCATACTCTGTTCTGGGCTCCACAACCTGAATTATACAGTGATTGGTGCTAACCAGAAAACACACCTCATCCTTGTATTGATCAACAATGGCTGAGGGAATTCTTTCCCTGGGGTGCATTCTAAGCTGGAAGGCCTCAAAGTAATCGGTCATAACTTTATTGAACCGATTTCCTAGGTTGTTTACGATTTCACCTATTTGAACCATAACCGATTTGTCTACTTGCCATGTAACTTTTCCTATGCCTGGAAAGAAATTCTGATAGTAGAAAAACAAACATACCAGCAGTGTTCCGTATTTCAGAAACTTCTTCACCAGACCGAGCTTCTTCAAGTTTTCAAAGATTTGACCTCTCAACATAGTGTATAGATCGTATTGTGCATTATCATGCATGATCCTGTGCGCTGCATGAATAGCTCCTCCTGGTACACTGTTAAGGTTGCTCGGCTGATAGATTTTATAGCCGATAACCGCTAATGCAAACCAAAAGCCCTTGTCTTCGATGTTGTTTACAGTCATCAACCCATTGTTAGACCTTGACTTTGTTAACCTTGCGACTTCTGCGTTGGCAATCATTCTAAGGGTAAGAGCTTCCCTTTTATCATTATATCCAGTATCCCTTCGCAGATCTTCTTTGGTTATCGTTGTGACTGTGCCCTTTGCAAGCCACATTCCTGGTTCGTGAACCCTACTTAGAACCAGTTTTATCCAATCCGGTTGAAACACGGTTGGATACCTTACTCCATTAATCAAACCTAAAGTCTCAAGCTTCGCATACTTGGCTTGAAGCTTTCCGTCCTCGCAGAGAGAGATATTCACTTTGGATGAAGGTTTCACCTGATTCTTCCTGCTTGGAGTGGATGAATGCCGTAATGTCTTCAGTCAACAAAACTCCGTCAGGCGCCGACGATAGAGCACCTGTCATATCGTTCTCTCGGTTCTACACTGTCATTATGTTGTAAACCGGTTTATCAAATTGGTTACCTTGAATTAGGTTGACAATAGAAGATGATGATGCCATCGTATCCGACCGGTTTACACAGAGAGTTCTTGATAGGATTTACAGAGTTCACTTAGCAAAGATCGTAAATCAAAGCAAGAAAAGATTACTCAAGCTTAAGAGATCAAAAATCACAGTTCACAATGTAAAGTGAAATGAGTAATCATCCTTCCCTTAAAGAGACTTAGGTCATAATGGTAATTATCAAACGGTAACAATTGTTAACGGCTACAACATTAATTACCTTACCTAATCTTTCTTGTGACAACCGGTTCTAATGCATTTATGTGTTTATCAATCCTCGGTTGTGATGTCAGCACTTACCTCTCCGATATACTTGATAGACCGGTGACTTCTTCCGGTTGCATTTTTTGACTGTGTGAGATCATTACTCACTAGCTCTATCGGGAACAGTAGGCAGACTACCGGTTCCCTTTAAGCCTTTAGGCTCAATTTGCTGAAGAGATATCACCATCATCAGATGATGATCTTCCTTCTGTTTTCTTCTCAGCGGAGCTCTTTGTTTCCTTTTTGAACCAAATCTTCTTGACTTCTTTTTCAGTCTATTTTCCCTTGTTTTCCCCTTTGGTTGGGAGACAAGTTCCTTTGCACTGGTTTGGCCGGTCCTTTTCATTTGTTCATTGGCCGGTTCTTGCATTCCTTGGCCAGATGCCCAATCTTGTTACAATTGTAACAAGCCATCTCGGTTCCTCTCCATGGATTGACCCTTCTTTCCTTGTCCATGAGTGACTGACATGCAGAGTTGCTATGGCCTAATGGCCCACAGGTAGCACAATTGGATGTTTTCCCGTTTATATTCCTATTAGGGAATACCGGTCTTGGTGGGGATTTGAATGCCATAGTTCTAGACCTGCTTCATCTGCTTTGTGTCCAAACTTGTTGCATGCATAACAGTAACCTTTGAAGCTTCCCCTGCTTCCATTGGACACACTATTGGGACGTGACCTACATTCAAAGGTCCTATGGCCATACTTGTAACAGTTGCTGCAGTAACTGTTAGAAGTGAATGGTTTCACCGGTGCATTTCTGTAGTCATTTGTTTTATGACCCAGTTTACCGCAATGGTTGCAAGAGGTTTTGTAGGTCTTTTTACCTTTTTCTTTTGTTGGTTTCTTCTTTTCCTTGTTTCCCTGCTTGACTTTAGAGGATTCATCGGTGTATCCAAGTCCTGTGGGATCCTTGTGCTTTCTTTGAGCCCTCAATTGCTCATCAAGCTTTTCTGATCTTTCATTGTACCTTTTAAGTGTCTCATTTCTCTCTTCAAGAGTCTTCATCTTTTCCTTTAGTTGATACAATTCAATAGCCATCCTTTTGCATGCATCATCTTTATCATGCAAGTTCTTATGCATAATTATTTCTCTTGAGTTATGATCTGCATGTCTTTTTGAAGTTGTAATATAAGAACATCATTTTCTCTCACCGCATCTTCTGCCAGATTTCTTGCTCTTTCAGAGGTCACTAGTGATTTTACGACACTGTTCCTTTCATCTTTAGCCTTTCTTTTGTTTTCAGATTTGAGATCTGATCGGTTAGACTTTGATTTCTCTCCATAAGATCAGAGACTGCCTCTTCTGCTTCATCAGATCCACTTTTCCCAGAGAGTTCCTCAATTGTTTCATTGCTTTCACTCAGTTGTAGAGCCAACTCCTTTCTTTTTGCAAGGGACCTCTTTAGTCTATTCTCAAGAGACAATTATGTCATTGCCCTCCTCAAGCTGCTTTTGATACCTGTAACCCTCCATGATCTTTACTCAAGCGGTTAAGCTTTATATCTTTGAGAACCAAAGGCTCTGATACCAATTGTTAATCCTAATCGGTTACTGAGAGGGGAGGTGAATCAGTAAATACAATTTCTACTTCAATTTATCCTTATATATATATTCTTGCAGAATTAAAAGAATATAACAACACTCGTAAACAAAAATTGAAATGCATAGGTCAACACAACATATATATGTGGAAACCCTCGATTAAAAGGAAAAAACCACAGTGGGACATAATTCACAACTTTACTACTGCAGTAATAAAGGTGCCCTGTTAGAGGCTTACAAAACACTGGTGAGAGAGCTATCTGGTTAAGGGATTTGGTAGAAAACCTGTTAGGATCTTGACCCTGTTAGGAGTCACCTTGTAAGAGGACTTTCAACATGTTACCTTGTAAAGGGATTTATACAAAGAACCTATTAGGGTTCACCCTGATTAAAGGATTTGAATATGCTTCACAATCTAAAGCAATGATCTTATGATGACTCTTTCTGTTTAATCAGATCATACTTGTTCCCCTTTGCTCTGCTTGGCTATTGAACCTTTCTCTATCTTTCACCTCTCGTGACTGTAGCTCCTCTCAGAAGATATCGCTCTCCTACTCTTGATATTCAACAACAATTCTTTTGTGTCCTATGACCTGTATTTAGAAGAGATCAATCTTATAAAAAATACATCTCATAGTTTCGCCAAGCTGTAAACTCACCCATAAATCATGCATGCAAAAAAGATTGCAAATTGATCTTGAGTTTACCTTGAAACGCTCGTAGATAAAACAAATCTAACTTCAGTAAAACTGAAAAAGCTAACTCCAGTTTTAACTGAGAACGCTCCGCATAATCCTGTTCTAATCCGGTTCGGATTATCATGCATGTAACTGGTAAAGAACTTGTACCCGGTTAGCCATCTCTTCCCTGTGTGTTTTCCATGACCGGTTGGAATAACCTAGACCGATATAAGCGCGACTAGCAAAGTACACCGCTTACTTGTTTAGTCTATTGGTGCATATTTAAGAGTACCGGTGTGATGTACCGGTGTTCCAGTAGGATTGCTCTTTGCCAATGACTTTACCAATGCCAACTAAGTTATGTCAAGAGGTTAAAGCATTTGTGTTTAAAATGAGGGTTATAGATCTATTTGCATTTGAAATACAAGCTATTGAATAATGTGTAAATGTGGATTAGTCAATTCCTGTGTATTTTTTGTAAACCTTAGGTTTGTCGGTCACAATTGTGCTATTTTGGCATGACACAACCTAGATGTTTGGTGCCGATCTTTAATGCAATTAATTGTGTTTTTCTCCCATTTTTTCTTTCATGGTACATAGTACATCGCTATATAGTTTGATTTAAAAGTTTGAACCTACAGTTAAAACCAATTAAAAATACAAAATACATTATATATAATCAACCTACACATAAAAAGTAAGGAAATAGCAAAGGAACCAATCAGGTGTTGCTATGATACGAAGGTTGTGAAATATGATGTTGATAATCCAATATACATGTGTCCAATTTGATTGAGCTCTCATTGATCATATATATCCTTATATGTTAAAAGGTCATCATCACGAAGTGGTACGTTATCATTTGTGATCTATTTTAAGTTTCGATATATCTTGTCAAGGTTAATGCATTGATCATCCTCAATTCCCCTTCATATAATAAAATTAAATGTATAAGGTAGTCGTATATATGGAATAAGAACTAGAAATTAGATTTGGAAATTGCAAAAAAACAATGGTAGAATCTAGAGTTAGAATTATCTGTTTATTTTATCTACTTTTCTCGGATGAAGGTAGAGGTTGTGGTGAACAAATACCAAATAATTCATCTTCTATTGAATCAAATAGTTGTTTTTGTTGGAGTGTATGCGTTCAAATGCAGTATGTTCACAAGTGGATGAATTAGATGGCTTGTTCAAGATGTGTATCACCATCCATCAAATGTTTTTGTCGCCCTTGTTAAATATTTTTTACACCATTATTTTGTAAAAAAACAAATATTAGCAATATTCTGTCATGTACACAATGGTTAAAACTCAATATTTATAATGTATGAATATTAAGGTATTGGGTTCTTCCCGGTGAAACTTGGCTTCTGGTTGGGTCCTTCTAAAAGCGGGGTGGGTTCGGACAGGGTCCGACCCACAGACTATGGGTTCAGCCCTACCGAACTGGGACGAACTTGGGAGGAAATTCAACCAATTTCTGTATTTTTGCCACGAATTTCAAACTAATTTGAAAATTTTTGCCTTTTTTTTTTGTAATTTCACCAGGTTCTTCCATTTTTTCTCTCTCGATTCTGCCATTGTTTTATCCAAACTCTGCATACTTGGAGTTTCAAATATTTTTTTTTCTTTTAGAAAGGTGGCAGAGCCACATTATATATATATATATATATATATATATATATATAAGAAGGTGGTGGTTCAACAAGAGCTTACGGAGAAAAGAACCACCAAAGAAAAACTCAATATTTATTATGTGGCTCTTTACTCATCTCAACAATATTGTGGTTAAAACTCATCTCAACAATCTCATCCAAGTATATCAATTTCGAACTTATCAACTGCCAAGCTAATTATATAAATTTGTATGTAAGCATAGCAATGTAAAGTGGATGCCTATTGAGAGCTAATCATATAAATTTTGTATGAATGCATTAGTGTTCACAAACTAATTACAAATATATTATGTTTATAAATTATATTGTACTTATATAATATATATTAATAATAATTAATAAATATTAAATGTTAATAAATTATATATAATAAATTTATTACCTATATAATATACAATAATTTATTAATAATTAACTATATAATATATAATAATAGATTAATTTTTTATATATATAGACACATTTTTTGTACAGACAAGTCCAAAGCGAACTTGAACCCACCATTTGAAAAATTTGATTGAACTTGCAAATTTGGATCTTGAACCCAAATCCGAATCCAAACTGGGACTGGCAACTTGGTATGAATATATCATATAGAGAAAGTGTTGTCCTCAATTTTGACATCACAAAATTGGGGCAACCCTATGCAATTTTCTCATGGATTCGTAGGTGTATCCTCTACGTTTTTGATGTGTTGGATAATGTGTTGTAGAGGCAATTCATCATCCTTGAAATGTCCTTTATTTTGCACGTTTCATGCATCCTTTTTGAGGGTTTCCGTCAAGTTAATCACTTGATTGCTTGCAAGCACTTGATTTTTGGTAACCTTCAAGTCTTTTTCTTCATTTTTCCCTCTTGTGAGTAGTTTTTAATCTCATTTTTCCCTTAGGTTAATAGCCCTTAGAATTCTGCTTGTTTCGAGCTATTTTAGGCTTCAAACGAAGTTGTTTAGCTCAAGTTATAGAGGTAAGGGTGGGGTTTTTCAGGCTGACTGCATATTTTATTAAAAATCCTCCAAAAGTTGGCTTTTTATTTCTTCTGGTTCTTCCCCTTGCAATAGAATCCGTTGGGTAATTGTTGATAATAATGACCATAAATTTTGAATTTGTTCATTATATGTTCAAGTGTTTAGAGAGAAAGAGCCCTACTTATGGAATTGGATGGTTGATAATTTTCTGGCATTCTCTAATATTGGATGGAGATTTCAACATGATTGAGAATGAGTGTGATAAAGATGGAGCCCTTAAACTTGCTCAGAAAGGAAATGAAAAATATTTTTGAGCAAAAGGGAAGGAAACTCTTAATCTAAGGGATCTTTTGGAAAAGGATAAAAGGCAAAGTAGAGGTATATGGTTTAGTTAGTGTAATCAGCAAAGTGGCTTTAAGAGTATTTAGTTTTTACTGGACAATTTCATGAAAATAGATTTTATTTCACTTATTCTCTAAAAGTAACAATGCTATTAATTGTTAAACCACATACTCTCTCGGATCAACCCCACATGTGACCACCAACAAAAATTGTACATAGCAGCTAATATTCCCTGGGGAGTCAAAATTCTCATTGCTCAATTAAGACGTGAAACAGGTAGGTGGAAAAGACCTAAAGAGGCATGGGAAGAAAAGGTGTGTATTTTTTGCAATACTGGGGCAGTGGAATTTATTTTAGAATGTGATGCTTTCAAGAACATGAGAGACAAGTATGCCAACGTAGTGACAGCTGTTTCTTGCTGTTTCTTGAGGCAGTTTTTTCAGCATGGAGACAATTGAGAAGGTAAGGATGCTTATCATCTCCTTGAATAAGAAGCTTACTGAAATGCAGATCATTACGTCAAGCTGGATATCCCATAGGCTAGTTTTAGCCGTGTTGACATTAAAAATTCAATCTATCTAAATTGTTGCCTTCTCCCTCCACCACCTATTTCCATCAAGAAAGAAAGGTCTTCCGTCAAGAAAGAAAGAATGAAAAGGCTGGTTGGGCTTGGGCGATCTGTGCCTAATATTCTCTCATCAACCTTAGCCCTTTAATCAAGAAAGGAGAGAAGAAAAGGAGAGTGGGTGGGCAAGAAAGGAAGGCAATAAGAAGCTTTAAAATCATAAAATATAAATATTTATCATATTTTCTCACGTTGCTTGTATCTTAATTTATTCCTTTTTGGACTTAGGGCACCAAGTGAATAATAAATACCTGCTTGTGCTAAGCTGTGTTTTCTCTTTGCAAGATATTCTTTAATTTTTCTCCTTAGAAATAATGGATTTTGGTAAAAACGTGATTAGGTAATAGTATTCGTTCCAAATATAGCTTTGTTGTATATTTGTTCTCTTAGAAAAAATGAAATTACACTCTGATTCTTGTATGCTTTACCATCGTTAGGTTTGCTTGCTCATATGAGGGGTCATTTTTTGTATTATATATATTTCCTGATTTCATTTAAGTTTCTGCAGGATGAAATATGTAAATCGATTGCTGAAAATGGTGGCCTGGATGTGGTTTTTCAATGTATAGATGAAAGCATACAGCAGAATAACAAACTATTAGCAAAGACAGCTTGCTCCCTGCTGACACAGGTTCATTTTGATTTTCCTTGGTTTACTTAAGTTTTGACAATTATAAATCTTTTTATAGTCTTCTGATTGAGCTATGGAATTCGCTTGACGGAATTTTTAAATTCTGTGTATTCTTTTGATTGATGTTTTACTGATAATGGTATGGCAGTTGGCAGGTAGCGATGCAAATAAAGATGCTGTTGTTCTCAAAGGAGGAATTACTAAGATAATAGGTCTTTCTTCTATCTATATTGAGGAGCCTTCTGTTCTGCAAGAGGTATATCTTCAGTTATTCAATGGTTTGTTGTTTGTGGTGAATGGTCTTGTCATCCATGCAACTTATGGTTTACTTTAGCATCAGTTAAAGAGTTATTTTAGTTTTAAGAAGGTATTTCAGCTATTCCTAGTCATAAAGGACTTTCTTGTGTGAGTTCAGAGTTTATTATTGAGTCAAAATTCTAAATTTGAATCGAATTACTGCATTTTGTGCTATAAACAATTGCAGATTATGTCAACTATCCGTGCTGTATCATTGCGTTCCCCTGCAAATGCAGCCAAGGCAGTTGAAGCAGGGGCAGCTGATCTTGCTTCTGAAGCTATGGAGAAACATCCTTCAGCCCATCTGATGCAGAAACAAGCTTGTTTGATGATTCGTAATCTTGCCGTTCGAAATCCTGAAAATAGGTAATTTCCAGCTATCCACAATTGCTTTCCCTAAATTTGAAGCAATACATGAACAACGTAAATCTGGTTTAAAGACGATAATCTAAGAGTGCATTTTAGAAAACAACAATCTTTATCTCTGATGCAGACCGATCATACTGGAGAAAGGTCTTGAAAAGCTGATAAGGATTGCCAAGAGAAATCACGACAGCTGCAAAGAGGCAGCTGCTTCTGCTTTAAGAGATCTTGGGTTAGATGACTACAATGCCTGATTGACAAGCTTTAGAACACAGTGCGAGACATAGACTCCAGATCAAGTAGAACTTGTAGAACAAGAATTGATTGGCACGTAAACACTTCTAAACCAATCATCATGAATTGTAACTGCTTACAGCGACATTTGGTAGCGAAAAACCACTTGTGTTTCCTTTAGGAAGTAATTTCTTGTATTTACCTTTTTCTTAATATTTATCATAGAGAATAAGCAGTTGAGCAGGAAATTTATTTTAAGGATGCTGTTTATTCATGAAATTTTATCCCATGATTAAAGCTGACATCATCGTTCAGTTATTTATTCTCATTCTATCTTTTGACATCACTTGGATCATCACAGAATACAAACGGGTTGTGAAAATTCACTATCTGTAATGACAACCATTAGAAGATACAACCACGCCTCACAAACTGATCTACTTGATTGTAAAATTAAGAAAAGAAAACATAAGTATTTTTTATAAAAATCAACTGGATGTACTAGATTGCAAAATTAAGAAAAGAAAATGTAAGTATTTTTAATAAAACCAACTGGTAATTCTTATGTCTATGATAAAAGTCACCAAAATTTATAAGTAATTGTTTTGCTCATCTGTTTTGCTAGCTATCCGTAGATCCTGTAAACTATTCGACACTGTAGACAATATTAAAATCATACATTTGTTCATTCAATTATGCCATCTACACATGAGGAATGATTGTACGATATAAAGAATGGTGCATATATAAAATATGATCTTGGTGCATGGTTAGTCGCCCTTTCTTCTGTGATTTGAATGAAATTTCATTTGATCTATTACGTAGATTAAGATATTCTCTGTATAGGCCATTTCTGCTATTTATTTTCCCACTTATCTTTCTTTGGAAAAAACACGTCCTCTAATTAAAAACGTGTTTTCAGGCATATTTCCCCATGGAGCAGATCGGTGTTGGTTTCACTAGCAATACTCCTAAGAAAATTTATTCAATTTTAGATATGACTTTAAGAGGTATTTCAGTTTAATCATAATGCTCTACAATATATGGGCTACTGTAAATGGAATGAGCACCACCTTACACAAATATTTAGACTAATCAAATAAATTAAAGCATTTAATGAATAATCAATCTAGATAGGAAAGTTAGGATGATTAAATAAAATGAAATTGATATTTGCTGAATTTTTTAAGGTAAGAATGTGGAGCTGAAGATGTCATGAATTTATTTGCCAAGATTATGGATGACGGTCTTTGATTTTTTTTGAATTGATTGTGTTTCACTTTGGTAAATTTGAATTGAGTGAGTGTATACTTGAACTTAATGTGCACATTTAAATTTGTTTGATTCGTGGATCTAAATTGATAGAATGTTGATTGTTAGAATTTGTTTAACTTGATTTTTTTATGGTGAATGTTGGTAGGGATATATGGTGTGTTGAAATATTTAGGTTGAACTAACTTAAGAATATATAAGGGGAAGATGAGAAGATCTACATAAGGGAGTTGTTGGAAATTTGGCCACCAAAAGATAGATGGATTGTCCTTATAGAAGTCAACATGGTGAAGAATTGGGGAATCTTTTGCAAAGCGTCTCCAACAATGGAGATGGAAAAATTAAATTAAATTTTGATGGGGTTGCAAGAAAAGATCTAGGGCATGTTGGACTAGTTAGTGTTTAGGTTTAACAATGATGAGCACTTACCATCCTTTGCAGAAGCTCTAAAGAAGGCAACCAATAAGTAGGAATTTAGCCACCAAAAGATAGATGAATTATCCTTGCAGGGGTCAATATGGTGAAGAATTGGAGAACCTTTGGCAAGGTGTCCTCAATAATAGAGATGGAAAAATAAAATTGAATTTCAATGAGGCTATAATGCTTATTCAATGACCATTTTTGAATGTGTGTGGTGTTTACATATAAAAATGATGAGCATTTGCCATCCTTTCATGAAGCCCCAAAGGAGAACCAATAATATAGCCAAGGCATGCATCGAGAGTGGTTACTAATAAACCAATCAAAATGGAAATTAAATAATTTCATAAAAACGACCCAAACCCATGCAAAGTAATTCTGAGTGCCATAGAAAATTGCAAATAAAAAAATTGTACGAGACTAGCATTTGTCAAGCATTTGAAAATAGCTAATCATATGTTGTTAAAAGAGATTGTCTATGAAAACAATAAACCTAAAATAATAAAGATAAAAGATTGAATATGTTAGGATTTAACAAGATAGAAATAACAGTTACATGCAAATATAACCAATATCAGAAAAATAATAAACCACACAGAAGAGAACACAAAACACAAAGATTTAACGTGGTTCACCCAATCCTTGGGCCACGTCCACCAACAAAGAGTCCAATATTATTATTATTATCCAGTGATTACAACTTGATTACAATCCGCAACCCCTTACAACTCAATACCACCGCAAGAGGCTACTAAAACATTCATCATAATGAAATCCCTAACCCTAAGCAATTTTATACAAGCTTATTTTTATGATCATGTAGAACGTAAAGATTCAACTTGGGTATAGAATGAGATTTAACTCTATAGATAGTAAAATAAAGGTCTATGACTGTAAAAATGTGCATAGTTTGACTATGGTAATGAAGTTTTGGTTTGGTACCAAAGAATGATAATTATAATTGTGACTTTATCTTTGTTATTGAACTTGTGAAGAATCATTAGTGATAATATAAATGTCTTGCCTTAATTTACTTGCATATAAAAAATACAAGGAAATGAAAGTAATTAGATGATTTGGCTGGTTAGATTTTGGGGCAATCTTACCAAACAAATCTAACCCCTATGGAGAAAATGGAGAAGGAGAGATAAACAGATGGAGCTCATGAATGAGTGCATGCTTTAGAATACCATGTGCAATATGTTGCAAATGCTTTAAAAAATTGTATAAATCTTTCTCCATTTTGATACACCATGTGAAAAAATTCTTGAATCAATAACTTAATATCAACTTGACCACCACATGTGTTCCCATGAGCTTCTTGAACAATAATTGATTCCCATGATTGTCAAGGCACCTAAATAATAAACCTATAAAATTGTGCTTACAAAGTACCATGATTATTAAATAATTAGTAATTGACTTAAAATGCGATTGTTTTTAGAAATAAATAAAGGGAATAGTGTTATTGGCATACAAATTTGTCACTATGGATTTCAAAGTCGCTCACCCAATAGGCAATGACAAATGTCCTAACAATTGGCAAGATTGCTATGAAATTGCAATCTTCTTATGTATTTGAGAGGGGTAGTTTCCTTGTATGATTTGGGTTTTTAAGATTTGTGTAATTTTATCCTAAAATTATAAAAAGGAGACAAAGAAAACTAAAAGAAACTAATTAACAAAAACCCCAACGGTAAATGTACAAATACCAAGTTTGATTTTACAACCGACAACAAATTACAAGAGGGTTTTAGTATAAAAATGTGTTATGTTATGCGATGATAATGGAAGATGGGTAATAAATCTTGACATACCAAATATGAATGTGTTCCATTACATCAACTGAATATTTTAGTAAGCATTTCAATAGGTAACATATGATTTCCACTGATATAAAGGGATTACCAATTTTAACATGCAGAAAATCAATAATAATAGCTTAGAAATATATTTAGAACATATTAGCCGAAAGTATTGAAGAAAACACATACCCACTTATACTGAGAGGAGGACGGGTGGTGAATCAATATAAGTTCAAGTTTCTCAATTTTTAGATTTAGTAATCTCAAAGCAACGAATAAGCATTCACACAATTAAGATCTAACTAAAGAAGACAAGATGCAAACATGACTTTGTGGAAAACCTTAAGAGAGAAAACAATGACAAAATATTGCTCTCTCTCTCTCTCTCACACACACACACACACACACACATGCATATAAGAGACATCAACCCCCTCATTTATGCTCCAATTCAACGTGAGAGTTCAATCTTGAATCCCATCAAGTAGAAAGCCCCAACCTTCAAGATGTAGGATGATGGTATTGATGGATCTATTGTAGATCTTTTGAAGACCTTCAAAAATATGCCAACTCCTTTCTTGAGAATATACTCCAAATATTTAATTCAAAACTACAATAATTGTACTCCAAAACCACACTTATGTCTGCTATGATTTTATGAATGAAGTATGCTTAGAATTGCACTTATGTCTACTCAAAAATCATCAAAGAAGTCTACTTAGAACAATAATTTCCTATAAAGTCTGACATAATCTACTCTAAATTTGTAGTACATTCTGATATAATTTGCTCCAAACATGCTCTTTTGTCTTCTCTTTACTGAAGTGATATGAAATGAATGGATGAATTAAATGAGCTTCAACACACATCTCTATATATCCATGAAGTGTCTCTTCAAATCAATAGTTACAACACTTTGATTAGGTTAGCCAGTAAAATATATATTTTTATCAAAAGTAAATTACTTTTCCCAAAGCCGAGCACTTTACATTAGGAGGTTGTCCAAGAAAAAAAAATTATTTTAATTTATTAATTACCTTGCCCAAAGTTGGGTGCTTCACCATAGGACACCGGTCCAATAGGAGGGGACATAAAATATTTTTAAATGCCCATTCTTAACTTTCATATCTTTTTAGAGATGCCAGTCTTCTTTAGTGTGCACACACACATACACACATACATGCACATATGTCTACTTAAATCATATTCTTTCCTAAAGAAGTCGGCCTAATCAATAGGTAAGATATTTATTAATCTTATTTATTTTTCTTGTTTAATGAGGGATCATCCATGATTACCTTTAACATCAATGACAACTTATTGCAACAATCTCCCCCTTGGTTGTTGATGAAAACCCTTGTAAGAATAGTCTTCTTGACAACAATAGGCCATTTGAAATGATCCCCTTCAATTAAAAAGAAATAGGGCAACTGAAATGCTCCCCCTGACTCAACTTCTCCCCCTTTGACATCAATTGCAAAGACTACCCAAGGGTAATTGAATAATGTAGTGAATATCTCCCCCTAAACATATGATTTTCCTAAAAACTTAACAAATGGATGAGAATTGCATCGCTTCAAATTTTTCCTTAGGTACTCAAAATTCTCTTTTGAGAGAGGCTTTGTAAAAATGTTCGTAATTTTCTCCATAGTAGAAATTTGTTCCAACTTGACTTTTTTCTCAAGTACTTGCTCCCTTAAGAAATGGTATCTAATTAGAATATGCTTTATCCTGAAGTGTATGATTGGATTATTTGATATGTTAATGATGTTGAAGTTTGCAACACGGGATCTAAAGGATCAAACAACGAAGAAAAACACTTTCCACAAGCAAGGGTAGCAAGAAAGAATTGCTATATTCCTTAAAAATAAAAAAAAGATTACATGATTGCAGGATGAATTACAATGAAGAGGTCAATTTCTTTTATAGAAAGCAATAGTTATAAAAACATGCAAAAGCTAACTTGAACTAAAAATAGAAAACTAGAAGTACATGATATGCACAATGTGCAAACTAGAGTTCAACTAGACTTAGACTATCCTAAATTTAGATTGACTAAGTGAACTTAAGCTAGAGCATAAATGTGAAAACATGTACTAAATTATGCATAATTATATGTATGAGAATATTCTTTACTATGTGCACACTTATTTAAAGAAACATATGTAAATATGCCTAATGCAACTAATATGCATGCTCTAACACCCCCCCTTAAGTGAAACTCACAGAGACAAAAATATCTCTAAGCATGAAATGGTCTTGGAAACTAAAGGTCCGATTAGGCCCGATTAGGTACCCATGTACAATGAGATCCTCTCAAAGTGGAGAAAATCCGAGTGGGAGAAAACTCCTCTCCAAAATTGTAAGATGCAACTATATGAAGAGCAGTAGAAGATCCTTTGAGACACAAGAAAAGTGTTTGATAGCTTTTAGATGATAATAGTAATAGTGTTGAATTAAGCACCTCTTCTAAAACCAAGATGATGATTAAGATCAATTTGTATGAGTGCCCCCAATAAAATTACTCATCATATCTGAGTACAACTCATTCCAAGATCATGGGAGGTCACTAAGGCCACAAATAGAGATATAGGGCCTAGGTGATGAAATCAATTATGAGACTAGAGGAAAAAGAGAGGAGCACACTTAGAAGTAAGAGCCAACCTCAATTTTGTATAGGATTGAAAGGAATGGAGGACCCATATTTGAATTTAGGTATCCATTAAGTTCCATATGAGGTCCTACAATATAAAATACACCAATTTGGACACAAAATAATCCTTAAAATGTATACAAATTAGGTGCTTACAATTTAGGAAAGTACATTTATCCCCCACTTTAGCGAGAGTATGAGACAAACACATGCTCATAGTAAAGGAAGAAAGAGAGAAGAGAGGAATGAAACAAAGA
This sequence comes from Chamaecyparis obtusa, assembly GCA_027943335.1. Classification (NCBI taxonomy): domain Eukaryota; kingdom Viridiplantae; phylum Streptophyta; class Pinopsida; order Cupressales; family Cupressaceae; genus Chamaecyparis; species Chamaecyparis obtusa. The sequence continues at coordinate 750,350 of BSBK01004699.1, read as the reverse complement.
GAGATGATCATGGGTGAATTGCAATGAGGTAAGCCATCACTAATTTTGAGGATAAAAGCCTCTAAACAAAGGACCTTAACTCAAAAATCCTGGCACAAGGGCACAAAAAATAAAATAAAATTAAAATCAAAGACAAAATATGCAAAACACAAAGAGGGGTTAGTAATGAAAACAAAGACAATCAACTAGTAGAAGAGACCTTGATCGAAAATGTCTCAACCACTAATATCATGTTTAGAAAGATATTGCAAGATCATAAGTGGCCACATAGAAAGGGAAAGAGAATTGCCAAAGATGAAACCAAACTCCATGATCTAACCCACTAGCATAGCTATGAGAGCAAAGTTGTGTTATGCTAGGTGATCCATGGAAGAAGAGGAGGATAGGAGTAGAACAGATAACAAGTTGTGTTATACTAGTTCCACTCTTCCCAAAGGAGGCAAGGAGGATTGAAGGTCTAGCAAGATACATTATGCTAGTCAATTCTACCTTTAAAATTTTGCACATAGAGGCGGCTTTAAAATTTTGCAATCATGGGTGACTTAAAATGTTTTTGCACATAGGGGCAGCTTAGGGGATCACTCTTATAGAAAGTATTGCCTCTACGTGGATCCAAAAAAAATTGATTAGTTCTAATGATAGCATTGTCTCCTTAGGGATCCAAAAAGAAAAAGAAAAAGTGATTAGTGTAAGGAAAGCATTGTCTCCGTAGGGATCAATAAACAAAAAAGATGCATAATATACAAGGGAGGCCACATGTATGTCCCCTCCTTATGATGGAAACATAGGTGGCATCATAAGGAAAAGAGAACAAGGATACCAACTTTCGCCAACAAGAAGATATCCTTTTAAAAAAATGTAAGCAATAACCTTAGCAAAGAGTGAAAACTCTTGTTAGCTAAGGGGATAGATAGTCGTGAAAGGATATTCTATGAGTGGGAAGAGACCCTTGGTAAGAAGAGATCTTGGTTTCAAGAAATATACCTTCAAGAGTTGATCTTGAACAAAGACATCATCTTCAAGACAAAGATGGGAAGAGAACAAGAATGTACCATTTTATCCCCCTATTGCTAGGTGAAAAGGGGATTCTTGATGAAGGATGACATACTTTAAACCCCAAAGTAGGAGAATTTGTTAAGGATGTACACAATTTATAATTAAGGAAGAGGTTGTGATCAAGGATACACAACTCTTATATAAGAGAGAATCATGAATCAAAACAAAATGATTCCTTATAAGAAGAAGATTTTTTTTATTAATAAAAAAATAGATTTTGAAGAGACCCAAAACCCTTTACAAAAGGATTGCTAAATATATACCATGAAAGACCACCATAAAAAGAAAGAATAGAACCAATACCACAATATGGGTTTTACCAATAGGCTCCCACAACTTGAACCAAAATCTTCCTAAAAAGCCAACAAGTAGCCAAAAACTAGAGAGAGGACTAGAGAAACTCTAGCCCAAAACCCACAACAAGGAACTATCGAGATTTTCCTTTAGCACCTCCCTTGTGGCAATAGAGAGTCATGTCAAAAGAGGGTGTAAAAGTATTGGATTTATTTCCATTCACCGTAATCCATCCCTCTTCCACCTTAGCAACAACATCCTGCCAAACCAGCGAAACCAACACATATACTTCTCCATCCTGAGAAAAAAAGGCCAGAACCACCCACCATGACAGAGGCAACATCATATTTTTTTCTTAAACGCACAACATCAACAACTGTGCTACCAAAATTGACAACTACAACACTATCAAACGATGAACATAACAGGGGCATATACCCACATTCCTCTAGATAAACAATAGGAGAGACATGAGGTCGTGACCCAGACTCCACAACTACTGCACCTAGATAAGCCTAAGAAGAGACAACACCCTTAGGCATAATGGTTTTATTAATCCCACCATCAGTAACTAAAACCTGAGAAGAAGTTATAGGGCATTGAGATTCCTATGCAACCACATAGGAGAATCTCCTATGGTGATCAAGTTTCTTCTCAATTGTATAATATTTAACTGAAGCACCTTTCCACCATGAAGAAGACATTTTCATTTTCTCTAATTCACATTGAGTTGCCACATGACCTATTTTAAAACATTTTCTACATCTGAAAGGGATCCCTTCACAGTCCAAAGTTTGGATCCATTTACCCTTAGAAGATTCAATTAAAATTTCCATAGGTAACCCCTTATAAATATCTAAATCTACCAAAATACGAGAAAAGGTATAATGAAGAATATTAGATGATTCCTCATCCATCATTAGAAATTCCCAAGAACTTTTCTCACTACCCCTAAAAGAGATTCAACCCAAAGATGAAGGGGGAGATAGGGAAGTCGAACCCAAATAGGGATCTTGTTAAACAGTTTAGAAGAAGGGTTGAAATCAGAGTGCCATGGTTTAATCATTAGCATAAATTTATCTTCCCAACTAAAAAAATGATCACACAAAATCTTATTTATGTCCTGATAATTCTCAAATTTTGCAATAAAAAAACCCCTAGCTATAGAGTAAATGTGAACTGTACTAGTAAGGAGTGGCTCCCAATGATGTGAAATCCAAAAATGTAGCTCTGAGAGGCTGAGCCCAAAACCCCTGAACCGATAGATCACACCATGGGTGGAAACAATAGATACATTATGGGAGATATCCTCCTTTGTCTCTGCTTCCAACGTAATGGGAATGGACTTTGAGACAGGGAAATACCCTCTCTCAGCATGCTGCATCTTAAAAAAATCGCCAATGTCACCCAAAGTAGGCCTCTACAAATCAACAATCCTAGTACATATATTGGAATATTGGTCCCACTCACCGCAAAAAATGGACATTCATTGGCTATAGGGGCAGAAGAAGGTGTTGTAGAAGTAGTATAAAGAACTTCCAAAGGAGAAGGCCCAACATACGTCAATGTTGGAGAATTCCCTTTCGACACCAATGAAGAAGACCGGGTACTTGCAGGAGACACATACTGAACCATTTCCTCACCACTAGGAAAATACCTAGCCACAAACAACATCACACTCATAGCGCTAGTAGAGAAAATGGAGGACACATACCAACCCACTAAAGGAGAGACCCAACCTTTAGTTATTGTATTATTCTAAGAAGGAACCGTATGATTAGTGGTAGCATCCTCAATAGCCTTTGAAGTCTCTATTTGGGTGGGAGAACATGTCGCATGTGCAATATGAGCCATTTAATTTAAAAAGTAAATTGTTGTTGATTAGGAAAATGGGGGTTATAAACATTATAAGGAGAGAATGTTACATTATAAACAAATGCCACTATACTAAGGAAAGTAGATCCTTAGAAGAAAAAGGAAGATGGAACATGAAACCTTTCTCCCCAAGTGTAAATGCAAGAGAAAATATAATCTATTATAGACCTTCAATGATAGTTCTTTTATAATAGACATGCACTTTCAAGAAAAAATAGCTTGTAAACTACGATGCAAATCTCTTAGAAAAGAGAAGATCTTGATGTAAAATAAGCACATTTATGCCAGAAAGGACATCATACCATAAGAGAAAAAAGTCAACAATGATTTGCAAAAGAAGCCATATTCATCCCTCAAATGGAAGATCATTTTATGATAGATATGCCCTTTGAGGCATGAAAAATATTGCTAAGAAAATATCTGAGTATCTTATATGAAACAAAGAATCTCATACCGGAAAGGACATACCATCATAAAACAATACCAATTCAAAAAGAGGCAATGAAGAGACGAAAAGAAGGATTCCACATTATAGAAACTTAGTGGATAAATCAATTATGCAAGATGTGTGCTTATACTCAGGAAAGGTGATATGGAAAGATCCTCATGAATTGTCACTATCCCCTCAAGAAATTCACTGTTTGGAGAATATCTTCTTAGAAAAATTGGTCTACCTATCAAACTTGGAGGATAAATTGATATGGGCTCCGGGGAAAGATGGGAACTTCACCATCAAAGAAGGGTATAAACTTATCCAATAGAGGGATACTTTCATAAAACCATCCCGTGCCTATACATTCTGCTGGAATCATCTGAATCTTCCTAAGGCCGGTTGCTTTTCTTGGATAGCATTAAAGAATAGGGCACTAACTAGTGATCAGTTACACAGACTCAACATAGCACAACCATTCAATTGTCTATTGTGTGATAGTCAACCGGAAGACATAGATCATCTATTTCTAAAGTGCCAATATGCACAAGATTGCTGGCTTTTTGTCCTTGGTAAACTACATTATTCCACACCACTTCCATACAAATTATGGGACTTATTCGAGTCTTGGCCAGAACTGTACTCCGCATCCCTATTTTTTTCTATTTGGAAGTGCATACCAACACTAGTAGTGTGGGCAATATGGTGGGAGAGAAATAAAAGAATTTTTCGCAGAACATCTTCGACAATCCAAGTAGTTACATCAGAGTTGGAAAGATCTATATCTGAAGTAGTAAATGCTAGTCACAGTAAACTTAGATATAACCTAGTAATGACAAATTGGGATTCTTCTATATTGTGTGAATGGAAAAGTATACATGTACCTTTTGGTTGGTGCCATCAAATAACATCTAATAAGGTATATAACAAAGCTTCAGTCAAATGGATACCGCCATCTATAGGGGTTGTTAAAATAAATTTTGATGGTTCCTCAAGAGGAAACCTGAGGAATTTAGGAGCAGGAGTATGCATTTGTGATCATCAAGGCACACTGTTAGCAATTAAATGTTGCCCACTCCCATATGGAACAAATAATATGGTAGAGGCCCAAGCATTATTTGAAGGTTTAATACTGGCTAAAACTAGAGGATTCCAGCATATTCATATTGAAGGTGATTCAATGATTGTAATCAAAGCCTGTATTAATCGTGTATCACACAATTGGAGACTTACATACATTCTACAACAAATTTGGCAATTACTAGACTCATTCCAAGAAGTATTCATCTCCCATACACTGCGGGAAGGAAATGTGTAGGCAGATCACTTGGCAAATAAAGGTTGTGATGGACATGAGGAAATGCCATTTAATCTAGATGATATCATAAAAAAAGACGTAAAACTTCAAGGCATACTTAGTTTGGACAAGACAACATCTGATGGATCTTGCACAAATGTGCGGATGTGAGGCTATTCAATGTGCAATCTGTCAATAGGATTTATTACTTGGTGAGTGTAAGTGACAACACATCAAGTGTCCACATGGCATAAGTACTGTGTTTGTGTGGAAGTGCGAAAGGATGATGTAACAATGAATGTGTAATCTATTTGAATCATAACCTTGCATTCGTATGCCGCCATTGCTAATATACAGATTAGCTAAAGTACACTGCTTCTGTAAGTTTTGTAAGCTTTTATATATGATATGTGCGGCTTGTCTAACATGCACTTTGATTTATTATGAGCCCTATACCAGTACAACTTCAAGCACAGATTATGGGAGATTTTCCATAAATGGCACGAATTTTGAATGCTCATATGCTGCCTTCAAATACCCTAGATCCTAGTAATGTTTTGCAGTTGTTGAGTTTTCTCCCAGGGTTGGATTATTATTTTGATATCTGTGTTTTAATTTTCACATGGAGTTCCCTTGCTATGTTACCTGTGGATATCTTCATGCCGAACTCTTGCCCAGGAATTATAGGGTCTCCATATCCCCACTTACCTTTGAGCTCCCGTTCCCTAATAGAATTGATGGCCCAGAGCTTGAACAAGTGTTTGTCTGCAATTCCATGCTTCACTACAGGGCAGTTCGATGGGTTATTGGTGAAAATAGTTCAACCTCAGTTTATTTCAGACACTTGGCTCATGGAGGTATTACATAAATATGATCTTTGGTCAAGTAAAGCGTTGATTGGTGGTTTGTTTCCTCATCAAGATCTTATGATAAGCCATGAACATCTGATGGCATATGATTGTTTTAAATGGTCCATGGAGAAAAAGAGATATTGAATTATTAGCAACAATCTGCAAATTGTGAGCCCAGCTCTAGGGAAGGATCTCGCAGACAAGATTAGGAGAATAGCACATGCGGTGTTGGATCTATTTCTCTCACCGCTCCCACTGGTTCAACCTCCACCATTGAATTCATCTTGCTTTGTTCTACCTCCCGGTTCTTCAAACAAGGTACCTGATTTGAATCTTCCTCTTTCACCTGTTCAGTCTTCTACAATTCCCCTTGTAGCCCCGATTTCACTTGATGGCTGGGAAGTGGTGACTGGTACGGCTCCGCCAGTTGGTTGGGAGCTTGCATGGGATTTCATGCAGTGATCATCCTCTCCCATGGATGAATGTTAGTCTTGTGTAATTTGATGCTTATGTTATATTACAAATGCATGTAGGATGGGTCTTTTGGGTTTTTTGCTTGGAGCTGGATTCTGTTATGTATCTACCCAATTAGTGGGTTTTTGAGCTATTGTAACATCCTTCATGGATTTGTGGTTTTCATGAGAAAAACCAAATGTAAATAGCTTTATATTTTCCTTGCATGTATATGACAATGACTCCGGGGTTTCTTCCTGATTCTTCCACGGATGAGTCCCTGAATCAGTTTATATTAATATAATTATGGTGGCTAGTCCACTTTGACCTAAAAAAAAGAAAGACGTGTGCTTCCAAACAATGAAGAGAGTTGTAAAGAATGCTATCAATCCCATTAGAGAAAACAATCCTAAAAATATAAGTCCATGTGTAGAGGAATATCATAGTATAAAAGATGTAACCAACAAAGAGATAATGGATCATTTAAAAGAGGAAGAAAGAACACCTATTATGATGTTGACAATGCACATTATGCAAATTAAAGAGACTCCAATAATGTAAGATACTAAATTTACATAATGGAGAGAAACATAATAGGAGAAAGGAATTGCTAAGGTATGTCTTTTATATCAAGAAAAAGCATAAGATCTGTTGTTAAAGAAAGAAGCATGTCTACCAAATCTTGAAAAAATTGTCTAAATTCAATACAATAAACAAGAGAGTATTTATTACTATGGTGAAATTAACATAGAAGTTCACGATTAATTGGTATTGATTCTTTAAATTTTTTTGATAAGGAAAGTGAATTTTAGGTTCATATTTAATTCTCCAAAAGATTCTTTTAGCTAAAGTCAAGCAGTCATCAAAAGGAGTTGTGGAAAAAAATGGTGTTGGTAAGAGAATGTTAAGAGGAAGTCTATGGTGTGAGGAAGAAGGATTATAAGTAGTATCTTGAGGTATAAAACCTAGACCACATGTAGTGACTTGTGTACGAGGATCTATAAGATCCATGATACCTTGTTCATTAATGCCAAGACCTAAGCCATTGCAACCTTGTTGAGTAGTAATATCATACCCCACATTGTAATTGGATTTTAATGTAGAAGGTGAAGGAGATTACTCTTGAGATTTGTGTGTGTTGTATAACGAGGAATAGGAGGAATAGGAAGAGTTTTATCACTATTCTTATCGTCTTTAGGTGGTGAAGAGGAAGAAGGATTATCTTGATCTTTTTGTCTACTTAACATTCTTAGAGAGAAATTATCAAGAAAATGGTTAACATCATGATTATGAATAATGCTTTGATAAAAGGAATATTGTTGAAGATCATCCAAGGAATTGCATAAACTAGCTTCCATAAGACTATCCCTTAAGGTAGGTTGAGGAAGAGGAGATCTAGGTTTCACCAAAATGGGATCGTTGGGAGCTAGATCTCTACTATCATGATCATTAGGCACTGTAGTAATATGATTAGGAATATTTATATTAGTATTATCCCTAGGTTCATTCACATATTCCATGCATTTTGTTAAAGTTTGAAATATAAAACCACATGAAATATTAATAAAAAATTTGAAATATGTCCTATAATGGAGAAAGATATTTTATAACCTCATAATGCCATATGCAAGAATACCATGAAGGAATAATAATATTATGTAATGCAAGAAATTGTGCTTCACTCCATGTGATTGTTAAAGAAAGGTAAGGAGAAATGCAGTTCAACATAGGTTATCAGACACCAATCTAACTTAGTAAACTCCATGTTAATGAAATTTAACCAGCACACAACGAGATCTAATGCTAGAATTAGAAGTATGTAAGAGGATTCAAGTTCACCAAAATGTACATAAAGAAAATGGAAGCAATGTAAATAGGAAAATCACCTCTCCTTTTCACAATTGCACATTCAGAAGGAAGATGCCCCCTATAGGCTCAAGAAGTGACTCAAGTGCTAAATGGGGACAATGGTCCTTCCCTAAATATGTGATTGATGAAATGGAAATGATGTAATAATGTGTTTAAGGTGATTAATTATATAAGTTACTAAAAATTGGAAATAGAAGACTAATACAGATAGACAGTGAGTAAAAACTTACAAAAATAGAAACCAGAGCACAGATTTGACTTGTGGGAAAAATATGAGCTAAAAATATAGGGTACAAGGTAAAACTAGTTGTGTGGCTGGGAATAGAATGCCATTCTATACTTGGTGGTTTTGAATTAAATTTTTTGGGGTTCTTCTAACTATATTTGATCTTCTCGAATTCTATCTAGTGGCTTTGTAATTTGTTCTTGCATACAAAAAAATAGGGAAGAAGGTTGAATGAAGGGGTTTTCCTCATTCAAATCACTATTTAGGAATCAATCTTGAAATGAAATAAAATAAAAGGAAGTGTAATCTCATGTAGTAGAGGCTAGATCTAGAAAAATGAAGTACATTGTACCTTGAGAATGAAAATAATTCTTTGAATGTGTTCAAATATGTTAATGCAATAACTTTGAACAAACAAAAAAACCTAAAAGGAAATCATGAAAGACAAAACCTCATGAAATTGATGTTGTAATTCGCTATAATTTTTTATTGAGGAGAAGAGAGAGAAGACTTAAATGGAAATGAATGGATGAGGATATCTTTCCTTGATAGAAAACTACTTCTCTTGTCTTGAAATGTGATAAAGAGGATAAATATATGGAACAAGACACCTTGAATGATTAATAAGAATGCTTGAATAATTCTTGAAGAATATTGAATACTTGAACTTGATGATTAATTTCATAGCTCTTGAACTTGATTTTGATCATTTGACTTGATAGATTGATCACGATAATGGAATGATAATAATAGATTATAGATACCAAAATGAGGAGAGATAAGGTGTTTATATACTCCTTGCATCATTTTGGGGGTTAAAAATTAAGTAGGCCAACCACGGGACTTGATTTCTCACCAAAACCCTAACATACCTCTTGGCCAAATTTGGGCCAAAATCCTCGAGGATAGAATGTCGATAGAGTTTTATAACTAGGAGAATGAGCCAATATTTGAATAGGATGCCATGAAAATAGGGTAGATGTGGGATTTTTGAGTGCAACTCATTCTGAGGTCAGGGGAGGTCACTAAGGCCACAATTATAGATATATGGACTAAGTGATGAAATGAATTATGGGATTGGAGGAAAAAGATAGGAGAACACTTAGAATAGGAGCCAACCTCAGTTTTGAACAAGATTGAAAGTAATAGAGGACCCATATTTGAATTTAGCTACCCATTAAGTGCCATATGAGGTCCTATAATAGAGAATACACTAAAGGGAGCACAAAATAATCCTTAAATTGTACACAAATTAAGTGCTTACAATTTAGGACAATACAATTTTATCCATAGAACCTATGTACAACATGCTGTAATAAATTCAACCTCACCTCTAGATAGGAAAATTGATGCCTATTTTTTTATTTAAGTAAGATACAAAACAACTACCAAAAAAGAATGCACCTCTAACATTACTTTTTCTATCATCAATACTGCTAGTCCAATCCATAATTTTTCTATGTTATAATTCTGCAATCTTCACCTCTTGAATACCAAAATTCAAAATTCATAGTCTACTTCAAATATTTCAAGATTATCTTTATTGCATTAACATGGTTTTCCTATGGAGATTCTTGAAAGCATGATACTAAACCAAATGCTTACATACTCTTAGTCCTTGTAGTTGTTAGCTATTTAGAGATTTCAACCAGAGATCTTTACAAAATTTGATTTTTTGGGATTCATAATCTTTTCTCAACTTGCAACCAGTAACCATGAGAGTATTCACTAGGTTACAATCCTCCATCCTAAACTTCTTCAACATTTCTTTAACATGTTTTGTTTGAGAAATGGAAAATATTTTATCTAATTAAAAAATTTGCAAGCCAAGAAAGAAAAAATATCTCATCTATCATTGACATCTCAAATTACTTCTACATATTAGAGGTGAATTATTATCAGATCTTATGGGTCTCACATCCAAAAATGGTGTCATTGACATGCACCAAAACAGTCAATAATGCATCTCTTTCACTCTTGATATGCAACTTGATATCTTATATTCCTCTTTTGAAGTCTTGTTCTATGAGATATTTGTCTAATCTTGAATTCCAAACCCTTGGGGCTTGCTTTAGTCCATAGAGAGATTTCTTTAGTCTACACACTCAATCCTCATTATGTGATAGAATGAATCTATTTGGTTGATTACCATACAATTCTCCTTCAATATTTCTATTTATAAATGGTATTTTTAAATCCATCTAAAATACTTTGAAGCTATTGAAACTTGTAAGAGCTAGAAACATTTTGATGGCTTCTAATCTTGCAACAAGAAGAAATTTTTCCTTGAAGTATGTTCCTTAAACTTGTGCACGTATCCTTTTCACACAAGTCTTTCTTTATTTCTTCTGAGTTCCCCATCTTAATTCAACTTGTTATGAAAAAAACCACTTGGTTCCAATAACATTCTTTCCCTTGGTTCTTGGGACAAGCTCCCAATTATCATTCTTCTCTACTTGATCTAATTATTCCTCCATAGATTTGATCCAGTGTTTTTCTTCACTCACTTTTGAAAAATTCTTTGGCTCAGTTTTTTAAAACAAATTAGAGTTTCCATGTCCTGACTTTTTGATAATTCTTCTAGTTTGAATTTTTGTGTCTTTGCCTCCAATAATGAACTCTTCAGTATGGTTCTTTTGAGAAAATTTGGATTGTGTCTTGGGTGGTTCCTTTAATGGTGTTTTTGGATTTCCTTTCCCAATTTGTTTAATTTGCTTTTTTCCCTTTGTTTCTTCTTATTTATAATTTTTTTCTTCTGATAATCAAACTTTGGTATTATCTCCTTTTGACACCTTTCTTCTCCAACTCTCTCATTTGCAATTTCAACAACTTTGTGTAATATCTTGTTATAGCACCTGTAAAATTTGTGATTTGTGAAATATCCAAGGAAGATTCATTCATCTCTTATAAAATCAAATTTATCCAAATCTTCCCCGCCCCACCATATTTATCATTTTCTTCCAAAAAGCTTGAAATACTTCACTGATGAAGGCCTTCCCTTCTAAAGTTCATATGGAGTTTTTCTATTGTTTACCCTTTATTTGAGATCAGTTGGAGATGTACATAGATGTATGAAACACCTCTTTCCAAAATGTGTTAACTATCTTAGATTCATTGAGCATAGCTCTTTCCATTTCTTAGATCATTCTATTATTCTTCTCAACCACTTCATTTCGTTGTGGAGTTCTTGTGGTTGAATATTGTCTTCTTATCCCATGTCTTTTACATTATTATTTGAGCTCATTTGACTTAAAATCTATTCCTCTATAAGATCTAAGACTCTTGATTTTCAAACCAGTTTCATTCTCTACTAAGGCTTTGAATTTCTCAAAATTCTTCAATGCTTCAATGTTTTCTTTAAGAAATGTTACCCACATCATCCTAGAGTAATCAACAATTAAAAACATGAAATAACACTCATCTTGAAATATATTTTTCCATGTGGGCCCACACAAATTAGTATGTATGAGTTTCAAAGGTTTTGATGTAGAATAACCTTCTATTTGAAGATTTTCTTTATTTGTTTCCTATATTTCCAATATTTGTAAATGACATTTGATGGTTTTGTTGTTCAGGCCACGGAAGGGGGAAATGGGACTATGAATCAAAGATTCAAAACTTCTTCCAAAATCCAACAATAGAGATATTCCTATCAAATAGAAATACCAAATGAAAAATCACATTAACTGAAACAAAACAATTTCATTTTAACAAAATGTCTAGTTCATTACTTTCCTGTTCCTCAAGATCTTGTGTTCAACTTTTATTTTCTCCCAAAAGAACAATTTGCACAAGAAGCTATTATAAATGGATCCAAATGATGTAAAATCAACTAAGATTTCAAGAGGTCTAATAAAGAGAGGGACAATAGATTTTATTAGTGTCCTCAAATGGGAGAGGAATTTTGAGGGTTAAATGTGGGATAGAGAAGGTGGTTGGAGGTAGTTGGAGATAACTTATCCCACATTTTCTAGGCAAGTGAAAATGGTGAAAGTGAAAGTATTATAAATAGGATATTTTATTGGATGATAAAGGTTATGGATAAGATGGATGTAGATATATTAAGGATTCATCAAATAAATTGATTAATATATAAATGGATTTAATGAATCATATAAATGATTTGGTAATTAAATAATAATAATAAATCTATTAAATGGATAATTTTACCCACTTAATAAATATAATAATTTTGATAGAATAGAGTTTGATAAGATTGATCTCTCAATAGATTATAAGAAAATGATTTGATGATTGGTATTGCACAAGTGATTAAGCTGAGATGTATATTTAATGAAAAATGCACAAATGAGAGGCGTAACTAAACAATTGGTGAAAATGATCAATATAGCCAGGTTGATAAGTTGATTAAGATTGAGATTGATGCTAGTGCAAGATAAGTTGGTACAATGATTGAATGATTGATTAGGGAGAAATGGGATCACATGCTAAGAAGAAAGTTGATTAATTTTAAATTAAAATTACAAGGCATGTCCAGTTGGATTAAGAAATTTATTGATCTCCAAGATGAAGAAGACGAATGAGAATGGCGGAAAAACAAAAAACATCTAATGAAAGGGATGAATGAAATAAAATGATAAAGGAAATGGATGATGAAAAAGAGACATGAAAGTGAGGGAAATAAGATGAAATTAAGAAATTGGATGAAAGAAGTGAGATGAAGAAAAATTGAGCTAAAAGGAAGAAGATATATGAGAGAAATGGAATGAAGAAGGAAATGAGATGAAGAGAAGAAAGTGATGGGGTTTCTTGATCTTTAAAGTGCTAATATCATCATTGATCTTATTATGGAAATGTGATGAACTCATCTAGACATAGAAAGATTTAAATGAATCAACATACCCATTTTATGGAGGAAAACACATTAAACAGTTAAGGAATGCTCTAGTCCATATGAGACCCATACATCCTCAATGATATTAGACAATCATGTCCTAAGATGAGTCATCATATTAACAAGGAGCAATCCACAAGAAAAAATAAAATGAACATGCCCCATCCTCACCTTTCTAGTCAAAGACATCCTAGAGATAAAATCTCTAGTCAAAGACATCCACGAAAAGCTAAAAGACGTGTCACAAAAGAAAAAATATGAAACAATAAGAAAACCCAAAGAAAACAACATGCTTCATGCTAAAATGTTTTTTTTTATCAAGTGATAATGTTTGTTTGAGTGGTTGAAAATATGTTGTTATGTTTTCTCAATCTTAGTTTCATGTTGTCGTGATTTTGTTGAAGTCCAAAGTTGCATGCTTGTCTAAAGTATAATCCATCCACAAATTGAATATTTTATTGTGAAGTAAGGAAAAGTGACACAGTTGATGGTGCAAGTGAAACTTTATTATGGTTTTTGAGAAAAAAAATAAAGATAAAAAGTGATAGTTCCTCTAATCATGAGATGTCCAATATCCCAACCCACTACTAAAGTCAAGGAGATTACCCAAATAAAGATAGGACTAGTGTAATATGAAAGAAGAATGTGTGTAGGCAAGTGAGGAAGATGAAACAATCTACAAGCCATGGTGGGGGTGGAAAGTTTATTAGGGCATGGAAGGAGAATGGGAGTGAGACGAAAAATCAACCAGAATCTTGAGTGAAGGAGGAGCGAGGTCATTATACATTGTGTTGATTGCCTAGTTTTTACCATGTTACCTATCCAAGGTGCCACTGAAGTGGTTTTCACCAGAGAACAATTTTTGATTGCTTATGATTTTAAATTTTTTTTATTACTTTTCATTATTTTTATATTTGTCAATTCTATTTCTATTTTTTTAATTTTTTTTTTACATTTTAAAAGAGATTCCTTAAAATGATCAAGTATAGAATTTGCAAAGATAAATGCTATTGATGGGGTCTATGAGCTATTCACCTTTAGGAGTAGCCAATTGGTATGCACTTGAACCATATGCAACAATAATGATAAATGGACCTAACCAATTGGGTTCAAAAGTGCCCTTTTTTCACTCGTTCTTGTTGATTCTTTAAATTTTCCTTGAGGAAAAGATCACCAATCTCAAATGTTCTTGGTTGGACTCTATGATCAAAACTTATGCAAATTTACTGTTGGTATGCCTTGAGCTGATAAAAATTAGTGTGCTTGAGTTCATCGAGTATTTCTAATTCATGCAAGTGAGAGACTCTATAGTCTTCATCATTCATTGATTAGATTACGCAAAGAGACCCGTAAATATGGAAACTCAACCTCGATCAACCGGATGACTTTAGAATCATATACTAGGGTATATGGAGTGTCATCTATGAGAGTGTGAACACTCATGCAATAAGCACACAAGGTAGGATTCAACTAGATATTCCACTCATGACTAGCTTCATTGACTATCTTTTTTAGGATTTTCAAGAGAGTTTTAGTAGAGGCCTCAGCTTAACCGTTACCTTGAGGATAGTAAATTGTGGAAAATCAATGTTGAATTTGAAATTTTTCACAGAGTTCATGGAGATCCTAATTTTTGAAGGGGATACCATTACCTATAATACTAATAAAAAAGGGAATACAATACCGACATGTGATATAGTTGAGGATAAATGTATCAATTTTTTTGCTAATGGTATTTGTTAATGGAACTGTTAGGAATGGGAACACTGAGGGGGGCGGCGGGGTGAACCGGTATTTTATATATTATTACTTTTTTTGATATCTTGAAACTTAACTTAATTGCTAAGTACTGAAATGAATATCAATGCAAGTAAGATAAAAAACCATAACACATGACACCATATATGATTATGGGGAAACCCAAATAGGTAAAAACCCCGGTGGGAATTGACACCCACTAAGAACTGCACTAGTGTATTATGATCCTTGTTAGAAGATCTTACAACCCTGTTAGAAGTTGATCGTTACAATGCTTTTAGTACAGTGACTTGGTCAAGGGTTGAACCCTGTTAGGAGTCTTTTACAATAACCCTATTGGGGGTGGGGAAACACTATCCTAGAGCTCACTTCTCAAGTGGTGAAGGATACAACCTTCTGGATCTCAGATACACACTATATCTGCAAGGTGAACTGCTGCTGTAACACTATTTGTCTGATCAATTCTTTTTGTGCGCTGATGCTTTAGCCTCTTTTAAAGCTCTACAACATTCTAACTGCTCTTCACATACTTATGCTCTACTGCTATCAACTCTATATCTTCTTCCAGGCTTAATTACAAAGGTGCATGTCTTATTTATATGCGCTAAAAAAACTATTCACTAGGTCAACCTTGAACCTATTACATACAACGCTTCCAAATGTATTGGCTCAAGTGTGTTTACATATAATGATATTAACATGTATATTAGCTAAATAAAATAGGTGCATAGCCTTTAAAAAATAATATTATAAGCACTAACCAAATTACCAACAATCGGCTCCATGCTCTATTCTACTGCTCACTGTCTGTGTCACTTCATCTGGCTGTAACTTCTTCATACTAGCTCATATAATCATGCGCTCTTAGACTTAGCATGATTACATACTCAGAAGCTTATCTTCAAGGGGGCATGCCATAACTTGGTCATACACACATGCGTTGATGCTCTGTTCACCTGGTGCTTCATTGACTGTCTAGTCTTCCATACTTAGCCAATTTATGATCTTATGACTAAGTGCGCTGACTCCAAAACTCTATATGACTTTTTTTCCATAATGAAAACAATAAATCATAACAGTATACTCAACTTGCCAATAATCTTCCCCTTTGTCATTAATGGAAACAAAGGAATATGGTGAAGTTACTAGCTGTATCTTACACAAACATTTTCTAACATATACTCTATCTTATATCTCCCTTTTACTATATACTCTACTCCTTTTAACATCATATATACTGCTCCATATTATTGCTTCTACTATATACTCTACTCCTCCTTTGAAATTAATGACAAAGGTGCTAAAAAATGTGTATCTACAAGTACTTACATAGTGAGTACATTCGAATGTACAATCTTCAAGTTCTGGATCTCTTGCTGCCAAAATACCGTCAGTGCATTTACTATTTGAAGATGGGTGCACAACGCATAAGTCAACTTCTCCATCTTCTCCAAATCTAAACTTGGACCTTGATCATATGTCACCATTGTGGCATCAATCTCCTTGATATTCTAATTCAACACATCCAATGAGGGCGCAAGTGCATGTCTTAACTGTGCTTGCCTAACCCTTATCTTGGCCATTTCTTGCTTTGTCTTCTCAATTTTATCCACTTGTCCTTGGTAGACATTATATTTACATCTATGGAGGGATCTTCTACATATTTTCTTACTGTTTCTATCATAGTTTCTGCATCCTGAATCTTCTTTGAGAGGTCTGCAGTTAGTTTGTCCTTGTCCATACAGTCATGAGTTATGATTTTTCTTCCTTTAGTTGCTATCTCCTTCAACAAGGCTTGACCAAATTTTAGTGAGCTAAGGTCAAGTGCAAAATTTTCTATCAGCTCATTCAATCTTTTCTTGAGATACTTTTCTTTTGCAACCTTGGATGCTGATTCTTCTAGGCTCAAGAAGTTTTCTTTGAAACTCTATAGTATGGTGCTGACATCATCTACTGAATGAACACTTATCAATTTCTTGTTCTTAGTCAGTATGCTATTCAAAATACTTACTGATTCAAAAAATAATGGATTCCTCATTACTTGTTTCTCCTTGGCTTTCTCCATTGCTAGCACACTGATCTTCATCAGGTCTTCTTCTCCCCAAGAATCTAGACTTGTTGTGTCAGGGGTCAAACTTGACAACAATGATGTTGAAGGCTTGGGAGTGATGAGTGTACTATCCATGATTTAAGTCTTAACCTTCACTGGAATTCCAATAGAGGGTTCTTCTGCAAGATTATCTTCCTTTTCTTCTTCTTGTTTCTCCTTTTCTTTTTCTTTCTCCTCTTCTTCTTCTTGTCCTATTAAGTCCTCAATTTGAATTTCTTCTTGCTGCATGGGTGAATTATCACCGCATAGAATTTATGCTTCCTCAGTGCTCACAAATGCTTCCTCAAACTTATCCAAGTCCTTATTTGTGGCCGCCATTGATATCTCTACATTATCAATTATAATTGTGTCCTCCTTGGCTTTAGGCATAGGCATAGAATCCTGTGGACCTATCATAGGTACATTTGGGATCTTGATTGATTTTACTTGCTTAGAGGGTACTTGAGTTGTAGTCGCAGTGGGAGGATACATTTTTCTATCTAAGAATACCTTCTCAAATGCCTTTTCAGTCTCATTTGCAACTAATTCATAATCCTTGTTCATGATCTGCAGAGTTCTCAGCTTTGTTCTTAGGTGCGACTTCACCAAATCCAACAATAGTGTTTTCTCTTCAATTGAGCATACATGAAGGCTTTCATCCAGTAGCTTTTCCCTTATTCTGAAGTCTTCTTCAATAGCCTGTCTCTTCAAAAACTCTAAGATGTTCCATACACTATCCAGAATAACTGTCTTAAGTTCCAAGATTGTCTTCTTGAACTTAATCATATGCTTTATTATCATACCAAGGATCTCTGATTTATCAATCTCACTGTACTTATCATAGAAATTTCCTATTTGATCAATTTTTCCTTCATCTACTATCCTGGTTTTCAACACTTGAAGACTCGGTCTGAAACCTACCTCAGGAGGTGCTTGAGTGTTCTTCCTTTGACTTCTGGTTGTCCTAGAGGATGGACGGCTTGCACCGGTTTGCTTCTTCCTCTTAGGCATCTTGCTATACTCAGGAGGTGGTGTGGATTCTAGATCAATAGTAGGAGTGGCTGCTGAGGTGGTATCAACCATTTTTCTCTTCTTTTCCTTGGGATCATCCTTTTTCTCAATTTTTACTTTCCTCTCCTTAGGGTCATCAGTCTTCTTTGTTTTTACTGTAGAAGAGGGTGTGCTCTCAAGTTGCATTGCAATATTGGCTTCCCTTGCCTTATCTAGGTCAACTTGAGTGACACCATGAATTTATAGTATCTCAGAGGTAACTCTAGATGCTTTCCTCTTGGTCACAACACTGTTCAGGATTGCATCTACTTGTCTTGTCTTCTCCTCATATGTACCCCATCTTGGCTCATTGCGATACTTTGGAATTGTAAGGAGGACTTGTGCATATGCCTCTAAAATGTGTTCCTCCACTTCATACCCAAGTGGATGAATCCATTTGGTCCTTGGCTCTATTGCTTCCATGCAAGTTATGTCTATATCCACCATGAAGCATATAGTGATTATCATCATCACACAAATGGCACCCATCGTGGGGCCCTAGGCCTCATTTTATCATTTTCATCATAATTTTCATGCTTGTATTGTATATTTTCCGTGAATATTTTGTAGGAAACAAGTGAAGTCATGCTTGCAGTCATTCTACCGCCGCTTAAGATCTCTGTCCTGACGCTTGTTAGTTGAGGATTCACGCCTAGCATACAACTGCTATTCTGTCCTGATTCCTCTACAATTGCCTACAATCAAAAGCTCATGCCTATGAGATCAAAGTATTTAGCCTTTTGTGCTTAAAGTCATGCCTATGACTCAGGAAGTATCGCTTTACTAAAATTTGTTATCGCCTGTCTTTACGCTTTGCTTTGCACTTTTAAATAACATTTACTCTTATAATCTGTCAATTCACGCTTATTGTTATTAAATTATCACTTAGATAAATCATTTTCTACAATTTTAAATTCTGTTCACGCTTTGTGATAAATTGTTCACACCTGTGTAATTTTCAGTGTCGCCTATGTCACTTCAAAGTGTCACTTGCTGTCACTAAAGTTACGCCTACTGACAATTTGTTCACGCCTATTAGCTGGACAATGTCGCCTGCTATTTGTTGCCTTTATTTACTATTAAATTGATTAAATCATTTGTCTAACTCTCTATTTACATGATTTGACAGTAAATGAGCGATCATAGAAAGGTACAGAAGTCGAAAAGCAGATTTAATCAAGAAGGAAAGGCGTTAGAAAAGAAGATCAAGAAGGAAAACATTGCACATATTAAGGTTGTCCTTGAGACTACAAAAGAGGAGGAGAATCAGGTATTCCAGAATTATCTTACAATTGTTGAAGCATATAAATCAAAATTTGTCTCTTTAAATTGGATTTTTAGTCCTTAGATCAAGTTTTCTTTTGAAAATTTGCAAATAAGTTCCCTAAAATTCATACATAATTGTTGCTTCATCAATTTTTGATTTTGGTTTCCCCTCATAGTGTTTGTTAGTGTTGACTAACTTGCTAGTGGACAAGCTCATTTGGAGGGAGCTATTGCTAAGGTAAGGTGAAAAATGACAAAAACCTTTCAAAAATGCCCCTAGCTTAGGCTAGCTACAAAAGGAAAGGTATTCATCTATTCAAGCTTGCATTTGATTATATTGTGGCATTCTTTGAACATAGCTTAAGTAAAACAAGAAATGAACCAAACACTTCAATTTTAAGAATCTCGTTGTCAAGAGATTGGGAAAGAACAAATTTGTGTTTGAGTGTTTGGAACAAAGAAAGGAAATAAGGATATACTCTTCACTTTTTAAGTGAATCAAACTCCCAAACTTGTCGGCCTAAGTTCATTCTCTTGCTTTCTATGAACATGCTAGAAAATTAGTGGGCTCACCTCTCGAGTTGTGCCTTAACGAGGCCGGTGAGAGGGACAACCCAAAGTGGGATACACTTGCTTTTGCTACGGGAATCCAACCCACTATAATACAAAACACATGCATCCTTAATGGGGTGTGTGACAAACAGATTTTAAAATTTTCAAATTTCCTCTAGTAGTCCTCATGGATTACACAAAATCGTACCTTGATGCATGTGGAAAACCCCTTAACATACTTGGGGGATGAAAGTTTAAGATCTATTTGAATGGAATCCACAATAAATTTTTGATAAAGTAGCAAGACCACCTTTTAGAGCCAAAATATTAAGAGCCAAATTTGACTTTAGGTAGGCTACTTGGAATTCTTTCTTGTGTTATACTTGTGGAAACGATCGAGAATATACACACTAGATTGTTTTAGGGACATGATGAAAAATTGATGTGTGTTGTGATTGTGTTTTATTTTCAAACAAGAAAATTTCAAAGGACTTGATCTTAAAAGTTTAAAAAAATTCAAAATCTTACAACCTGGTCAGAGAAGTGCTGCCTGTGCATAAAACAATCCTGCCTATCAGAGTCTCAATCACGCTTGTGACTTATATGAAAATGCGTAGCAACAGTGAAGTCATGCCTAGAAAATATTGAAACACACCTGCTAAAACTGGAAAATCGCTTATCAATAGCAAAGGGCTGCCTGCATACTTGTAGTGTGCCACCTAACAATATACCAGTTCACACATACAAAAAATTCAGTCACACCTACACTCAGGTCACTGATGCCCATAAATCTAAAAGGGAAAATAGAGAGTATTTGCAGAGGAGGTCATAAAATTTTGATCATATATTTGAATACCCTTTTCTATGTTCTTACTTCTCCAACCTTCAGACCAGTAAAAAATCTTGTTCTACACAATTTTTGTAAATTTCACAAGGATTTGTCCAAGGGCAATACTGACTCTTATTCTCCAAGGTTCATGCCTACTTTTATTAGATCCTAATACATCAAGCAAACCTTGCAAGTAGACAAGACTTATTTGAGTCAAGAGCTCCTTACCCAGGTGATGATTCTACCACTCCAAGAGTACCCCAAAAATCACCCGGACAAGAAGGGGAAGACAACATGATGTACTACGGTGGCTTGGGTAATAACACCAATAGTGGCATTGACCTGAATAACCAAGGCAATGCAAATAATGGGGGTATTGACATGAATAATCAAGGCAATGCCAATAGTGGAGGAGAGGATCAAAACACTCAAGGATTGATACCACTCACCAAAGAACTACTACCGAACCAACCGTCGATGATGCCACTGATGAAAAAGTTGATGAAGCCATTCAGTGCCCCTATTTATTAAGACTCATGGAAAAATAAATGGCAAGAGATAAAGAGAAGTATTTCATGGACCTAGCTCGAGCAGGTCTTAGGCTTCCACGAGATTATGATGTGAATCAACTTAGACCACCCGAAGTTGAAGAAAGTGCCATTAACATCATGAACAAATAGTTCAAAATATTTCAAATGCAATTGGATACAATCAAGCAAAGTGGGGCTCCTAAACCCTTTTCTATCGAAGCATTGTGTCCATTCCTGTTTGATAAAAGTATAGTAATGGCACCATTCCCGATCAATGTAGTGTTTCCCAAATATGACAAGTATGAAGGAACATCGAATCCACAAGATCACTTATGGGAGTTTTGTGCATTAAGCTTAGAGTTCATGCACGATACCACCTATTTAATGAGACTATTCCCAAGAAGCTTAGGAGGCATGGCTATGGAGTGGTTTTCTAAGTTACCCTCTGGCATAAAAACCTTTGAAGAACTAGCTTTAAAATTTGTGACCCATTAATCATACAACATCAAGCATGAGGTCACGATGATAACATTATGTAATAATAAACAAAAGGATGGAGAAGCATTACTCACTTTCTTACAAAGGTGGAGGATAGTATTTGCTAGGTATCCTAGGAGTGCACCCGAAAAAGAAAAGATTGATATCTTCATCAATAGTTTGAGCAACGAGATGAACTACTGATTGAGAATGCAATGCCCCAAGACATTCCAAGACCTCATAGAGAATGGAGTAACAACAAAAGAAGTGTTGGTTAAGAGTGGAGAGTTGAAATTATATAAAGATAACAACAATAACTCTAACAACAATAACTCCAACAATGGCACCAATCAACATAAGAATTGGTTCAATAGCAATAATTGGTATAAAAATAACAATAAGGGAATAGTCAATGATGGGGTTGTTGATTATAGAAAATTGAAGGTGACTCCATTTTCTCTTACAAGAACACCTAATTAGGTGAATACTGCAAACCAGACCTCCAACGCACCTTCCAACAACAATGCTAATAGTGGCAACCAAGTAAATAATCAAAGGAGTAATAAATTTGATAAATTCTTGGTGCCAACTCCTCAAAGGAACTTCACACCCTTGGGTGAACCCCTCAAAAAATAATTAAAGATGCTCATAGCTAACAACATCATTAATCTACCTAGCATTCAACCTTATGAGCCACACAAAAAGCCTAGCTGGTGGAGTCCAAATAACCATTGTGAGTACCATAGGATTTGAGGGCACATGATAAATGAATGCTTGAAGCTAAAGAATGTAGTGCAAGACTTAATCGATAGTGGCATGATCACCATTGATGGACCTCAAAGCAATGAAGACCACATGGATTTCAAACAACCCTTCTATAAACATGACAAAGGGGAATCATCCAATGGGAAGAAATAAAGCAGCAATAACATTAACTTTGCACCACCCTATGATAATGTTGTGAATGCTATAGTGATCAAAGAACAACCCCAAAAAGAGACATCCAATGTTATCACTAGGGGGCAGACTTCAAGGATTACCCTACAAGGGGTTGATCCTAAAACTATTAGCACTCTGCAGTCCAACATTGTGATCAAGCAATCTTCTACAACAACAAAACCGTATAGCTTGGTAGATTAGCTACAAAGAACTCTAGCACAAATCTCCATCTTGGAGCTATTGAAGTTATCTCCCAACCATAAGGAAATTTTAGAGAAAGCTCTAGTAGAGACAAATGTTCCTACTAACTTAGAAGAGGGGAAGTTTCAAAACATGGTAGGTCATCTCATTGCACCTCATTTCTTGTCATTCTCCGACCAAGATGACATGTCTATTACTCATCCCCAAAACCTACTATTGCATATAGAGGTCTTGATTGAACAACATAGAGTCAAAAGAGCTCTCATAGATGGGAGAGCCAACCTTAACATCTGCATGTTGAGTCTTGTCAAATCTCTAGGGTTATCCAAGTCTTGCATAGACCCTATGAAAAGAATCACCATAAAGGCCTATGATGAAGCTGAAAGAGCCTCCAAAGGCATGATCATATTGCCCATTCAAGTGGGACCTATCAAAAAGGACACAAATTGCCAAGTATTGGACATGAAGCTAACTTATAATATTTTATTGGGGAGACCATGGATCCATGAGATGCAAGTGGTTCCATCCACATATCACCAATGCATCAAGTTTCCATACATGGGTGAAGAAATCATGGTTGGAGGGGACTCAAATCCATTCCAATATTGAAATGCACTCAAACCCCTTCATGAGCTATTTATTCCACATAATTGAGAGGGAATTATCCAAAGAGCCACCATTGAAGATACCAAAATGGATGATCCCATGATAACATTAAGTGCTACTTCACACCCTCCTCAAGCTAGCTCATTGACATCAACTAAGGGAAAGGAAAAAGTGAGCTATGAGGGTCCAACTCCAAATGAAGATTCAGATCAAGCACATAAATCAGAGATAGTACTTTGCAAACCCACCAGAGAAGAAAAGGATAAAGCTAAAAAAGATAACTACAAGAAAATGAGTGAGATGATGGATGCATTTGACAAACAATATAAAATTAGTTCCAAAGGAGTAGGGGGATACTCCGTTTCCTTATTTGACTTGCCCACATCTCCAAGATCACATGGCAAACCATCAAAAGAGCATCTTCCTCACAAGTATAATTCCTATTTTGTAAGGGAAACCGACAAAGCAACATTTGATAAGGATGAGGATGAAGTCCTTCAATGGCTTGATGAAGGTGAAGATAACACCTCAAATACTCACATAGAATGAATTCAACATATTAATATCCAAACCGAGCAATATGGGAAAGGATTTAAGATCATGCAAAAAATGGGATACAAGGGAAGAGGACCATTAAGCTGAAGAAATAGAGGTTTATTAGAACCCATTGAACCTGCTTGGAGGGCAAAAGAAGAAAGATCCAGAGTAGGCTACCAATACAAAGGAGAAAGCTCTAGCACAATGCAAGACTCATATCCTCAAGTGAACACTGTGGAATCTGATGGTTATAGTGATGATTCATGAGATTATGAGTGGGATAATCTATCCGATGAATCATGTCATGATAAGGAAATAGTAACAATACATACTTACGCAAAGATTCCAAGGCAAGAAACTGAAGTCCATGAAGAGCCTAATATACAAGATTTTAACATAGGACAAGCACCTACTAATCTGCCATGGATAGATTTATTTTGGATGCCTTCAGAGGAGGGAGATTCAAACATTAGTTTTAATCCACTCGTGGTTTTTCCCATGCTATTTCCCGTAGAAGTTGACGAGGACTCAAGTGAAGGGAATTTTGATCCTTCTTCCATGGACCATCTTGAGGAAGCTCATGTCATAGATCTAAATGATACAATGTACAAACCCTCAAACGAAGTCATGTCCATAAACCCAATTGATGATAACTTGCATAATGAAACCTTATCCTTGATAAATCCCCATCTTATTGATTGGAACCAAACTGAGCCAAGTGACTTGCTTTATTTTCCAAATGACCAAGAAATGAACCAATACCTTAATGCGGTTGAACCCTCTTTCACCAATGAATTTGAACCAAACATGATAGAAGCAGCGGGGGTCCAATCTCTTAGTCAAAAAAATAAAATGAAAAAAAAATAAAAAATGAGAAGTTCTAGTGATGAAAACCACTATGTGGCAGCACTAGAACCAAAAAAAGTAAAGATAAAAGACATTTCCTATGGTGAAAACCCAACTGTAGCACCAAAGGAAGAGATATTGGATACCCTACCCGAGTATGAGGAAGAAAGGTCCCCTATTCTCATAGAGCCGACAGAAAAGGTCAACATTGGGACATAATTGGATCCAAAATTTATACACTTGGCTACATCACTTACACCTCTAGAAAGAGAGGATTTCATCAAATTTTTCCAAGAACAACAAGTGAAATTTTCATGGTCATTTGCCGACATGCATGGATTGGATCTTGACTTTATAATGCATCATTTGAATGTTAGACTAGGGGTTAAGCCCGTCAAGCAAAAGTTGAGAAAAATGCACCCACATATAGCTCTCTTAGTCAAAGCGGAGTTGGAAAAATTGTCGAAGGTGGGATTCATAAGAGCAATAGCCTATGCTGAATGGATATCTAAAATTGTACCAGTCACAAAACATGACAAATCCATTCATGTATGCACGGATTTTTGAGACTTGAATCTTGCATGTCCTAAGGATGAATTCCCACTTCTGAGTATTGATGTAATAGTTGACTTGACAGTGGGTCACTCCATGTACTCATTAATGGATGGTTTCAGCGGATAATATCAGATAAAGATTGCACTTGAAGACCAAGAGAAGACTGTCTTTACATGTCCTTGGGGTACCTTTTGTTGGAACATCATGCCCTTCGGTCTTAAAAATGCCAGAGCCACATATCAAAGGGCAATGACAACTATCTTCCACAACATGATGCATACATTTTTAGTTGATTATGTGGATGACATATTGGCCAAGTCCCACAAAAGAGAGGAACACCTACAAATTTTGAAAAAGATATTCATTCGGTTGGAGCAATCCAAAGTGAGACTAAACCCAAAGAAATGTGCTTTTGGTGTCCAATCCAGCAAATTGTTAGGCTATATAGTTTCAGAAAAAGGAATTGAAGTGGACCCAGAAAAAGTACAAGTAATAATGGATATGGAGATACCAAAGAACATAAGTCAAATGAGGTCTTTACAAGGAAAAATACAATCCATAAGAAGGTTCATTTCTCAATTGGCTAAAAAATGTCATTCATTCACAAGGTTGCTACACAAAGACACTATTTTCATGTGGGATGAAGAATGTGATCAAGCCTTCACATTATTGAAGACTTATCTCATAAATCCACCTATCCTAATGCCACCAATCAAGGGAAAACCATTGCTACTCTACATATCCGCTACCAAAAGATCTCTAGGAGTGCTTTTGGTGCAAGAAGATGACTAGGAAAAGGAAAGAGCAATCTACTATTTGAGTAGGACATTGATCAAATACGAACTTAACTACACATTCATGGAAAGGGCTTATCTAGCAGTTGTCTTTGCATCTCATAAATTGAGACATTATATGTTGATGCACAAGGTGAAGCTAATTGCCAAAATTGATCCTCTAAAGTATTTGCTAAGTAAAACTGCCTTAACAGGTAGGATAGAAAAATGGGTCATGATATTGAGTGAGTTCGACATTGAGTATGTTGATAGAAAGGCAATAAAAGGACAAGTGATAGTAGATCACTTAGCTAAAAACCCAATGACTTCTACACAAACTATTCAAGTGGAATTTCCAAATTCTGCCATTGTCAACATAGAGGCTAAAACATGGAAGTTGTACTTTGATGGCTCATATACACAAGGAGGTTCCGGGGCTGGCATATTATTGGTTACTCCCCAAGGGTACACCATTCCTAAGTCTTAAAAGCTCTAGTTTCCATGTACAAACAATATAGTAGAATATGAGGCTCTAGTCATAGGCATCAAAATAGCTCTAGAATGGAACATCACTGAGCTACAAATATATGGAGATTCTCAACTCATCATCAATCAAGTCAACAATGAATACAACACTAAAGATGAAAAAATAATGCCATATAAGACCATGATTGATGGATGGAATAAGTTCTTTGTCTTGATCACTTTTGAGCAGATTCTGAGAGAGAAAAATAGAGTAACTGATGCAATGGCCACCTTGGCTTCCTTGTTACAAAAACCAGATCAAAATGAGAAGTATGAGTTCTTCGTGGAAGAGTTGGTAAAACCGGCATTCGACCTTCTCAAAACCCAAATTGTTTCCCTACTTCATGGACATGACTCACCTTGGTATGGCCCTATATATACCTATCTCAAAGACCAAGTGCTACCTTTAGACCAATCTTGAGCCCAAAAATGAAACTTCATACGCCAATAAGCCCGTTACATAATCCTTTCAGAAACATTTTATCATAAGGGTCTCGACAGGATGTTACTTAGATGTCTAGATGAAGAAGAGTTTAAGTTAGCTTTACATTTGATTCACGAAGGCATTTGCCTGTCACACTCAAGTGGTTTAAACCTAGCCAAGAAGATCCTTCGTTTAGGGTATTTCTGGAAGACCTTAGAAAAAGATGCTTGTCACTTTGTCAGGATATGCAACAAATGTCAATATCATGGTGACATGATACATGTATCGGCACAAGAATTACACCCATTTGTTACACCATGGCCACAAATACATCATAACCGCAACAAAGTATTTCACTAAGTGGGTTGAAGTGGTTCCTTTGATCACGGCCACGGGTAAACAAATTTCCATGTTCATCTTGAACCACATCATTTGCAGATATGGTATTCCTCATGCCATAATAACAGATAATGGAAAGAAATTCAAAAACAAGGACATGGATGAACTTTGTGCTACATTTCATATCACTCACCATTCTTCATCCATTTATTATCCCCAAGGAAATGGACAAGCCAAAGCCACAAATAAGAACATTTTGAAAATCTTGAATAGATCAGTAAATAAATCGAGAAGAGATTGGCATGCGCAAATTAATCCAGCATTATGGGCCTATAGAACTAGCACTCAGACACCTACGGGAGCCACACCATTTTCATTAGTTTATGGAGCCAAAGCTGTTATACCATTAGAGGTTGAAATCCCATCTTTATGAGTGTCATTTCAGGGGTTGATAATAGATGAAGACTATAGAGTCACTAGACTTCAACAATTGGAGTTGCTAGAAGAGCACCAAGCACAAGCATATGAGCACCTGAAAGTGTATCAAAATAGAATCTCAAGGAACTACAATAAGCATATCAAACCAAGAGTCTTTCAGGTAGGAGACTTAGTGCTAAGAGAAAACCCAAAGAATCAAGCTGACAGAGAAAAGAAAGGAAAATGGGAGGCTAATTGGCTTGGTCCGTTCATCATTGTGTCTTCATTTGGAACAATAACCTATAAGTTATCAGATTGTGAAGGAGAAGAACTCCAAGAGCCTATCAACAACATTCATCTCAAAAGGTTCTATACCTTAGGTAGACGAAAGAGTATAAAGAGTATCAGATGAGGAGCATCATATTTATTGTAAATAGTTAAAGAGATCTTGAAAAATACAAAAAAAATTGAAAAAAAGAATAATACAAAAAAAAGAAAAAAGAAAAAGTGCCTTGGTGAAAACCTAGCAATAGGCACCTTGGTAGAAAAAAAAGTGAAAAAAGAAAAAGAGAAAAAATCCAAAGGGTGAAAAATTGGTAAACAAGCAATTTTTGTTCCCTTAAGTCTGTCTTTCCAAGTCACATGTGTACATATTGCATTTCCAACATCCCATTTGTAAAACTATCATTGCATTTGTCATTTGTGCATAGTCCTAATAAAGGCTTTCGGTCACATTGTTGCATTTCCTACAACCCTAAGTTTGTACCATGATCACATTTATCACTTGGGGGCAGGAAAGGATTGGAATTTGGTACCAAATGGATTCAATAAGTGCTACAATCAATCAAGTCAGAGAGACACTTATTAGAGCTTCAACAGAGTGGAAAGTTTATCGAACCTTTGATGGATATCATTGTTCAAACCCAAGTATTTGATCCTACAACAAGATTCTTGAGCCTTCATTGCCTTTATTATTCCGGATTAAAAATTGACAAAACACCTTAAAGATCAGAATGCTTGGAAATACTTTTTTGAAAATCATGAAACATTGCAAAACACTTGAAGCTTTCTTTTGATAATCTTTATGAAATTGAATTTTTATCACATCTTTTGAGCTAATCGATGATGTTTCGACTAAATTAGCCATGATAGAGACATGATATTTTCTTACCTTTGAGTGATTGTTTTGAGGAAAATTCATCAACTTATAAGAGTTCATCTAACGACATGGTCATCAAAGAACCATCGAGGACTATCCCATAAGAGGAAGGATTGACCTTTGCTTGTTTACGCAAACGGATCCCTTTTCTATTTAGATCTTTCATATCTTAATACCAAAAATCCACTTGCAACATTGAATTCATTGATACCGGTATTCAAACTCCCATAGTTTGGTCATCCAACTAGTGAGGGTTGTACTAGGTTAAAAAAAAAAAAAGGTTACCAAAAGCAATAAAAAGCGGTATTGATATCATCATGATGTGGTCATTGATGGTTATACTTTCTTTCTGGTCCCAAAATTCTCAATGATGAAAATTTATCTCCATGGCATTTCTTTTGTAAAAGATGGTGACACTTAGGTTGCATTGCATTATCATGTTAGATTAATTGCATTTGTTTGTGATTAATTTTCCAAAGAAAAGGGGGGTACATCAATAATCTTGGTTAGTCAAAACATTACATAAATGAGGGGTTCAATCAAATGGCTTACTCTTGATAAATCAAAACAATGAAAATGAGATTATATTTTGCATTCATGCATAGCATTAATCATTAATCATTATTCATATACCAGAAAAGAAAGAAAAAGAAAAAGAATCATACATCATTTGCATACATATAGTTAAGGATAGAATTGCATATATTGAAAAAAAAACAAAAACATAGGGGCATTTACATATGCATTTCCATAAAATATTTTGCATCAATACATTGAGAAATAGAAAAAAAAAACATGTCATGAATCGATACATCATTGCATTCATTTATTTATATCATAAGATAAGATAACTACATCCATAGCATAAATCAAAGTAAATGCATAAAACATCCTATAGCTGCATAAAAGATAATCTCACAAAAACTCATCAAGGAGAACGAAGGAGTATATCATCATATATCATCAAAAAAGTGTTCATCAATGATCCATCAAATCTAGTATATCAAGGTACAATGTCATACAAAGTGATACATCAAATGTTCCGATCAATCAAATAACATAACATGTGATACAAGGACATCAACAATGAGTGAATCTATCATCAATCAATCAAGATCCTGTAGCACCAAATCCATCTGGACCTCTACCATCTTGTGGAGGAGGAGCCTCAGAAGTGCTCGCTCTGCTCTATCTCTGAACCATAGCAGACATAAACTATTGCATCAAGGTAGAAACCTAATCTAAATGCCCAACAACAGTGGATACATTTGTCCGCAGTGACTACACATCCCGTGATAAAGTACCAATAGTAGGAGCATCCTGCGAACTCTGTCGCTGATCCTATGGCTACTGAACCTATGAAGGAACCTGTGGAGACACCTGCTGTGCCAAAACCTCATCTTTCTGTGTTGGAACATCATCCTGCTGAGCCAAGGCAACTCTCTGCAACTAAACCAAAGGATCTAATCCACCTAGAATCTGCCTAGCAACATCAACCTGAGCATGTCTCTACTGTCTCTACTGTCTATGATCTCTATGTTGTCTATCTGCTGCTCTAGGATGTACATCAATTACATCATCATGTCCTCTAGCTTGATCTCTATCCCTAGAATGATCACCTCTCACCTGTACTTGACCAATAACTAGAGGATCTCTCTATCCTCACCATCTCTGTCATCTACCACCACCACCTCCATCACCACCGCCACCATCATCCCAGCCTGGGACAGACTCTGCTGGATCAGTGAAATGAGTAAACCTATTACGAGCCCACCAATCTGCATACTCATGAGACATACCTGCATCTGCTATACTAGGAAGCATCACCCATCTGCAGTAAGTCATACCGGAAATTTGATCCAATGCAAACTTGTAATCAATGAGAGGACCCCACATAGATCTCTCTGCCTGTACCCAAGCATATAGTGCTGCACCCTAAGGCATATCCTGTATCCAACCATACTGTCTAGAAACTTTTTCGAAGCAGAAGCACTCAATTGTAGTAGTAGTATGATCAATCATCCAGTGAGGGGAAAACATGTAAGGTAACTTATCATCATCCTCTCTCCAGCACTCACAACCAATGTATGGTCACCATAGAACCTGATCGAGATCATCAACCTGTCACTGCCAAGATGATCTAGATGGTGCTGAACAACCATACTTCTATATAGGAAAGCATATGGGTAACCACATGGTCGAACCCTGTCAGAAATGGGCCTAGTAATGGGAAGATGCTCCCATATCCACAATTGGAGAATAACTGCACCGATCGACAAGGAAGCACTATGTCTATAGACTACCTCATGCAAATCATGATAGAGATGTGCAAGAATGCATGAACCCTAATCAAAGCATTGAGGATGAGCAAGAAAATCCTCTAGAATCCTACCCTATCCAACAGAAAAACCATGACCTTGCCGGTCGGGAAGAAGAAAACCACCGATCAGTGCACCAAGTACTGTTGGAAATGTAGGAAATAAAGAAAACTAAGGCCAGGTGATAGTATCATCATCAATAGAGTTTTCCCTAAACACACGTCGATAGAAAATGGAATCATATATGGAATCATAATAAACCAACTCACCTTTGCATGGGATATGTAGTAATCTATACACATCCTCAGGCATGATAGTCATCTCTCCAAAAGGCAAATGAAATGTATTGTGGTCGGAGTGCCATCGCTCCACCACTACAGTCAACAAACCATGGTTCAACTGGAACCATGGGAGGTCAAGAAGGAAACTCAATCCGCATAACTCGATCACATGAAACTTAGCATCCATAAGTGTCTGACCCAGATCAATGACCCAAGATGCAACTGACCGAGTGTACATAGTAGGAAAGTTTGCTTGTTGGTAAAACAAAGGAATCATATCAGTATACCATATCAAGGAATTATCTCAAGTCAATCAATTCTATCAAAAGTATCAAGAAATCACACCCAGTACCATTTGTTTGTGTCTCTGTATCCTGAGAACGAAGTAGCAGTATCAAATCATATCAGTTTTCACACTGATTTATCCTATCAATATCCTATCCTAATCAGATTGACAAATCACATTCGTTGGTACCACTATCCTAATATCCTAATCCATTGTTTTTTTGAATGCAAC
This sequence comes from Chamaecyparis obtusa, assembly GCA_027943335.1. Taxonomy (NCBI): domain Eukaryota; kingdom Viridiplantae; phylum Streptophyta; class Pinopsida; order Cupressales; family Cupressaceae; genus Chamaecyparis; species Chamaecyparis obtusa. The sequence goes on along the minus strand of BSBK01004699.1, from coordinate 718,156 downwards.
AGACCTAATCTAATCATTTGAATTGATCATCGGAAGTCATCAAATTTTTCATCAGACACAATCAAGTACAAGTGTAAATTTTTTTTTCAAAAGTCTGCAGGCGTGATTTTAATCATACCAAGTGACATTTCTCTTAAGCGATACCAAATTTTTTTTACGTGACACTTTGTGGGTGTTACACGATAATTCTCATGTCAAGCGACATTGAATCATGCTAGGTGATAACGAAAGATGGCCTAGGCGACAGTGAATTGCTAGGGTTTCCTACACGGTAAAATACATTAAAATTGGCAGTTTTGCCCTAGCTCTACGCGTGACCATTCTATTCTCAGGTGAGAATGAAGGTTTCTTAGGTGACATTTTACTACATGGCTATGTGAGTGAAAAGCGCGGATGTGATAGTGAAAAGGTCTAGGCGAAAATGAAATATTCCTAGGTGTGAATTTGCATATTCAAGGCAATGATGAAATGAAAAATTGTAATAAATGCTAATAAATGAGAAATAAATGCAACAAGGGAGTTCAAAATAACTCACTAGAGGTCCATAGTTAGGTGGCCTCACATATCACTGACACCTCTCGAATCGATGCTCTCGGATAGGGACAACCATCTCAAAATTCACCGTAGGACCATAGCTAAATCACCAAAGTCAAAAGTGCAAATGAATAGTAAATCAAGGTTTTTTAACCTATTTAAGCTATTTTGACCTAATTTTGGAGGTGAAAATTGGCTTAGACCTATTTTGACCTATCAAATGACCGGGGCACATTCTTTAATCATGGCATATCATCAAGATTTTTTAGAAATGAAAACATATTAAATCAAAGATCATCAAATTTTTCAAATCAAGCAATCAATATGTTTTAATTTCTAAGGGGGCAGCAAAGTATCAAATTGGCATCAAACATCATGAAATTTGGGGCATCAAAATTTTTGAATCAAATCAGAGGCAACAATCAATATCGTATCAGACAGCATATCAATTTCATATCAGAGGCATATTAGTGAATCAGTGAATCAGTGAATCAACAATCAGGACCTAAAAGCGATCAGGACTCAAAATAATCTTTGAATCAATGTTCTTCGCACATCAATTCAAAGAGGGGCATTTGTAGACATGCAAAAATGGACAAGTGCTTTTAAATTGCAAAAATCAATAAAATTGCTCGTAATCATCAAAATGCACTAATTCAATAAAAAAGGGATCAAATCAATTAAAATGGACATTATTAAATAAAGTTGGACAAAATCAATTAAAGAAAAGGAAAAATCAAATAATGAGGTTAAATAATTAAATCAAAGCTTAAAGGGGTGAAAAACACTACATAATTGATTTTAATCAATTAATTGTATAGTTGTTTAAATCAAAAATCAAAATGAACCTATTACCCTTACATGGCTAAATTTAATTAATTAATTGAATTTAATAATTCCTAACATTTCAACAAAGTTGAGCAACCAATGAAAATTGAGGACAAAAAGAATTTGTGTGATGATGATAATCACCTTCATGAAATTAAGATCAAATTAGCAACAATTCTAAAGTAAATACAATGCAAATCTATTTAAAAATGAAACTAAGATCTATAGCATATCATGGCTCTCTAGAAAGATGTGGTAAGTGAAGCTCTCAGCTCAAGTCTCCACTAGTGACACTTCTAAAATGAGAATGTATGCTGTTCTATGCTTCTACAATGCTTCTATGATGATGATTCTAGCTCAAATTGACAAAAGTATTTAGCAAATGCTATTAATTTCTCTTAGAATGCTCTTCAATTGCCTATAGTAACAATGCTTTGCAAATGAATTTCTAAGATCCAATTGCTCTCAAAATGCTTCATATTTATAATAAATTCCCAAGGGTAGGGAGTGGAGTGAAGTAATCATGATTTACCTTTAGTTGAGTCAAATACTTTGCTTTGTTCATAAATGGGGGGACAATTTAAATGTTTGTCTCAAAGCTTTGGACAAAAGGACAAGATTGAGTGGATGAGATTGAAACTTTAGAATGAGTGATTGAGATTCATCCTTTTTGAGTGATTTGTGTCTTTTTGTCCTCAATTTTCATTGGTTGCTCAACTTTGTTGAAAGATATTAGGAATTATTAAATTCAATTAATTAATTAAATTTAGCCATGTAAGGGTAATAGGTTCATTTTGATTTTTGATTTAAACAACTATACAATTAATTGATTAAAATCAATTATGTAGTGTTTTTCACCCCTTTAAGCTTTGATTCAATTATTTAACCTCATTATTTGATTTTTCCTTTGCTTTAATTGATTTTGTCCAACTTTATTTAATAATGTCTATTTTAATTGATTTGATCCCTTTTTTATTGAATTAGTGCATTTTGATGATTACGAGCAATTTTATTGATTTTTGCAATTTAAAAGCACTTGTCCATTTTTACGTGTCTACACTATCCTTATACTTCTCAACTATACTTTCGGGTATTCTATACCTTCTCTACATTCTTATCCTGAATGTCTAGATTTCTAGCTCCATGTAGTCTTTCAAGGTTCTCTCTGATGATGCCTTGAAATAAATATGAGGCATTGTGGGTAGACTCTTGTCTAGGTAGAGATCTGACACTTTCCCAACAATATGAAAATACACGTAGTTTATCAGTGACCCAAACCTAAATATCTTACTTTTATCACGCTTGATAGCTCTTATATTGTCGATCAATTGTACACACAAGATCTCACACAAGTTGAATTCACCATTTTCTTTCACAATCCTGATGGCTACTAGAATAGTGGCTGTAGACACATTGTTGACCTTGTTAGCATGTTGGAACTTGTATCCAAGTATCATAGACATCAGTTTAATGTCTTTCTCTTCTATAGGTTAAACTATCATTTCGTGCTTGTCACTGCAGGACTTACAAGCCTGCTCAACCAGTTTCCTGACATCCTTTCCTATAAGAAGAATGGCACCTATCTTAGGTAATACTATTATCTCATGAATGAGATCAGTGGTTATTCTTACTGGGACTTCTCCTATCTAGAATAGGTCATCGTGAATTCTGCCCAAGATAATCTTAATCCATTTAGATTCGTAAAACCCATATGCTGTGGCATACTCAACAATAGGGTTGTCTTCCAAGTGTGCGAACTCATCAGTGAATGTTTTGTCTAGATTCATCATGGTTTCTAGGTGCGACCTAATCCTGTCTGCTCCAACATGTTCCTTTTTGCAATATATATATGCACGTATGTCCACTACATGCATAACACCCATTGGGGTCCTAGAGAATGCTCCTTCTAGGTCATCTAGGACTGATTTGAAGGCATGCTTCTTAAAGGCACATCTCTTCCTTTCAGCAATATCAAAAACAACTAGAGTAGTCATAACTTACTTGTTTTATCGCTTCCAATCAGTTTCCAAGGGTTTCTTGAAATGTCATGATTGAAATAGGGTTTCACAACAAACTTTACTTCCTTTCACTAATAATCCAACTGCAATTCTTCACAACTCAATTTCTTGAACTCTTGTGATCTCCAAAGGCTCGAACTTGAATGTAAATGTGCGGATAAAGGAACTTCGGTGACTATAAAAATAACTTTTCACCATTAATGCTTGCCGTGTAAACATAGAATCCCACAGAGAATTCCAATCTTCCTTTCTTCTATCGATCAGGAAGTACACTCTTGCATACTACATCTAATAGTCTCCAAATAGTTATAACCAAAGGCACATTTTTTGAGAGTGAGTATACCAGCTGTGCAGGGGTCTAGAGATAATCTAGCTCCCCCTATGACCATAACGATCATTTAGCCATAAATAGGAGGTGCGTCCATTGTGGATGCATCCTCAACTATTTCATCAACATTATCCTTCTTTTCTTTTGTCCAAATCAAGCTCACATCTTCTATAGCTTGCACAGACTCGACTTCTCCTGCTTCATCCAATATTAATCTTTCTAAATTTTTAGGGCTTTCTTGTCTTTGTGCTTTTGATCTGCAAAACTTTGAGATATGTCTAGCCTTATTACAAGAGTGACAAATAACTGGAGGCCTTATATTCCTTGACGCATTGATGTGAGTTACCATTTTGCATTGTCTAGCTATGTGACCATTATAATTACATATCTGACATGTAATGTTTTGAGGACTTCTAACATTCTATTGAGGAAAATTTCTTTGATTGTTCTAAGTTTGATTTCTTGGATTTGATCTACAATTCATAGCTCTATGACCAAACTTATTGCATGAATAATAGTAACCATTGAAAAGTCTTACCTCTTTACAATCTCTTGCTATGTGACCATGCTTGTTACAGGCATAACAAGTTTTGTTTAGTGGCTTGTGCTCATCTTTAGATGGTTCTATTTTAGCTTCAGTGGGATCTTTAGTCTTCTTAGCTTCTGTAGGTTCTTTATGAGATTTCATTCTATATCACATAGCATCAATCTGAACTTGGGCTTCATTGAATCCAATACCAAAGGTATCTCCTTTAATATTTTGTGCATACAAATGTGATTCTATTAGATCCTTTCTTGTGTGAAATTTGTCAATATGATTCTTAGCTTTAGTTAATTCATATTCTACTTGCTTCTTGATGTTCTCTAACTCCAAGATTTTCATGTTTGCTTGCCTTAGTTCTTCATCCAACTGTTTGTTTTCTTTGAATTGTTCTTCATAGACTTCTTGATTGTTAAATAGCTTTTCATCCAATTCTTCAATCTGATCCTTCAGAGATGTGTTTTCCTCATTCAAAATTTTGACCATTTTCCCTAAATCACTGTTTGAACAACCCTTCAAATATTTTCTCAATTTCTTGATGACTACTTGAGAACCACTAACCTTTTATTTCAGTTCTTCAATTTATTTTTCCAGATCTATCAAGGTCTTTAAGAGCAACTTCAAGATTCTTCTTTAGATGTTTCACTTCTTCCAAACCCATGATCTCCTCAAGTGGTTAAACTTGTCTTCAAAGGACCAAAGCTTTGATACAAATTGTTAGGAATGGGAACACTGAGAGGTGGGGGGGGGGGGTGAATCAGTGTTTTATATATTATTACTTTTTCTGATATCTTGAAACTTAACTTAATTGCTAAGTACTGAAATGAATATCAATGCAAGTTAGATAAACAACCATAAAACATGACACCAGATATGATTACGGGGAAACCCAAATAGGTAAAAACCTCGATGGGAATTGACACCCACTAAGAACTAAACTAGTGTATTATGATCCTTGTTAGAAGATCTTACAACCATGTTAGAAGTTGATCTTTACAATGCTTTTAGTATAGTGGCCTGGGCAAGGGTCAGACCTTGTTAGGAGTCTTTTACAATAACCTTGTTAGGGGTGGGGACACACTATCCTAGAGCTCATTACTCAAGTGGTGAAGGCTACAACCTTCTGGATCTTAGATACACACTATATTTGCAAGGTGAACTACTATTGTGACATTGCTTTTCTAATCAGTTCCTTTTGTGCAATGATGCTTTAGCCTCTTGTAAAGCTCTACAACATTCTAAATACTCTTCATATACTTATCCTTGCTTCTATCAACTCTATATCTTCTTCCATGCTTAATTAAAAAGGTGCATGTCTTATTTATATGTGCTAACAAAACTATTCACTAGGTCAACCTTCAACCTATTACATACAATGCTTCCAAATGTATTGGCTCAAGTGTGTTTACATACAATGATATTAACATGTCTATAGCATAAATACAATAGGTGCATAGCCTTTACAAAAAAATATTATAAGCGCTAACCAAATTACCAATAGTCGACTCCATGCTCTGTTCTGTTCTACCTCTCACTGTCTGTGTCACTTCATCTGGTTGTAACTTCTTCATACTAGCTCATATGATCATGTGCTCTTAGACTTAGCATGATTACTGTTAACTCCAAAATTTGCACCCTAAAACTAAGCACCTAAACACTTAGAAATTCTGGAGAACATGGGAACAATCACGAGTTTGTGGGTAAACTATGTAGGTGACTGAACCTTGGGATTCTAGGCCGATTCCTATTTGATGGTATGTGATGCTCCACCTGAACTACTGAAAACTGTAAACTTATGAGGAAAAGGGATAGGAAGTACTAAAAATGAAGATTACTTGAACATAAAAGGTGATGCACCAAAACAAGATGAAGGATTTGATACTTCAATAACACAATGATGGGAATATAACCAACTATAAGACACAACTTTGATGAAAATCTCTGCATAAAAATGTTTTAGAAGAAGGCTTTAATGAATAATATAAAAAATATATAAACCACAATCAATACTATTCTATTAAGCTGCACAACTTATGACCTATGCATAACAATTTTACTAACTCAAATAGGTGCATAAATGAGACATAAATTTAAAGGTTCTTGAGAAAAACACAGAAAATAAACATCAATCACCAACTTTGCACACAAAAATGAGTCCCAAAGTAGATCAAGCTAGCTGTATTATGCCTTCAAAGGCTAAAGAACATCAACTCCAATGATACAATCCAAAAAAATGAGCATGCAAAGGACAATGAAATGTCACAATAACCTTCTCTCTCTCTAGAAATTGAAAAGTAACTCCAAAAAGACAAAGGAGATCCAATATAAAGGAAAAACTCCCACCTAAAACCCCTAAAATGCAGGGGTCGGATGTGAGAAAAATCCCTCCAAAAAAGGACTCAAAACCTCCACCTAAGGAGTCCAAATAGTCTAAAAGACCTATCTGTCCAAGTACTAATAGTGATCACTCTAGTCTGGCCATAAAAGCCCCTAAAATGACTCCAATGACTCTTAAAAGAGTCTAGTTTTACAACAAACACCAACAACACATCAAGATGCCACCTCTCTCTCTTCCACCTAATCACAACTTGAGTTTTCAACCCCTTATCTCTCCAAATCCGAAAATGGACTTATTCATTTAAAGAAACCAAAATTTCACAATTTAATAATAATTAATTGATTTATAAAGCATCAATTAATTATTATTAATTACAATATTTGCGAATTCCAAATTAAATTAACTCATATATAAAAATTTAAGTGATATAGTAATATATTACTTAACTTAAGTAATATATTACTATATCACTTAAATTTTTATAAAGTTAGAGACTTATGATTTAATTTAATTTTCACAAGCTTTATCAAATCCGATACAAAACACTTGTAACCAGATTCCAAAAAACTTAATCAAAAAACAAATGTGAAAAACCTAAAAACGTAAATAAAGATATTTTAGTTGTCATTTGCATTTGATGTCTTTGGAGAAAACGCGAGTTGTTTGAAAGAGTTTCGAAACCCTAAGAAAATGCCGAGACATGTGGAAAGATTTATGATGAAGCCGCCATGACTGCTTGTAACATTGAGTTTCAACTTGAAGACTCCAACTTCCTTGACTGTCGTAGAGGAAAAGGAGGGACTTTGACTGCAAAGGAAATGCTTACAAATGCAGTTTGAGGTATCTCCATTATTATCTTGCTGGGTCCTTTTGAAAACAAATTGTGGCTTCGATTTTGAAAGGAGATCTACTCTTATTTATTATTATTTCATTTATTGTTCTGAGCTAGCTTCTCTGAAACTATTTCTTTTCTCCTAATGCGAAATAGATTGAGGCTTTCCTTTTGTGAAACATTTGTGGATATGAAGTATTATTTCCTGCAGAAAACATGGCTTGTATAGGATGAAAACCTTGAAAATCTGGGCTTTGAGCCGCCATGTTAAATGCTTTTCTTTTTTTCTTTGCATTTCTGGGTGAGTTGCTGCTGTTGTTTTGTATCTTGATGTTATTTGAAGACTTTTTAATACAACATATTCCTGCATTCTCTGCCATCTTTTCTCACTGTCATTGCACCTTCAACAGGTACTCTGAAATCATTTTTCTATTGTTTAGAAAAGGGTTTTGCTACTGTTCCATACGCAAGTATCTCTTGTATATTTTCTATTATTTTTGTTCACCATTATCACTGCTATTACATATCTCTCTCTGCATAAATTCTGGTATATTTTCTCCATTGTTTAGGAGTTAACAGTTTTGGCACGCTCGGTGGGACAAATTTCATGAAATTTTCATTTTTGTTAGTTTTGATATGCTCCCAGCAAGTTTTCAAATTTGAGAAGGAATTTTGTGTGCATATTTGGCGACTCTGTTAAGAGATCAGTGCATTTTTTATGTTTTATGAGAAGAATTCAGACTAGAAGTGCTGGTTCTTTTGAGTATTTATAGCTTGAAGCCCCAAGAAGAAGAGGAAGAACTTTGAAAAGAGTTGTCCCATCAGCTTGAATTCATTTGTCAGTCCTTGATATTCAAGTTTATAGAAGAAGGAATGGAAGTGATAGAGGCACAAGACACTCAACAAGCCCTACTTGTAGAACATGGTTCTTTGAACTAGAAGTATCCATAGTTCCAAATCACAATACAAAAAATTCAAGTTTTGTGGCTACAAACTCAACAAGTGTATTTCAAAGTTCAATTGTAGCTGGTTCAAGTTCTATCCCAGCAAGTTCATTCATTCAAGGTGGTCAAATGGTTTTACCAAGAGCCTTTACTTTTGTTCCTTTTGACCAAGAAGTCCTCTGAATTTAGCATAACATAATGATATTCCTTTGGCATATCTTAAAGGATTACTAGATTTTACTGGTGAAAGTCAAAAAATAGCGTTTGAACACATCCAAGATGTGGCCTCTCTCTGTAATGTTCATCACATCACATAAGAAAATGTAGCAGTCAGATTATTGGCAACTTCATTTAAGGGAAAAGCACTAGAATGGTTTAGGAGCTTGCCTGTAGCTTCAATCAGTACATGGGATGAACTGGGTGATGCATTCACTACATTTTTTGAGGACAAGTCTGATCATTTGTCACTTGTAGAGCAATTGACAACAATTAAAAGGGATCCACATGAACAAATGACATATTTTAACACCTATTTTCAAAAAATATGGAATAGGATACATGTTGTAGTAAGGCCAAGGGCTAACCACGCCTTCTTGTATTACCTAAAAATTTTGAACAGTGACATATTTGTCATGATGCATTCTATGGGAGGTACCTCATTACCCAAAGCATTTACTACAACATTAAGGGCTAAGAACAACCTTATTCAAGGGGGAAAAATAACCCCTAGGCCACCCATGCCAATTTTTCCAAATATTCAATCTAATATGCCCTTGCAAATACCACCTTTTAATCCCTTACCTGTTGTTGCCAGTCAAGAGTTGACTCCTCCAGGCCCATCCTTAGAGTTGTAGGAAATTAAAAGCAGCCAATAGAAACTAGAGGGTTTGTTAAAGACTTTCAGTAATGAGATAGTAAACCTTAAAAAGTAGCAATTTTAGAGTAGATAGCCTTACCAGCCCCAAAATCAGGCTGCAAACTAGTATCAACAGCCTAGTCAAGGCCAATATTAGGGTAATAGGCAGCCTTATCAAGGAAATTCTGCTGGTAACAAGCAAAATTTGAATCAAAGACCTTATAAGCCTTATGCTCCTGTACCCTTGAATACTGTGACCTATTTAGTGCCTTCTTAGAATAATTATGAGGCTGGTTATGAGTGGTGTTACCCTTTTAATCAACCTCACAATCAAGACACATGTTCCAATAATGTTATTAACCAAGCATTAATGGTACAAAATTCATCAACCTCACAACTTGTACCTAAGGGTGATCTTGATCAGTAGCAAGATGCACCTCCTATTAATGCAACTTTGATGAATTGGCTAGGGGAGGAGTTCATTGCAATAGGTGGAGATGACCCTACACCTGATGTTTACACCAGAGCTAAAAAAAGAGCTCTAGATAGTGAAGATGCAATAAGGAGAAAGAATGCAACAACTGCAGGGACATCTACATCTCAAGTGCAAGAAAAACTACAAGGAAATTCTTCTTTAGGCACTCATGAGTAGCAGTAACAACATGTACAACCTACTACTCCCAAGGTTCAACAAAAGGTACATGCTGTGTTGCCTTTTAATATTATTGAAAACATGAAAAAGATGAATGTTTCTATCAGTATGTGGGATTCTTTGTCTCTTCCAGGTCAGATTGACCTTTTACAAACTAAGCTGACCAAGAAGAATAAATCTGTTAGTAATGGTGAGATTCCAGTTAGGACTATCTTTTCAAATACTGATAAAGTTGATAGTAAACCAGCAGCTAAAAATGTTAAGCCTCCTCCTTTTTACATATCATTAATCATAGGAGATAAGCTGGTTCATAATTGCATGGTGGATAGTGGAGCCACAAGTTCAGTCATGCCAAAAAAGATTGCTGATCAACTGGGTTTGAAATATCAATTATTAGAGAAGGGAGTGGTTCAAGTGGATGGGTCTACTGTTAATATTGTGGGTCTAATCAAAGGTGCCAGTTTGACTCTTCATGCTTGTCCTAGTTTTTCCATACCTCAAGACATTTATGTAATTGAACTTCCACCCTATTTTGCTATATGGTTGTCTAGAGATTTCACATCAAAGGTTGGAGGTTATTTTTCTTCTGATTGGTCCCACATGCTTTTTAGGACAAGATATGGCACTAAGGTCACAATAAAGTCCGTGGTACTTTTTAAGGATCATATTGAGCCCTATAATCCTCTTGCTATTAATGCTAATATGATGTCTTTTGATGAAAATGAAAGATCTGATGTACATGATCCAAGTAATTACAATGATGAGATCCCTGATATCTTGTTAGATCAATGGGCAAATGAAAATACTTGTGATGATCAAAATTTTGTTATACATCAAACTGGTATAGGTATGTACATGATTCATGAATCTGATGCATTCATGCCTAACTTGGTTAAAGCTGTAGATCATGCTTTAGAATAGGAAAATGAGGTATGGGAGATGTTTTTTGATGGTTCTAAGAGTAAAAATGGTGCTAGTGGAGGTGCAATGTTGATTTCCCCTAAAGGAGATAAGTATTATGCAGCTTTTCATTTTAGTTTTCCTTGCTTAAATAATTCTGCAAAGTATGAAGGTTTAATTAATGGTTTGGAATGGGCAAGGAAAAGGGGAATCAAGTCTTTAAAAGTTCATGGTGATAGTGAGTTAATTGTCAATCAGGTTAGAGGGTTAAATGTTGTAAAAAATGATACTTTAAAAGCCTATAAGCATAGAGTTCTGGATATGATAGAGGATTTTGAGGCTTTTAATTTAATTTCAGTTCTAAGAAGGCTTAATCAGCATGCTGATAGGTTAGCAGCAATAGGGGCTCAGTCTGATATTCATAACAGTATTGCAAAGGGGTGTGACTAGGAACATATTAAGATTATTGTCAGGCCCTCAATTCCTAACAATAATGTTTACTAGTAGGTTTTTGACAGTGATGAGCATATCCATAATTTTCTGTTAGAGGAGGATGTTTTTTCTGTGTCTAATCAAAGAAAATATGTGCAAAATTATGATGAACATGTTATCTAGCTCAAATCAAATAAGTTACCTAAAGGACTTGTCATGTTAGAGTCCATTTTTAATTCTGATGATCAGTTTAAAAAGAACAAATTTGGTATGTAGGTTAGAGATGATCATTATAAGGATGTGGAAGTTGCTGCGGGTAAATTCCTAAAGGTTGGTAAAATCTGTACTGAACAAGAAAAGGCTGATTTTGTTAAGTTATGTCAACAATTTTCTAATGTTTTTGCTTGGGAGTATTCTGATCTTAAAGGGTTTGACCCTAAGATTTCTCAACACACTATTGAACTACTACCTAATTCTAAGCCTGTTAAGAAAAAATAGAGACCCTTCAATCCTAAGTTAGAACCCCTAATGGTTAAAGAGTTGACTAAGTTGATTGAGGGAGGAATCATTTATGAGATCAAACACACTAGTTGGGTTTCCAATCTAGTTCCTATTAGGAAAAAGAATGGGGAAATTAGGTTTTGTGTTGATTTCAGAGATTTAAATAGGGCTTCGTTAAAAGACCACTATCCACTGCCTTCCATGGAGCAGATCTTGCAAGTTGTAGCTAGTTCAGAAAGATTCTCCCTATTAGATGGTTATTCAGGTTATAATCAAGTGCTGGTTAAGAATGAGGATCAATACAAAACTACTTTTACTACTAAGTGGGGCACTATGGCCTATATAAGAATGCCTTTTGGCTTATCTAATGCTGGTGCTACTTTTCAGAGGGCAATGGGAATGGCTTTTAAGGGGCTGTTGTATAAAATGGTTTTGGTTTACCTTGATGATATAACTATCTTTTCAAAGGATACTGATCAACATTTAAGTCATTTAAAATAGGTATTTGAGAGATGCAAGGAGTTTGGGATATCCCGAAATCCTAAAAAATGTATTTTTGCTGTCCATGAAGGTAAGTTGTTTGGGGCACATAGTGTCTAAGGATGGGATTACAATTGATGTTGAAAGAGTCAAAGCTATTTTCGAGCTACCTTTACCCAACCACAAAAAAGGGCTGCAAAGTTTCATTGGAAGAATCAACTTTGTAAGAAGATTAGTGCCCGCCATTGCTTCTTTACTTAAGCCTCTCACAACAATGCTTAAAAAGAATGCAGTTTTCTCTTGGACCAAAGAAGGTAAATAAAGTTTTCAGTTGTTAAAAGAAGCCCTATCATCAGCTCCAATCTTAGTTAATCCTAATTTTTCTAAGGACTTCATTTTATATGCATATGGGAGTATGGATGCTATTTCAGTTGTTCTAGTACAAAAAAATGATGAAGGATATGAGCAACCTATTGCTTTTTATAGAAAAGGGCTTGGAGGCTAAGAGCAGCCTTATAGTTTTGTTGAGAAACATGCATTTACAGTCATTAAAAGTCTCAAGAAGTTCATACATCTGCTGTCAAACAATAAGGTACACCTTATGGTCTCTCACCCTAGTGTCAAGGAGTTCTTTCTTAGTACAGATGTTACTGAAAAGTGTGTTGGGTGGATAACTAAGGTGATGGAATATGATGTTGATATAAAAATCACCAAATTGGTGAGAGGTAAAGGGCTGTGCAAGCATATGGTAGATTATTCATCTGAAAATTTAGAAAAAGGAGGAGAAAATTTACTGGTAAATGACACTATAACTATTTTTGATGAAATATTATTGTTTAATGGTGATGCAAATACTACAGAGGAACAAACAACTAGCTAGTTGCAGGAAATGGTCCATTTCTTACAAACGGGAGAGTGTCCTCCACTACTTGACAAAGCCAAGTGAAGATATTTTAGGTTACAGTCTATACCCTATGTTTTAATTGATGGTGTATTGTTTAGAAAAGATTTAAATGGTGTTCTGCTCAGATGTATTGATAATAATTAGACCAAAAAGCTTTTAGAGTAGTTTCATGAAGTAGGGGGCCACTTTTCACCTAAGACAACAACTTATAAGATCATGAGGGCTGGGTATTTTTGGCCCAATTTGTTCAAGGATGCCCATGTTTGGGAAAGAAAATTCAAGCAATGTGCGTTGTTTGCAGGAAAATAAAGGCTGCCTGCTATTCCTTTACAACCCATTTTGGTTGAACAACCATTCATGAGGTGGGGTATCGATTTTATGGGGCCAATAAATCCTCATTCTAGCACTGGTTATAAATGGATCCTAACTGCCATAGATTATTTCACTTGCTAGACAGAGGCTGTTGCATTGAGAGAGGCAAATGAAAGTTCTGTTTTAAATTTCTATGATGAATTGGTCACCCAGTTTGGGGTTCCTGAATCAATTATCTCTGATAACGCTTTAGCATTTGTAGGGGCTAGAATTGTTGAATGGGCTTTGAAAAATGGTGTTTACATGAACACTTCATCAAATTATTACCCTCAAGGTAATGGTTTGGCTGAAAGTACTAATAAAAATCTGCTGAGAATTATCAAAAGGACATTGGAGGAGAACAAGCGGGATTGGCATGCAAAGTTAAGATCAGCCTTATGGCTGGATATAATTACCCCCAAGAAAATACTTGGTAATTTCCCCTATGTTCTAGTCTATGGGAAACAAGCCAGGTTGCCTATTTCTATTGAGTTCCCTTCACTTGAGTTGGCTGACCAGTTAATATTATTTGAGAAGGATGACCCTCTAAGTCTAAGATATGCTAAATTGATTAAATTGGAGGAAGAAAGGAGGAAAGCATTGCAAAAAATGGAATACTAGTAGCTGCAAACTAAGTGTACTTTTGACAAAAAGGCAACAAAAAGGTCATTCAAGGTGGGTGATCTGGTTTTGAAATGGGATGTCCTTAAGAGTAGGCCAGGGCACCATAACAAGTTTGATCATATGTGGGCTGGTCCATTTCTGATAGTTGAATGCAGAGAACACAATGCATTCCAACTTGCTACCATGGAGGGAAATGTTCTACCTATCCCTATAAATGGGATACACCTCAAGCCATGCTTGGAGGTATGACCTATCAGTCCTATCTTTTATATATTAGGTTAGGTTTCATGCTTTCAATAAATGCATTTGCATAATAGTTTAAGGTTTTTCCTAAGTGCTGTCCAAGCACAGGTCTGTGTGTTTCCTTTTTTAGCTTAGTTTTCCTATTTTCCTTAGGTCTAGTGTGTTGTTTTAAGTTGCTGGTTTAGGTTTTCATGTTTTACTCTCATATCTATGTATGTTCTTCATACATACATAGATAGGTTTGTTAAACATGCACATCCTTGGTACATGCATATAGGCACATATGACTAGTTATGTAGTATTTTCTAGTCAAATCCTTCAAATTCATATTCATAGACCCACTAGTTTCCACTCACATGTGTATATATGAGTCCACCAAACCTATTCATCCATCTAGCAAACACATTTATGTATGTATGACCGACATAAGTAGACATGAGAGTATTTTCACTCTTAAAGTTGCTAGTTAGGCCTGGTCATGCACATAAATTAGCCCATTAAGTGACATAGGTGAATAGGCTCATTTACATGCATATCAAGACTAACCAACAACTTTAAGACTTAAGTTAAATCAGGTCTAGGTTTTACTTTGCAAGTTTTCAGACTCTGTGCCCAATGAATAGAAAAGGAAGGCTGGTCTCAAATGTCTAGTAGGCAGACACATAACAAAAGTTGCCAAAAAAGTTACTAAATTTCTACACATACTGAAATTGAGCTTTAATAGTAGCATTACATAAGAATTCACAAGTTGCTCATTTCTTATGCCTTTGTTTTTAGTTCATTTCTATTTCCAATCATTTTTATTTTGAGAAAAAAGAAAGATAATGTTCATTGTATAAATCATCAACTGATATGTACAATTTCCATTGACAACTGATAGAATGAATTGAAATGCTGAGAGTAAAAGATCTCACACAAGCCGTGAGTTTAACTGTTGCCTTTCATATATTTTTAGAATGTTTAAAAATAAGACATATGTGAAGGTAAGGTTAGAGGTAACTAGTGTAATCACCCAAAAATGGTCATCTAGACTATTAGCCCCTTGCTATCATTATTTGCTAAAATCATCAATTGCTTATTCTTGATCAAATCCTAAATTCTGTCATTTATTCGATTATTTTCTATGGGATAACCATTTTATGCTAAAGTCTTTATTTATTTAAAAGGAATTCCCTCCCCTTTTAATAAATAAAAAGCCCCCATTTTCCCTCTTATCCTAAGTTGCACAAATAAAGCATTATTCTTATTTTATAAAAATAAGAAAGGGCCTTTTTGTCTCATATGGGGCACAAAAGTCAACTCTTATTTTATCATTGGAGGAGATTTGTGCACATGGATTGCTCCTCTTTCAAGCTCCACCTTTGATTAAATCTTTTTCCTCTTAATCTCCATGGTCCATTCCTTTTCAATTCCTTTAAAAGGAGAGCTCTTTTCTCATTCTAGCATCCCCAAATTATGCTAATCTTATGCTGCAGGATTTCTTGGAGACTTTGGAGCTTTTGGAGACCTTCTTGCATCTAGCTTTCATTCTTGCATCATAGCTTAGTTTCTTTCATTGCATTCTTAATGTAGTTTCCTTTCATGCTCTAGATTAGCTCACATAGCTTAATTAGCAAGGATTTGTAATACTTCTATCTTTCCTTTCATAGCTTAGCTTGCATTTTCATTTCTAAGCATTGCATTGCATTTCCATCTTGATTCTTGAGGATATTGGCATTCTTTCCCTTGTCTTATTGAATCTCCCATTGCATGGTTTACTAGCAAGGTTATAGGCTTAATAGCTCTAGCTGAGAGCATTCTTAACACCATTGCACTCCATGCCTAGGGAGCTCTAGGTCACTTTCTCAAGGTTTCCCACTCATGGATTCTCTTGGAAGTAATGACTTAGAGAAGTGCACATTTTAGTGTGTACATTTTTGGCGCCCACCGTGGGGTAGAACAACTCTGTTTTGTCTTTCTTTTTATGCATTTTCGCTACATGTTTCGGCTGTTTTTTATTTTTTTTACGATTTCTGTACACTATTTGTACTTCCATGCGTCACTGTTACAGAATCTCACGTGAATTTTCTCACTGTATCATGCAAAGTTTTGCTGGTACTAGCACTTTTGCGTGTGACAAAGGTGTTTTATTATGCGGGCCTGTGTACTTTCTTGTGCGAGCCTGTGTACTTTCTCACATGAGCCTTTGTACATTCTCACGCGGGCTTGTGCTTTCTCATGTGGTTTGGTACTTTCTCACGTGACCCTGAGTACTGTCTAATGTAGAATTCCATGATAGTAGAGATGTAGAATTCTAGAGTTGCTAGTTTTGCTTGCTATTTTCAGGTTTTCTATTTTCGGATTTCTGATTTGCTATAGCTAGATAGAGGTTTACTTGCAGATTTTACTTGGTTTTGATGTGCTAACCATTGTGGAGATAACAAGTTGTACTTTTAGGTGCTCTCATTGATTGAATATTTTCTTAAAAGAACGCATGTCAAAGCTCCAAATGCACAAGGGCTACTAATTGTTTTTTTGCAGGGCTGCCCAAAGCATAAAAACCAATCAAGTGCTTGTTTAATTGCTTTCATTTTAAGTGAGACATATACTAGTTGTTTCTTTTCATAGGCACTTAATATCTTGTTGTAGGAATCTTTTGGTGGTAGGAGAGTATGCTCTTCACCCTTGTGGTGAAAGATAAATCTTGACCCATCTTTGGGTTTTGAAAGCAAGAGAGTAATTGAACCTTTGCTTGGTGTGTTTGGGAGAAATTTTTGAGCTAGGAGAGTATGCTCTTCACCCTTGAGGTGAAATAGAAATCTTGAAACTCAAAGGTTGATCCACTCTTTGTTTAGTTTTAGAATCCTTTAGCGGGCCTTCTCTTGAGCAATCAAGAAGAATGACTCAAGTGGGGACAAGCTAATACCGAGCTATTCTGACCCACTATAAACTCAAGGCTATCAAGGACACAAAAGCTTGGTAGACGTAGTACTTGTCTTTACTTAATGTGAGTACTTGTGAGATTGTGACCATGAGTAAAATGTTGAGCAAGAATGCTTAAGGTACTCTTGTGGTCGCGAGGTCCGTTACTTGCCGCAAGGTAAGGAGTCCCTTTGGGGAGCAAGAGGTGTATTATGAATGGAAGCCCTTACTAAGAACCATAGATAAAAGCTACCCAATTTTTCCACTTAACATCTTGGTGCAAGGATTGATCCTAGTGGACTAACTTGGATCACCCCAAGACTACTCACCATCTGTGTTCCTTTGGTTGTGTCATTGGCACTTCCATGATAAAGCCAACATCTATTGTGGGCAACCACTTTGTGTGAGGCGATGGGACATCAAGTGTGGGCCAAGTTGTTAAGTATTGAGCCTTTGTCCTTCTAGGCTAGTAAGTGTTTGAAGTGTTCTCACTGTGATCTACCCATGCAAACGTTCTCAAACATTAAAAATCATGGTAGTGCTCATAGAATTTTTTGTTTTGATATCAAAATTGCTTGTCTTGGTAAGGTTGCTTTTGCCCTTGCGCAAGTGTTTTATGACATGTTTGATCACCTACTATTTGAAAACTTGTCTATTTCCTAATATAACTGTGCTTGAAACCAAGAAATTATACCTGTCAACTTACAACATTGACCAAATTGCTTTCAAAACTAAGTTTTTCACATTTACTGGTCAAGAGTCGTACGATACTGAAACATCATCGCACACCCTTCTGGAATTGTCATCCGATACATCATTCCTGATTCTTTATCACATGCATACTATAAACTTTGTCGCATTACCTACCTGGATTCCATCATACTACCTTATGCGAGATATCATCCTAATAAATTGTATAATCCCGCTATTTTGAGAAATATTGTCCTGAGTTATTTTGTTGTCCTGCTGCTATTGCAATCCAGAGCTGTTAAACTTGAATAGACTGAAAAAAATGAGCTAAAAATATTAGGTTTGAGCCTAACAAATGCTACTCTTGATCACTTGTCATACCATAGATACCTCTATAGCTACTTGCTAATCGAGCTTCTTGCTCACCTCTTGGCTTGACTCAATTAATTGCTGTAAGTTCTTGGGCACTTTTGACGAGCCATCTCTATTGTTATATTTTGACAAGTGATCTTCATTAGCTTTTCTTATCTCAACTATCTGAAAAACTTTGTCTCATTCTATTAGTCAACCAACAATTATTTTCATGCCGGTTACAACTCGGTCTCAATTTGAGCAGGAGAGTCACCCTCCATTCAATTATACATAGTTACCTTCTCCAACCAGACACTCATGAGTGCCAAATAGAAATGAAAGTTCTAGTCTTAACCAATCTAAGGATTCTAAGGTCACCTTGTGGTACAAAGGAGGCTTCCTTTTTTCTGCATTCAAGACCTCCAAAAGCACAGACAGTGTCTCACTCACTCTGACTGAACAAGAAAAGTTCTGCCATTTGCAAGAACATTTTGAGCATAAGGACAACCAAGCTCATTTAGACAAAATGAATGTTGGTAGATGCATGGCTATGAGAGGAATGTCTCATGAGAAACCCGAGACTAGTGGCTATGAGCATAGACCACTTTTTGGTACTAACGACAATTATGGCAACAACACACCACCTAGGTCTCCTCCGAGATGGACTTTTGCTGTACCTTCTTCACCTCCTAGACCCCATCCCTCTCATCATGAGGAAGAGGCCACCGATGATATTTCTAGTGAGGGGCTTATGAGATTCAAACAAGACGAGGTCTCCCAAAGATTGATGCATAAGCTTTTAGAGCATAATGGGGACCAATATTTTCAATTCATGACTTCTAGAGGATACAAGCTTCCTCCCGGTTATGATGTCTAACAAATTGTCCAAGAAAGAGTGCCAACATAATTGGAAATCCTTAAAGAGGAATTACACTGGACAAATCAACATCTTGCCCAAATGGCAATAGAAAGGGAGCCTCCAAAGGTCTCTTTCATAGAATCTATTTGTGCTCTTCCTTTTGATAGGAGTCTATACATGGTCCCATTTCCTAGGGATACTGAGGTTCCCAAGTATGACAAGTATGATGGAAACGGTGACCCCCATGACCATGTGCATCACTTTTATGCTCTTAACATGGACTTCCTGTATGAAGACACATTTCTTCTACGACTGTTTCCTAGAAGTTTAAGAGGACAAGCTTTGGAATGGTTTGCAAAATTGACACCGCCTCTTAAGACCTTTGATGAGTTGGCTAGGCACTTCACCCAACATTATTCATACAACATCCAATAGCTTATCACCATGATAGATCTCAGTGCTATAAGGAAAAATCAAGGTGAGCCATTCGCCACTTACCTACAACGTTGGAGGTCATTGTATTCTTGATATCCTCGTTAGCTACCTGAAAGGGAAAAGATTGACATTTTCATCAACACTCTTGTGCCTGAGCTGTATTATGATCAAAGGAAATAACTATTCTTCTCTTTCAATGACATGGTTGAAAGTGCATATTGGATTGAGGGTGTGGCCATAAGAAAGGGGGATATTGTTATTAATAAAGATACTAGAGGCAATGGCAAGGACAAGAGAAAACCTTGGAACAGAAACAAGTATGTTGTTAATGATGGGGTTTTTGATGTCCCAAAAACTAAAGAGCCTGCTTTCAACATTTCTAATGCTATCTACGTAGCAAAACAACAAGAGGCTACCAACGCTCACAGTGCTCCTAAGCCTCAGTATGCAGACAAGTCGAAGAAGCAATACCACCGATGGGTTTACACCAAGTTGGCTGAACCATACGATGTGATTCTTAAGAATTTGGTTGCCAACAAGTATCTTACGCTTCCTGACAATTCTTGTCCCTATGATCCGCTAGTTAAGCCTGATTGGTGGAGAGAAGATCATTTCTGCCACTATCACAGAAATAAGGGACACAAGATGGATAATTGTTTTAAGCTTAAAGATGCTATCCGAGATCTCATTGATAGAGGCATCATTCTCACAGATGGCTTAGTTAAAAATTCTAATCACAAGGCTTTCAAGACCCCTCTACCTGAGTATGAAAAGGGGGAATCCTCTCAAGCAAATAAGAAGAATCATGATGCAAAGATCAACTATACATATACTCCTGATTCTCTTGTGATCAACATGGTAGAACCCATTGAGAGTGTTCTTATGATGAGATCTCAAGATGATAATAATGCCAATCATGGTATGCCAAATTTGGTCTTGCAAATACTAGATGGTTTGACTTCCTGAAGTGAGACACTTAATGCTGTTACTAGGGGGCAAGCCAAAATCATCCTTAAAACTGTGCATGATCTCACGAAAGCCTCTTCTTCCAAAAAAGTGGCTCCTTCAGTCTTGTCTAGCTATGATCTTGTGCACCAGTTGCAATAGACACCCACCCAGATATCCATTTTTGAGTTTCTTGAGTTATCCCCTTTGCACAAGGAGATCCTTGAGAAAGCTCTGCATACAGAAAATGTCCCCAATGACATTGATCCAGATTGGTTCCAGGCTATAGTCAACTATATCTCATCTCCCCACTATCTATCCTTTTCTGTAGAGGATGACACATCTCTTAGCCACCCCCATAATCTTTCTTTACACATTGAAGTCCAAGTCTACCATACCTGAGTTCACCGAGTACTGATAGACAATGGTGCGAGGTTAAATATTGTTTCTTTCCATGTGGTGCAATAGTTGGGTTTGTCAAAATTTGTTGTAGATCCTAAGTGGAAGATTACTATAAAAGCATATGATAAAGTGGAAAGATCAATGATTCAGACACAGATATAGATGAGTCACCACTGCACACTATGGCTCAAATAGTAGACATTCTCCCTTCTACTTCACTCCTTTGGGGAGAAGAATGCATACCTGATGAGGGCACAACTGAAGCCTCTACACCTAGAAGTAGACAACATAGAAATATCTTGCGATTGGTTGACAGAGGAGATCTCACATGTAATGACTTGGGTGCCTCTACTTCTCAGCATCCTAAGCCTTCTTGGTGCAAACATCCTAGTAGAAGCTCAACAATGGATTCAAATGAGTATGAATGGGATACTCTCTCAGAGGGATCTTCCACAATGGATATGGAAGTTGATGTGGTTCATACTTATAGTACCCAACCCGATGTAGTTGGTGAGTCTCACGTAGGGTCTGACGAGTTCAATCCATGTATTGCTTTAGTAGACAATGCTGGTCCTATGTCAAATCTAGATCTTCACACTTTTGGAGCTTACTCTATAGGTTCAACCTCTCTTGTTACCAGAGATGACACATACCACATAAATGCTCTTGAACCTGTCACTTCACTTCCTCTCATACACTTAGATCTCATAGATTGGTCTGCCTAGGATCAACGACCCGCCTTGCCTTCTTTCCAAAATGACTATGAGATTGCTTGCTACCTCAATGCCATTGAACCTGTTACTTCTTCCACCAGCGAACCGGTGACAAACATGACTGAATCAGATATCAAGTACCTCAATCATAAAATCAAAAGAAAAAAGAAATGGTCAGATGGTGAAAACCACATTATGGCAGTATCCAAACCTAAAAATAGTAAAAATAAAGACGTATCTAAGGGTGAAAACCTCTCCGAGGCACCTGAGGATGAGGTACTTGGTAGTCTGCCCAGCTATTTTCAAGAAAGGTCTTTAGTTCTAATAGAGCCTATGTAGCCCATCAACTTAGGGACATATGACTCTCCTAAAATCATACATGTGGCTCAGTCCCTTTCACCAGAGGAGAAAGAACAATTTGCCGCAATCTTTCAAGAGAAAAAGATCAACTTCACATGGACATATTCTGACATGCCTAGTTTAGACACTGAGCTTATCATGCACCACCTTTCCATTGCTCCAAGGGTAAAACCTGTCAAGCAGAAGCTCAGAAAGATGCATCCCCATGTGGCATTACTAGTTAAGGCTGAACTTGAGAAACTTATGAAAGCCAACTTCATCAGAGCTATCAAATACGTTGAGTGGATTTCTAACATTGTCCCTGTTTCCAAACAAGACAAGTCTATTCGCGTATGCACTGATTTTAGGGACTTGAATAAAGCATGCCCTAAGGATGATTTTTCACTTCCAAACATTGACATGATAGTGGACATGATGGCGGGCTACGAAATGTACTCCCTTAAGGATGGCTTCTCGAGATATAATTAGATTAGAATTGCCCCTGAAGACCAAGAGAAGACAACATTCACCTATGCATGGGGTACCTTTTGTTGGAATGTCATGACCTTTAGTCTTAAGAATGCTAGTGCAACCTATCAAAGAGCTATGACCACTATCTTCCATGATATGATGCATAAGAACATGGAAGACTACGTTGATGACACACTTGCTAAATCTCAACAAAGGAGCTATAATGCCCCGCTAGGGAACCCAGGAGAACTTAACCTAAACATGCAACTAAGTTTGCAGAGCAATTTTTTTTTTAATGTTAACAATCAACAATAACAAAGTTTCACAATGCGGAAGCAAGCATACCAATAATCAACTAGCACAGATTACAACTCTCAAGGGTTCCTTGACATAGATTACGAAAGAGTAAATAGTTAATTAATGTAGATAAGATATAATTATGAATTCTAAGAATACATCTGAAAGATAAATACAACATCATATGCATGATTACATAAATACAATTGGTACCATAAGGTGACCATAATAATCAACATCCACTGCACATGTCGTAGGGTATGTAATACAATAACTAAAAACAAGTACAACATGATAACTCTAAAAATTTGATACACCGATACAAGATCACAAAAAGGAGAAGAACAAGAACACATCTTCATGAATGAAGGTCAAGAAAGAATAAATACCACAAGGATCATCTAGCCCTGGTGCACGAATGTCAGAGTCTCAAATGGTAAAAGAATCACTACCACCTGACCTCATGAACCTAAACGGTCCACTCCCACCATGCTAAGGAGATAACATCAGATCCCACTTGGATAAAAAACCACACCAACAACCAAGGAAGAGGTCCTGAAAGCTTCTAACTCAAAGGTACAAAAAGCGCAACAAGGTATAACATACTCAACCAGAGGCAACCAACACATGTAGGAAATCCTAAGATGCATACAGGAAGTTTCATCACACAAGCCAACTCTAAGGTTATCCTGGTAGTCTCTTCAGACCCCAAAATCCTAGTGACTCTATGTGGTTATAGTAACCTCTTGTGTAGACAAGGTACTACCTATGCCATATCTAGTCCATAAAGGTGACAAGCATCATCTCACTCCCATCCTAGTCATACTCAAATAGGAACTTAGGCATGGGTGAGGCACAATAATATCTTATTAGGTTCATTTTAAATTCCCATTGTTTATTAATTATCACTTATTAAACTACTTGTAATAGGATCTCCTGGTAGCCACTTCTGAGGTCCAGCACCAATTACAAGCCACTTCCTAATATACACTCAGATGACCTACCCTAGGGTTTCACAAGATCAAAATGAACTCTGAGTTAACACAACTCACGAATCACAACATCAAGATCCAACATGCAAGACCCGAAAACACCAAGTAAAAACCCACCTAGAGTTAGAACAACTCAACAACCTATCAGAGTAAGCTAGGCAAACAAAAGACACAATTCCAAACACTTGATAAGCCCACCCTTGGTTTACATCCCAAAAGTCAACTACTTTCCCATATGATAAAACAACAAGACATATTGTCTAAAAGCAACATAAGTCTCAAACAATAATCCATGCTTACTAAAGAATATACATACAAAAATTTACTAAACCTTAAAAAAACAACCAGTTGAATAACCAGAATCTCTATTACAAAAATTTCCTATATGATACTCATTTAATTATACCATATAAAAGAATTAAATTTGACTTAGAAAAATAAACTAAGTAGAGAAATATACAACAATAAAATACATCTATAATTTAAAACATTAATCCCAAATAATTTCTAAATATAAATCAATTTTATCATAAATTAAAAATAACATGACTTAAACATTCATCCTAATCCACAGATTAATTCATACTAACAGTAAATGAATAAAAAAATAAATAAGAGTACTAGTTTAATAAAATTTATTTAATAATAAAACAAAATAATAATAATAAATACAAAATTAAATTACTTTAATAAACAAAAACAATTTTCACATAATAAAATTTATAATAAAACTTAATATAATAAAACATCAAACAAAGTTAATAAAGTAATTAGCAATGCAAAGAGTGGGGAGCGCACGCACCCCCACACCCTCGCCTCAGTACGTTGTCCCATGCTCTGCAGGGCCTGACGTGCATCAATACCTTGTGGTACTGGTGCAGGACAGTCCTTTGGGGACTGTCGTGTGTCAGTACCCCAGCGGTACTGCGCACGACAACCAACAAAAGGGTGCACTATCCAATAAAGTAAGGGGAGGGGTAAAACCCCAAAACATAATTTAATTTTTATATATATATATTTTTTCAAATTTAATTTTATAACAGAATCTAATATAATCTTTTTATAAAGTTTTGCAAAGATACTATATATATATATATATATATATATATATATATATATATATATATATATATATATATATATATATATATATATATATATATATATATATATATATATGTATATATATATATATATATGTATATATATATATATATACACACTTTATTTTACTAGCCACATAAATATAAGTATATATAGCCATAAAAATATATATACATTATATTTATTTATTTAGACATACAAATAGATACCTCAAAACACAATTATTCCCATAACAAGAGTATTATCTCCATAAGTTCCTCAACAAGATCGAAACCCTAATCCACCTGGGTTTTCAATTGATCTATAACAAATTTCACAAACTATGATATTTTTAATAAATAGATTCTAATTACACAATGGATTGCATGCAAATTTTCTTTCTCTAACATCCAACTGATAATAAGAACGCTACACTTCTCAAACATTCAATACCAGTAGGTACGAGGAAGACACTTTCTACAATTTCCTATAGGAATTCTGAAAAAGAATAATAGTAATAAATTCAAAACCTACCTTGATCTAGATTATACAAATTCAATGATGTCCAGAACAAAGAAAATAGATTCCAAGCTTTTCAAAGAGCTCTCACAAATCTGTTAAAAATTTGTCTTCAAAATTCCTCCTCTAGAACATGTGTACCCGAATAAAGGCTAGAACTCTCAATACATAAAGGAATCTCCTTTCCCATGCAAAATTTCAAACTCCACTCCAAGAGGGCTTTGGATGAAGATGAACTTTAGTTTACCATTCAGTCTTAGTTGAACTGAAGTCTCCTCTTCACTTTGACTTTTTTTGAAAAGCTCTTAACCAAACTTTAACTAATATTATCAATTCAATTTCATTCAATTATGAATCTGCAACATAATGCATTTAAATAATTAATAATTAGAACATTTAGTTAACATAAATACCACATGCCAAAATAACCCTTAATTTAATAAATACATTTTAATTGAACATAGGTTAAAATCATGATTAAATATTTCTAAGGTGAAGTTATTTAATTAATTCTCATTAATTAAATATTTCAACCACACTCAATATTAGCATATAATTAATCTCCAAATAATTTATTGCTACCACTATACAATAAAAATAATAATTAGGCTAAATAAATACATTTATTTAATTACCATTTAAAAGATATTCCCCAGTTAAAAATAGAATGATCTAAAAATAGAAATCACACCAAACACCCCAAATCAAAGAATCAAAAAGACCTAAGGACCCACATTCATACTCAGGACATAGGTATAAAACTCTTGCCAATTGGACGAGTTTAGAAGGGTTGGCAACACGGAATCTTGTCCCCTACTTTAGGACAATAATTTTCTTAGGTTAGGATTTGGAACTGAATATTATCTCCCCTCTTTTACCATTGAGATTAGCGATAGGGCATGCTCATCCCGACAATTCAGGGAAGTCAATGCCCAGTACCTGCAAACCTGCATAAGAGAAAAGCATGTGCATATATATAGAGATATAATAGACAATGGAGGGGATTGACCGATTGTGTGGATCTCACAAGCAAGTAACTACGACTCCGTCCCTCAACCACATCAAGCACATCAAGCAGAAGTATAAAACAAACACATCAACCATACACATGCAAGTATGGGGTTAGTAACATCATAAGCATCCACAAATTCCTAACATATAATCTACATCTTAGATTAATTACGACGTTTATAAAATCAGACTAGGGGTGAGGTACTACAGGAGCACACATCTATCCGATTTGAGTTTGATATTGGACCGCATGGAACAATTCCAACTCAGATTAAATGCTAAAAAATGTGCTTTTGGTGTCACTTCTAGGAAACTGCTAGGGTACATCATCTCAGCAAAAGGAATCGAAGTAGAACTAGAAAAGGTGCAAGCTATCATGGAGATTCCACCTCCTCATAACATCAAACAATTAAGGGGTCTCCAGAGCTGTCTCCAATCTATTCGGCAGTTCATTTCCCAGTTAGCTGATAGAGCTCAACCCTTCAATCTGAATTTGCATAAAGGAGCTACTTGTATATGGAATGAGGAGTGTCAAAAGAACCGGGACCAGATCAAGGATTACCTAGCATGACCTCCTATTCTTATGCCACCTATCCAAGGGAAACCTTTGATACTGTACATTTCTACTATGGAAAAATCCTTAGGATCTCTCCTTGCACAACACGATGATATGGGCAAAGAGCAAGCTATTAACTATATCAGTCACACTCTGGTTGCTTATGAACTCAACTGCACCAGCATTGAAAGGCTTGTTTAGCAGTGGTGTTTGCATCTCAAAAAATTAGACATTACATGCTTGTGCATACTACGTAGCTAGTTGCCAAAATTGATCCTTTAAAGTATCTCCTAAGTAAATCTGCACTTATTGGACGACTTGCTAAATGGATGTTGATTCTCTCAGAATTTGACATTCAGTATGTCAAAAGGAAAGCTATTAAAGGGAAAGAAATTGTGGATCAATTGGCTGAGTTCCCCATAACTGATAATGCTCCTCTTCAGATAGACTTCCCAAATGCTTCAGTCATGCATATCACAGGGTGTGCATGGAAAATGTTCTTTGATGGTTCTTATACACAAAATGGGGCTGGTGTTGGAATCTTGTTCATTACCCCTCATGGATACACCATTTCGAAATCCTATAAACTTCTCTTTCCATGCACCAATAACATAGTTGAGTATGAAGCCCTTCTGAATGGTGTTAAGCTTGCCCTTGAATGGAGGATTACTAAGTTGCACATTTTTGGAGATTCTTAGCTTGTCATAAACTAAGTAAATGATGATTACCAAACAAAGGATGACAAGTTGATTCCCTACAAGAGGATGATAGACTCACTCAAGAATTATTTCACATCTGTCACATTCCAATAAATTCCTAGAGTTGAGAACAAGGCTGCTGATGCCATGGCTACTTTGGTATCCATTCTGCAACTGGAAGAGCACGAATCATGCTTTGAGTTCCTGGTGGAAGAATTGCGCTATCCTACCTACAATTCCCCTGATGACCATGTTATTTACACTATGGTCGGTCATGACTCCTCCCACCATGCGACCATTTTTTCCTATCTCCGAGATCAAATTATCCCAAAAACTCTAATGCACAATGAGAAGCACTAACTCATCCGTAATGCCTCACACTTTACCCTCGTCTCTAGTGACTTGTATAGTAAGGGTCTAGACGGAACTCTCCTTAGGTGTCTAGAAATAGAGGAGTCAAAAAAGGCACTAGCCGAAGTCCACGATAGCATATGTGGGTCACACTCTAACTGTCTTGCGCTAGCTCATAAATTACTTAGGGCTGGTTACTATTGGCCTACTATGCAAACTGATGCTGTTCAATAGGCCAAGTCATGCAAGAAATGTCAACTACACGGGAATCTCATTCATGCTCCTGGACGTGAGCTCATTCCCTCTTTTACTTACTGGCCATTTCAGCAATGGGCCTTTGACTTGGTAGGCAAAATTTATCTTAGTTCTTCGAGTGGGCATAAGTTCATCATTACAGCTAGTGAATATTTTACTAAATGGGTTGAAGTTGTCCCACTGTCTGCAGCTACGGGAAAACATGTTGCCCTATTTATTTTGAATCACATCATTTTCCGCTATGGTATTCCTTCTTCCATAGTTATGGATAATGGTGGCCAGTTCAAAAACAAAGACCTGAAGCACTTGTGCCAAAAGTTCAAAATCAAACAACATTGGTCTTCTGTCTACTACCCTCAAGGGAATGGCCAAGCTAAGGCCTCAAACAAAACATTGCTGAAAATTCTCCATAGAACAGTGCACAAATTAGGCAAGGATTGGCATCTACAAATCAATCCTGTGCTATGGGCTTACAGAACTTCTATCCGCACTCCTACAAGTGCAACACCTTTTTCCTTGGTCTATGGTTTTGAGGCTGTCTTACCATTAGAGGTTGAAATACCTTCACTGAGAGTCTCTCTACATGGTTTGATTACCAATGAAGACCAGAGGGCTATGAGAGTGCATGAGCTCACTACTTTGGAAGAATGCCGCAAGGCCGCTTTTGATCACATGCACACTTATCAGAAGAGAATGTCTACTGCTTATAATAATAAAGTTCATCCTAGAAAGTTCCAAGTGGGTGAACTAGTTCTAAGAGAAAATCCCAAAAATTAGCAGAATAGGGAGCAAAAAGGCAAGTTTGAGCCAAATTGGTTAGGACCTTATATTATCATAGCAACATTTGGGATCGGAGCCTATCAACTATCTACACCTGAGGGAGAAGAGCTTACCAAGCCTATCAATGTTCTACATCTAAAAAGTTCTATGCCTAAGGTTCTTGAGCTCTTTGTACATATTTTTATTGATCCTAAAAAAATTCAAAAAAATTCATATATGATGCTGAAAAAATCCTAAAAAACATAAAAAGTACTGAAAAAATGAGCATCCTAGTGAAAACCTAGCAATAGGCACTTTGATGTCTCACCAAAAAAAAAAAAAAAAAAAAAAAAAAAAAAATAGAAAAAATGCCTTGGTGAAAACCTAGAAATAGGTGCCTTGGTAGCAAAATACAAAAAAATTGAAAAAAGTCCTGAAAAAATCTATCAAGTGGTGAAAACCTAGAAACATGTGCTGCTTGAGACCCTTGCACCTATGTCTATCTGTCTTGCATAGCGCTCATTCACTCCACTTCTCACTTTGCCTCTCCTAGCTTGGAATTGACTCTTATCTTAGTCTAGGGGGCATACATTGTTCTAGCTTATCTTGGGTCTCTTTGTGTGTCCAGGTTTCTTGGACAACTTGGTTTCAATGGTATTTTTCAACACCACCCCAATTGTGTTTTTCAACACTTCCCTAGCATCAAGTGTTTCTCAACACTTATCAGATATCCTACTCATAGTCTCGAATGATACGATATTTCTTACTGGCAGATGCGATACTCAAAGTTTGACTATCTGACTTACACACACACACTTAAACACTTGACTTGCTGATATTTATTTCTTTGTGTGCTGTCTATGATGATTTCTTTGCTGAGTGTTCTCTTCCTGATAGTTTTTGATGATGCCGAGCTAGAAGACTGGGGGCATGAGGACATGTTTTATTTGCTTTCTACCTGTGGATATATTTTTTTGATCTTAGTTGTCATAAGCATGTATGCTTGTTCCACTTGACATTGGGGTCTACAAAGTATTCTCCTTGACTGTTTTCGCAAGTGCATACTTATAGCCATCTTGAATTTCCTTGTATCTCAATGCGAGTATAATATTTCCATATTAAACTTAGGAAATCTCACTGCACTAGTCATCTTGACTTACATGTCTTTGATGCCTAGGTGAGATTTCCACATTCCTATCTGATATAGATCATATTCAGATTCACATAGTTATACTAGTGTGTATTGTATGATCTTGTGATGCTACCAACAATGCTCGATGATGATTATTAGAGATTAATGGCTTTGTAACCTTGCAAGTAAACCACTTTTCATAATAGCTTGCATTCTTAAGTTCATGATAGTTAGTTTTGCATCTTGCATATGGAGAGATCTCTCCTTTCATATTTCATGACCTTATTAGTCAAACTATGCTCACCTTTCACTTCTTCCCAATCATGTCTTTCACTTCTTGTCTTTCATATCACATCATTTTCTATTCATTTCGGGATCAAAATCAAAATCCGAGTTCATCTTGATAGTCAAAATTGCATTTCAACTTTTCCCTTTCTTCTGCGTAGTTGGCTGACCATTTGAGGCCTGATCCTTCGATCTTCACTGGGGCATCTTCATTTCTTCATCCCCATCTCTTTCAACCCTCTAGTCTTTTATTCATTTTAATTCAATTCATCTCTCTGAGGTTTGACTTCATATTTATCCTATATCTTTCTCAGTCAAACCTAGTCAAACTGGGGCATATCTTCACTGCTTGATGGTTATTCTCTTATGTTTCATCTTCGGTTTTGATTTCTAGTGATTTGATCATGTTGCTCTTGCTTCTGCATTCCCTCTACCTAATTTTTCTTTCGATCCCGAGGGGGCAGACACATCATATCCTATAGGCTATTCTCCAGAGCATATGCTTGACCATTCCATTTGCTCTGATCGATCTATCTTTGCGCTTGACATGTTAGTTCTTGTCTTGAGTTCTGACACTATCCATCTCTTTCCTAAGTGTTCAGTACTATCGCTACCAGGCTGACCATGCAAGATTTTCTATCTCTCTGCACTTCATTCTTTGGAGTCAGATCTCTATCTATTGCCTTCTTAGCTGATCTATTCTTTGACATAATGTGTTCCTAGATCAATCACACATTAGTCAAAAAGGGGAAAATGTAATTACCCAAAAATGGTCATCTAGACTATTAGCCCCTTGCTAGCATTATTTGCTAAAATCATCAATTTCTTATTCTTGATCAAATCCTAAATTCTGTCATTTATTCGATTATTTTCTATGGGCTAACCATTTTATCCTAAAGTCTTTATTTATTTAAAAGGAATTCCCTCCCCTTTTAATAAATAAAAAGCCCCCACTTTTCCTCTTATCCTAAGTTGCACAAATAAAGCATTATTCTTATTTTATAAAAATAAGAAAGGGCCTTTTTGTCTCATATGGGGCACAAAAGTCAACTCTTATTTTCTCATTGGAAGAGATTTGTGCACATGGATTGCTCCTCTTTCAAGCTCCACCCTTGATTAAATCTTTTGCCTCTTAATCTCCATGGTCCATTCCTTTTCAATTCCTTTAAAAGGAGAGCTCTTTTCTCATTCTAGCATCCCCAAATTTTTATGCTAATCTTATACTGCAGGATTTCTTGGAGACTTTGGAGCTTTTGGAGATCTTCTTGCATCTAGCTTTCATTCTTGCATCATAGCTTAGTTTCTTTCATTGCATTCTTAATGTAGTTTCCTTTCATGCTCTAGATTAGCTCACATAGCTTAATTAGAAAGGATTTGTAATACTTCTATCTTTCCTTTCATAGCTTAGCTTGCATTTTCATTTCTAAGCATTGCATTGCATTTCCATCTTGATTCTTGAGGACATTGGCATTCTTGCCCTTGTCTTATTGAATCTCCCATTGCATGGTTTACTAGCAAGGTTATAGGCTTAATAGCTCTAGCTGAGAGCATTCTTAACAACCTTGTACTCCATGCCTAGGGAGCTCTAGGTCACTTTCTCAAGGTTTCCCACTCATGGATTCTCTTGGAAGTAATGATTTAGAGAAGTGCACATTTTAGTGTGTACAACTAGTCATTGCCTTTTCAGCTTTTGACTGGTTAAATAATCCTTGTTGTTGCTCCTGGTCCAACTCCTGATCTACCTAGCTCTGGTTTGTTTTATTTTCTACATAAGGAAAAGAGCGGGGTTAGATCTTGAAAGATCTAAGCAATGACTGAATACCTATAACTAGTTACCCCCGCATATATACTATCTTTCCCTATTCTAAATATATATCAAAGATAGTGAAGTGCATTTTCAATGCTGGAGTGGTGAAAAATAAAATTTATTGCTAATGTGTTTGTGCTAGTGCCTAGGAAGATAACTATTCTAATGCGTATGTGCCCCTGACCGAGGCTCCCTTTGGGTATGAGCCCGACATGCGCATTGGAATAGTTATCCTACAGGTTTCAAGATCAAGCAGAAATAGATTATATTAAAGGGACGTGTTAGTCATAACATTGAAACCTTTTATTATAAAGCAAGTTGTAGTGTGTTTTAAATCAGCATGGGATATTAAAGGGATGATTTTGATACTTGAAACCTTTTATCTCATATTACCAAATGATGCTGTAAAAATTGATTTTTCCAGCCAGGTACTTTCGTAATGTATTCAAGTTTCATACTTGTGTTGCAAAAATCTCAATGAAACTGATTTACATCAACAAGTTTCATTGAAATGTTTGCAGCAGAAAGTCAAAATTGAAAACCAGTTTCAATGGAATATAATATCAGTTTTCAAAAACATATTCATGACCGCCTTTCAGAGATAAATGATAGTGAAGATGCAAGTAGCAATGGCTGGAATTTCCAGATTCAAAATATTCATCTAGATGTTGTTTTTTCAAAGCATTTTCAGTACTACTGCAACATTAAAGAAATAGAGGTTTTTCAATAAATGGTCAACACTCTGGTGTTCCTAAAGGATGGGAAGAGCTAACATAGAATGTCACTGAGAACTACCATCAAAGGAATCCTCCAAATTTAATGATCCGTGAGGCTTAACAAAATTTTTCAAACATTTGTGGCTGAAGAAGTAATGGCCAAGCTAAAAGAAGTAATCAAATTTTATTTCAAATGGACAACAATAAAAGGAAAATTCCTGAGGTCAAGGTTTGCAAAGAGATAACAAATCAGGTGAACACAATGTGCCAAGAGTGAGATTCAGGTTATAAAATGAAGCATTTAGCACTATGTAAAGAATCAAACAACATAATATCTTCAGTATTTGAGTTACAAAGGTAAAGTGAACTCTTAGTTGATTCATTTTAAAACAGCATCATGGTGATTCTAAGCTCAAATTTTTAGGGTTTTCATTCTGTATAAGCCACATTTTTCAAAAAATAACAACATAATTTCATTAAATGTTTTCAACATAGTGCAACAAGGAAGGGTTTGATATCTTTTTTGAAACACTCAGAAGCAACAACAAGTCTTTTTGAGCCATGTTTTACAGATTAAATACATCAGAGATGCTTGTGTATGAAGACAGTAGCAGTGAATAGGAAAATGATAACCCATGAAATTTCTAGCCTAAGCCAAGCATGAGAGAAGGACTCTATGAAATACATTATAAGGAGTTCAAGAAACATGACAACTCACACTGAAAGATTAGCTCGAATTTGCACTTGAAACTGGGGTTTCACCCATGCTTACTGTAAACTATGATATGCATAATGAACTTAATGGTAAATCACTTATATAGATTTGTGAAGAGAGAAAGGGCAAGGGTTTGAGATATGTCAAGAAACGTTAGAAGTTAGAGACTTTTGAGTTAATTTAATTTTCACAAGCTTTATTCACACTTGTCATCCCATCTAAATAGAATATTTTTATGTAATAGACGTTGAAAGGGGTGACACTTATCTACTATTTGTGCTATGAAGTGGCGAATAGATTGTAATTTCCCTCAAAATGGTCTCAGCTGAAAAATATTCTTTGGCGGTGGCATTTCTAATATAGCTTTTACTTTCGTAGGATCAACTTTAATTCCTTTAGCAGAAACAATATATCATAGGAGCTTCTCAACAATTACCCCAAAGACACACTTTTTGGATTTGGGCATACTTTGTATCACTCCAGTTGTGTGAATATTGTATCTAGTATTTTCAAATGTCCAACTCTTGTATAATATCTTCCCAACAAATCATCCACATAATCTTCTAGGTAGGTATGTATCATGTCATGAAAAATGGTAGTCATATCTCGTTGATAGGTAGATCCAATTTTTTTAGCCAAAAAGGAATGATGTTCCAACAAAAAGTTCCCCAAAGACAAGAGAATGTTGTCTTGATTTGATCTTAAAGAGAATTTGTGCTCTAGTTATAACCCAAGAAACCATCTATAAGGGAAAGAAACTCGTGTGTTATTGTTAGATCCACTATTATGTCAATATTTGGAAGTGGGGAATCATCTTTGGGACAAGCTTTGTTAAGATCTCTAAACATTGTGCAAACACAAACATTCCCATCAAGTTTTGAAATTGATACTACATTGGAGATCCACTTTGTGTAATTGATAAGCCTTATAAATCCAATATCTAGAAAATTTTGCAATTCTATCTTTTACCAAGAATGCCACTTGCAGGTGCATCTTTCTTGATTTTTGTTTTACAAGTTTTACCTTCGGTAGTAAAGACATGTGATGCATAACCAAATTAGGATCAAGTATCAACATATTTGTGTAGGAGAAAGTGAAATTGATTTGTCTTTTCTTGAAAAATTATGTAAATGTTGCTCTTTCCTCAAATGTCAATGATTTAGCTAGATTTATAATTTTGGATCTTTTCTTCTATTCCTAGGTTTTCTACCACTTTTTTCTCCACTAACATGGATTAATTTTCATGATAATATGGTTGGGGAAGTGTGTCAATCCTTCCATTCTTAGGATCCTTAGAGAGGTTTTCACCTATGATAGATCCTTAATTTTAACTTTTTTTGAGTCTAACAACACCACAAATAGTTTTCACTAGAAGACCTATTTATATTTTCTACAATTTTGGGATTAAAAGGCTTGGCACCCTCTCTAAAGTAAGTCAAATTGTTAAGTTCAATAGAAAATATAGCTCTATGGTCCCCAAGGGTTATGTCACTTTGTGCTCCAAGAAAGTTTTCTATAGCCTCATTATTTTGAAAGGTATCTAAGTATGTTGGTCTTAGTTGATCCAAATCGATAAGTTTAGGATGGATAAGGGATAAAGGGTTATGATTAGGGTTATGGATTGGTTCAAGATTAAACATGTTCTCATATTCATGAATGTCAATGAAATCATCAAGGTTGTTGACGGTACCTTCCTCTTTATCTTTTATTTCATTAGAGGACTTCCCTACCTCATTTTAATTTCCCATTGTACTCAATGCCTTACCTTTTTATGTGTCATATCTTAAGCCAAGAACTCTATGTTCACCATTAGGTTATATTGGTTCAAGAAAATCCTTTTATAATATCAGAGGACTATCTCCATCATATCCATACCATTCATTATTTTAAGTCTTTTTACATATTGTTCACTTGGTATCTTAACCTCTAGTTTTTCAGTTTACTCTTTTTTTTGTATCCTCATCTTTGTATAACAAACCCAATACATCTTCTTCTTCCATTACATCATAAAGTGCTCCCATTTTTTTTTAAAAAATTGGCTTGCAAACCATAGTATTGGTTTATCATGTGATTTCAGTCATGTCATTTTCCATAAGACCAAGTAGATAAAGGTAACGTTCAAATGCAAACTGCATGACTCATGGAATATTCCCCCACTCCTTGTTCTTTCACTTTTTTTTTCACTTTAGTCTCATTAGATTTTGAAGTAGATTCTTTTAATGATTTAGGATCAACATATGCTCGAGAAGAAGGTGCTCCATGATTACTTGGTATTTGGATTTATCCTTAGGGTTTAAATTGTTAGAATGCATAAAAGGATTTAGATATCTTGGAATAGTTATTTCAACACCATTATGTGGAAATTTTATGCATTGATGGTATGTAGAAGGAACTATTTACATTGGATGAATTTGTGGTCTTCTAAGGAGTATATCATAAGTTAAAGGTAGTTGTAGGACTTGAGAAACCACATCCTTTACCATAGGTCCAACTCCAATGGGAAATGTAAAAAATCCTTTGGATGAATGCTCTTCTTCATCATACACTTTTATAGTGATTTTCTTTTTTAAATCTATTGCATTCTTAGAGAACCCTAGTTCTATGATCACTTTCAAGGTACAAATATTAAGACCTAATCCTCCATCTATCAGGACTCATTTCATTTTAACTTTATGAATGAAAGATTAAATTTGTAAAGGTGTATTATGGGGTTAGTGCATTGATGAGTTATTATGTAATGTAAAAGCAAGAGTATGAGGGGAAGTGATATATCCCACCATACCTTGGAATTTATCCACATGCAAGTTAGTGGGTATAGTATCAGAGGAAAGCACTTTATCAAGGATAGATTTATGTTTAGGAGATAAGCGTAAAAGCTCAAGTATGGAAATTTGTACATGTGTCTTCCCTAAATGATCTATAAGGATGTATTGTGAAGGAGGTAGCAAGTTTAGAGCTAGGACCATCAAGGGTAAGTGTGCCTCTACGAGTAGTGAGATTGCATTCAAGTTCTTTACCTTTTATGATAAAAGTATTCACATGATTATTGAATCAACTGATATGGTTAATACAATAGTAATATTAAGCATTGGTATAAATGACAACATCACTGGTTAATGACTTCCTTTATCTTTTTCATGTTTAGGGAAATGATCTTTAAACACCCCATGATCAGAGTTGCAAGGAGTATGCTCATCGACTATCAATGAGTTCTTGTATTACATGTTGAAGTCAATTGCAACTATTAGTCTTGTGACTATTTTGTCGATGATATACATAGAAATGATATTTGTTCCAAAATAAAGGTTTAACTTGTGGATTGTATTCTCTCATTTTGGGTGATTTGATGAGGTCTTTTTCATAAAGTTATTTTAATGTTGGTTCAAGCAATTGATCCAATGATATAAGTTTTCTCTTAGGGAAGTTCTTTTGAGGTTTCTTTTCTTTGTTTGAGGATGATCCTTCAAGATTATATAAAATAGGTTGTGAAGATCTAGTAGTATTTGCATCTAAAAACCATCATTGACAATATTTTTGTTTCTAGCCCATAAAGGAGTCTTGTTATTGTGACTATTAATTGAACTTCCTTTATGGTCCTTGTCATTATTATTTATGATAGTTCAATAATCTATAAGGGCTTGATTTAATTTTAAATCCCATTCCTATAAAATTCTCAAACTTATCAAGAAATTTAAGGTGAAGTTCTTTTCCAATCTCTTTGTTTAAATCATGAATAAGTCAATCATTTGTTTTTTGGGAATACCATAGGGTTATTTCTTTGTCAAATGTCTCCATCTTTGTAGGAATGATATAAAAGGTTCCCCCAATTTTTGCTTACTGTCACTGTATTCTAACAAGTGACCTCATGTTCATTGTTGTATGCATAGTGTGATATAAATTTGTCTACCATTTATTGAAATGATTTAATAGTAGGGGGTAATCAAGAAAACCATTCCATGACACTTACTACTAGACTGTATTGGAAAATTTTCATGAGGCATGTTTCTTCATATGCAAAGTCCAAGGTAGAAGTGCAAAATTCTCTTTAGTGATCCTTAGGGTCTCCTTTTCCTTTGTATTTATCATGTCTTGGTAATTCCAAATTATTAGGAAAAGGTGGACTTGATATATAGGGATCAAAAGGATAGGGACAAAAATTATGAGATGATGTTTTAGCATTTTTGATATTGTCCAATTCTTGTCTCAGGGATCTTAATTCATCCAAAATGGGATCATTTGTAGGTGTTGGAGCTGGTTTTTTTGTAGATTCTTTGTAATCGGGTTATAGATAAAAGGGTCTAAAGTCCTTTACTTTTTCATCAACATGTGTTTTAGTTTCTTTAGACTCACTAGATCCTTCTTTGTCTTTGTATATAAGTAACGAGGTGTCAATATCAAAAGGTATTTTGATTCCCTCAACAACTAGGACTTTGAAATATTGCTTAGGTTATTGTTTCATGACATATTTAAATAGTTTGAGGTATATCTACTATCATAAAGTGCTTCCTCTATGTGTTCTTGGGTGATTTATTCATCACTCTCATGATTTCTCTCTCTTTTTTGTCTTGATCTTCAAAATTGACACTAATATGTTCCTCCTTGTCAAAATATTTCTCTCTCTCTCTCTCTCTCTCTCACTCCATTCTTGTTTGGTATCTAGTCTTTGGTGGCATGAGATGTTTATGATCTTTGACTTTGTTGGTAAATAGATTTGTCACTATGATTGTTTCTCTGAAACTGACCATGTTTACCAAAGAGAAGTGAAAATCGCTCCAACAGTTGTAGAGATTACGATCAAATCAAAATCTTCCTTTGTGTTTGAGAGGGGAAACTCCCTAGTATGATCAAGGTATTTGTGTTTTTTGAGTACTTTTGACCTAAAAGTACAAAATGGAGAAAGGAAAAACTAATAGAGGCTAGATTATAGACAACTTACTGGAAAACATACGAATACCAAGTAAGACTTCATAAGTGATAACAATTACAAGGGGGTTCTCATGATAGAATATGTTTCTTCAATATGCAATGATGATTAAATAAACAATAAACCTAAATGTACAAAGAGATAAGTTATAATAGCACATATAAATCAAGATACCATGATGATAAATTTCCTCAAATCAATTGCATAAACTACCAATAAAATGCATAGGTACATAAAAGGATTGCAAATTTAACATGAGAGAAATTAACAACAATAATAGAACATATAGATGAATGCTTCCTTTATTATCTTTGTGAGATTGTACAATCTCAAAAACTTTTCTATACATAATGTAAAATCAAAATTCATTACAAGTTTCTCTTAGAAATTCTCCAAAATTTCCACTTTTTAAGAGTTCCCCTTTACAACGAAATATCTCTTGTATTTAAAGATCTCTTTTCATAACTACTTTTTTAGGTTAGTAACCCACTAAGTTAAAGCATGGAAGTTATTCATGCTTTTACAACCAACTCTAACTTTTACAAAATAAAAACCAAAATCCTAACTTTAATGGAAGGAAAATAAATATCTTAACTAAACTCAAAATTGACCGACTATTCTTATCATGATATGTTATTCTCTTAGCACTCTTTGAAATGCTGCTTCTGGTGATGCTCCTTGTTTCTCTTCTAAAGTCTAGAAATATGTTTGACCAAGAACTTATCTAAACTCTCATTATTTTTCTTATTATAATGGCATTACTTTGTATTTTCTTGTTGATAATCTTCTATAACATTATTCATTTGATGATTGAATATAACAATACTGGCATGAGAAAAAGGTAATATGGAAGTGGAATTGGGATTTTGTGTATCCTCCAAATTGTTGATATTTTTAGGAATGATAACACCAAGATTGACCTTGTTTGCAGCATGTGGATTCTGACTTGATCTATTCTCCTTATCACAATTACATCCATATATTCCTTATCACAATTACATCTCTATTATCCTTATCACAATCACTATTAACATCCACAAACAAACACATAACCATTTCCCTACTTGGTTTTATAGAAAGACTTCATATTTTACATAGATGTTGACTGTGATTTTACAGACATTGATCCATTCTTATGAAGCTCCCATTTGGATGCATAATAATGTTGCCAATGTTCCATAAATGTGATAACAACATCATGTTGAGCAGCTCATATGATTTTTGTGTCTACTTCCATGATTTGTGTACTTGTGTTTAGGAATGTCATATTGCTCCAAAGATCATGGGAGCTTCCTTTTGAATTTCATTTTGTGCAACTTTTGCAATCATGGATTTCATTACTTGAGGGGACACGTCTTTGAAGCATTCTATCAAACATTTTACAATCTTGTCTGTGAGTCCACATTTCATTGCGATATTTTGATAACTATTTCATACATGTCCTTGCATCTACTAGCTTCAAGACAAGTTTTTCATATAACATCAACGACAATCTCTATTGTTTTGTTTTGACAATAATCCTAATAACAACCATTGCCTTGTGCTATATTGCTTTGAACAAATCTTTTTCGAACCAAGGATGATGCCACACACCTGTAATCATACGGTTAGGTGGTCTTGCATAAGAAGGGTGTGGCATTGGTCATATAATTTGGTTTTAGAAGTGTCAATTGCATTTTCTTTAAAGTTCCTAAAGTCTTTTTAATAAGTATATTTCATATTTCATTGTATTTTTGTGAATGTTGGGATTAAGGTGTTTTAATTTGTGAGTCCAAACATTTTAATTTTATTATTTATTTATTTTTCACCTACTTTGGAAGTCCTAATTTTAAGGAGCTAGTGTCATAAATTGCTATGTTGAATCTATGTAATGATTCTGATATTTACTAGTTTGGTGGAAGAGTCATGGAGAGTTAATGTTTGACAACTAATATTTATGGTGGAATTCACTATTGACAAGTGGTGTGAGGTAGGTGTTGCATATGGAATGGTGACCATTTTGGTTGAGTTATGTTGGAAGTTTCTATGTGCAACGTGATATGGGTTTAACATGTTGACACCACATACCTCTTTGGTATTAGAGATGGTTTTAGAAACCATGGGCTCTTTCCACTTGTGTTGAGCTCTATAAATATGTAGCTCCTTAGTGTATTTTATGATGTTAGGTTGGATATCTTCTAAGGAGCGTTTATGTGTCAGATATTCTCTAGAATTCTCTACTGCTCGATTTACTCTCAATGAGCATTGGCTCAAGACATTGTATTATAATTGTTGTTGTTGCTAATAATACAATTGAGTCTGGCTTTTGGAGAGTGGTTTTTTTTTCCTAAAAGGGTTTTCCCATGTATATCTTGTGTGATGAGTTTAATTTCTTAAATATGATTTTTCATGTGTTTATCTAGTTTGCAATAGTTTAAGGGTTTGTAAGAAATTTTCTGCACCATCTTTCCTGATAGATTTAGCATTTTGGAAGCATTATTTCCCACTTGGCTTCTTTTAAATTGGTATCAGAGCCTGGCCAACTTTTCTATTGTTGTTGGGTAGAATAGTTTTTTGTGTTGATCTAGTTTTAGTGGGAGTTTTGTATAGGAATATTTTATAACCTTATTGCAGGTTAGATATCGCAAGCACATCCAACAGAGTAGAGATGGATACATTTAATGACAACAATTTTTCATTGTGGAGTCTTAAAATGGAGGACATGCTTGTAGATAGAGATCTATGGCTTGTAGTTTCTTCAATGAAACCCTAAGCTACACAGCAGGATGAGAGATAAAATGGATAAAAAAACTAAGGGTTTGATAAGACTATGTCTAGCTGATTCAGTGCTCCTGAATGTTCATGAAGAGAAGACTTCAGTTGAGCTTTGGAAGAAGCTTGGTGATATTTATCAAGGGATACCCTTGGTAAATAAGTTATTCCCAAGAAAGAAGCTATATTCAGTGAGGATGGAGGAAGGAGGGTTAGTTGAAAATCACTTGAATGTGTTTAATATGCTAGTTGCTCAGTTGAATTTTGTGGGTGATAAAATTGATGATTAAGATAAATATATGCTTCCATTATGTTCTTTGTTGGACTTGTGGTATCATCTTGTTATGGCCATTAGAAGCACAACAACCACTTTCAAATTAGAGGATGTGGTTGGTTCTCTGTTATCTGAAGAGATGTGAAGAAAATATTTTGAGATGGCTAAGGAGGCCCTAGTTGCTTGTAGTAGAACAATGAAGAAAGTTCAAAGGAAAGAAGAAGGATAAGAAGGGTAAATCCAAGTCTCCAGGGAGATCTAAGTCTCCTGGTAAAAAGTCCAAGGCAAAATGTTGGAACTGCGATAAACCTAGTCACCTTCAAAAATAGTGCAAGGAGGAGAAGAGGAAGAGAGGTAAAAAAGATTTCTCTGATTCTGACTCTGAAAATATTTCAAGATGATATAGATTCATTTGTCACAACCTTGGAAACACATGCATCAGAAGATGTGTGGTTGATAGATTGAGGTGCTTCTTTTGACATGACATCTCACAAAGATTGGTTTTCAAACTATGAAGAGTTTGATGGTGGGAAGGTGTATCTGGGTGATAACTCTCACCTGAATTTTGTTGTCCATGGTAGAGTCAAGATTAGATTCCCTAATGGTAGAGTGAAGGGGATTGATGGTGTACTAGACATATCCTTGGTTTGGAATGAAACCTACTTTCAGTTAGCAAGCTTGATGATGTGGGTGTGTAGGTTATTTTCTCCAGTGGTGGATGCAAGATGACAAGAGGATCTATGGTGCTTGTTAAGGGTATTTGGATTGGCTCCTTGTATAGGTTGGATGCATGCATGGTTAAGTGAAATAGTTCTTCTATGAAGTCCAATAAAAGGGCTTTTCATTCTTCATCCTCACCATCAGATCAAGAAAAGAAGAAGATTGTTTTTTCTACATCTAATGGTCATACTTTCTGGGTACCTAAGGGTGGAAATGATTTAGAGATGAAGCTCCCAAATGAGAAGACAATGCAATGACACTGAAGGCTTGGTCACATTGGTGAGAAGGATCTTAGAGCCCTAAAGAATAAGAGCCTTGTTGATGGCCTTGATGATTGCAATTCAAAGTTCAAATTATGTGAACATTATGTTTATGGTAAAAAACATTGTGTTTCTTTTTATTTTAGTTCTCATAAGTCTTTTGGGATTTTGGATTATATTCATTCAAATGTGTTTGGTCCAATTAATGTTCCTTTGATATCTAGATCTGTGTACTTTGTATTGGTCATAGATGATTATAGTAGAAATACATTTGTGTATTTCCTCAAAAGTAAATCTGAAGTTTTTAGTCAGTTTAAGAAATTCAAATCCTTGGTTAAAAATCATATTATTAAAAAAATTAAGTGTTTGGGGACTGATAATGATGGTGAGTTTTGTTCAACACAATTTGACAGGTTTTGTAAGGATGCCATGATTGAGAGACATAAGACAACTCCATATGCCTCACAAAAAAATGGAGTTGCAAAGAGAATGAATAGAATGCTGATGGAGAGGGCTAGGAGTATGTTGAGTGGTGTTGGGATTGAAAAAAGTTATGGGCTGAAGCTATAACCAGTGCATGTTATTTAATTAATAGATCTCCTACTTTAGCACTTGTTGAGAAGACACCCATGGAGGCATGGTCTAGCAAGAATCCCTCATTAAGACATCTCAGAGTCTTTGGTTGTGAGGCATATTCTCATGTGTCAAGTGGGAAAATATCAAAATTGGAGAACAAGGAAGATAAGTGTATTGTCATTGGCTATTGTGTTGGTGTGAAAGGTTACAAGCTTTGGAATCCAATTACAAAGAAGGTGATTTACAATAGAAGTATGATATTTTGTGACATAAAACCTTCCACAGTTGATTTGCAACTAGAGAAGGAAGATAAATAGAAAAAGGAGGTAGTTCAGATAACATCTACTCCTATAAGAAATGAAGTACATACTCCTATTGGACCTGATGACATGAGGAGAGCTCAACAGGCTCTGAAAGTTATGAATAAGAGAAGGAACCTCAACCTCAACCATTGAGGAGGTCTAATCATGAAAACAAGTGACATGATAGATATGGTTATTCACCTTAAAGGTTTGGATATTATTTGTTGGATTCTAGTTGTATTTTTTCTTTGATTACTAACATTGATGAGCCTAGGATTGCTAGAGAGGCTATGGGTATGACTGATGTGGATTCCTGGATGGAAGCCATGAATGAATAAATGGAAGCATTGAAGAAGAATACTACATGGATTTGGTACCTTTTCCGGAAGGATGGAAACCTATTGGATGTAAATGGGCATTCAAGAAAAAATTGGGTCCAAATAGCAGTGTTGAGAAGTATAAGGCACGATTGGTCACAAAGGGGCATTCACAGGTGGAGAGAATTGATTATGGTAAAATATTCTTTCCAGTAGATAAGATGACATCTATTCAATTATTTTTATCACTTGCAACAACTTATGAGTTTGAAGTTGAGAAAATGGATGTGAAGGTAGTGTTTCTTCATGGTGATTTGGAGGAGGAAAATTATATGTTAGAGCTAGAGCATTTAGTTGAAAAAGGTATTTAAACCTTGTTTGTAAGTTGAAGAAATCTTTGTATGGTTTGAAACAGTCTCCTAGAATGTGGTATCAAAATTTTTACACCTATGTGATCTCTTTGGGATTTTTGAGATCTAAATATGGTCACTGTGTATATTATAAATTTGAATATGGTTGCATTCTTATCATAGTCCTGTATGTGGATGATATGTTATTTATTGGGATTGGTAAAAGAATGATTTCATATTTGAAGTCTTAGTTAGCAGCATAGTTTGAAATGAAAGATCTAGGTGAAGCAAGATATATTCTTGGGATTGAGATCATTAGAGATAGAACTAGAAGAAAGCTTTGGATGAGCCAGAGTAAGTATTTTAACTCTATGTTGGAGAGACTCAACATGACAACTTGCAGGCAATTAGTTGT
Source organism: Chamaecyparis obtusa (assembly GCA_027943335.1). Lineage (NCBI taxonomy): Eukaryota > Viridiplantae > Streptophyta > Pinopsida > Cupressales > Cupressaceae > Chamaecyparis > Chamaecyparis obtusa. The sequence continues at coordinate 673,679 of BSBK01004699.1, read as the reverse complement.
TCTAGTGTTATAGGGGACAAAGTTATCTAAGGAGGATTTTCCAAAATATCCTATTGATATGGAGGACATGTTTAGAGTACCTTATGCAAGTGTTATTGGTAGCTTAATGTATGTTATGGTCTATACTAGGCTTGACATTTCCCGAGCAGTGGGAGTCCTTAGTCGGTATATAGGAATCTTAGAAGGGTGCATTAGGTTATAGTTAAGAAAGTGTTTAGGTACTTGAGGGGTACATCTAAGTATTCCTTATGATTTTGGGGTAATCCTACTAAACCTCAACATTAAGTTTGTATTCATGGAAATGTGGATTTAGATTGGGCATCTGACATTGATAGAAGAAGATCCACTAGTGGATATGTTTTCATGATGTTTGGTGGTGTAGTTAGTTGGATGAGTAAGCGACAGGCTATAGTCGCTTTGTCCACTATAGAAGCAGAGTACACAACAGCTACTTATTCTTCTAAACATGCTATTTAGTTAAGAGATTTTGTTATGATATTGGTTTTGATGCAGGTTAGATTACTATCTAATGTGACAACCATAGTGCTATTCATTTAGGAAGGAATCCTACTTCCCATACCATAAATAATCATATTGATGTATAGTATCATTTTGTTCGTGATATGGTAGAAGATGGAAACGTGGAATTGTAAAATCTTTCTACTTTGGAGAATGTTGCAGATGCATTGACAAAGCCAATGAGCACTAAGAAGTTCAGATGGTGTGTTGGTTCTATGAGCCTTGGGGCCTTGATAAGGTGACAAAGTTTTGACTCTTCATAGGTTTTCGACAAGTGGGAGAATGTTGGGATCAAGGGGTCTCAACCTTTGAGTCAAAAAATTTTAATTTTATTATTTATTTATTTTTCATGTACTTTGGAAGTCCTAATTTTAAGGATCTAGTGTCATAAGTTGCTATGTTGAATCTATGTAATGTTTATGGAAATTACTAGTTCAGTGGAAGAGTCATGGGGAGTTAATATTTGGAAGCTAATACCTATGGTGGAGTTCACTATTGAAAAATGGTGTGAGGTAGGTGTTGCATATGGAATGTTGACCATTTTGGTTGAGTTATGTTGGAAGTTTCTATGTGCAACATGTCATTGGTTTAACATGTAGACATCACATACCTCTTTGGTATTAGAGATGGTTTTGGAAACCATGGGATATTTCCACTTGTGTTGAGATCTATAAATATGTAGCTCCTTAGTGCATTTTATGATGTTAGATTGGATATACTAAGGAACGTTTATGTGTTAGATATTCTCTAGAATTATCTACTTCTTGATTTACTCTTGATGAGCATTGGATCAAGACATTGTATTGTAACTGTTATTGTTGTTGATAATACAATTGAGTCTGGCTTTTGGAGGGTGGGTTGTTTTTCCCAAAAGGGATTTCCCACGTATATCTAGTGTGGTGAGTTTATTTTCTTAAATATGATTTTACATGTATTTCTCTAGTTTGCAATAGTTTAAGGTTTTATAAGAAATATTCTACATCATATTTCTTGATAGATTTAACATTTGGAAGTGTTATTCTACATTTGGCTTCCTTTCAATGAATAATTCACATTTCTTGAGGTGAAATTTTGCCAAATATCTAAGGTTCTTTCTTCATACTTTTGCTTTTGACATACATGTCTATCAATACAGTCCCAAATATGATGTTTAACAAAAGTCCACTTTCAATTATTGCTTTATGGGTCTCTATTGGACCTCTTCTAAGGCTCCCATTTTGGAAGATTATATGAGGATGTTTCCAAAAGTGAATTGATCACTTTCAATAACCGTTCATTGTATTTGGATAAACAGTGTAGTGCACCAATAATTTAAAATAGATAACCTATATTTAGATATGATCTACATGCACCAAGAAGACATGTTCATTCAATCATCATCATCTTAGAAGCATTGAATATTCTCAAGATAGCCACTGTAGGCATAAATTGAATATGTGCAATCCATGTGATTAAAGTATATACATCCATGATCCACTTTGAGAGAGGTAAATTACTTTCAATTATCAAATAGTTTGTGTCCATGGTCTCATCTTCCATAGCCCACATATGCATTCCTACGTAGGTAGTTACATTTGATTCACATTCCCTCTAGACATTCTATCAAACAATCCACTTGTGTTGTCCATAACTTCATATTTCAGCGACAAGTCTATTAAGGTATTAAGAAGACATTGCAGGTGCATTATCTATGATTCCACCTTTCACATGTATGTTGAGTACTCTTTCAAAAAGTTCATGTGTTGTTAATCTTGTAGTCATTGTGTTTCATGGGAGCACTTTTCCTCTGAGGTATTTTGTCAAATAAACAACCTGCATTGCCCATGATTCCTCAATTTTCACATGTCTGTAGAAAATCTCCAAGTATGATATTTAATAGAAATAAATATTCTATTGTGTTTTGATGGTTGTCAAAGCTTACATTTATACAAATAGGAAGGATATTGGAAACATTTTATGAAATCAAGCTTTTCTCCAACCACTTACATTTGCTTAGATGTTAATAAATATATTTTCAACAAATCTGTAATGTATACCATTTTGATAAATATCTATATTCCGTTTGAAATCCTCATCCCAATTGTATTTGCACCTTTCTTTACAAGTAATTACTGCGTGAAAGTTTAAGGTTTGACAAGATTCTTGCACAAAGAGTTAAGATTTTGGATTTCATGACACAACATTGAGGATAGAAAGGATGTAAGAGTTTGCATCCAAAAGACTCGAAGTATGAAATTTTGTGTTTTAGATGTAAGTGGATGAAAAAGTTAAGGTTTGGACTTCTCAAAATGCAAAATTTATATTTTGGAATGAAAAGTGGTGCAAAGTTAAGGTTTTGGAGGAATAAATGTGACACCGAGAACCTGACAGACCGATGCTACCTCGCACGAGCTTCGAGATATGACCCTGCAAAGATCATTGATTTCATTCTTAAGGGACCTTAAGGGACACTTCGGCCCAAAGTCATCGGAGGGGATCAAATGACTGTGCGTGGTGAACAAGGTTGCCACTAGCGTTTACCCGACCATTCAGAGCTGTTGGAACAGATGGTTTGATGCTATGATCAACAGTTTGAAAGATACACAACATTGGTTGTTTGAATTGAGGAACACTTTTAGTTCTGACATCGACTGAGAATGTGTTGCCAATTTTAAACGAAGTTGAATCTTTGAAAATCGAGACAAGCTTTTGTAGGCCTCGACAACACAGTCCCATAGCAACTGACGGATCGATGCTACCTCACACGAGCTTCGAGATATGACACCGCAAAGATTGTTGATTTCATGCTGAAGGGACCTTGAGGGACACTTCAGCCCGGAGTCATCGACGAGGATTGAATGACTGTGCGTGGTGAACAAGGTTGCCACTAGCGTTTAACTGGCCATTCAGAGCTGTTGGAATAGACGCTTTGATGCTACGACTGATGGTTGGAAAGATACGCAACATTGGCTGTTTGAATTGAGGAACACTTTGAGTTTTGACATCGACCGAGAATGTGTTGCCAAATTTAAATGAAATTGAATCTCTGAAAACTGAGACAGACTATTGTAGGCCCCGGTAACACGGTCCCTAGCAACTGACAGATCGATGTTACCTCACACGAGCTCTGAGATATGACCCCACAAAGATCACTGATTTCATACTTAAGTGACCTTGAGGGACACTTCGGCCTAGAGTCATCGGTGGGGATCGAATGACTATTTGTGGTGAACGAGGTTGTCACTAGCGTTTACTCGGCCATTTGGAGCTTTTGGAATAGACGGTTCATTTCTATGACCGACGGCTGGAAGGTTACGCAACGTTGGCCGTTTGAACTGAGTAACACTTTGAGTTCTAACATCGATCGAGAATGTGTTGCTAAATATAAACAAACTTGAATATTTGAAAACTGAGACAAAATTTTGTAGGCCCCAGCAACACAGTCCCATAGCACCTGACGGATCGATGCTACCTCACACGAGCTTCGAGATATGACCCCACAAAGATCATTGTTTTCATGCTTAAGGGACCTTGAGGGACACTTCGGCCTGAAGTCATCGACGGGGATCGAACGACTGTGCGTGGCGAATGAGGTTGCCACTACCGTTTACCCGACCATTTGGAGCTGTTGGAATAGAAAAATTGACGCTACGAACGACGGTTGGAAGGATACACAACGTTGGCCATTTGAATTGAGGAACACTATGACTTCTGACATCGACCGAGAATGTGTTGCCAAATTTAAACGAAGTTGAATCTCTCAAAACCCAAATAGGATTTTGAAGTCCCAGGCAACACGGTCCCATAGAAACTGATGGATTGATGTTACCTCGCACGATCTCTAAGATATGACCCCATAAAGATCACTAATTTTATGCTTAAGGGACCTTGAGGGACACTTCGGCTCGGAGTCGTTAGCGGCGATCGAATGATTATGTGTGGTGAACAAGGTTTCCACTAGCATTTACTCAACCATTTAGAGCTATTGGAATAGATGGATCGATGCTACGAATGACGGTTGGAAGGATACACAATGTTGGCCGTTTCAACTAAGGAACACTGTGAGTTTGACATCGATCGAGAATGTGTTGCCAAATTTAAACGAACTTAAATCTCTGAAAACTAAGACAGGCTTTTGTAGGCCCCGTCAACACGGTCCTGTAGCACCTAACAAATTGATGCTACCTCATATGAGCTTTGGGATATGACCCCGCAAAGATCATTGATTTCATGCTAAAGGGACCTTGAGGGACACTTCGGCTCGGAGTTGTTGGTGGCGATCGAACGAGGTTGCCACTAGTGTTTACCCAACCATTTAGAGCTATTGGAATAGACAGATCGATGCTATGAATGATGGTTGGAAGGATATGCAATGTTGGCCATTTGAACTGAGGAACACTATGACTTCTAACATCGACCAAGAATGTGTTGCCGAATTTAAACGAAGTTGAATCTCTCAAAATTGAGACAGGTTTTTGAAGGCCCAAGCAACACGGTCTCGGTTAGGGAACAAAGAATCTCCATTTAAACTCAAGTCTTTGGAAGCAGTTATATTTTTTAGTGGAGGAGATACACCCATTGGATCTGCAATAACTTTATGCTCACTGGAATTTACATTTCTCTTCAATTGGAGAGAGAGAGAGAGAGAGAGAGAGAGAGAGTAGGAAGGTGGGAGAGAGCATATGTGCGTGTGTGAGAGAGAGAGGGGGTGAAAGATGGTAAGAAGGGGAATATAGAGGATAGGAAGGTGTAGAGAGAGAGAGAGTATGGGGGAGGGAGAGAGAGAGAGAGTGCTCTCTCTCTCTCTCTCTCTCTCTCTCTCTCTCTCTCTTCCTCTCACTTTGACTATTTCTCATCACTATTTAAATCTATGTCTTAAATAGGGTGCACACCCTATAGGGTGAGCGCACTATTGAAATCTATGACTTTCATAGGGTGCACGCCCTATGAAAGTCATAGATTTCAATAGTGCACTCGCCCTATAGGGCGTGCATGCTTTGTAATGCATTGGAATTTACCAATCCTAAGGCTTGGATTTGCCTTGGAGATCCAACCCAAAGGCTTGGACGATTGAAATAGGCTTGAGACATGTTTTCCAGTAGACATACAAAAAAATGATATCTTTTTTTGTGTGCTCCTCGTCAGGTTTACTCGTGGCTCAAGAACGTAAGAAATAGATGATGTGATATTGCAGATCTCTCTATTAGCTATCTAAGCATATAATTTATTTTGAATTCTGATTATGTTAAGTTTTTCAACTCTAATTTCTTTTGTGTGTATGTCCATTTTTTGTAAAAAACCAACATGTAGTATTTTGGGCATAGATTTTGGCTCGTTCATCGAATTTTGCAACAAGTTACATTTTTAGAAACTAGACTCCATTCTACACACTTTAAAAAAAAGAAAATTTGATTTTTGATTAGTTTTAAATGATTTTTAGGGGGAGCACACAGAAATTTCATGTTTTCAAGATGTGTGCACTTCGTAAACTCATCAAAAATTATACATTCATAAAAAATTACCAAAAAAAATTTAGGATAAACTATGTGGTGCTAGCTAACTTCTCACTGGAGCGATTAAAAAAATTCAAAAAAAAAGTTAACATTTTAGGGGGAGCACACCAGATGCTATATTATATTTTTTGACAAAAAATATGACCACTTTTTGTGCTCCCCCTTTTTGAGGGCCTTAATCTGCACCATTTTCAAAATAAGTTAGTAGTTTAGGAACTAGATTCAGAGTATTACAACTCTTGTTTTTGTCGCATCTTAAAATTTTGAGTCTAACTATCTTCAATTTCTTGTTGAAGTTCAGAGTTTGTTGATTTTAGGAAAAAAGTGGCATCTTATACCCCCTTTTTGGTCCCCCATCTTTGTGCACTTACCCTATGTTTAAAAGGTTATAAAAGTTTTTTATTATATAATATTTTAATTAAGATGAATATTATTTTATTTTATTTTATAATGTATTTTTTAATTTTCTATGAATTTTTTATTTTTAAAATATTTTTTATTTTGTTAATAAATGATTTATTTTATTTTGTTTTGAAAAGTGTAGAAAATATTTGATATTTAAATGTTTTTGATATAATAGTTATAAAATAAGGATTTTTTTAATGTGTTTAATATTCAAATATTATTTTCAAAGTGTAGAATGTTTAATAAGATATATGAAGAAATGAAGAAAACAAAATATCTTTCATATAACATATCTACATTTCTTTTATATTAGTAATATCCTTTGATGATGATGACGACTCTATCTCCTCCCATGATGACCCTGTTCATGTTACTCTACAATAGTTACATTCCACCTCCAGTTGATGTCCTTCCCACATATGCTGACTTGGAAGATCTGAATGCTGTGTTTGAAGTCAATGGGAGATTCCTCATATGGAACTATGGATCTTTGGGTTGGACCACCTGGATTACAATCTAAACTCATTAGAGACAACATCTACTTTTTGATATCTTTTGTATAATTTTGTTCATATTGTTGTATTTATTGATTCTGATGTAACTAATGTAGAAGCAACTGATACTATCTGTTTGGCCTATGGAGTCCTTATGTAACTGATACTATCCGTACATGCACCAGTTTGTAGCTTATACAACTTTCCTCATATTTAATAGAAAAAATATTAGTGGTATCGACATATGTTAAGTTTCATTCTTTTTTTGATAGAATACTCAATCTAATTATACATTGATAAGTGGTTTATGCTAGTTTTAAGTTTGGTTTATGTTTTGACTTTTTTCTAGATCCACTTCATTTTTATTTGTGAATATTTCTATATATTCAACTTTATTTGAAAAAAGTCTTCATATTTTTATTATTTATTCATCTTATTTCCCAAAATTCCACAAATTTGATTTATTTTTTTGTAGTTGATTCATTTATGAGCCACTTAGGATCAACCTAAAGTAATCTCTCAACAATCAAGATTAAACAAGATTTTAAATCTTCAAATTCAAATTCTGACTTTCTTGTTCCTTTTCACTGACTCACTTGACAAAGGTTTTTGCAAATTGTTGTTGTGTCTCAATATATATATATATATATATATATATATATATATATATATATATATATATATATATATATATATATATATATATATATATTTTGATCGGTAAAAGGCCGAAGTTAAAAGTTTATTATTCTTTAAATCAGAGTTACAAAAAGATGCCCCGCTTTGTGCAGGCGCTGGTAGGAAAGAGCGGGGTTGAGAAAACCTCCAGCCTTGCTTGGGACCAAGATCTGGAGTCTGATACATACCATTTTTAGGTGGCCATACCCACCATTATCTAATACAACATAAAATAAGCCATGCTTGATATTAGATTGTTCTAAAACATAATATTTTGCGGAATTCGTAATGTCCTTGAAGGTCTTCATTTGGATATAATTATTGATTTTGATCCTTGCTTATGTTCTGAAGATACTCCTATGTGACGATGTCATGTCTCAATATTTAACTACATTCATTTGTATAATTAATTCATATATTGAAACTAAATCGAAATTCCAACTTTCCTCTCCCTTTTATCACTGGCGAGTGTAATTAATTTATATATTGAAAGTAAATATCACTCTATAAACATTTAGAGTTGGAACTTAAAAAGAAAACACTTGTATTTAGTCATCTACACAACTATACATCATGTCTATATAAGAGGTTATTTAGGAGAATTTGACCTTAACAATTTGAAAATCTCTCCCAAACATAAGATTTGGCATAATGAATATATCAAGAATATAAGGTTTTATATCTATAAGGAATAGTTCCAATTAAATAACCATCACATTTCTTCATATTATTCTAAAATAAATTAATCTTTTTATTTAATCTATGAATATTTATATTTTTGGAGTACTAATCGCTAACTTCTTAGATTTGCGGTAGCTTGTTTGTTGTTTGTCCTTGATCTTTTCAGGTACAATTGATGTATGTCTGGATCAAAGATAAAAGATCTTCATTGAGATACTATGGCTCCAAAGTAACTTTGGGTCATCAAACTGGATGTAGTTACGACTCAGATAGACTCCTTTTAGATCTCATTTTCTTCGCTATCACTGGTTATTGTATTAGAATGAAACAAGTCAAGGTTATAAACTATGATATTATTTTCTTTGGTTAGGACACTTGTCCTAACACGGTTGTATTTCTGGACCGCAAGGTCCCGGGCTAGACCAAAGGTTTTCTTCTCCATTCTTTCCTACCGGTGCCTACATTGAATGGAGATTTTTGTATTTAATATTTTGTTAATAAAATCTTATGGGTACAACTGTTTGCCTATCAAAAAAATAAAAAATAAAAAACATATTATAGTGTAATGTATTTCAATATATGTCTTGTAGATCTTGTTTTGACCAAACTTTGATGAAGAAGCGACATCGATCTGTTACACCTTCAAAAAAATTAAATCCAAATAAATTGTATAATTTATTACATCTCTTTAAGATTGAACTGAATAGTCTTGTAGTTAATTATTTTTCAATCTTCATTTTGTTCCCTCTCATTCTAACGTTAAACCTAAAACTAAAAGAAATGTGTGAACATCAAATAATATATGTTGGAAATGCTAAGTTTCCATGTGGTTAATAATGACTCCACTCATTGAGCAATGTATATCCAATCACTCAAATCCCAAGTCTTCCAATGAATAATTTGATGACAAACAATTGACTTTCAAAAATTCTTTTTGAAGTATGTAAAAACTATTTTATTTTATGATCAATACTTTTATATAAACAATTACTTATATATTTTAAAATTATATAAAAAATACTATTTTATACATAAAATATTATTTTTTAAACTAATGTATATTCTACACATATCATATAATTCTCTCTAATATATTAACTTATATATAATTTCCTATTGACATAACCTTGCACCTCTTTTAGTTCAAACACTAGTTAATATTAACATCAAGTATATATAAAATTAAACCCTAAAAAGTGCCCAAGAAAAGCTACCCTCCAATTTCAGTTTGGAAGAATGCTTAAAACTAGGTCTCAAATGGATTTGCGTTACCAAGCATATGTTCGAGCACTGATTGCAAGACAAAACAGAATATATCTTTCTTTCTTCTTGACGTGATAATTTGAGTTGAAAGGATTTTAAGGATTCCGTATAAATGGAACAACCATTTAAATAGAAAATTGGTTTTTGATTAAAATTCTGAAAAAATATATTTGGTTATGTTTAAAAGGTTATAAAAGTTTTTTATTTTGTAATATTGTAATTAAGATGGATATTTTTTATTTTATTTTTTTAAATGTATTTTTAATTTTGTATGTAATATTTAATTTTAAAATATTATTTATTATGTTAATAAATGATTTATTTTATTTTCTTTTGAAAAGTGTAGAAAATGTTTGACATTTAAATGTTTTTGATATTAACAGTTTCAATATATTGATAGAATATTCAATCTAATTAAATATTGATAAGTGGTTTATGCTTGTTTTAAGTTTGGTTTATGATTTGACTTTTTACTATCTATTTTACTTTTATTTGTGAATATTTCTATATTGAACATAAATTTTAAATCTTCAAATTCAAATTTAGACTTTCTTGTTCCTTTTCACAGACTCACTTGACAAATGTTTTTGCAAATTATTGCCATGCCTCAGTATCTAACTACATTCATTGCTATAATTCATTCATATATTGAAACTAAATCGAAATTCCAACTTTCCTCTCCCTTTTTATCACTGGTGAGTGTAATTAATTTATAAATTGAAAGTAGATTTGTCTTACAGCATGGACCATACCTCAAAGACTATATTATTCCTTCACCCTCATTTCTAGTGGACGGTTCATGGTCATGGAAGGATTTTTCAATTCTAAACCCGGATCTGACAGAATTGGCAAGATTACTAGAGGTGATTAAGGATAGATCATTCTTCATCAAACAAGGCCTTGATGAAATCATTTGGAATGGTGCTAAGTCATGGACTTATAATGTCAAAGACGGATACACTATCCTATCAGAAGGCTCCAAACTCAATAAACAAGAAATTCCCTTGCAGTTATGTTGGCACAGTGCTTGCCTCTCGAAAGCAGGCATCTTCACTTGGGCTGCTTCTCAGGGCAGAATTCTGACAGCAGACAAATTTTTAAAAATGGGATACCATGGTCCCTCCAGATGCACCTTGTGCAAATGTAATGAAGAGGATGTGAACCATTTGCTTTTAACATGTCCCTTTGCAATAGAATGTTGGAACTGGTTATGTTCTAAATTAGGCTGGCTGTCAGCGATGCCAAAGGAGTTGTTGCAATTGTTAGTTTCATGGCCTAAACTATATGTCAACAGCCTCTATGGCAACCTTTGGACTCTATCCCCATCAATCTTATTATGGGAATTATGGAAGGAGAGGAACAAAAGATTATTTGAAATAATTCCATAGAATTGGCATCCATCCTCAACAAGATTGAAGCTGGAATTGTAGAGGTGATGAACTCTCGCCTTTAAATCCAATCAGCTCAACACAAATTTTATACAAGTTGGGATGATCAAATGTTCAAGTCTTGGTTCAGTCTCAAGATCCCCCTATCCTTGGGCAGAGGATGCAAAATTAATCAAGCTTTGAGAGCATCTTGCATGTGGTGACCCCCTGCTCAGGGCTGGTTCAAATTAAACTTTGACGGGGCCTCAAAAGGCAATCCAGGTCCCTCGAGGGTAGGTTGTATAATTCATTCCTCAGAAGGTAAGGTAATAGCTAAGCTAGCAAAACCATTGGAACAAGACACTAACAATATGGTTGAATTTAAGGCCCTCCTGCATGGTCTTGCTTTATCACATGAAATTGGAGCAAGGAAATTGGAAATTGAAGGGGACTCAATGATAATGATTAATGCTGCTAAATCAGAAACAACTCAAAATTGGCGCCTTCAAGCACTACTGGACGTCATCCTTCAATCAATCCGCAAATTTGACTCAATAACTCTAAATCACATTTTTCGAGAAGGTAACACACTGGCAGATGAGTTGGCTGACATGGCATCCAAGGGGACTCATTTAAAAAATATTTTTTGAAATTTTAGCCTCAACGGATATGAAATTATCAAAATTACTCCCCCTGACTCATTCAAGTACAAAAATCTATTTGTTTGCTGCGTACTTGAAGTCTTGGATTTCCAGCATTGATGCCTTAGTGTCAAGTGGCAGTGCTTGGCAGGGAAGAAGTGACACTGCCACCGATTTCAGATTAAGGATGGAACAGGTCATGCCAAGGTTCTGCTATCTCAGCTATGCTAGCTTATTCTTGTTGAAGTTTTAATATGTTTTTCTTAGCTAAGCTCATATTTTAGACTCTTCCGACTCTAGTATAGTACTACTGGTTCTCGTTGTGAGGATTCTCTTGCTTTTAAGCTTTCTGTTGCTCTCCCGGAGAGCTTTAAACTTTTAATGCCTGTACATTTTAATATTTTAATATATATCTCGGCCTCGGCCCCTTATCAATCAAAACAATAAAATCATTGTATAAGCAATTAGATTTGGAACTTAAAAAGAACACACTTGTATTAGACATCTACACAACTATACATCGTGTCTATATAAGAGATTGATTTAGGAGAATTCGACCTTAACAATTTGGCAATCTCTCCAAAACATAAGATTTGGCATAATGAATATATAAAGAATACGAGGTTTTATATCTATAAGGAATGGTTCCAATTAAATAACCACCACATTTTTCAGGATGCTATTTAAAGTTCTGGATTTTTTAATCAATTTGACTTGAAAAGTTCATTTAATTATTCAAATGCAGGAAAAGGCACGATACACCGTCATTTTGAATATTCAGCGTATGAAAAGTAACGAATTATTCTTTTCTTTTCTCATTCGTTCATACCCTGCAACCCGAATGGCAGTTCAACCAATGAACTGTCACAAGATTATTCTTTTATTAATGTCCCGTCAAATTTATACCCATATTTGCAGGTACCTTTACTTGTTTGCAAGCCTTTACTTTCGGCAGGTTAAGAGTACTGGTCGGTTTTCCATTCTGCTTTTCCTCTCTTCAACGTTTCCTTCAACAACTGCTTAAAACTTCAAATTATGCTGTGAATTTTACATGATTTGCAGAGACCCAAATTCATAGCTTGTTATCAGAGCTGTGGTGTAATACAAGGCAGTTTGAATAGAAGTCATAAAATTTGTTTTACAGCTGAAATAAAATCATGGTGAAGTTAACAATGATAGCTCGAGTGAGTGACGGGCTGCCTCTTGCAGAAGGCCTGGAACATTTTCGCGAACACAATGATTTTGAATTTTATAAGCAAAAGGCCAAGCAATTGTTTAAGATCATCTCAGAAGGCCAAAATGGAGCTTCCAGAATGTCCCTGAGGATTGAACCTTATTGCTTTCAGTATCCTTAATAATGGGTTTTTTTGATTCACTTTTCAGATTAATTCCATACAATATTTTATGTTTTGGGTCATTATTTCGCTGTACTTTTTTCTCTTGGTAGCCATTTCTTCCGTATTATCTTGGATGAGTTTGGATGTTCTTGCATACTCATGCCCAACAGGATACCCATCCCATTTGCTAAGCTAGGCACACTAGGATCAGTTTATTTTATGGACTGTAATGAAATGCTTCCCTTGATTAATTGATGACAGGTATATTATTGAATATGGTGTAATTTCAGTTTCATTTTATGTACTGTAATGAAATGTTTGCCTTAATTCATTGATGAAAGCTATATTATTGAGGATGGTGTGTGCTATATTACCTTGTGTGATCAATCATATCCAAGGAAGCTTGCTTTCCACTTTTTGGAGGACTTGCAGAGAGAATTTGGGAAGCTTCATCGCTCACAAATAGAAACTGAATCAAAACCATATGCTTTTATCAAATTCGGTGAGTAACATTCCCTACTCTGTGTCAGTTTTTTAGGGAAACTGGTGCTGAAATATTTCATATTTGGTCAATCAAAGAAATAATAAAATACCATGTTCTTTTGTAATGTTAGCCCATGGAAAATCAAACTCCAGACTATAAGGTAGAGAACTCATTGTTAGAAGGTATGGTTCTTAGTGGAGTGCCTTATTGCCCAAGGTTGCCAGGTTCAAGCCTTAATTGGTCCATGAATTTCTTACATGGTGAAAGTCATGTGAGGTAAGCTCAGGCCAGTGCAGGCTTAGGAACCCTTAACAAATCTTGAACCTACAAAGACTTGATAGATCAGTGGCAGAGCACCCTGAAGTCAACCTTCAATTACCAAATCCATATCCTACTCTGCTATGTTTCTGGATCAAACTGAAGTCCATCAGAAACTAAGCATACTAATCATTATTAACTTCATTATTAACTGTGAAAAACTGATGTCTCTGAAATCCTTATCTTGTTTAAAGAATACACGTAATGTTTATTGAATTCTTCTATAACATCCAGAAAACAAACCTTATTTAGAATCCATTAAAAAAACAAGATATGGAAACAAAATCTCGTGCTTGTGCTGACTCAGAAAAGTGAATCTTCCTGAATATATTCAGGAAACCTAATTAAAATCACACAAAAAATGGGAAGAAGATAGAAGATCATAAAGTAGATTATTCTTTTTTAATAATTTGCCTCCACCAGAGACCCTCTAGCATCCATGGATTGGAGTATAGAAGTTAAAGAAAAAATTAAATTTCTTTTTGGGAGCTTGAGTTCATTCACTTACCTCAAAACTGTCCCTAAAACCCATATGTTTAGCAGGTAACCTCAACAAGCTTGGTAAACTGTTTAAATCTTCAGGGCAAATGAAATTCTACTTTTGTTTATGTTGTTCTCTTGTTTCTGATATATGTCTAGAAATTTATAATAGTTTTTTTTAATATTTATGGATTTGGTTGTGTATTTTTGCATTAACATTATAGATCATAGTGTGATTCATTGTCATTTTTCTATTTCTGAACACTTTATTATCTTGGTGATGGATCATGAAGTGTGAGCTGAAACATTGATGAAAAAAACAGACAATTAAATTCAAAAACACTTAAAAAAACATATTTAGATTTCCTAATGGAATATTAAGGGCACTAATGCAGCCATTTTGATTTTTGTAAAGGCAGATAAAACTTTAAACTTAAGATTGACATGGCCAGAGAAAGTCTTTCTTCAGTCTTATGGGCTCTATAGTGATTCGAGATAGCCTCAATTTCTTTGTCTGTGATGTTAGGAAAATCAAACTCTCATACCTTCCTGCTTTCGATTCATATGGTTCCTGTATGTAGCATTAGTCTTATGAACAGCGAACATGATATTGTAGCCTCTTAATTAGGAATAGGACATGCCCAGTTCACATCTTTCTAGTTTATCCTCTCCTGCAAAACAAACATTTTCTTCGCGGTTTATTGTTTTTCCTGCCCCTGTTTTAACTATTAGGTGATGAGAGCTTAGTATGAATCCAAAAACTATATATCTTATATGAATTGAGATTTTTCTTTGGAGGTAATCTTTGTTCCATAACTCTTTCATAAAATAAATTTCTGCCCAAGTACTTACATGACGACTCTGGAACTGGAACAGATTCAATCATCCAAAGAATTAGAAAGCTTTATCTGGATACCAGGACACAGAGAAACCTGTCAAAGCTGAACAACAGTGATCAAATTCATGTTCAACAGATAATGATTAAAGACTTCAGTGACATTGTTGGTAATGGAGGAAAAAATGCGGGTAAGTAATATTTTTGTGCTATATTTCCAAGCCATCTATCATTTGCTATGGAAGTTTTTATGAATTGAACTAACCGATCTGTATAACTTGGCAGAAACAAATCTTGTGTCTGCTAGAGGATCCACTGATATAGAGTCGGCAATTAAGGGATCGGAAATACTGCAGGTAGCATTCTTCAACATTATTTCTTTCAGAAATTCCAAATCCTGCATGATCTGGATTTGATTTAATGAAACCCATATCTAAATCTATCTTTCTAAGCTCTGTTTAAGGCTTTTTTAACAATAACTGAAGGAAAGGAATATAAATACATTTGTTTTCACAATCCAAAAACAGGCTCTGGGTGAAAGTCACATATTCATTTTTTGGAGACATAATCTTCTTATCCTGATTTCATATTTGCAGAAGGTGGCACTAAAATGGATGCCCGTTGCAGTTCTAGCTGCTGTTGTAATCATACTTATATGGGCACGGATGGCTCTTTGGGGTATTTGAATACATTGAACTTTGAAGTGCAATCGAGACGAAAGAGTTAACTTTTGAATGCAGGCTTAATAAATCAAATATTTCTTTCTGGTCCACTTCATCCACTATGGGGTGATTAGGCTCAATGTTCACTTATTTACATGCGGTGAGTTAATGATATCAATTTTTTACAATTCATGTTGTTTATAGATTCGATTGTAAGTGTTTTTCTATATTAGAGACTTTAAAGAGTGGAAATAAAGTGATATTGCTGATGTTTCAGCAATATTATTCTGTTTCTACTCTTTGAATTCTCTAACATCTTGATGATAGATCATAAAATATGATCTTAAATGTTAATGCAGACAAATATAAACAATCAAATTCAGAAATAACAATAAAATATATAATAATTTTTTAAGCCTTTGTAATTTCAGTAGTGTAATTGTGGAAGATTATGAATCAGGCTTAAATTGGCTTCATTTTGTTCAATGTGGCAGCTTTCTGTTATCACCAAATGGTGAAGGAGGAGGGTGCGATGAAAGCATTCCAGTCAGAAAATAATTAGAGTTAAACATATGAGGCCGAGCTTGCTGCTTTGTCAAGGTGATTATTAAAAGAAACAGACAAATAAACATCACTGTAATATCTTATAAATTGAGTCATCAAAAGTTCACAAATGTAATTATTTTTTTGTAATCCATTTCAGCAGTCCATGTGTATATAGGCTGTACTTCAAAGATTTAAGGCTTATTAAATCCAGATGAAGGCTTTTGTAAAATTGTTAAATTGTAGACATTTTCTCCAAAAGCCTGTTTCCTTAAGGTTGTATATGTTAACATCTGGATAGTTGAGGAACATGCAATGCACCCTAAATTTTACTATTGCAGATGGTCTTATTTGAGAGACATTTCAAACTTGAAAAGACACTTGAGTAAGGAGAAATCCACTCACACGAACATGAGTTCCGTCTGCATTTCATAAATCTCCAAGGGAGGGTAAAGCCACATCAACAAGTTCGAGAAATATGTGGATAAAAAAGATTCTTTGAATTGAGAAATGGTTGTGGAAGATTCAAATGTCATGAATGCAAATACAACTCCCTTATCATAGCAGACATCCGCAATGGAAGCATAAATGATCAAAATGTTGGAGGAGTTTTACAAAGGGACACGTTTTGAGTGCATTTTAATGGAAGAGAAAGAGTTTTGTGAATCAACTTAGTTCTCCGGGGAAGGTAAAAATGCACTCGAAGAACAAATGGTCATGAATAAATAATTTGAAAGTTTCTCTCTGCAACCCTAGATACATCCAAAACTTCCTTAAATGCTCCATAATATCTTGAATAAATAATTTGAAAGTTCCTCTCTGCTCCATAATAATTAGGAGGGTGGATTAATTTGGCGTCTAAGGATATGGATTTGATAAAGTTACGAAGAGGGGGAAATTTTGGATGATCAATAAACAAATTGGAAATTGCAATTCATTGTGGCCAGAATTGAAATGGGAGAAGATTGCGAAGCAAATCAATTGTTGAGTCAAATTTGGAAATTAATTGAATAGTAAATTTTATATTTAATATTTAATTGCAAAATCGATCATAAAAATAAATTCCAAAGCATGAGAAAAGTTCAAAATTTTGAAATCTTGGAAGATTTTGGAAAAAAATTCAAAACTTGGAAATGTTGAAAATTTGGAAAATCTTAAAAAAAAAGACTTAGAAATTGGGAAGGTGAATAATTTGCAAATTTTGAAATTTTTGGAAATCCTAGAAAAATTGAAAAAATTCTAAAATCATAAAAAATGAAAACCTTCAATTTAGAAAGTTCGGAAGTCTTGAAATCTTGGAAAATTCTAGAACTTCGAATTTTTTTGAAAATCATTTTAAAAATGGGAGAAGATTTGACAAAGCGTGGAGAATTGAAAGTAAAAATGGCTTTTGAAAATAATTATTTTTATTCTTGGATTTATAAGGCAATATTAATTAAATATTGATTTTATTAATATTTAATTAATTAAATATTGATTTTATTAATATTTAATTAATTAAATATTGATTTTATTAATATTTAATTAATTAAATTAATTTTCAAAATAAAAATCAAAAGTAAAAGATTTTTTTTTTGGAGTTAAAACTAAATTAATTAAATAGTAAGATTTAATTAATTATTATTGGAAAAGTAATAATTTAAAAAAAAATCAAAATTGAAAATTGCTTTTGGATTTAAAATCTCAAATTAATTAATTATTGATTCACATTAATATTTAATTAATTAATTAAAAATTGGAAAGAGGATGAATTAGATAAAACTTCTCCACGATACTGGAATTAGAAATTTTCTAAAAAAATAGAAGAAAATATTAACTATAACTAATGGTGATAATGATGAAGACTGACTAAGATCAGAGGTATATAAGATTGTAGAAGGATTGGATCAATTGTTATTTTGTCATTAATGTCAAACAAATGATTTCTGGTTTATATGGAGTTGCCATATCATTCGAAGTATGATATAAGTTGAGAGAATTAAGGAAAAAGAGGAAGTGAAAAGTTGTGAAGTTGAAGAACTTAAATGGACAACTTATACAGATCAGATAATGATAAGGTTATATTGATTTAGTTATTTTCTACTTTACATTTGATTATATCAAGTTGGTAAAGAAGATTGGTCAAGTTTGTAAACAAAATAGTTTGGTTATCGAGTTGGAAGAGTCATTCGGTAAAAGGGAAAGTAAGTTTCGGTAAATTGAAATGAAGTCAAGACACCGAGTAGAAGATTAAGTTACCAAGCAAAGAAAACATAATTTTGGTTGAAGGAAAAAGAGTTAGCCACCGAGAAAGGAACATAAATTAAATGTAAGGATCAGAATGATATTTAATGAAGAGCCACAGTGATTTGGAAGATTCTAAGGATGATGAAGAGTTAGTTGAAGAGATCTATGGTCAGGAAAATTCAAGGTTATGATCCACGGTAAGCTTTAAGTGGCAAAAAGTGAAGGTACAAGTTTCAAGAAATGTTCAAGTTTTGAGGTGATGATAAAATATTTTACCAAGTTCCAAATTCATTGAATCAGTTCAAGAGGACAATCTGATAGTTGAGAATAAATAGATGAAAACGTAATAAGAAGATTAAGAGGAAAAACAAAGTCTATATATAGGATGAAAATTAATGGAAAACAAGCTGGCAAGTAGAAGGGTGGATGAGTAACTAACTGATGTAGTGAAGAAGAAAAATGTTGAAATTTGAGTCTGCAAGTAGAGTTTGATGAAGTATTGAGGCCAGCAAAAAGTGTGGAAAGAAGAGAAGACAAAGAGCACATAAAAGATTTGACTAAGCAAGAGGTAGTTGCAGATTTACAGATCAAGTTTTATACTGTTTCTTATTAACATTTGTAGCAGGAAAATCTCTTAACTGAGGGGACTTAACAGTCTTATTGTAAAACCTTGAGAGAGGTGACATTCTAGAAGAGTGTTTAAAGAACTTTAACCAGGCCACTCCTAATAAGGTGAAGATCCTAACAGATCCGAGGCAAATCCCTTGATAGGGTCACATTCAACAATGTGCATTGTAATCTTTAACAAGATTGACTTTTAATCGAGCATACTTCAGAAGAGTATTTCTTTAGTGGGTGACAATTTCCACAATGGTTTTTCCCAAATTGGGTTTCCACGTTAAATACTGGTGTTATATGTGTTGAATATTTATTGTGTATGCTATAGCTTATTGATAAGTTAATTTACTGTTATTGGTTAAATATTGAAGTTTGTCTGACCAAGTTGAATTGGAGTTAAAGTTTTAAGGTTTAAGGAATCACTTATTACTGATTCACCCCCCTCTCAGTAATCCAACTATTGGTATCAGAGATAAGTATTCTAAAGGGATAAGTTTGAAAGACTTGAGTAAAAGATCCGAAGATGTATAAGAGGGAGGCACCAAAGTTGAATAGGGATAACTTCTCTACATGGAAAAGTAAGATGAGGTTTCACATATCTAGAATTGGAGAGTATGCAATATACTATCTTGATGAGTATTCACCGCCACCATTTGGGCCTATGACAATTTAACAAGTAAGAGAAAGACAAGATCACACACAAGTTATGAATGAGATATCTTTTGCCCTCACTGACCTGGAGTTCAATGATCTTAAAGGATGTGATACAACAAAACAAATGTGGGATAAGCTTGCATTAGTATATGGTGGAGATCTGCATGTTTAGAAGGAAAAAGATAAAAGTTTGAAAGGTAAATAATTTGATTCTATGAGAATGAAAGAATGTGAAGATGTGACACAATACAATACAATATTGAAGGAAGTTATGAGTGCTATTCGAGGTGCTGGAGGACATATAGAAGAAGAAGATGTAACAAGTAAATTGTTGAGGACATTGTTGCCTACAAATGCCATCCGAGTGTCTACAATACAAGAACTGAGATCCATTCCTCATATGCCTATTTTATTGGATGCTACACTTTGCTAATTTGATTGCTTTTGAGCTAAATGATTTTGACAATAGTTTACCTACCACTTCTAAGATTGAGTCTGCATTCAAGTCATCTTTGAACATTGAAAATTCTAGAGAGTCTAGATCTAGGATGGTTATGTAAGTAGTGCAAGTGAAATATTTCAGAGTTTCAAGAGTGATCTAGAAAGCTTATTTGAAGAGGAAAGACAACAAGAAGGGTTTGAAATTTTACTAGCTAGAAGATTATTGAGAGGAAAAGGAAAATACCTAGGTAAATTATCCTTGAAATGTTTCAAATTCAATAAGATTGGTCACATTGCATCAAGATGTCCTAACAATAACACTGATGAGAAACAAGACAACTGAGATAATGAAAAAATAGAGAATAGATTCAAAATATACCGAGATTTTAAGAACAAAGGTAAGAAGTCATGCTACATTGTTGAAGAATGACTAATCAATGATGACTCAGATAATGATAGTGTAGATGTTGTGTATGTTGCCATCAAGGATGATTCTGATGAAGAAAGGTATGGAGAAGAAAAATATCTAATCTCTCATGTTAGTAAAAATGATACATGGATAATTGATAGTGGGTGTTCACATCATATGAATGGTGACACACATAAGTTCGTTACTATGGAAGATCATGATGGAGGTTATATTAGATTTGGTAATGATGCTTCATATCCTATGAGAGGTAAAGGTTCTATAATTTTTATGGATAATACACAATGTGATGATGTCTATTGGGTTAAAGGACTAAAGTATAATCTGTTGAGTGTGACATAGCTGAATAACACAAATCACTGACTGAAATTTCATAATGGAAAGGTAAAAGTGTTTGATCAGAATGGAGGTCTGATTGCCACTGGTGAACAATCAAAAGGTAACTTATTCTACCTTGATAGTACTACACAAATTTGTTTATTTGCTAAATTTGAGTATGTTTGGCTATGGTACAAGAGATTCTATCATGTAACTTTTGACAACTTAATTAAGGTGAGAAAAAACAATAGAGGAAGAGGTCTATCGAGATTGGATGAACCTAAAAATGTCATGTCGAAAGGATGTCAAATTGGTAAGATGACAAAGTCAAGTTTTACAAGAAAATCTTACACTACACAAGAAATTTTGGAGTTAGTGCACACTTACCTATGTGGACCAATGAGAAGACAAGGCTACTATGGTGATATATATTTCATTTTGTTTGTAGATGATTATTCAAGAATGATGTCTATCATGTTTTTGAAGGATAACTCTGATTCTTTTCAAATGTTTAAGTGGTATAAGGTAAGAGTGTTAGAGTAATAAAGTGTTTTCTTATTAATAAATCATGTTTGATTTAATTACTAAGTCATTTATTATCTCTTTCTACTTAAGCTAAACTTTAGGCATATAATAATTAATTACTTTATTAATTATTATTATGAAACCTAGGTTTTACCCTTTTAGGGTTTCAGATCTCCTTTTATAAGGATTGATCTCCTTTGTATTCATAACAGATTGTGTAACAGACTATTCATTATTGAATTGCAACTTTTGTTTCTGCACATCATGAATGATTTCTACTCTCTCGTGGATCAATGCATTTGGGCTTCCATAGCTTCTTGCTTCTTCTCTCTCTTTCCATGATAGGTGTTTGCATGCAGGTGTTCTTGGGAGTAGTGGGTTATTTTCTCATCAACTCTAATATGGTATCAGAGCTTCAGATCTGTTTGTCCTTGTCCTTTTCTTGAGAGATTCAGCCGTGTTCATCAGATCTACATGTTTAGAGGTTTTCTGTCAGATATGGAGGGACCTCTTTTTATGGTCATCTTGGCTTCAAATGGACCTCACAGTTGCATTCACAACATCCAAAAACCCTTAGATCCATATACAATTTGTCCATTTTGGACAAAGTTGGAATCTATGACAAAACAATTTTTGTAACCAGCCTGGGCATAGATCCCGAGGTGGTCACTATTTTTTGGAGCATTTTTGGCCCAAACAAACCTCATAGTTATGTCTAGAGCATTTGAAAAACCCAAAATCCATATAAAACTTGTTGATTTTGGACGAGTTGGCCTCTAAGGCAAATTTTTTTGCGTATCAGAGTCGTACGACCTTGAAACGCATCCCAAGGCTAACGTAGGAAGATTCAAAGAATTAAAATAAAAAAAACATTTAGGCCAGGCGGCCACTCGAGCACCACTCAATGACCACCCACCGGCCACCCCACAACCGCTAGCGACCCATGGTGATCTTGCGGTTACTGCCGACAGTCACGGTTGTGCGGGCCATGGTGATTGCGCGGTCACCACCGGGTGGGTTGCGGTGACCCCACTATTACCGGCAATGGTTTCAAACTACTAGTAGTTAGTACAATTGTAGCCCCCTTCATGTAGCGCCAGGGTCATATGGGGATTGGCTAGTGGTTAGCACAGTTGTAGCCCCCTTCATGCAGTGCCAGGGTCATATGGGGACTGGGCCCCAGCCGAAAGTAGCCAGCCCCCTAGTCACCCAGCTGACCAGGGGCCCAGATTTTTTGGCCCTATGGGCCTATTGGTTTTTTGTTGTGATGACCATACAACCATCAATTTTAGCCTCATAGTTTGGTGACATCAGCACTGCATCAACACTCCAAACACCATTTTTGGGCCCTCCAATGCAACAGTTGGTATTTTGGTCATAACATGAGCATATAGTGTCAAAATTGGGAAAATGAGATATCGGCAGAAACCTAGTTCCAAGCTCTATCCAAATATGGAGGTTTGAATTTCTAATTTTTCTTTTTTGATGGTGTGTTTTACTATCAAATCCAGATGTTCAATTTTGCACTTTAGGAGCTCTATTTTGCGCATTCGGACTCCATTTTGGGTAAACGATATATTTTTGGAAAGCTTGTTCTAAGAGATTTCCAATACTATGATTCTTTTTTCCAAATTCTACTCTAGGTATATTTTATTCATATTTTTGCATTTTTGCAATCTGATGGATATCTTGGATGTTTCAGGTCCTGGGATCTCTTCCCTTTGAGGGATGGCTCATCTTAGGTTGTTATTTTGTTTCAGAAGTCTTTGATCTTCTTTAAGCAGTGTATAATTCATTTTTGTATCATTCTTTTTTGCACATGCATTGAGATAAAGTGCCATTCTATTGCATGTATGGGATCTTGCACATGTTTGTGCTATTTGTTCTCACACTCCATTATAAAGTGCAAGGGGGGTTTGATGTTTGCCTTTGTTTTCCATCTACTTTTGTTATGTGAGAATTCCTCCAATGAAATTAGCCTTAGGTATCTCTATATGTGTTTGTACTCTCTCTGCACCTTTGATGTTTTAGATTCATCTTCATCATGTAGTTCATATTGGATGATCTTTTAAGTGTACCTGTCATTAATCCCTTGTTAGCATTATGGGGGGGTTTCTATTGTTGGTTCTATTGCTTCCTTGGTTTGATAGTGTGAGCTATGTATGCAGTATTTGATTCTATGTACTAGGTAGATGCAGTGGCTGGGTACCTATGCATTATGGTGAGATGGATCATTTACCATATGGACACTCTTTCTTTCCTATTTTTTGGATGCACTCTTCCAGCTTCGATTGATTAGCTCTTCAGACTTTTGGTGTTTTTATGCCATTTGTATTTTCAAGTTCAAGTGTTTTCCTTTGTTTGCCTCCTAATTCAAGTAGTGTCATTTGAGGGCACTCGTGCATATTACAATATTTTGTATCTTCAACTTCAATTTTTTGCCTTTTTTTGCCTCCTGATTCGAGTAGTGTCATTTGAGAGCACTCATGTAGATTACAGTCTTCTCTACCTGATCATATTTCAGTGGAGGATCTTTAGATCATCAGTTACTTCTTGTTAGAGTTTGCAGTTTCTTGCTTCAGTGATGTACATGTTCATCCTTGTTCCTATTTTCTGGAACATTCATAGTTTTGGAGGCTTCTTTAGTCCTTCAGACTAGTCTTTGTCTCTTTTTGGAGTAGAGTTTTTCCCATGCAGTTTTTTCTATTTCTCCACTTTATAGAGACTCTCTTTTGTACTTGGGTACCTGATCAGACCCTTTGTTACCAGGACCCATTTTCTTTCAATAGTTCTTTCTAGGTTTTTAACTTCTTCCAAAGTTCATCTTAAGGGGGGGTGTTAGAGTAATAAAGTGTTTTCTTATTAATTAAATCATGTTTGATTTAATTACTAAGTCACTTATTATCTCTTTCTACTTTTAAGCTAAACTTTAGGCATATAATAATTAATTACTTTATTAATTATTATTGTGCAACCTAGGTTTTACCTTTTAGGGTTTTAGATCTCCTTTTATAAGGATTGATCTCCTTTGTATTCATAAAATATTGTGTAACAGACTATTCATTATTGAATTGCAACTTTTGTTTTTGCACATCAAGAATGATTTCTCCTCTCTCGTGGATCAATGCATTCAGGCCTCTATAGCTTCTTGGTTCTTCTCTCTTTCTATGACATGTGTTTTCATGCATGTGTTCTTGGGAGCTGTGGGTTATTTTCTCATCAACTCCAATAAAGAGTTGAAAAGGATATTGGAAGATAATTGAAGTTTCTAAGATTTGATAAAGGAGGCAAGTTTACATCTGATGAGTTTACACATTTCTGCAATGAACATGGAATAAGGAGACAAATGTCTGCACTGATGACACCACAAAAAAATGGTATAGCACAAAGAAGAAACATATCCATTATTTATTATGATAAAATATTCATGATTGATAAGGGAGTGTCTCAAATATTTTAGAGAGAAGTAGCCAGTACTTTGGCTTATACACCAAACCAAGTACAATTGAAGAAAGGTACAAACAAGACTCCATATGAGATCTAGTATGGTCAAAAACTGAATGTAAGTTATTTGAAATTATTTTGAAGTAGATGTTACATTCTAAAGGATTCTAGAAATGGAAATTTTTATCATAAAGGTGATGAAGGAATATTCTTGGGATATTTTACAAAGAGAAAGGCTGACAAGTACTTAAAAAAGTCTACTAACAAAATTGTGGAAAGTGCAAATGTAAGGATTGATGAATTTGCAAAGAAAAATGATGAAGACAAAAAAAAGGAACCCTAGGAATATCAAAGATTTGTCTATGTTCAAATTGAAGTTCTTGATACTTTACCAACATTACAAACCGAAGAGGAAAATGAACAAAGAGAACCACCACCAAATGCTGAAAATGAAGAACTGCCCCAGTGTATCGAGTCTATTCTAGAAAAGTATGTGATAAGAACCCAACTCATCGAGAAAAATTATTGGAGACAAGAATGCTAGAGTTATGACAAGAAGTAAGTTGAGAGATAACACATGTTTGATTTCTAAATTTGAGCCAAGAAAAGTAAATGATGTTTTGGAAAATGAATATTGGGTTAAAGCTATGAAAGAAGAGATAAACCAAATTGAAAAGAACAACACATGGACTTTGGTACTGAGACCTAATGATAAAAATGTTATTGGTACTAATGTTATCTCTATTGAGCATTCAAGGTTGTCATTAGTATCAAAGGTTATCAAAGATATTGGTTGGTCACTTACATTGAGCAAATCAGTAAAGCTTACACACCGAGCATCAGACAGTTTACCGAGCACCAGCAAACACCGACACCGACGGACAGTAAACACCGAGCGTCGCAGTATACACTGAGTAGTTTATATAGTGTTTATTGAGGATCACAGAAAATGGCATAGTAATCTAAAATGACACATTCTTCTATACAAATGGTTACAACAGATCATAAAATGTTTTACCCAAATCGAGGAATATTTAATGTTATGACATTCATTAAATGTAATGTATATCTTATGTAATAGTCTGATCTAGGTCATTTTTGTACATCATAGATCTTAGGGTTATGACTATGTTGTGTAACCTAATTTTGTTAAAGTGGTAAAAGTAGATCACTATATAAATGTATGTTTACATCATTTTGGTGTGAACTAATGTGAGAACAGATAGATGAATCAAGGAGAACTTGAAGCATTTGCCTAGCTTCAAGTCTATCAGTTAACAGAGCAGATTGTAGAGGATATCTAATTAAGCAGAATCAAAAAAGGCTACTGAGCAGATTCAGAGTAGAGATTCATCACAGTCAAGGTGATATTTTGTCAGAACTTATAGATCTATATCAAACAATTGAGTTGTCAATTAACAAATAATTGTCTATTGCTTTCTAATAATTGTAGTAGATTTTTTGGATAAATCTCTTAACAGAGTAGACTTAATAGTCTTATGTAAATCTCTTAACCGAATGCACAATTCATTAGTGTTGTTAAAATACTATAACTAGGTAGATCTAGCTGATCTAATATGTTACTCCTAATAGGGTAAGATCACCAGAAGTGATCAAAACTTGCAGCCCTAATAGGCAAACCTTTTCTATCTGCAGTAGTGAATAATTTGTGGGTGTCATCCTCACTACAGTTTTTACCTTCTAACAAGGGTTTTTGCGTTACCAAAATACTTGTGTTATGTGATTGCTATTTGATTTCATGTTGTTTACTTTCTTAAGTTAAATGAAAGATTGATTCATGCAATTAGATACAAGCTATTTTGAAAAGATTATCACTATTTACAGTCATAGATCCGAAAGGTTTACAAGTAAAGTTTTTGAAGGCACTAATTCACCCCTCCCCTCTCAGTACCTATCTCTCCTAATTCCAACAATTGGTATCAGAGCACAACTCTCTTGTTGAACAATTTAACCACTGAAGGGTAAAGATCTAAGTCATGGAGAGATATAAGCTTGATAAGACTATTGAGAATCAGAAGATACAAATGCATATGTTTATTGAACAATACAAGCAAGCCAAGGAAGGAATGAAGAAATTACTGGTTGAAAGGAAGAACCTAGCTATTCTACAAAATGAGATTGGTTACCATGAAGAATCTATTGATGAAATGTTCGAACATATTGGATCTAGTTCTGGAAGTATCTCTGATGGAACTGAAAGCATAATCACTGATTTATTTGAAAAGAATCAACATTTAACTGATCAAGTGAAAGCACTACAAATCAGTCAAGAATCTCAGATGGTGAGAATGGTAGAAACAATGAACAATGCTAAACAAGATGAGAAAGAAAGGAATCTGGTTATTGATGACCAAAGATAGATGAATGAAAAACTTCAAGCTAAAGAGAATGAAATACAGAGGCTCACTGATTGTCACTTCCAAGTATCTAATCAAATGATGATTGTGAATCAATAAGTAAACTGAGTGATTGGAGAATTATCAAGAAGACTAGAAGATGTTGTAAGACTTAGAGAGGAGAATGAGAAGCTGAGGAATGAAGTGAAAAATCAATAGCAACAAAATGAAATGAAGAAATTGGTTGAGGATAGTTCTAAGAAGATCGATGAATTTCTGACTAATCAAAGAAGATTTGGGAGTAGAGCTGGTATAGGCTACATCAGCGAAGGAGAATCATCACAAAAAGCTGAACAAGTCAACAATAATCAAAATCAGAAACCTAAAGCATTGGCATGTTATCACTGTGGCAAACTAGGACATACATCTAATGTGTGTAGAAGTAAAGCACAAGGTAAACCTCCTATCACTCCTATGTTTAATGTATATTGTTATTACTGTGGTAAGTTTGGACATCCAACTTATGAGTGTAGAGATAAATAGAATGATATTGCTAACAATACTACTGTGGAGAAAATATGCTATACTTGTAATAAACATGGACACACTGCACGAGAGTGTAAGGCTAAGATAAAGCAAGTAAGGACTCCTAAGCAGAAAACATAGTGAAAGCCTTATCAACCAAAGGGACAAGGTAATTCTTATGTTTGAGATTATAACACTTGGGCTAACTGTACTACTTGTGGTAGATATGGACACATTGTAGCAAATTGGTACAGAAAGAGTCAGATTGGACAATCAAGAAGCTGGACAAGCACTGGAATGGAATGTAAGCACTGTCATAGGGTCGGTCATTTAAGAAAGAACTATAGAGATCAAGCACCAGATGAAAACCATGTATTTGAGAGTGGATATACTATTACAGATATCACGAAGTTAAGGAACACTATGTGGAAGAAGGCATCTAATGAGAATGTTGAGTCAAGTAATGCTGTCGGTGAAACCTCATCCATTGGATTGGGTGACATCGGTACCTCCACTTAAGGTGATATAGGTATGTATGGAACTGACACTTCAAAATGATCACATTTTACATACAGTTCCTTATATATGATGTACAAATACCAAATCAACATGAATAAAGATACATTATAGTTTATGTGTTATGATCTAACAACGTTATATAGTCGGTAAAAGAGAGATTGAGAGTTGATTACCCATCGATAATCACTACACAAGGTTAACCAGACAATAGTGCAAACCGATAAAGAAATCCTATGTTAACCGAGCGGATAAAATTTTTAGTTATCATCAAGCTGACAGCTATTTCGTACCGAAAGTTAGGTCAAGCATTTATTGCATGAAAGTTTGAGTGGGAATATCGAAAAGTCTATAAATACATGAGAACCAGAGTTCATTTTTACATTGCGATTTTGAAGAGTGAAGATTTCACAAAGAAGAGTTCGAGCTAAAATATTTTTGAAAGAATTCAAGGCTACTGTAGATTGAACCGACATCACTCTTTGGTGATTCCGAGTAAGTTTATTTTCTACTGAACACTTTATTTACCTGCTACTAGCCGAAACCCTAAATCAATTTATGGCATCTACATCATCCACTAGCAAATCACAAAGTATTGAGGAAGAAGTTAATCTAATTGTAAGGGAAAATTTTGACAAACCTAAGTTCAAGCCACATCCCAAGGTTGCAGCACAAATAGATTTAATGGGTGCTTTTTCAAGCATACCAGATAGGGTTTTATTGAAAGAAGATGTAAGAGCGTATATTCATTGCAAAATTGGAGAAGTAGGAGACTTTCAAACTATTGCAACACATTCACTACTCTGTGGCACAGATGGAAAATTAAAACCAGAATACAAGAAGATTACAGAATCAGGGTTATCATGTATCACATACTATCTGCAATCATTTAAGACTAATTAGATCAGAATTGTATTGAGTACTTGTACCACGATGGAAAATTCTGGCTAGATAAACCAATAGAGGTCACTAAGAAAATGATTAGTAGGGTTATTGGGCTCCCTACAACTGACAAGGAAAAAGCCTTCCATAGTTCATCACAAACTGATGTTGAGAAGAACACTGGAGCACAATGGGACGGTCAGGCACTGAAGATTTCAACAATCAGAGACCCAGCAGTTAAGTTTCCAGCACATGTAATCGGGTATAAGATATTTCAATCGAGTAGACTCAACATCGTACCCTGTAGCACAGTAGACATGGCGTACAAAATTATGGAGAAAGGTCACTAGGTTGATCTTGCCAAGGTACTATTACATCAACTACAAGAAAACATGAAGACAATAAGGTCAAAGAAGTCAAACACATGTAAGTTTGGTTCACTACTTGTGTGTATATTTTTCTTCATATAAAAGTTTGTACCTAGCTAGTGTCAGTAAAGTGAACTGGACAACATACAAACCTATAACTGCATAGATTAACGAGATGATAAATAAGTTAGGAAATAATCTGAATATAGTATTCGATGCATACTTCAAAGAATTTCAGACTAAAATGCATCAAAGGAGTAGAATTCCAAGGGAATTAGTTGAAAAACTTGAGATCGACATTTGTTTCGTAGTAGACATAGATCATTGTATGATAAAAGCAGTTGAACCGAGATCAAAATGGTTGGCACCGATGGGTTATGAAATGAACCATGATTTCGCATTGAAATCTATTATTGCACTGCTTGCATTACCAAAAGACCCCATTGCCACTAGGTTTGGAACATATGAAGAGGCTAAATCTAGAATCACTACAGACATAGAGAACGGTAAAATGTCTATAAAGGAAAAGAAGATGAGGAGAGATCTTACTGCTAGATATGGAGATGTCTCTGAAACACTTGAGGAGACATCGGTTGAACAGGAAACCAAAGTTCAATTAATGTTAGCTGACAAGTCATATGATAGTGAGGAAATCGAGTTTGACAAAGAAAAAGATCCCACACCGGCTCCTCCACCTAAAGTTCCTATGAAGAAGCAGTTACTAGTACAAGAAGGTACGAGGAAAAGATCATCAACTGTAGCTTCACCACTTGAGAAGAAAGAATCAGAGAAGGTAATAAAATGAAAGGCAGCTTCACCAACTAAGACTATGCAAAGAAAGGATCCAAGGTTGCAGCTTAAGCATTGAAGAAAAGGAGAAGACTGATAAGGGGAAGAGAAGACCTTGAAGATACTAAAATTGAAGATGACACAAATCAATTCAAGGTGGTCAGCAACAAGGTAAGGTCCATAGATGAAGTCATTGAAGAGATAATTGAGAATGAAGACCTTACTAATTTGGAAATAGGCAGATTTGACAAGATGTCAAATGAGGATCAGACCAAGATGGAAGAGGCAGTCATCTAGATGATGATAAAATTCAAGTGAGTTCCATTGGAATTTGCATGTTCATTACTGAAGGAGTTGGATGACAGGATAAATAAAAAATGGGGCTATGCACTTGAAACCAAGAAAAGAAAGAGATAAAGATCTCTAGTTCGGGCTGCTCCACATCTACGCCTAGTAGAACTTGATGAACTCATGGAAAATCATCAACATAGATTCACTATAAAGAACCAAGCCATGATGATACTAGATGAGAATGTAGCAGATGTAGAGGAGTCTGGAGATGACCTATGGAGAGCAATCATTAAACCAAAAGAATAAGATGAGAAAAAAACATACTTAAATCTGTCTAAGAAGAGACAAAATTCTAAAGGAAAAGGTATTTATATTGATGATGGCACAATAGAGAAGTCAAAGGATTCTGATATATCACTCACCGAGGTAATTGATATCACTAAAGAAAAAGTAGACATAAATATCTCACAGGATGCACCAGATCGAGTAGAGATCTAAATGAAGAAGAAAACCGATGATGATGTACTCATTGAGGACATCACAAATGGTGAGCCTGATGACAAGGATGTAAATATTGTACCCCTAAACACTCAAGATGAAGAAAAAGTCACAACATGTGCATTTACATCACTACTGGGTGAGCTTCTTGTACTTGTAGAAGCAGTAGGAATTATTTCACAAGAACAACCCGATGGCTCAGACCTCGAGCAACACAAAGACATCATAGGGGAACTAGACATTGAGAAACCTACAGAGACAAATGAGCCTAAACAAATAGAGCCACCTTCCACTGAGACAAAGGTAATAGATGAAACAAAGGACACCGAGGTAATCCCATCTGACACCACACCTGAGGCTCCAACTCTATCAACCAAGACAACAGCTATCGAGGAGCAGAAGAAGGAAGAAAGTGTGTCAACCGGGAAGGATACTCTAAGGAATGGGGACAAGTCTCTTGTCATTACTGAAAATAAATCACCATTAGTATCGGAGAAGAAGAAGAAAAAGAAAGGAAAAGGGCTGGTCACCCTAGATGAAGTGATAATTATTCCTGAGTGTGACCTGAGGACCTGTAGCCCCGAGGAACTAGAAGTAAATATGGGGAATTATGTCAAAGAAAGGAACACAAGAGAAGTTGATGCAAGAAACAAAATGAAAAGAAATCTTAACAAATGTTTGGGATATCTTACAACAGGTAGTGTTAGATTAGGTGAAAAACTAATCTCCCAAGAACACTTGCATGCATAACCCTATCACATGGAAGAAACAAAGAATAGAAAGTGAGAAAAATCTATGGAGGCCAAAAAGCTAGAGACATCATATGCACATTCAAAAGAACAATATTCCAATATGATAATCTGATCTAAAATACAAAGAGGTGAATCCTTATAAAAGGATACCAAAACCCTAAAGGTCAAAACCCTAAAGAATAAAAAGATGCCTAAGTTTAACTTAAGTGTAGAGTATATAATAGACTAATAATTAAATAAATTAATTATTAGCTATAATATGACAACTCTAACACCCCCCCTTAAGTGTAACTTAGGGAGAAGCTAAAAAACTAAGGACTAAAAGATGCATGAAAGAACAGTGGGTCCCGACAACTAGGCCTGATCAGGTACCCAAATACAATAAATAAACTAGATGAAGGAAACAAAGCCTCTAATCTAGGGAAAGTCCCAAAGAAAGGAACAAGAAAGAGAATGTAAAGCATCTCTGAAGCATGAAGCTGTAAACACTATTAGAAGTAACTGCTAGAACCTCCACTAAAAAAGTACATGATCAGGTAAAGAAGACAAAGTTTGAAGAGCCGATCAATCAAAGAGGTGACCTCCAAAAGTAGGAATGAATGAGTGTCTATATAGTAGATGAACCATCTCACCGAAATGCATAGGTGCCTAGCCACTGCATATGCCTAGTACATAGGAACAAAAACTGAATACATAGATCACTCAACCAAACCAAGGAAGCAATAGAACCAACAGGTGAACCCCCCCCATAATGATGAATAGGGAGAGGGGTGACAGGAACACTGAAATGCAGTGCTAGAAACATCTGCAAGAAGAAGAATCAGGAACACCAACAGTGCAAAAGAGGGTACAAAC
Source organism: Chamaecyparis obtusa (assembly GCA_027943335.1). Lineage (NCBI taxonomy): Eukaryota > Viridiplantae > Streptophyta > Pinopsida > Cupressales > Cupressaceae > Chamaecyparis > Chamaecyparis obtusa. The sequence continues at coordinate 640,994 of BSBK01004699.1, read as the reverse complement.
ATAGGATAAAGGGTAGTGTCAAAGAAGAAGAATTGATCTTCTAGACACATAGCATGGGCTAATGTCATGGAAGGTACACTCACTTGACAAAGGTGGATGAGCACATAAGGAAAAAAATCATAAGCCCCCATGGCACTTTATAACTGAGTGTGAGTACAAACAAACACAAGGTGCTTGAAATCCTAGATATGCAAAAGCAGACACTTTATCTTAGTGCATTTACAAAAAAAAAATGCTATGGAAGAGAAGCATACAATGCTCATAAAGTTAGAAAGAAGAGTGAGCCAGAAGAACAAAAGAAGAGATCCCAGGACCTATAGAATCCAAGTAATCTGCCAGAGTGAGAAAGTGAAAAACTCGAAGGAGAAAGAACCTAGAGAAGAATCTAGATAAAAGACCCTTGCCACTAAAAAACTCACTGAACCAACTTTTCGACGATATCTGGTTTGCCAAAAACAGAGTCCGGATGAGCAAGATATGGCTCCCGGAAGGCAAAAAAAGACATCAGACTTTGACAGAAAAAAAAAAACTATCAAAATTGCAGAGCCAAAAACCCTAACCTCCATAATTGGAAAGAGCTCAAAAAAATCTTTCTGACAATATAAAGAAGTCTGAAAAAGACCTCCGTATGCTCCAGATAGAGCAAAAACACCGTCAGGGGGTCAGAAAGGCTCCGAAAACAAAATTTAAGCCCTTGGGGCTGAAAAAAATAAGGCCCCTGGGCACATGGCGCATAGAGGGTCCTGGAGCTGGAGCTCCCGATCACCCATGTGACCGCCACTAGGCAAAAATGGGGCCCGCGGGGTGGCACGCTCAGTGGAGGAGCTAGGCGGTAGTGGAGCGGGCCAGTGGGGCGGCTCCAGGGAGCGGAGCGGTGGGGCTGTGCATGGGGTGGCTGAGAAGGGCCAGCGGGGTGTTGGTGGTGGGGGCCAGAGGAGCTAGCGGAGCTGGAGGTGTCGATGGTGGGTGGAGCCAGCGGAGGCTAGGCGCTGGTCAGCGGTGGAGGAGCGCCGGTTGCATGTTGCAAATAACACTGCACACAGTGTTTTTTAAAGCAAAAAACATTAAAAATTGATTTATTTAAATTTTTTTTCTCGGTTTTCATGCCCATACGACACTAGAAACCAAATTTTGTTTGCCTCAGAGCCAGGTTGTCCAAAATGGACAAGTTTTATATGGATTCAGGGGTTTTTGGGCACTCTAAGCGCAACAGTGATGTCCGTTTGAGCCCAAAATGACCAGAAAAAAAGGTCCCCTCTAAATCCATATAAAAACCTTTGAAAACCTTGAAAACCTCCTGCTTCTGAAACACTTCAACAAAACATGAACAACGAGTAGCAAGATGGCTCTGATACCATGTTAGATTAGGTGAAAAACTAATCTCCCAAGAACACCTGCATGCATAACCCTGTCACATGGAAGAAGCAAAGAACAAAAATTGAGAAAAATCTATGGAGGCCAAAAAGCTAGAGACATCATATGCACATTCAAAAGAACAATATTCCAATATGATAATCTAATCTGAAATACAATGAGGTGAATCCTTATAAAAGGATACCGAAACCCTAAAGGTGAAAACCCTAAAGAATAAAAAGATGCCTAAGTTTAACTTAAGTGTAGAGTATATAATAGACTAATAATTAAATAAATTAATTATTAGCTATAATATGACAACTCTAACAGGTAGTACCTGAGGTGAATATTGATGAAGATACTCCTATCATAGATCAACTTGCTATATTGACTGAGAAGATCAATGCCCTGGATATTGATGCAGACAAACAGATTGAAGAAAGGGCAGAGTCAAGGATACAAAATAAACTGGCAAAGAAAATAAGCCAAGAAGTGGCAATAAACAAGGTCAAATTATCTGAGGTAATAATCGAAATAAAATCTATCACCTAGTTAATTTGTACATTCTTACTGAAGCTTTTTACTGTGGACACCTTCACTGTTGTAGTTAGTGAAAAGATAAAAGGATTGGAAGAAGATATCAAGGTCAGTACAATTGCAGCTATAACTGAGCCAAATGCTTTCTCAAAGCACATTCACTAAGTTCAGGAACTCTGACAATTAATAGTAGATTTAAAGAAACAAGAAGAGCACATAACAAATCAGGTCATTGAGTTACAGATAGAACTCCTACCATACCTGAAATTTTTTGAGGCACACATTGTCAAAGTAGAGCAACTTGTTGCAACACCCAAGATTTTGATATTGGAGAACATAATTGACATGCATGCACAAGTCAGTCTTGAGCATATTTCTCTCACCAACTTGAAAGAGGAATGGGAAAACCTCTTGGAGTCAGTAAAGAAAACCCACTAGCATATTTTTGACCAGATGTGAGTATACTACTTAATTTTTTTTTGTATTTGGCATTACTATCAAAAGGGGGGAATCAATGTATATGCCATATGCCAAATAAGTTCATAGATGCTACATATACTACATATTACTGGGAGCATGCACTGAGGGGGAGTACTATTTTAGAAATTTTGATAAGTATATGTATATGGCGGAGATATAAGGTATATATAGAAATTTTTTTCTATATACATTCGAGTTTTGATACTAATGCCAATGGGGGAGATTTTTATCTCTATTGAGCATTCAAGATTTTCATTAGTATCAAAGGTTATCAAAGATATCAGTCATTCACTTACATTGAGCAAATCGGTAACTAGAAGCAAGACAGACTAGTCGGTAAAGCTTACACATCAAGCATCAGACAGTTTACCGAGCACCAGCAGACATTGACACTGATAGAAAGTAAACACCGAGTGTCACAGTATACACCGAGCAGTTTATACAGTGTTTAGCGAGGATCACAGAAAATGGAATAGTAATTTGAAATGGCACATTCTTCTATGAAAATGGTTACAATAGATTAGAAAATGTTTAACCCAGATCGAGGAATATTTAATCTTATGATATTCATTAAATGCAATGTATATCTTATGTAATAGTCTGATCTAGGTCATTTTTGTACACCATAGATCTTAGGGTTATGACTATGTTGTGTAACCTAATTTTGTTAAAGTGACAAAACTAGATCGCTATATAAATGTATGTTTACATCATTTTGGTGTGAATTGATGCGAGAACAGATAGATGAATCAAGGAGAACTTGAAGCATTTTCCTAACTTCAAGTCTATCAGTTAACAGAGTAGATTGTAGAGTATATCAGATTAAGCAGAATCAGAAAAGGCTACCAAGCAGATTCAGAGTAGAGATTCATCATAGTCAAGGTGATATTTTGTTAGAACTTATAGATCTGTATCAGATAATTGAGTTGTCAATTATTAGATAATTGCCTATTGCTTTCTAACAATTGTAATAGAGTTTTTGGATAAATCTGTTAACATAGTAGACTTAACAATCTTATGTAAATCTCTTAACCGAGTGCACACTTCATTAGTGTTGTTAAAATACTATAACTAGGTAGATCTAGCTGATCTAATATGTTACTCCTAATAGGGTAAGATCACCAAAAGTGATCAAAACTTGTAGCCCTAACAGGCAAACCTTTTCTATCTACAGTAGTGAAGAATTTGTGGGTGTCATCCCCATCGTAGTTTTTACCTTCTAACAAGGGTTTTTGCGTTACCAAAATACTTGTGTTATGTGATTGTTATTTGATTTCATGTTGTTTACTTTCTTAAGTTAAATGAACAATTGATTCATGTAATTAGATACAAGCTATTTTGAAAAGGTTATCACTGTTTACAGTCATAGATCCAGATGGTTTACAAGTAAAGTTTTTGAAGGCATTGATTCACCCCTCCCCTCTCAGTACCTATCTCTCAGGATTCCAACAACTAAGTGGATTTTTAGAAACAAACCATGGAAATGTAATAAGAAACAAAACAAGACTAGTTTGTAAAGGGTACGCATAAGAAGAAGGTATTGATTATGGTGAGACTTTTTCACCTATTGCTATATTAGGAGTTAGAATTCTACTAGCATATGCAACTTAGAAAAGATTTAAAGTATATCAAATGGATGTTAATTTTTTATTTCTTAATGATATTCTTGAAGAAGAAGTTTATGTTGAACAACCTGAAGGGTTTGTTGAGAATACTAATAAGGACATGGTATGAAAAATACATAAGGCACTATATGGTTTGAAACAAGCACCCCGAGCATGGTATGAAATTTTACATTCATATTTAATCAAGATTGGATTTCAAAGAACAAGTGACAACATCAATTTGTATATGAAATGTGCTAGTAATGATAATATTTTGATTGCTAGAATATTTGTTGATGACATTTTTTTTGGAGGAAATAACACATTATGTAAATATTTTGCTGGGGAGATGAGAAAAGAATTTAAGATGTTCATGATAGGAGAGATAAATTTTTTATTGGACTACAGATTCAACAAGTTAGAGATGGGATCTATATCACATAGTCAAAGTACATTAAGGAGATCCCAAATATATTTGGTATGGAAGATTCAAAACTAGTTGGAACACTGATGGCTACTGGTTACAAATTGCCAAAGGAAGATGAGACAAAGGAAGTGAATGAAACACTTTACTGACCAATGATTGGTAAGTTACAATATGTTGTACATAACAGACTTGATATTGTTAATGAAATAGGTCTATTGTAAGATTTTTTGCTGATCCAAAGGAAACACACATGTCTACAGTCAAAAGAATATTTAGATATCTGAAGGGACTAAAAATTTTGGTGTACTATACAAGAAAGGAGGAGAATTTGATTTGAAGGTTTACACTAATGCTGATTGGGCTGGAAACATTGATGATAGGAAAAGTACAAATGGAGAAGATCTATTTTTAGGAGAAAGATTAGTGACATGGCTGAGTAAGAAATAGAGTTGTATATCATAATCTATTGCCGAGGCAGAGTATGTAGCAACAACTATGAATTTTGCAAACATTGTATGGATCAAATAACTACTCGAAGGTATGCAAGAAGAGATTACCGATCCAGTTACTATTTATTATTATAATACAAGTACTATCAACATATCAAATAATTTGGTGATGCATTCCAAGACCAAGCACATTTATATCAAGTATCATTACTTGAGAGAACAAGTTCAAGAAAAGCATGTGATATTGGAGTATGTGAATTCAAAGGAGTAGATAGCACATATATATTTACCAAGCCACTACCAAAGGATTCTTTTGACTATCTCAGAGGTAAATTAGGGTTTCTTCCCCTATCCAATATTCACTAAGGCAAGATGCATGCTACATCAATTCAAGAATTCATTAGAATATCTATTTTATGAGTTGACGCTAGTGTTCACTCTTTAGATGATGCCTAGAGTTGTGAAAAATGTTTATGTATGCAATGAGATATCAATACATGCTAGGTATGATCCATTTCCTGAACAAAGTTTTTAGGAGTATGTATATTTGGCATTATTGTCAATGAGGGATAATAAATAATTGATTGCAGAGGGAGAATAAGAAAAGAAGGATAAGATGGAGAATTTAACTAGAAGCAAAGAAAGAGAATAAAGTTCAAAGAGAATAAAGTTTAGAGGGAGAAAATGACAAAAAATAGTGACCGAGAAGACTAAAAATCAGAGAGCTAAAATTGACAAGTGTTGCCATCATCAATTGACAGTAAGTGTTTCCATCAATGCCAAAGATGGACATTGTTAACTATAAATGATGGTGATGATGAAGATCGACTGATATCAGAGGTATACAAGATTGTAGAAGGATTAGATCAGTTGTTATTTTATCATTGATGTCAAGAAATTGATTTTTGGTTTACATTGAGTTGCCATATCATTCAGAGTATGATATAAGTTGAGAGAGGTAAGGAAAAAGAGGAAGGGAAAAGTTGTGAAGTTGAAGAAATTAAATGGGAAGCTAATATAGATCAGATAATGATAAGGTCATATTGATTTAGTTGTTTTCTAATTTACATTTGATTATATCAAGTCAGTAAAAAAATAGTTTGGTTACTGAGCTGGAAGAGTCATTTGGTAAAAGGGAAAGTAATTTTTGGTAAAGTGAAATGAAGTCAAGACACCGAGTAGAAGGATTTAGTTACCAAGAAAATAAAAAAAAATTAGTTGAAGGAAAAGGAGTTAGCCACTGAGAAAGGAACATAAATTAAATACAAGGATTAGAATGACATTTAATGAAGATCCACAGTGATCTGGAAGATTCTAAGGATGAGGACAATTTAGTTAAAGAGATCTACAATCTAGATAATTCAAGGTTATGATCTATGATAAGATCTAAGTGGCAAAAAGTGAAGGTGCAAGCTCCAAGAAATGTTCAAGTTCTAAGGTGATGATAAAACATTTTACCGAGTTCTAAATTTATTGAATCAGTTTAAGAGGCTAATCTGATGGTTGAGAATAAACAAAGGAAAACATAATAAAGGAGATTAAGAGGTAAAACAAAGTCTATATATAGGATGAAAATTAATGGAAAACAAGCTGGCAAGTAGAAGGGTGGATGAGTAACCGACTAATGTAGTGAAGAAGAAAAAGGTTGAAATATGAGTTTGCAAGCAGAGTTTGATGAAGTATTGAGGCTAGTGAAAAGTGTGGGAAGAAGTGAAGACAAAGAGTGCATAAGGGACTTGACTAAGAAATAGGTAGTTACATATTTACAGATCAAGTTTTGTACTATTTCTTATTACTATTTGTAGCAGAAAAATCTCTTAACTGAGTGGACTTAACAGTCTTATTGTAAAACCTTGAGAGAGGTAAAATTCTAGAAGAGTGTTTAAAGACCTTTAACCAAGCCACTCCTAATAGGATGAAGATCCTAATAGATATGAGGAAAATCCCCTAATAGGGTCACATTTAACAATGTGCATTATAATATTTACAAGATTAGATTTTAACCGAGCATACTTCAGAAGAGTATTTCTTTAGTGGGTGACAATTCCCACAGTGGTTTTTTTTCAAATTGGGTTTCCATGTTAAATAATGGTGTTATATGTGTTGAATATTTATTGTGTATTTTATTGTTGATTGATAAGTTAATTTACTGTTATCGGCTAAATACTGAAGTTTGTCTGATTGAGTTGTTACTGAGTTGAATCAGAGTTAAAGTTTTAAGGTTTAAAGAATCACTTATTACTGATTCACCCCCTCTCAGTAATCCAATAGAAAAATAGTGACAAATGGAAAGGAATCTCTTTGAAAATAGAATCTTCTAAAATTGGTACTCCTTTTAAAGAAAATTTTTAGCATTCTCAAGTCTATAAAAGTGAGTCTCTCTCAATTCATTTTTTCACACACGAATCTTGAGAGCAAGCTAAGAAGCAAGATTGAGAAAGAGATAGTGATAATTTTTTTTGAGAATTGAGAGGAAAAGTTTTGAAAAAAGTGAATTTTGTTGAAGAGAAAGGAAAAGCATTTTTTGGAGAGTGTGAAGTTTTCGAGGAGAGAGAAGGTTCATTTCAAAATCTAAGTGAAAGAGGATTTTTTTTTAGTAAGTGGGAAAAGTTTATTGGAAGAGAGAGAGATTCCTATCTCAAAAGGGAAATGTAATAGTTCTCAAAATTTCTAAAATCTTCTTTTTTGGAGGATTTATTTATTCTTTTCTCTTTCTTTCATGCTCTTATGTGGGTTTCTTTTATGTTTTGTAGGAGAAAACGATGACAAAACCTAGAGGAATTTAGCATGACCAGGAGGCAATTGATTAAAGCTGAGAAAAGTGGGTTCTATCTAAAATCCAAGATCATGTCAAAGTGGTCAGAAATTGGTGACATTGACCTCAGATGCGTGGAGCTAAATGAATTCCATAGAAGGATGTTTGGATATAAGGAACATCATCTGAAATACTTAGCTAGCTAGATCGTAAATAGTGGTATGATGGCTGCAGATGGATTCCCTCTGACCTTCTAGCATCTTGAATTAATCTGAGAATATGTAGGGAACTACCATGTAAGAGATAGAATGATCAAAGATGGTGATGAAAATTTACTTGCAGACCTTTCTTTGCCAGCTATTTTAGAGGCCTTTAGAATTGCTTCCTCTCAGAGATTGGTAATGAAAAAAAAGGAGCAAGAAGAAAGTGTCTTCACTATCAGAATTCAATATTGCGAAGAGATTATAAAAAAACAAGTGGCTGCGGAAGAAAATGTCTAATTTTTCTAAGCTTCTCAAGGATTTGGTATGGCTGGATTTTTACCAAGAATATAGTGATATGATAATGATGATGAGCAAGATATTTGGCCCACCTCAGTCCCATCTATTCAAAAGATGGATATGGTATTTTATTGAGTAGGTAGTGGAAGAAGATAATCATATAGATAGGGAAGGGTTGATCAGTGACATCCTAAGTGAGTCGTTAGAGAACCTAGAGTAGACAAAGAAATTTTACATAAGTTCGTATGTCATCTACATGCTGGCATGAGCAATGACATATGAAGGGCTAAGATGCAAGGGAGCAATCAAGAGTGGGACGCAACAATTGAAAGTATATGATTTCTATCCTCAGTTGCATTTGCATGCAATTGATGATTATGTTCAAGTCAATAACATATTTGTAATGTGTATTGTGTGAAATCTACAGAAGAAGCTACATGTGAGGTTGTCAGATGAAGCCATAAAAATTTAGAATTCAGGTCTCCTTCATGTCAATCCTTGCTCAGGTGAACATTTTATCTATTAAGGATTGAGTATTGAACCCCTTCGAACTAAGTTCAAATTGGATCAAAGAGGTACAGATAGATTCAGTATAGAAGTTCAACTCAATGATTAGTTCTTAGAGATAGTTAGGTTGAGTTCAAGTGCAGATTCTCCAATCCAGATTGTATGGTTCAGATTAGTTTGTATGAATGTCTTTGGGTACATGCAGCTATATTTTGGTTGATAGTGATTCAAGAACATTATATTAAATTCATCAACTCAAGATTGGGTGGTTCAGATTTTAGAAAATTCAAGTGTTCCTAAAATTCAAGAGCTCAATCAATGGATGCTTGGAAAAAAAAATGTCCCAAGAGTATAAGCAATAAAATGTCACTGAGTATTTGATAGTAATAGAGAGATGGAAAAAATGATTTTGGAAATATAGGAATGTGAAGATGGATGAAATAAATTAGAAATTCATCAAATGGATATAAGAAGACATGGTAAATATAAGATTGATGCTAAGGATGTGATAGTGACTTTTAAACTTTATTTTGGCAATCTTGATTTTATGACAGTTTTCTATACCTCTACTTAGAGATGCATAATTTTTTCCTCAGTTATAATTTTCTCAATCGCTCTAGTCAAGTTGTGAGCAATTAGGAATGCAACAAAATATCCAAAAATTGGCAAGATCCAATGGTGGGGTAAAAAGTTATGCCCCCCGCACTGAGACCTAATTTGACTGCCATAATTATTTCCAATCTACCCAACATGAAAAATATTTTTATTTTGGACTAATGTATTCATATCCCACCTATCCAAATATGCTTATAAACATTATAAAATGACATTTATAAACTATTGAATATAACATTTATAAATACTTGATTTTATAAAGAAGATTTGTGGAGAAATTAAAAAGGAAAACTAAAGTAAAAAAAGATCAATCAGTTACATTTCAAGAATCAGTTTTAGCAACCAAAAAAGTAATGAGAAAAGGATTTATGGGAGAAAACTGAGAGGGGATAGGGTTATTCTTTTTTCAGGAGGAGTCTTTGTGCTAGGAGAGGAGAGGAGAAACTGGTTTTGATTTCTATATTGTAAGAAGGGGAAGAAGATATAATTTTTGTTTTCAAATGAAATTTTCTTGCAGGAATTAATGGACTTTGTGTCATTTCTATGTATTTGGAGAATAGAAGAAACATATTGAAACTTTAAATTTAAATAATTTTCTTTTTGATTGAGTCAGATTTTGAGCTGTTTTGGTTATCTTTATTTACAGTCATGTCAAGGTTATGTAAATGATTATCATACAAACTTTGATTTTTTTTATGCATTCATCTATCTGAGAACAACATTTTGAGTCTTTCCTTGTCATTCATAATTGGGAAAATTGATGTAAGTGGTCTTCGTACATATTTTACCTTTCTCTCATCCTTTATGAAGCATTAAAAAAATATGCAAATAAATTCTTTATGAAGGCTAGAGAATTCAAGATACTACAAGGAAAATTGCAAGAGGTAGATGATGAGAGTAGGAACATATGAACTAAACTCCTCACTCCAACCGAGCAATTCAATACCAAGGATCATCAACCGAGCATACAAGTAGAAGAGCCTATCAATCTTGATGATGAGACTATTCACATCTCAAATACTGAGTATCCTGAGGAAGAAACTAATGAAGAACCATTCATAACTACTGCTAATAATGTAATGGTGATGCAGGGGTATTCTAGGGTACTCAATATATCTGCATGGTGGTGTGTTAAAATGGTTCCGTGTTACTCGGTTGTAGCTTTAATCGATGGTCTCAGTTATTGAAGGGAGCTCAATCGCTGAAGGAACTCGGTGAAACCTCTGGCGCTCGATGGAACTTGTACTCAATGATGCCTATGGTGCTCAGTCAATGTTCTTTCTCAGTGATGCTTGGCGTGCTCGATAGTTTTGGTTTACTGACTGAAGTTCTTGAATATTTGTTTTACTGACTTGGTGCATTTATTGTTGGTAGCTTTGTTGTATTCTCCTATGTGGATCTAGAGGCCAACATGGAGAATTAATTGTTTGTAAGGCTATTTGTGAGCTGATTGTTGTTGCATTTAATATTTGTTTGTAGTAGAAGCTGATTTGGCTTAGGAGTTAATTATTTCTTCCAGCCGAATTGTGGTTGAGGAAATGTATTTAAGGAGTATTTGGGTAGATGCTTAGGGAGTTAGTTAGTGGAAATAGCTGAGAAGGATAGCATTTTGATCTTGTGAGATCTTGAAGATCAGATTGTTTGTCTGATAATTGTAATAGCAGAGCTAATGGTTTGCATACTTGGAGACAAGGATATTTCTTAGAGGCTTGTGAGCTCAAGTTTAGATCTGCTTTAGTATTTCCATCAGTTGCTAATGTCTTTTAGAGATGGACTAGCTAGGAGATTGCAAAAATACTTTGTGATTATATTTGGCCCTAACCTAGAAGGCCTTACAGCCAAGCATGTTTGATGAAATTTGGTTTAAATATTATCTTGTTATGTTATTCCGCATTGTTGGTGTTTGGCTACAAGTTTGGACTATCCTTTATTGGATCCTCCTTTCTTGTCTTGTGTCAAATGGAAGGAATTCTAGAGATGTTGACTACTCTAGGGGATGAAGAAATACTGATAGAAGACATAATAGGAGGTGACCCCGATGATGAGGCTAAAAGAGATGAAATGATCATTGGTGCTATCAAGAACCTTGGTGAAGAAGAAGAAATTGAGGTAGCTCGAGAAATGTTACTAGGTAATATACCTATATTGGTACAAGCTATTGAGATAACTATTGAAAAAGAAAATGAGAACACTCCACTTGAGTAGGTAACAGATACAAATGAAGGCAAGGGTGATGAAACAAGTAAAGAGATCACTGAAATGACAAAAAATATACAAGTACAAATAGAGTCAATGGTAGACACTTCTACCACTGACACAAGGTCACAAGCTCCTTGACTACAGATTGTAGAATCAATTACCAGGAAAAATAAAGAAGAAATTAAATCCACCGAGATACCAAAGGTAGATCTTGAGCCCAAGGCTCAACTTTCCATTGCACAATCTCCATCATCTAGTGTGCAAGAGAAGAAGAAGAAAAGGAAGTGAGGCACTAAGGGTTTGATCACACTTGATGAAATCAATGAAATACCAACATGTGTTCCAAGGACACTTGAACTTGAAGCTTTTAGGAAATATGGAGAGCTATGCACCTAAAAGGAAACACATGAAAATTTGAGATAAGAAAATAAGAAGACAAAGGTGCTAGAGGATGTCAAAGAGATCCTAATGCAAGTTGCTCTAGATGTAATTGTTGATGAATCTACCCCTGTTATTGATCAACTTGCATTGCTCATAGAAATAATCAATGACCCCACTATAGATGTTGAGTAGATGATTGAAGAGAGAGCTGAACAAAAGATTTGGTATAGGTTAACTGAAAAGATCAGCCAAGCAGTGGCAGTGAACAAGGTAAATCTTTCAAAAGTTGTAATTGAATTAGAAAGCATTATTGATAAATTTATTATAATTCTGAAATAACTATGCACTTTAGATCACTTCACTACCAAGGTTAGTGAAAAGATAAGAAAATTAGATGTAGATCTAAAAGATAGTGCTACTCGTCTTACAATTGAGCAATGTGCATTCCAAATGCATTATTCCAAAGTTAAACACATACAACGATTAAGACTTGAGTTGAGAAAGGAAGTGTTGGCAAGTGATGTTTGGGAGCACCATGGATCACTTAAGGGTTTTTATTTATGGAAAAACTTATGCTGGAGTGATCGAATGAAGTAAGATAAGGTACTAGAGACACAGTCATGAAAATGACTAAGTAAAGAATCAGAGTAACAATATTCTACAGTATAGTTTTGGTTAGAGAAGATGATATGTGATGTATTATGGCTTGTGAAGTTAAAGAAAGACATTTTGGGATATGAATGACCTTCAATTAAGGTCACACATGTTTTGGAGTTGATATCAGGAAGATACAATGATATGAAGGTATGCAAAGACAAAGAATTAGAGAAACAGGGTATGTGAACAGTCCACAATGATTGAGGGAAGATCCAATGAAATGGTAATGTTCTAAGTCAGTTGAAAGTTTTATATTGTCGACACTTTGGTAATATAAGATCACCGACTTAGTATTTATCATTTTCATAATTATTCATCATGTTTTGTATTGTATTTGGGAGCTGATTGGATGACATAATTAGTATAAGTAAAGAGTGTTTTGAGGAAGCAATAAGTATGTATGAGAGGCTGATATGATGGATGTGAATAACATATGTGAGATCAAAGATTAACAGAGCTATAACTAGAAATATCAAAGCATAGAAGATACTTGTGTAGTTCACTTTTAAAGAACACTTTTGTGACAATATATTTGATTGTAAGAGCTGTAAGCTCACCACCTTTAACAAGGTTTTTGTATACCCCTAACAGGGTTTTGTATTCCTCTAACAAGGAAATGTACTATGTAATACTCAGCTCCTAACATGACTAGATCTCCTAACAGGGATACTATATTTTAGTGCATAGTCGCGGGTACCATTCCCATCAGGGTTTTCCCTTGACTAGGGTTTCCTCAAAAATAAATCACGGTGTTATGAGTTGTGTTGTGTATTTATGTTCTTTTCATTTCCGCATTAATATGGTTTATTTGCAATTGGTTGAAGTTTAAATTAAAGTGATGTACTACTGATTCATCCCCCCTCTCAACATTACCTAATCCTAACAATTGGTATTAGATCTATTGGACCTTGGAGAGAAAGCCTAATAGCTTAAGGGAGATCAGAATGGATTCACAAAGTTTGCAAGAGAACTTTGAAGTAGCACTTGATGACTTGGACAAAGAAAAGGCCGAGAATGATGAACTAAAATTCAAATTGAGAAGAGCAGAAGGTTTCATCAAGAAACTAAATGAACAACTTGAAATTTCAAGAAGTCAAAAACAAGACCTTATGGATAAGATCAAAGAGGATTCAAATAATGATACATTAGATCAAGTAAAGAAGTTGGAGTAGGAAAAATAAAAAATCAATGTTTTGATGATTAAAGAGATTCAACATAAAAAAGATGCAAGACACAAATTTGAAGAGACACTAAAAGAAGCAAATGTGTAGATAGGACAAATAAAGACTAAACTTGATCACTACAAGGATAAATGTCAAGAATTGGAGAAGTACAATCAGATCATAAAAGGAGAACTCACTCAATCCAAATTGCATATTGAGAAGTTGCACATGAGCAGTGATAAGATTGATGAATAAAGAGAAAGACATAAACCTAAAGGATACAAGACACGAGTTGGATTCAATGAAGAAGAATGTTCTAAGTCTAATGAAGAAACACATGAAGCAAAGATTGAAGAAAGACCTACTCTTGAGAGACCTAGAGATCAGATCAGACCTTTCAGAGGTAGATGATTTGGATGCAACAAACTTGGACACATGAAAAGAGATTAAAAGGGTAACAGTTATTTCAAATCCTTTTCTAGTTATTGTGATGACTAGTATGCATATGGACATAAGAAAGAAAAATGTAGAAAACCTGATCAGTCTAGATATAAAAAAGATTACATCAGTGAAGAATCAACAACGAAGATCACATGCCACAAATGCAATAACTTTGGGCATACTGAAAAGTATTGTAAGTTGTAGGTAAATTAGGATAGAAGGAGACCACCTACATGTTACAAATGCAACAACCTAGGACACATAGAGAAGTTTAATACAATGGAGAGGACAACAGAAGAGGACCAAGAGGACCACCTCCTGTGGTTATAAAGAAGAATATTGGTGACAGTGGTACAAGTTTTATTGAGTATATAAATGAGTTCAAGAATCATTTCAAGAAATCATAAAATGAAGAGGATGAGAAGATATGGAAGATAAAAGAGTTCAATAAGGCATTGGTTTAGGGAGAGACAATAGATACTACTGTGTCTTTGCATGATGATTATAGTGCTACATCGACCTAGAAGGCTGCATGGCCTTAGGAGGAGCATTGGATAAAGACACCAAAATATATCCAACCCCTGATTATGTAGAATAAGCTCATGTGAGCTTATATATGGTGTGTATAGACACTATGGAGTTTATTTTGTGATCGTAGCACTTGGAGATTCATAATCTATATTCGTGAGATTTGTGTTGATTGGAAAACATGCGAATTTGAGCTACTTGTGATTAATGCACTTACTCAACCAATGATGGATAAAGAGCTTGAAGTATATCATTTCCTCACCATTTGATAATCAACAAGCAAGGGGAGTAGTATGAAGAAGCATTTCAACCATCTAGCAACCACATTGTGTGATCGATTCGAATAGAAGTTCTAGAATTTAGCGTATCAAAGGTATTTAGATATTATACTCTTTCAAGAAGATATGGATGCACTTGTGATTTTTGATGTTTTTGATAGATCGAGGTATAAGTTCAAGAAGCACCCATTTAAGTATTTTGAGGATGATCGAGAAGGATCATTTTCTCAAACCTCTTATAGTGTGTTACACATTGAAGATATTAGGGCATACATCCACTCCAAATATGAGACTATTAGGGATGCACATATATAGAGGGAAATAGATAGAATGATAGAATTAGATGGAAATATGGTAGAAGAGTTCAAACATTTGGAAGACCAGTCCATTATTAAGTTAACCCTTCTAACTAAGTTTAGCAGAATCGAATGGTTCAAGATCATTCTAAGTAGAACTCATGACCAATTCATTTGGATTGGAGAGAAGCCAGTTAAGATATGTGGGTAGATGATACATGAGATAAATGGATTAGACAATACTGGAGCCCTCCCATTAGCTAAGAAGAATATCAAAAAATAAGTAGAAACCCTAACCCATTCTAAGTGGGATAAGAGATCGATGACAGTGAATAAAATCCTTCAGCAAGATGTGAGATTGGTAGCAATGCTACTAGGTCACAATATGTTCCACAACAACAGACTTAATTCTATATCAGCAGTAGTAGTTATGATGGCCTACATAATGGTTAAAGAAAACAAAAGATATAACTTATACAAAATACTAGTACAATAGTTCTTAGAGAGTGTGAAATTTATCAAGAAAGAAGTCAAACGCATTCAGGTTTGGTTCACATGAACATCTAAATTGAGCATTAATTTCCTGGAATGCACCCTAGAGCATGGAAGGACAATATACCTATTGTATACAAATCTCTGAAAGTGATCGAAGACAAGATAAGAATTGGGTAGATGGTGAATTGTTTGCAATGACCAAAATTCTTAAAAGGAAAATGAAAGATAGGTGCATGAAACTTGAGGAGATAGTTGATAAATACAAAGAAACAATCTGTTTCCCAGTTTAAATTGACTATGTATGCTTTGAGGAAGTTGAACCAAGGAAGAAATGGTGCTACCCTATGGGGTATGAGGTCAGTTCTGAAGTTCTCACAATACAGGTTGAGTATGTATTGGAAGATGTGATAGACACATTTGAAGAAAGATGTGGAACTTACTTATAAAAGTCTGTGAAAGTAAGAGAGAAATAGGACAAGGGAGCAAGGAAGAGAAGAATAAAAAAAATAGTTGATGACATTGATGCAAAGGTAGGAATTACAAAGGAGAAGCTGAGAGAAGTAAGGACAAAGATGACAGAAGGATCCTCTAGCATGAAAATTGAGGCACCTCCTCCTTCTGAAGCTGAAAATATAGTAAGTCCTACTCATAAAATAATTTATTTATCAGTTACACATGAGAAAATTGCAGAAGTGGTTGCACCTGCAAGCACACCTAGGAGATCTACAAGATGTAATAAACCAAGCAGCCCTAAGAAACAAAAGGTAGAAGAAGAGACAAAGAAGAAAGAAGAAAAAGTGATTCAGAAGAAAGAAGAAAAAGAAGTACAGAAGAGGCCACAAGATCTATGTAAGCCAAATATTCAAATGTTGCAAATGAGAGTGATAACAGATGGACATCTGAAAACAATAAATAGATACTATGCAAGGTATAATTCAAATAATCAAGAAATAATTGAGGACACAGTAATTGAGCACTTGTTAATTTTTAAGAAGAATTTTATAGAAATAGAAGGAAGTATTCCTAAGGACTTGTATAGAAATTTAGAAATAAGAAAATGGTTAGCATATTCTGAAGATGAGAATATAAGAAATAAGGCTATTGAAGACATGTTACGTATAGTCTCTATACATGAGAGGGAGAGGATCATCAAAGAGATGAAACCTTTATTGAGGACTAAGGCCATACTGGTGAAGATTATGGCAAGAAAGTATGATGAAGTCATAGAGGATACACAAAAGGCATTAGACCAAATTCTTATGTGCGATATGCCTAAGAAGACTTCACCTCCCAAGGTTACCAAGCCTACACCCTTAGGAATGGGAGAAAGTTCCAAGACAACAGAAGAGAGTGAGCAAGCTAGCGAAGTTGACTAGAAACCAGAATTCCTCATTTCTGGTATGCCTATATCATTAGACACTTCACTTGATACAAGTGACCCATTTCAAGACAATCTAGACAATGCGATGACAATAGAAGAAGAAGGATAGAAAGAGGAATAAAAAATAGAGGAAAAACAAGAAGAAAAAGAACAAGAGAAGGAGAAACAACAAAAAGAAAGACATGAATAAGAGACAGTAGTAGAAGAAGAAGTGGTAAGGAAAAAAACTCAAACAAGAACTAGATACATCCTCCACTTTATTGTTGGAAAGTATGGCCAAACCGGTGAGCACAGATGTGGAAAGCATGGATGAGGATGAATTCATGAGGTTATCTTTCATGGCTTTTGCTAAGGAAAAGGAAAGGTCAGTACAAAAGGGGGACAAGAAGGTAAAGGTGATCACTAGGGCAATGGAGACAATGAAAAAAATACTCCCCACACCTCTTATTTTTCAAGGAAAGGATGATGTAGAGAATTTGAACATGGCACTAGACAATTTTGACAGTCATTTTGAGTCATTGTTGAAGATCATAGAGGATAAGGATGAAAGGAGATGGAGAAGATAGAAGATATCAAATTATGTACCCACCAAGCTAAAGGTAGAAGAGACATCTTATGCACTGAATGGACCTATCCATGTTAGTGAGCTTCTAATTAAGTCATGGATTGATGAAGTGAAGACATTGGACAACTCTTTCTAAGACATTCTAAATCTGGTGAGTAAGCACTAAGTCTTTTGTGATTAAGATTTTAGAATTTTAAAATTTTGTAATTACTGTGTGCTAAAATGTTGACACACTTCTATGAGTCATTATATCCAAGATTTCTCAAGAATGAGGTCTCAAATGGTGACTCATAGCTCTCTTTTCATGGAGTGCAAGGGTTTATAATGGAGGCCCTCAATTTAGACCTATCTTGTGCCCATACAAGTACACCATAAAATGAGAGATTCAAAGAGGAAAATAAAGAGTGCTAGTCTCCATGATCATCAAATATGCATGCAAATGAAAATGGAAGCTATTCTATATGATAAAAATGCATGAAAGAAAACTAAACTATGAAAGGAAATACACATGCAAGATTATTCTATAAAATGAAATATGAATCTAATCTACAATGCAAGTGCAAGAGTAATTTAAATGGATTGCCATGGAGGCATGAGAGAAGAAGACAAAAAAAGAGAAGTTACAATGTTCAAGCTCAAATGCTCAAATTCTCCTCCAAAATTGCTCTCCAAACCTACATCATAATAATAACATAAAATCTAGATCTTTAAAATGAGAAGGAGAGGATTCCTTATAAAAGATTTAGAAATGAATGGATGGTCAAGATTAAGAGGCAAAAAGAAATGAGCAATGGTGGAGATTAAATCTTGGTTGATCCATGTGCTCAAGGTTCTCAAGAGGAAAAATCAATAAGCATGATTAAGAGGCAAAATAATGAGTGGTTGAGATAAAGAGGCAAAAACCTTTTTCAAAAAGTCAAAAGATTCTATCTCATTGAAAAGTACACTTTTATTTTATTATTTATTTATTATTTTTAGCAAAGTGATTTCCATTATTTAATTAAAAGATTTTTTATTTAATTAAAAGATATTTTTATTTAATTAAAAGGGAGCATGCTCTTTTAATTAAATGAGACTTAGGATAAATGATCAAACCTTAGGAAATATTGAAATAATTGAACTTATTACGATTTGATCAAGGAAATTGATTTGAATTGAAAATATTGCAAGGCATTGATTCAGGAAATTGATAAATTGATTCCATCATTTGATAAATTGAAGAATGGGGGCCCATAGTCTAGGCGACCATTTTAGGGTGCATACATTTGCCCCTCTTTGACTAATGTGTGATCTTTATGGGAACACATGTAGTCAAAGAATGTAGTTAAAGTGTGAGATCGATTTGGGATCAAAAAATAACCCAGACGTGTGATCGATGGATGGGAACACATCAGGACAAAGATAAGCTGATTAAAAAAGACAAGGTCAACACCCCTGTAAATAGGTAATTGACATGTCCAAGATAAGAATCTCAAGCAAGGTTTCCCCAATCAGAGAATTGATAGGATTGATAAAGATGAATCAAGGATTGAAGTTTGATAGGTACTACCCCCGCATGATCAAAATTGAAATGAGATAGAGGAGAAACAACAAATTGATAAATTTGATCAAATCAAATTAAAAATAAGGTTCTTGATGTAAGATGAAAGATATAAGGATCATAGAACCAAGGTAGATCATCAAGCATGAAAGATTATGCCCCAAGATTGAATTAGAAGAAAAGAAGTGAGGTGAAAGTGAATGGAAGATAGAAGTTTGGAAGAGGTGGAAAGAAATGGAGAGAAGAAAGAGAATTTGCCTTAAGAAAGAGAATGCTCCAAAATTAGTCAACTGTTTAAGATAGAAAATTTTGATTGAGATCATGAAAGAAGATAAGGAAATAAAGATCAAAATATGGCCACAATTGATTAAAAGTCCAAAAGAAAGATGAAGGAAAACCCTCTCAAACTCATAATGCAGACTAAAAATGCAAATTAACATGAAGTCTAACAATTCAAGCTACATGAAAATGCAAAGGTGTACTTGCAATAGAGCAACTGTAACATAGGATTTTTGTGTTCATCATTCATTAGAGAATGTTAAGGAACTTATTTTCATCATTGGGCCATTATTAACAGACATCAGAAAATCACACAATCATCACTAGTCACAAGCACAACTATGAAGATATGAATGTGATTTATATTAGATTGGAATGTGGAAAGACTATAACATAAGCATCAAAGACATAAAGGTCAGGATGACTTCGATGTTAGCATACCCAATTTAATGTAGCAAAACCATGCTTGCATCAAGGCATAGATGCCAGGATGGCCATAAGAATAGTTATGCAAAAATAGTCAAGAATGATGCCTCAAATATCCTAGGTGTTTCAAGGGGACAATAAGAGACACTCTAGAGTTTCAAGACCACACCCACAAGTAGAAAGAAAATAAAAACATGCCCCATGCCCCAAGTCCTCTAGCTATGCATATTAGAGAGACTTATTAGACAAGGACACTCAACAAAAATCAATAACAGTCAGCATGTTGGTGTTCAAAATGGACGCTTATGCTCTTAGGCTGCCAATATACCCTCAGGTTGATTTTAGGATTGGTTAATTCCAAAATGTATATGGATCTTAGGGTAACTGGACCAACTATAGGGACAAGACTGCCCTCTTCACTTCTAGATCTACAAAACCAAGGCGGGTGCACCTAACCCAGTGAAAAATATACTTCACACACCAAAGAATGGGTCTAAACAATAGATTGATAGTAAGAAAGTACTAAATGCTAACCTCACATTCATTAACTCTCCATTACTATAGGGTAACACAACCATACAACCAAAGAGCTAAAGCTTAGAAAGGTTCTTGATTTCAATATTTGGGATGCAATAACTTCAAATAGTGTATGTTGACAAGAGGAATACTCATTTAGGCCAGTGCCTCATCCATTGGGAAAGAGTCCTTAGACACAAAAATACACAAATTTGAGAATACCTAAGAATTCATAGCCATAAATACATTTATCCTAATATTTACTGCTTACAAAATATCCTTACATAGACAAGGGAAAACTCATATCTCATTTAGAACATTATTTAATCCAATCCAAGATCAGAACTCAAGAATGAAGATACATACATAAAAACCATATGTAATGAGCTAGAAAACCCAAAGCTTACTTGACTTGACACAAAGGAGAGATAAGAATCAGATATTTGTATTAAGTATGATGAATTCCTTCTGTGTATACAATGATTCACAAGGCACCCTACTTGCAAACTATAGCTTAGACCTGAAATTTTATTCTTTCATTAACAAATACTGAATCAAAAATTATTACAAAACCCTGGGACCAGAAACTAGGGACTATTTTTGAACTTCAAAATTGGAACCCCTTTAAAATCAATAATTCAACACTATATACCACTGGTTACCTTGGAATCCTACACAAGTTAGGATGCAACAAGCTACGGATAACCAGGGTAAGGGTTAGGGTTTCCACCCACCAAGCAATTCAAACGGATAAAAAATTAATACATTGGAGGGAAAACCAAGCAACCTCGAGCAATCAGATCTAAATCCAATCTTCACTTATGGTAATTCTTCTAGAACTGTATTGAAGATCAAGAAATTCCTACAAATCCATCTAATTTGACCCCTGCAACATGCTTTGAGCAAGTAAACCCATCCCCCATGGTACAAAACTCTCTGCAAATAATCATCAGACTCACTAGACCACACCACAACAATTGTAAATCAATTCTATTAAGTTCGGCCGTCGAAACATTCAATTCTGGTCCTTTCTGTCACTGGAAAATATTCAAATTTTCAAATTTGCAGAGAACGACTACTTTATGGCACTTACCAATGTATCAATGACCCATATTCAAATCTGATCTTGGTTTATATCATGACTGTTAGATGCTTTTCCTTTTCCTGGGTTATGTTCTTTACTATATAATAATCTGGCAAATACGTGACTGAAAAACATTCACTGATTCGTGAGAGCTTTGAGAGCACTGCTAAATCATTTGGCTACTACGTGAACACCATTTTCCAAATTGCTAAGTCTTTATACCCCTCACCAAAACATCACGCAAACCAGTGAACAAAGCAAACATTTGTCAGAACCGCCAAAATTTATCCAAACCGCCAAAAAACTGAGAAAATTTAACTGGGCCTACATCAAGCAGATCGATGGTTGTCTCATCTTTACATAGACCTCCAAGATTCCTCTAGATCATGAGACAACCATCAGATGAAGAATCTTACCCTGCTCTGACAACCCCCTGACACTGAAAGAGATCAATGGCTGTCTTAAGTTTGCAAGTGTCAGAAAAAACCCATTAGATTACACGTCGATCGTCGATGCTCTGCAAGTGTCAGAACCCATTGAACCTCAAAAAAATTGGCCCCATTGACAACATGCCCAGTCACACAACATGGACCAATTAGATAATGAAAAATCAACACACTGTGGCACATAAGAACCATCTAGCAATCAGACCCACCTTTATACCGCCACCTAAGAATAAAGTAACATCGACGGCTGGCATAATATCTCAAAGCTCTGACATATCTCATGAGAACTTATGCCAATCATTGATCAAATGACAATGTCAGGATCCTTTGACAAACTTGGAAACCAGGTCCCACTAACAACTACCACTGCATTAATACATGGACCAATCACAAATCACCATTTGTGCATACATGTCACCTTGGACCCATAGTCTGAAACACCATGTTATAAAGTAAGATCAACAGCCATTGCAACATCGCATAGCTTTGAAAAATCCTTTTCACTTTAATGACAACCATTGGATTGAAAAGTTGTCAGAGAGACTGGGCCCAGGAAATATTAAGCTGAAACACAGGAAATAATTAAGGCATAGGACTTAGGAAAAATTAAAGCACTGCCGGGCTCCAAACTTAGGAAAAACTAACCTGGGAGACTTAGGCAAATCAGTAAATATTAAAAGGGGCCTAAAAACCTTTAGTCGCAAGATCACATGACATGAAAAAGGTTCACTCGATTATGTGACAAAGGGTAAACAATTTAGCACATGCGTTTAAGAGTTTTAAGTGGGCTGAATAAAGTAACACAAAATTAGAACAAGGCTAGGGTATTTTAGGGCTTTTTCACTACAACAGCTAGTTTTCAAAAATTTCACCTAGGGTTTAAACTAGAGACAAGGAAAAAAGAATGCAGAGGCTAGAAAAAAAAGGTATGCAGCCATGAAAATTTTTACCAGTGCTAACAGTGGCTCATACTCAGGGACATGTATCTCTTGTAGATACAACAAGCAAGCTAGAATCTCGTGGAAGAGTAGACCAACTCAAATTTTGGACCCAAAAAGCAAAAAAATATGACTGTAAAGGGGAAAACCTAAACTACTACTCATGGAAAAGATACTTCAGGAGAAGTAAAACTTTAGGAATTGTCCATGAATAGGCAATTCCAAAGTACCACCAGTTAAATCTTTCAGGACATAAGAATTTGTCCCCCATTTACTTTCAATAAGATAAGGGCCCAACCAAATTGGATCAAAATTTCCATGTTTCCCCTTATCTTCTAACCTTGCATTCCACATCAGGACAAGGTCATCAACTTCAAAACTCCTATGAGTAGCCCTTTTATCAAACAATTTCTTACATTGTCTCTGTAATGTCTCATTTGTTTCATGTGCATCTCTCCTTACCTCCTCCAATTGGATCAATTCATCCATTCTTACTCTCATCTCATCATTCAAATCTTCATCATATGCCTAGATGAACTTATACATCTGCAATAGATTATTTTGAAGCAATCTAGCACATATTCCATATACCAAATCAAATGGAACACAACCTATGGCCTTCTTAATAGTTACCCTATCAGCCCATAGTGCCCACCATAACTTTGAGTCCCAGGCTTTCTTATTCTTGTCCAACACTCTTTTGAGAATCTTAATCAGACTTTTGTTACTAGACTTAGCCTGACCATTTCCTTGTGGATGATATGGGGAAGAAAATGAAATGTGTATCCCATATTGCTAACAAAAATCACTAAATTCCTATGATCTAAAACACATTGCATTATCAACCACAATTACCTCTGGGTAACCAAACCTGGTAAGGATATTCTGCATCACAAAGTCTGCTACCACTTTTCTAGTAGCCTTTCTAGTAGGGATAGCTTCAACCCACTTGGTAAAATAGTCTATTGCCACAAGTATGTAAGAATGTCCATCACTAGACTTGTTGGGAATTTCTCCAATAAAGTCAATACCCCACTTCTGGAAAGGAGCCTAAACTGCTATAGGTTGGAGTGGCAAATTTCCATTAAATTTCAACTTTCCAGCAAATCTTTGACATGCATCACATTTTCTTACAAACTAGTGTGTATCCCTAAAAACTGTAGGCCACCAAAATCTAGACCTAAGGATCTTGTGAGATGTGGTCTTTGCCATATAGTGTCCTCCACAAACACCTTGGTGCATCTCCTTTAACAAAGACTCAGACCTCTCATGATCTATGCACTTTAGCAATACTCCTTCATTGCTTCTCCACCACAACTCACCATGTATGATGGCATACCTTGCAGATTGCAACTTGATAGTTCTTCTTCTATTTTCATCCATCTCAAGGGGAAGGACCAATTTTTGCAAGTAACTAATGACATCTTTGTACCAATCACAATAATCCATATCACAAACATATGGCCTTTGTTCTTCTTCTAACACATTTATATGTTTTGCAATCAAATTGCTTTGTGCCATTAATTTTGCAAGACCTAAGCCTCTTACCAACTTTGTAATCTGGATATCAATATTAAATTCTTGGATCCTATTGATCCATCTACATATTTTCCCTAAAATTTATTGTTGCACCAATATATCCTTAACTACAACACTAGGAACATAAGCAACCACCTTAGCTCCCACAAGATAACATCTAAAAGCTTTGACTGCTTTAACTAAGGCATAAGCCTGTTTCTCAATAATATCATATTTCAATTTTGCTGCTTGTAGGGATTTGCTAAAAAATGATATAGGTTGTTCATATCCATCTGAATTTTTCTGTAATAAAACTGCTGCAATTGTATGACAAGAAGCAAAAGAAAATATCTGCATGGGCTTACCATAATCAGGTGTCCTCAAAACTGGAGCATCCTTGATGGCCTTTTTGATATTTTTGAAATATTCATCTGCTTCTTCATTCCATTCAATCTTTGCTTCTTTTTTCAACATTCTAGAGATAGGGATACTGATTTATACAAAATTTGTAACAAATCTCCTTAAAAAGTTTACCTACCCAAAGAAGGACTATATTCCTTTAACATTTCTAGGTGGTGAAAGCTTATCTATAGCCATAACCCTTTCAAGGTCAATTCTCACTCCATCCTTGGACACAATGTGTCCTAAGATCTTGCCTTCCATAACACCAAAAGAACACTTCTTTGGATTCAAAGAAATCCCATACTCCAGGGCCCTAATAAAAATCCTCTCAAGATGTTCACAATGTTTATCTTCCTTATTTGAATATGCTATGAGATCATCCTGATACACCACTAGAAATTTGTTTATGAAGTCTAAAAAGGCCACATCCATAGCTCTCTGAAAAGTAGCTCCTGCATTTGTCAGACCAAAGGGCATTGTAACATAAACATATGTTCCCCAAGGGGTAGTGAATGCTGTCTTGAACTATTCTGACTCCTTGACCATGACCTGATTATATCCATAGAAACCATCCATCATGGACATTAAATCTGATCCAGTAACCTTCTGCAACATATTCTCCATATTAGGCAAACCATAATTGTCCTTCAAAGAATTGACATTCAAGTTCCTAAAATCAACACATAATCTAATGTCACCATTCTTTTTTCTGACTGGAAGCAAGTTTGACACCCAAGTAGAATGTCTGATAGGCTTGATGATGCCAACATCCATCATCCTTTTGAGTTCATCTTGCATTTTTGATGCCAAGGTAGGATTCATAGGTCTTAATTTCTACCTAAAAGGTTTAGTTCCTTCCTTCAATGGTATTTCATGCTGGAATAGATCTTCTCTATAGGATTTAAAATCATCATAAGACCATGCAAAGACATGTCTAAATTTTTTGAGAAGATCAATCAGATTATTCCTAGTTTTTTGAGACAAACATTTACCTATATAAACATTTTTAGGTATTTGACTTGTTCCTAAATTTATTTCCTCCAAATCATTGACCTTATCAACAAATTTAGGAAAGCAAGTCCTTTCTTTATCATCGAATTCCCTCTCAAGAGAAACCAATCCCCTTGGGATCCTATTTGATTTTAATTGCAAAACTTCCTTCCCAAGAACATTTTCTTTTCCATCTTTGATGTCAACATAAGTGCTGAAATCCATCTCCTAACCATCAAAATGAGATTCACACTACAAAAACCTTAGTATATCATGATCATCAGAAAATACCTACCAATTTTCAACATTGTCTGGGATAGAAGGCCTAGACTTACACTCAATCCTAGATATCCCTGTAAAGGTAATATCCTCTAGCCTCAAAGCTATGTTTTCCAGTAAGTCAGTCATCCTATTTTGGCTTCTATCCACCCAATCAATACCAAAGGCATTGAAACCTTCAATTTCATCCCAAACAACATTTCTATATTGTTTCAGCCTTTGATTCTTTGATGCATACTTTGATCTAATCTAAGAGATTATTAACTTAGAATCACCAATCACCCTAAGGTGTTTAATTCCATGTTTTGATGCTTGTCTCAAACCAATCAGTAGAGCCTCATATTTAGCAACATTATTTGTGCAAGGGAACAAGAGAGTGAAAGAAAACTTGAAAGTCTTACCACTTGGGGATATCAATAGTACTCCTACTCCAACACCTTCCTTAAAACTTGCTCCATCAAAATACAGAGTCCATAAGACATTACCTTCTACCATGTTATTTTCATCATCAGCCAGAAGGATAGGCTTGACCTTTTCTTGCACTTCTCTCTCCTGAACTTGGAAAGAGCCAATGTCAGTGTCAACAAAACAATTCATATCATCATTTTCATCCTCCTCAATCATATGTGGAGTTCTAGATTCCCTTGAAACTTTCATACTTTCTCCTTCAATGCTAAAGGTAGAAAAAGACAAGTCACATTGAATACCTCCTCCCATAGAAGCACTCCATTTTTGAGATAATAGAATTCCATATTGAGGAGGAATATCAACTACAAGAACACTCATAGTTAGTTGTTTGTCAGAAAATGCCACTAATTTATAATGCAAAGCCTTAATGGTACCAATAACTGGTACTTCTCTTGAGTCCATAGCTTGGCATCTCCCATGAGGTGTATCAACCTTTAGTCCTAATGACTTCATGTTCTCTGCATGCATGCCAGTGTTTGATGCTCTAGAATCAATCATGCAATTCTTCAAAAGTTTTCCATTTATCATAAGAAACAAGAAAAAAGGGTCAACTATCCCTGATGCACCATTTACAACATTTGCATTCAAAAATATCCGAGGGATCTTAGAGACAATTTCTTCATTTTTACTGTCAGGTGTGTAATCTAAGGAAGCCACATGCTTGTCACCTCTGTTCATTTCTTGGACCTTTATAGAAGAGGCACCATTTACCTAATCCAAGGCCTTGACCTTGTGCTCTTCTATCCTCATCATTTCTAACAATGGAACCTTGATAGTTATTTGTGAAAGCAATTTAGTCATATTAATGGGAACATATGAATGGTTGCCTATGTCTTCCTTAATCTCAGTGACATCTTTATCTTCTACTTTGATAGTCAAGTTAGATTTACCTTTGTGTAGAAACTCATCATCCTTTTGAAGTGTAGGAACAACTATTTCTGATGTCTTTTCTTTAACTTGAGGTATTGCAGCAAGTCCCATCTTCCTTTTTACTTTAACCTTACTGATAACAACGACATCTTTCTCCTTTTCTTCATGCTATTGTGTACTCTTTTCTGATTTCTTGATAAATATGCTACCTGGTTTACCAGCTGTGCTTCCAACTATCTTGTTTCTCAAATTGTAATTGCTCCTAGCTTGAGTGACCATGTCTGCAGTGATTTGAGCAATTTCCTCATTAGAGGGTCTCCTTAATGAAACATGTTCCTCACACTTTACTGTACCACATCCAACATTATCAAATTCTTCTTCCTCATCATCAGAGTCAGCCTCATCCCATGTATGTGAAGAAGTCATTGCACAACCACTCCTATCATATTGCTCATCCTATTCCTGGTTCTTAGATAAATTCAGAGCAATAACACAATGTTCTGGACTATGAGGAGATTGACAAGCAGTACACCATGGGACATCATCATTCATGTTAACTAAATTTATTTGCAAAGGATCGGGAATCCTATCATCAGGCCTATCCCTTTTAACTGGAAAAATGGGCTTGCCATCCTTCCATTGAGTATTGTATGGGTAATTCTATATTCTTGGTTGCCTGTTAAAATTACTTGAAACAGGCCGGTCATTTGTTGCAACCCTATTGTTTCCTTTTTCATCAGGCTTTAGATCCTCTAAAGCACTTAGAATCTACTTTAGATTATCCTCTTCTTTGGGTTTCAAGTTAGCAAACCTTCCCATCTCTTTCTTATTTTGCATTTGAGGCCTATAATCATCTCTTCTCCCTAATTTTCCTGATATTCTTGTATTACTTTCTATGTTGATAGCCAACTTGTAAGCCTCCCCAAGATTGCTAGGGTTCTTATGCCTTAAAAGGTAACCCATCTTTGCATCAAAAGCATTTAAGTATGTCACAAGACACACCCTATCATCTAATCTAATAACTTGCAGGAGCCTATGCATAGCCTTTTGGAATCTTATATTAAATTCAAGGACCTCTTCATTCTGGTTTTTCTTTATGTTATTGAATTCATTCAAAATAAAACCCTCATTTGTTTTATCTCCATAATGCTCCTTGAAACAATTCTTAAATTCATTCCAAGACCCTATACTAGCATGGGGCGATCCTCTAAACCAATCCCTAGCATCCTCGATCAGAGATTGTACAAATAACTTCATTACAACATCATCAAGCTCAACATTATAATCATCTATTACATCCATAAATTTTTTTAGATGTTCCTCACATGTGATGACATTGTTCCCAACAAAATTTGGGAGCTTCTTTCTAATTTCATTAGGAATTACATTAGGATAACTAGGAATACCAAAAAAGATAAGTTGTTTGTACCTTTCATGAACAGGAACTCCTTGAGGTGGGTCCAATCCTTGAGATGTAGATGTCCTTGTGTTTGAACTAGTAGGAATTTTAGCAGCACCTGGAATGCCATTTGTCTGAGTTGCAAGGTTACCATGATTTCCACCTTGCCCCAAAAAGGAAGCAACAAGATTTGAAGGTCCTAAGGTATGTTTGAGAAGATCAATCTTTTTTCTTATTTTTGTAGTAGTAGCCTCCAATTCTGCTTTGTCTAATTCTTTATCTAATACTTCTTTCTCTTTTCTAGCCTTCTCAAGGTCTACATCTAATCTCAACCCTTGCTCTAATGGGTTTTCCACATGAACTTGTTCATTGATTTGAACTCC
Organism: Chamaecyparis obtusa; assembly: GCA_027943335.1. NCBI lineage: Eukaryota > Viridiplantae > Streptophyta > Pinopsida > Cupressales > Cupressaceae > Chamaecyparis > Chamaecyparis obtusa. Next base: position 611,845 of record BSBK01004699.1, on the reverse strand, counting down.
AACAACTTTTTATTTTCCTTTATCTCCAGGCCTAGTTATCTCATGTGTTTTATACACAATAGGCTATTCCTTTGCTCTTTCGGGCTCTGGGACAAAATTAATTGCCTCCAAATCTAACAACTGCCTCTTTAGCTGATCAACCCTTATCATTGATTGTCTTACTCTATGTTCTTTATCTTTTTCTCTTTACTGTCTGATAGCAACTTGTTGTTGAACTCTTCTTTCCAACTCATAGAGCTCTTCAAAGATTTCTTATGATTTTGGGAGAGTAGTCTTAGATTCATCATCTCCCACTTGAAATTCATCCTCATATTGATTCAATCCCAAATCAACAGCCTGTTCATATTTTGAAATATTTTCTTCTTGACTAGGCTTGGTTAGAGTTTCTTGTCTTGTATCCTTTTTACTTCTCCAAGTATGAGAGACATTTCTTTTCTTCTTTCCTCCCCTTGTCTGACTAGGCCTAGAAGAACTTGGAATACCTTCTTCCATTATGTTTTTAGGATGCTCCTTTCTCCGGGACCTAGTACCTCTGTAACTCATTTTATAAAAATTCTACTGACTAGCACTGCTACAAAGATGTTTGAGTCACCACCCAAGAATATTGGGAATCTTACAATACAACTTCCTCACTTAAAAAATATCCAAATGAGCTTGACAAGACAAGGGACAAGAATAACCCTGTTTCTTCCAATGATGACCTACTGGTTATTATAAACTTGTGTAACATTTCCCTAGTAGAGTCACCATCTTGTTGGTGTTTAAAATGGACGCTTATGCTCTTAGGCTGCCAATATACCCTCAGGTTGATTTTAGGATTGGTTAATTCCAAAATGTATATGGATCTTAGGGTAACTGGACCAACTATAGGGACAAGATTGCCCTCTTCACTTCTGGCTCTGCAAAATCAAGGCGGGTGCACCTAACCTAGTGAAAACTATACTTCACATACCAAAGAATGGGTCTAAACAATAGATTGATAGTAAGAAAGTACTAAATGCTAACCTCACATTCATTTACTCTCCATTACTATAGGGTAACACAACCATACAACCAAAGACCTAAAGCTTAGAAAGGTTCTTGATTTCAGTATTTGGGATGCAATAACTTCAACTAGTGTATGTTAACAAGAGGAATACTCATTTAGGCCAGTGCCTCATCCATTGGGAAAGAGTCCTTAGACACAAAAACACACAAATTTGAGAATACCTGAGAATTCATAGCCATAAATACATTTATCCTAATATTTATTGCTTACAAAACATCCTTACATAGACAAGGGCAAACTCATATCTCATTTAGAACATTATTTAATCCAATCCAAGATCAGAACTCAAGAATGAAGATACATACATAAAAACCATATGTAATGAGCTAGAAAACTCAAAGCTTACTTGACTTGACACAAAGGAGAGATAAGAATCAAATATTTGTATTAAGTATGATGAATTACTTTTGTGTATACAATGAATCACAAGGCACCTTGCTTGCAAACTATAGCTTAGACCTGCAATTTTATTCTTTCATTAACAAACACTGAATCAAAATTTATTACAAAACCCTGGGACTAGAAACTAGGGACTATTTTTGAACTTTGAAATTGGAACCCTTCAAAATCAACAATTCAACACTATATACCACTGGTTACCTTGGAATCCTACACAAGTTAGGATGCAACAAGCTACGGATAACCAGGGTAAGGGTTAGGGTTTCCACCCACCAAGAAATTCAAACAGGTCAAAAATTAATACATCGTAGGGAAAACCAAGCAACCTTGAGCAATCAGATCTAAATCCAATCTTCACTTATGGTAATTCTTCTGGAACTATATTGAAGATCAAGAAATTCTTGCAAATCCATCTGATTTGACCCCTGCAACATGCTTTGAGAAAGTAAACCCATCCCCCATGGTACAAAACTCTCTGCAAATAATCATTAGACTCAATGGACCACACCACAACAACTATAAATCATTTCTATTAAGTTCAGTCATCGAAACATTCAATTCTAGTCATTTCTATCACTGGAAAACATTCAAATTTTCAAATCTGTTGAGAGTGGCTACTTTATGGTGCTTATCAACGTATCAATGGCCCATATTCAAATCTGATCTTGGTTTATATCATGACTGTTAGATGCTTTTCCTTTTCCTGGGTTATGTTCTTTACTATATAATAATCTGGCGAATACGCGACTGAAAAACCTTCGCCCATTCGCAAGAACTTTGAGAGCATCACTAAATCATTTGGCTACTACGTGAACACTATTCACCAAATCGCTAAGTCTTTATACCCCTTGCCAAAAAATCACGTGAACCGGTGAACAAAGCAAACATTTGTCAGAACCGCCAGAATTTATCCAAATCGCCAAAACACTGATAAAATTTAACTAGGCCCACATCAAGAAGATCGACGGTTGTCTCATCTTCGCATAGACCTCCAAGATTCCTCCAGATCATGAGCTAACCATCAGATGAAGAATCTTACCCTACTCTTACAACCCCCTGACACCAAAAGAGATCAACGACTATCTTAAGTTCACAAGTGTCAGAAAAAACCCATCAGATTACATGCCGACTGTCGATGCTCTGCAAGTGTCAGAACCCACTGAACCTAGAAAAACCTAGCCCCACTGACAACATGCCTAGTCACACAATGTGGACCAATTAGATAATGACAAATCAACACACTGTGGCACATAAGAACTATCTGGCAATCAGACCCACCTTTATACTGCCACCTGAGAATAAAGTAACATCGACGACTGGCCTAATATCTCAAAGCTCTGACACATCTCATGAGAACTTATGCCAATCTTTGATCAACTGACAATGTTAGGACCCTCTGACAAACTCAGAAACCAGGTCCCACTGACAACTACCACCACATTAATACATGGACCAATCATAGATCACCATTTGTGCATACGTGTCACCTTGGACCCACAGTCTGAAATGCTATGTCATAAAGTAAGATCAATGGCCATCACAACATCGCATAGCTCTGACAAATCCTTTGCACTTTAACAAGAACTGTTGGATTGAAAAGATGTCAGAGAGACTGGGCCCGGGAAATATTAAGCCGAAACATAGGAAATAATTAAGGCATAGGGCTTAGGAAAAATTAAAGCACCGCCGGGCTCCAAACTTAGGAAAAATTAACCTGGGAGACTTAGGCAAATCAGTAAATATTACAAGGGGCCTAAAAACCTTTAGTCACAAGATCGCATGACATGAAAAAGGTTCACGTGATTATGCGACAAAGGGTAAACAATTTAGCACATGCATTTAAGAGTTTTAAGTGGCCTGAATAAAGTAACACAAAATTAGAACAAGGCTAGGGTATTTTAGGGCTTTTTCACTACAACGACTAGTTTTCAAAAATTTCACCTAGGGTTGAAACCAGAGACAAGGAAAAAAGGATGCAAAGGCCAAAAAAAAAGGGATGTAGCCATGAAATTTTTTACCAGTGCTAACACAACACACAAAGAAAATATCATGACATAGCTCAAGCATTAAGTGTTGTGTTTAAAAATTTAAGTGTGTTAACTAATACTGAGTTTCAAGGATAAGGATCTAATACTTGCAAGTAGGTAAGATCACATAACAAAACTAGGTAAGACCAAACCGATAAGTGTTGAATAACACTCGATGTCAGGGGTTGTGTTGAAAAACACAATTGGGGTGGTGTTGAAAAACACCGTTTGTGAGGTGTCCTAAAGACTAACACATCCAAGAGACCAAAGCTAACATAGTTATGCCCCCTAGACAAAGACAAAGACCAATTCCAAACCAAGGTAGCAAGGACAAGGCATGATGGAGAAAGGCTAAGTGTCGAGGACGTGTGCTAAGAAAAAGGGGTGCAAAGGCCCCAAGTAGCGCACATTTTCAGGTTTTCACCAGTTGGATTTTATTGTAATTTTTTTTTTCTAGGACTTTTTATAATTTTTTTAATTTGTGCTCCCAAGGTGCTTGTTTCCAGGTTTTCACCAAGGCACTTTTTCTATTTTTTTTGAATTTTTGAATTTTTAAAATTTTTTTTTTGGTATTTTTGGAATATATATATATTTTTGGAGATACATCAAAGTGCCTATTGCTAAGTTTTCACTAAGATGATCTTTTTTTAGGACATTTTTAGATTTTTAGAATTGTTGACAATATATCATTTTTTTGGATTTTTTCAGGATCAATAAGTATGTACAAAGGATGCCCTGAGACAAAATGGGCATCCTAGTTAGAATTTTTTTAGGTGCAAGACATTGATAGGATCAAGGAGATGCTCTCCCACTACTGTAGATAGTAATTAAGCACCTGACCCAAAAGATGCTATAATGATGTAAGGTCCAAGCCAATTAGGTTCAAATTTTCCCTTTTGATCTCTATGCTATTGATTCTTAGGATTTTCACGTAGGACAAGATCTCCCACTTGGAATTCTCTAGTGTGAACCTTTTTTTTGAAGGCTTTGGACATGCGCTTTTGATAAAACCTCATATGGTCAACTGATGTTTGATGTTTCTCATCTAGAAGTTTTAACTCTTGAAGTCTCATGGCATTGTAGTCTTCATCTGTAACAAGAGCTTTGAGGGGAACTCTAAGTGAAGGAATCTCAACCTCTAAAAGTAACACTAATTCAATGCCATATGTAAGGGAAAAAGGAGTAGCCCAGTAGGAGTACGAATACTCATTCTATAGGCCCACAAAGCCAAATTTATCTGTAAATGCCAATCTCTACTACTCTTACAAACTATTCTATGTAGGATTTTAAGAATGGTTTTGTTTGATTCCTTTGCTTGACCATTTACTTGTGGGAAGTAAATGGAAGACCAATGTTGCTTAATCTTGAATTTCTTGCAGAGTTTCTTAAGGTCTTTATTTTTGAACTAGCCTCCATTATCAGTGATAATCTTGAAAGGCACTCCATATCAATAGATGATATGGTTCAAAATGAATAGAGAGACTATCTTGCTCAAGGCAACATGTTGGTCTCCTTTTTCCCCACTATCACGTTTACACTATATTGAAAAACTTGTTAGTAACCACTCCAAAGTCTAACAGGAAAAAAGGCCAATTGATGAGGATTGAAAGTAATCCTCCTTCTTCTTCGAGCTCCACATCACTTAGGTGGGTATTGCCTCTTCTGCACACACATGAACCTTGTGTCAAACTATAGGCCTATAGGTGACTGATTGTGGAATAGCTTTTAGATCCTTATAGGTAACCTATACCCCAATGAAACCAAAACCTTCTATAATAGTCCTACTTGCATGGAATGAATATGAAAACTAAAGACCTACTACTACTATCAACATGAAAGGAAAGGTGTTTCATGAATGACTTTATGTTCGGTTGAATGGACCCCCGAAATACCCCAAGTCTCTCATAGACCAGTGCCTTATCCAATGGACAGCAGAGTCAAATACCTCACTGTAATAGAGCTATGAAACACAAAGACAAAACATTCAAGTATGTTGATGCCTTACACCAATCATACACCACTGATTAGATCTCACTTCAACAATCCACTTATATACCCAGATATGCTATCACCTATTCAAAGGACTTTAAGCCTCCCCCTAGAAGAGACCTAAGAATCAAGCAATACATTAGTCAATATCAACTCAAAGACAAGCAGGGAATACCCTTGATACCACAACTCATACACATCTAAAAACCAGTCCCAAACTCAGTTGCTTTTGTGAAAACAACTCTATTGTAGACATCTTGGAAATACAATAGAAAGACTACAACACCCTTGATGCTATAATCAATAAATTCAAAACTCAAATGGAGAGAATCTAATTGTAGTACAAATGTATTGAAATCTCATACATAAGATAACTGTTACAATTTATATCATATTCTCAAAACCAAAAAGGAAAGAGGGAACACCTTATATGCAGAGAAGAAGGAAATATTTACAAGGTAGAACATTCATGGAACTAGAAGATTGGAACCCCTTCAGATTACCAAAAATCAGAACCGGAGCCAAAAGTTTTTGGAACCCTTCTAAATGATCTTAAAAATCCTTATAAAGGATTGCAACAAGCTACAGATCATTTAGGGAAAAATTAGGTCTACAACAACCTCACCTAACAAGAAATGAAAGAATGAGAGAAAGCCTAAAAACCCAGGAAGAAGTCAGATAAAATCTGATGTACAATTATATCAGTTTCATCAATCAAGGCTAACTGCGATCAATGTTTACTACCTTCTTGTGGTAATTAAAAAAAACTTCAATGCTAGGACCAACTAGAAAGACTTCACATGTACTTAGCATGAAGATCACTGACATAATCCAAACCCTAGTTTCCTGGGAAGAGTAACAAGCCTTCATATTTAAATCAACATGGCACCCCAGGAAGAAAAATTAGATTAGGACGGCCACCCATATCTTCACTTCAATTTTCTACTTGCAACTGTCTTGGAAAAATCAATTCACGACAACCCATCTGTCACATATGGCTTACTGCAAAAAACCCTTGCAAAAAACCTTGGCAAAAAACCCTGGCAAAAAACCCTGTAGAGATATTTAAAATTAGGTGCAACAACTAGTAAGAAAACTTTAAAACATGACCGTCGATCTTATGTTTTCCTAGTAGATCGAGTGGCTTAGATTATTCATCACAATAGTCACCCGAGCCCTTTGAAAAGTCTTCCCCACATCATCAGTTGGAAACCAATCAGAAATGAACATGACAACATGAACTAACAGTGGGTCCACGGTCTTACTTTACCTTTCCATTGGACAGCTATCGCAATGCCATGAAGACTAATCTTCAAACACTTTCCCTTAGTGGCATCATGACAGCTATCAAATCCTTTGACAACTGTCATCATTTTAATACATTGAAGACCTCAGCCCCACTGACAACCGCTACGTGAAAATCACCCTTGGCTAATCAAAAGAAAACACATTAGCAATACCTGACAATAGACCCACTGTCAAAAGCCTCTACCTTTTGGAAAATAAGACAGTTTTTGCATGATCACAAAAGGGAAGAATATTCCTTATGATCAAGCAACAACCATTGATCCTTTCTGCACTATCATTCCACCTAAATATTTTGGGCCTACTGACATGTCCCCATCACCACCTCGCAACCAATAAAAAATGAGCACCGCCTGCAACACCTGACATCAGACCCACCTTGACCTTAGCAAGCTTCCTTAACCCTAAGTCATCTGGCAAACATGCAACTGAAGGCCTTCACTAGGTCATGACAAATTTTACTTAACCATGGTCTAGTCTGGAGATCACACAAAAAAAGCATTCTCCAAGTCGCTAGAAAATTTCCTAACCCTGCAGTCTATCTGGAGATTAAGCGACCATCGTTTATCTTTCTTTCATCTTATAGTCCTCACGGAGTTGGTAGACATTCCACAACTTAACTGCTACATCACGTGATCAGGAGACAACTGTGTCGCCAGTTCGTTGAAAGTTAAGGCACTGACCGCCAGGATTAGGAGAATATGTGACTAAAGAAGACATCAGGTTGCTAAATGAAAAGCTTAACCGCCCAAAAATCTAGAGATCAAGCAACTAAAAAACCATGAAGAAATGGTCCCCACATAGCCACAACAATGCAGATAAAAAATGCTAACATCAGAGAATAGCTATGGAAAGGACAGAAGGTCAAAAACATCCAGGGTTTTATGCTTTAGACAATTTTTGAAACCCTGTGACATGAAAACACATGCCTTTTCTGCAGACCTTCAAACTTAAAAATCTCCTTGGTTTCTATGATTTAGCACATGCAATCTAAACTAGAGCATGGTGACACATTGAGGAACATGGGGCTAAGGGCGCAAGCCATGAAACATTAGAAATCTAGCGCGTAGGTCAAAACTATATCATAGGTAGGGCATGGCAACTCACTTAGATTTTTTTCATATTGGGCCATGCGATCTGGACTAAAGCATGATGACATGAAAGACTACCAGTGGCTAAGGGTGAAAGGCATAAAATAATGTAAAACTTCTTTGCACATTAAATCAATCTTGCAGGCCGGATGGGACAGTTTCACAGAACACTAGGGAAACATGCCATTTTCATAGGATTTTGCATTGATAGGGAAATGGCCTAATAGTGGCTCTATCTGGGGATGCATGCCTCTTACAAGCATGGTAAGGATTTAGAATTTTTGGGAGAGCAGACCACCTATTGGAAAACAACAAAGAGCACTAGGACAAAACCCTACAAATAGGAAACAGGAAAGCAGGAAGGGAAACACACAACTGAAAGGAAAATATTTACAAAAATTTATAAGCTTTGAAACTTCACTTGGTGGCCTTGGGCCACCAAGAGAAAATCAGAGACCCTCCTGAATCAAAGGTCTGATTTTCATCCACATATACAACCAAACACCTGAGACTATCATAATTATTCTATTGCCAACATATGTGAACATCCATGGGCTGAAGTATAAAGCTATATTTGTTACTGCCCATTCTCTTCTAGTCAAAACCACCATCATGCTCATACTCCAAAAAGTATGGAGCATCATCTACCTCTTCTTGTGGACTGGAAATAAAAAACTTATCTAGTAATGCATCAAAAAATAAAGCATAGTAATCATCATGCATCACCATAAAAATACTTGGTTGAGAAGGACTTGGATCCTCAGATTCACCTTCATGAATTGCCTCAGCCACTAAGCAACTTGGTTTCTCCATGATGTCCTCACTGACTGGATCATGAACCAAGCGAAGGTCTCTTACACAAATATTGTGACAATGGGACACTTGATCTACATCATCATTTCTATCAAAAGAATTTCTCTCCCAATTATTGAAGACTAAGTCCTCAATACTGTCACCTTCACTATCATATTTAGCAAAAGAAGGAAAAGGACATGAACAAGAAACTTGCTCATCACTAGAATCTTTATGATAGGAAAACACATGGTCATGGCCTTCAACCTCTTCTTTTGTAGAGTCACTATAGGAGGGGAACTCTGGTAAACATGGGTCATCTTGATCACTTTGAACACCCACCTCATTATCAGTGTCAAAGGATATGTCAAAGGGGAGCTGCAAATCAAAGTCCATAATAAGTGCATGCCTTTGGAATTTTTCAGCCAAGAGTGCTGAAATATTTTCACTGCTCAATGGACTTTGGAACTTGTTCTTATCTTCATTAGTCTCATCCCTAGTGCTGCAAACATCATCCCTACCCAAAACAAGGATATATATCACTGGCCTCAAATCATCTTGTGTGAAGAAATCAATGCAGGCATCATCATCTACATCATATTCAATTTCTTTCCCTTCACACAAAACATCATCATACCGGGACAAAGAGGAAGCCAGATTCTCATGCTGACAAGAAGAAAAATCTGCAAACAAACTAGAATTATTGTCAACCTTAGATTCATCTTCAACATCCTCATATGCACTAACCTCAACATCAGCTTCATAGTCAACACTTTCTACATAATGAGAATCAATATCAGAATCATTGGCTTCTTCATGATCAACATAAAGAGCAGCCAATGCTTGCAATCTCTTGTCCTCCTGTAACTGCCAGTTCTCAGCCTTTCTCTCTGCAATCATCTTCTTGAGAGAAGCAATTTCGATGAACAGATTTTCATAATCATTATCATGGATAGTGGGATCAATAGAGACACTAATGTCTTGCATCTGATCCTCATTCTTTTCTTCATACCCATCCATGTCAACTCCTTCATCAAAATACTCAATAAATGTTTCTCTTAATATATCCCCAGAAGGGATTGAACATGAAGTCAAGGACAAGAACCAATCCCTTGCACCATCAACAAATGTCTACACAAGTAACCTCATGGAAACATCTTCATGCTTAATCTCCATTTCACCAAAAAGACCCATAAGATCATATATATGCTAACTTGCCAAGATAGATCCATCAACCTTGAATCTAGGCAAGCACCATACATCCTCAGTAGAAAACTCATTTGGGGCACCTTCAATGCCATCAAATAAAAAAGGCCTATATTCCTCCATAAGGAACTATCCACTAATACTCATCCTTTTATGCAGTGCTGAACACTTGATAGGGAAACATTCTTCACAACTAATTTTCATAAAAAAATTTGCATATGAAAACCAAAATACCTAGAAACAATAGTTACAACTCAACTTGTTGATTGGGAAGCAGGGCAAATCTAGAGCTCACCTATAGCTCCATCAGGTTCTTTATTGTGTAGAGTCACCACCTCCTTGAAGAGGAAAATATTTTACTTGTTCTTGTATCTCTTCCAACCAACCAAAAAACTTCACCAGGCCTCACTGTTTATCAAGGACTACACTGATCAAAAAGAGAACTCAGAGTCACCACTTAACATGTAGTGAGAAGATTTTAGCAAATGATTTTTTGTTTATTTGACACTATATTCTTAACCAAGACTCTGGGATGATCTAGCCAAGCAAGGAAGCTTGCTGTCTTTTACTTCTTCCCAAGTAGAGTCACCATTTTGTTGGTGACTCGGATGGGCCAAACCGATCTGGTCACTAAGATATTGAAAATTTGTGATTTATAACCAGAGATTCTAACAGATGTATTTCTTTATCATTGTTCTCCCTAGCAGAGTCACCATTTTGTTGGTCTCCTTTTTCCCCACTGTCATGTTTCCACTATAATGACAAACTTATTAGTAACCACTCCAAAGTGTGATAGGAAAAAGGGCCAATTAATGAGGATTGAAAGGAATCCTCCTTCGAGCTCCACATCACTCAGGCAGGTATTGCCTCGTCTGCACACACATGAACCTTGTGTCAAACTATAGGATTGCAGGTGACTGACTATGGAATAGCTTTCAGATCCTTATAGGTATCCTGTACCCCAATGAAACAAAACCTTATGTAATAGTCCTACTTGCATGGAATGAATATGAAAACTAGAGACCTAATAGTACTATCAACATGAAAGGAAAGGTGTTTCATGAATGATTTTATGTTCGGTTGAATGGACCCCTGAAATACCCCAAGTCTCTCATAGACCATTGCCTTATCTAATGGGTAGCATAGTCAAATACCTTACTACAATGGAGCTATGAAACAAGAAGAAAACACATTCAAGTATGTTGATGCCTTACACAAATCATACACCAATGATCAGATCTCACTTCAACAATCCACTTGTATACCCAGATATGCTATCAGCTATTCAGATGACTTTAACCCTTCCCCTAGAAGAGACCTAAGAATCAAGCAATGCATTAATCAGTATCCACTAAAAGACAAGCATGGAATACCCTTGATGCCACAACTCATACACATTTGAAAACCAGTCCCAAACTCAGTTGCTTCTATGAAAACAACTCTATTGTAGACACCTTGGAAATACAATAGAAAGACTACAACACCCTTGATGCTATAATCAATAAGTTCAAAACTCAAATGGAGACAACCTGATAGTAGTACAAATGTATTGAAATCTTATACATAAAACAACTGTTACAATTTATATCATATTCTCAAAACTAGAAAGGAAAGAGGGAACACCCTATATGCAGAGAAGAAGGAAATATTTACAAGGTAGAAAATTCATGGAACCAGAAGATTGGAACCCCTTTAGATTACCAAAAATCAGAATTGGAACAAAAAGTTTTTGGAACCCTTCTAAATGATCTTGAAAATCCTTATAAAGGATTGCAACAAGCTATAGATCATTTAGGAAAAAATTAGGTCTACAACAACCTCACCTAACAAGAAATGACAAAATGCAAGAAAGCCTATAAACCTGGGAAGAAATCATATAAAATCTATTGTACAATTATATTGGTTTCATGAATCAAGGCTAACTGTAATCAATGTTTACTACCTTCTTGTTGTAGAAAAAATAAATTTAATGTTAGGAACAACTAGAAAGACTTCGAATGTACTTAGCATGAAGATCACTAACATACTCCAAATCCTAGCTGCCTGTGAAGAGTAACAAGCCTTCAAATTTAAATCAGCATGGCACCCCAGGAAGCAAAATTAGATCAGGATGGCCACCCATATCTTCGCATCAATTTTCTACCTACAACTATCCTAGAAAAATCAATTCACAACAACCCATCTATCGCATACGACTTAATGCAAAAAATCCTGGAAAAAAACCCTATAGAGATTTAAAATCAGGTGCAACGGCTAGCAAGAAAACTTTAAAACATGACCGTCGATCTTATGTTTTCCCGTCAGATCGAGTATCTCAAATTATTTGTCACAACAGTCACCCAAGCCCTTTGAAAAGTCTTTTCCATATCATCAATCGACAACCAATAAAAAATAAACATGACAACATGAACTGACAGTGGGCCCACGGTCTTACTTTGCCTTTCCATCGGATGGCTGTTGCAATGCCGTGAAGACTAATCTTCAAACACTTTCCCTTAGCGGCATCATGAAAGCCGTCAGATCCTCTAACAAATATCATCATTTTAATACACTGAAGACCTTGGCCCCACTGACAACCACCATGTCAAAATCGCCCTTGGCCAATCAAAAGAAAACACATCAGCAATACCTGACAGTGAACCCACCGTCAAAAGCCTTTACCTTTTGGAAAATTGGATGGTTGTCGCATGATTTCAAAGGGTAAGAATATTCCTTATGATCAAGTGACAACCGTTGATCCTTTCTATACTGTCATTCCACCTAAATATTTTGGGCCTACTGACATGTACCCATTACCACCTTGCAACCAATCAGAAATGAGTACCACCTGCAACACCTGACATCAGACCCACCTTGACCTCAGCAAACTTCCTTAACCCTAATGAACTACAACTACTTTAGAACCTCAATGAAGAATCTATAATTTAAGATTACTGAAGAGTTGATGATTAGATATGCAAGATGATTAAATCAGTATTATATTGTCATTGATGTCAACTAGCTTGACAATACTTATCTTGTAAATTACTATACCAACACATCTAAAGGAAGGTGAAAGAGATAAAGAACAAAAATATCTACATGAGGAAGATGTACATGATAGATGAGGATAAGGAATACACTGAGTAACTTGTTGATAAGTCTATGACTTGATGAAATTGACTTTATTACGTTGCATTCATCTATGATGAAGAATAGAGCTGAAAGACACAAAGAAGTGTTGTCAGTAAATAAAGCATTTTAGTATACACCGATGAAGTGTAGTGTATACTGAGCTTGTGTTTACTGAGCACATTTCTTTTTTAACCGAGAAAAATAGAAAGGAATTAGATGATCAGTTTAGCCGATAAAGTGATGAGCTGTAAAGTGTATGAAATCAAGGTAACAGATAAGGTTTTTTATGAAGATCGATGACTAACATAAATCAAAAGGGATCTAATGGAGATGATTGAAACATGTTACTAACACATCAACCGAGGAAGCCTAAAGCAAAAAAATCTATGAATATGATTAAGCGGCAAAATCTAATGGAGGAAAATAAAATGATTTACTCATCTATATAAGAGACATTAGTTTCATTATTGAAAGAGAGCTGGAAGAAGAAGATACTGCAGAATTATCATGTGAAGAAGTTTTCATGCATTCTAATCATACTGGTTAATAAGAACTGAGCTGCAGAACAATTATTGAGCTACAAAGAGTAATTACCGATGGATAGTAAGTTGATATAGTATTGAATTTGAAGTGTTATATTGATAAAAAATATTTGAATGAGCTAAACATTGATCTGTAAACTACAAATTGAAGTTGTTTTAAGGTAGATCATCTACTGTTACATATTTAACCATTGTACATAGTCAAATCTCTTAACTGAGTGGACTATGAAAGTCTTTTGATGTTTCATTCATAGAGTGAACATTTTTATCCTATCAACCCCAGAGTGGCTGCTGGTTGGATGATAACTTCTGGTCTAAAATCCTCTAACAAGGTCACACCTAACAGTGTGTTTGTAACCTTTAACAGGGTCGGGTCTTCACCGACCTCAGTTCAGAAGAGTGAACAATTTTGGGTTGCCAGTCCCAAGTGGTTTTTCCCTTCACAAGGTTTCCACATTAAATCTCTTGTTTTATGTGTTGATTGTGATATTTGTTTATTATCATACTTTGCATATTACATGTTAGATTTAATCAGTAACTATTATAAAGTTTAGACTGACAATCGGTAAAAACATAGACAATGAAAGTATTTTATGTTTAGTGAGTAGCAGAAGTAGTAGAATTGTTTTGGATTATACATTTTGAATTGTGGGAAATTGGATAACTGATTCACCCCCCTCTCAGTTATTCTAACAAACCCTAAGTCATCTGGTGAACATGTGACTGAAGGCCTTTGCTAGGTTGCGGCACATTTTACTTAACCACAGTCTAGTTTGGAGATCACGTGACAAAAGCATTCTCCAAGTTACCAAAAAATTCCTAACCCTATAGTCTATCCAGAGATTAAGCGACCATTGTTGATCTTTCTTTCATCTTATGATCCTCGCTGAGTCACTAGACATTCCACAACTTAACCACTACATCATGTGATCAGGAGATAACTGTGTCACCAGTTCACTGAAAGTTAAGGCACTGACCACCAGGATTAGGAGAATATGCGACTAAAGAAGACATCAGGTCACCGAATGAAAAGCTTAACTGCTCAAAAATCTAGAGATCAAGTGACCGAAAAACCATGAAGAACTGGGCCCCACACAGTCGCAGCAGTGCACATAAGAAATGCTGATGTCAAAGAATAGATGCGAAAAGGACACAAGGTCAAAAACATCCAGGGTTTTATGCTTTAGACAATTTTTGAAACCCTATGACATGAAAACATAGGCCTTTTCTGTAGACCTTCAAACTTAAAAATCTCCCTGGTTTCTACGATTTAGCACATGCACTCTAAACTGGAGCATGGTGACACATTAAAGAACATGGGGCTAAGGGTGCAAGCCATGAAACATTAGAAATCTAGCACGTAGGTCAAAACTCTATCATAGCTAGGGCATGGCAGCTCACTTGGATTTTCTGCATATTGGGCCATGTGATTTGGATTGAAGCATGATGATATGAAAGACTACCTATGGCTAAGGGTGCAAGCCATAAAACACTGTAAAACTTCTTCACACATTAAAACAAGTTTGCAGGCCAGGTGGGACAGTTTCATAGAATACCAGGGAAACATGCCATTTGCATAGGATTTTGCATTGACAGGAAAATGGCCTAACACAACATAAAGTGGGACAATTTCTACCCATTTAGTGAAGTAATCAGTAGCAGTGATAATAAACTTGTGTCTACCTGATGAGTTGGGATGAATCTGCCCAACAATATCAAAGGGCCAATGCTAAAATGGACAATGAGATATAGAAGGAATGAGCTCCCTACCTGGAGCATGTATTAGGTTACCATATTTTTGACACTTTTCACACGACTTTGCAAAAGCTACTCCATTAATCTGCATTGTAGGCCAATAGTACCTCACCCTAAGAAACCTTTGGGCCATAGCAAGACCATTGGAATGTCCCCCACAGATGCCCTTGTGGATGTCAACTAATGCTTGGTTAGATTCTTCCTTTTCTAAGCATCTAGGAAGTGTTCCATCTAGACACCTCCTATACAAATCACCAGAGATAAAGGAATGGCAAGAGGCATTTCAGGTAAGGTTTCTATGTTTAGACCGGTTAAAGGTTTCAGGGATAATGCCATCATAAAGGTATGAGTAAATGTCACCGTAGTAGGATGACTCATGACCAACAAGGGTACAAATGACATGACTTTCTTGGGAGTCATAGATAGGGTGATGTAGCTCTTCCACCATGAACTCAAATTTAGATTCATGTTCCCCTAACTGAAGGAGTGAAGCAAGTGTAGCCATAGCATCAACTACTTTATTTTATACTCTAGGGATTTGCTGAAACATGACAAATGTGAAGTATCATTTCAAGGAATCAACCATTTTCTTGTAAGGTACCAGTTTCTCATTTTTTGTTTGATATTCATCATTGACTTGGTTGATTATCAACTGTGAATACCCATAGATGTGTAACTATGTGATTCTCCATTCTATGGCCATCTTAAGTCCATTTGTTAAAGATTCATACTCAGCAATGTTGTTTGTACATGGGAAGCATAACTTGTAAGACTTAGGAATCACGTACACATGAGGAGAAACAAAAAACACACTAGCTCTTGAATCATTTTGCATAAAGGATCCATCAAAGAACATCTTCTGTGTTTTTTTAGTCTTATACATGAGGTGTTCATTTGGGAAGTCAAATTGAATAGGTGCATTATCTTGTATTGGGAAATCAGCCAATTGATCTACTATGGCTTGTCCTTTGATTGCTTTACACTCAATGTACTCTAAGTCAAACTCTGAAAGGATCATCATCCATTTAGCAAGTCTACCTGTGAGGGCAGCCTTACCTAGTAAATACTTGAGAGGATCTATTTTTTCTATGAGGTGTACAATATGCGCAAGCATGTAATGTCGCAACTTTTGAGAAGAAAACACAACTACAAGGAAAGCTTTCTTAATGCTGGTGTAGTTAACCTCATATGAAACAAGAGTGCGAATAATGTAGTATATTTCTCTTTCTTTCCCATGTTCATCAAGTTGAGCTAGTAATGGCCCCAAGGAAGATTCTATCGCTGAAATGTATAGAATAAATGGTTTCCATGGGATAGGAGGCATTAAAATGGGAGGATTTGCCAAGTATTTCTTGATTTGATCTATGCTCTTTTGACAATCCTCATTCCAAACACATTTGACTACTTTGTGTAAGTTCTTGTTTAAAGGTTGAGCTCTATCTGCCAACTGTGAAATGAATCTCCTTATGGATTGAAGATGTCTTTGAAGACTCCTCATTTGACTAATATTTCTAGGAGGTGGCATATCTATGATTGCTTGGACTTTTTTAGGGTCTACCTCTATTCCTTTTTCTGAAATGATGAATCCTATTAGTTTTCCAGAGGTGACACCAAATGCACACTTTTTAGGATTTAACCTTAGTTGAAATTGTTCCATGCAATCTAGAATGATTTCTAAATCATCTAAGTGTGTGTCTCTTTTCTTGGTCTTGGCCAATGTGTCATCCACACAATCTTCCATGTTTTTATGCATCATTTCATGAAAAATGGTTGTCATAGCTCTTTGATAGGTGGCTCTTGCATTTTCTAATCCAAAATGCATAACGTTCCAATAATAGGTACCCCATGCACAAGTGAATGTAGTCTTTTCTTGATCTTGAAGAGCTATCTTAATTTGATTGTATCTAGAAAAATCATCCATCAAGAAATAAATCTCATAACCCATAGTCATATCCACTATCATGTCTATATTGGGAAGTGGAAAGTCATCCTTTGGGCATGCTCTATTGACATCTCTAAAATCTATGCAAATTTGAATGGATTTGTCATGTTTGGAAACTGGTACAATGTTTGATATCCATTTAGCATAGTCAATAGTTCTTATGAATCCTACACCAAGGAGTTTCTCTAATTCTTCTTTGACTAGGAGAGCTATGTGAGGATGCATCTTTCCCAATTTTTGTTTAACTGGTTTGACACCTAGAGCTATGGACAAGTGATGCATGATAAGATTAGTGTCCAACCCTGGCATGTCTGAATAAGTCTATGCAACGTTGATATTCTTTTTTTGTAAGAACTTAGTGTAAGCTTCTTTTTCTTGTGGTGACAAGGACTGAGCCAAGTGTACTATCTATGGAGCCTCATCTACACCCAAATTGACTATTTATACTAGTTTGATAAGTATTTAAGATCTATCTTGAAAGTAGCTAGGGAGATGATCAAGTACCTCATCTGTAGGTGCCTCAAAGAGGTTTTCACCCTTGGATATGTCATTTCTTTTTACTTTTTTTGGTTCTGACACCATCACACAGTGGTTTTTTCCATCATAACTCTTATTCTTTTGATTTTATTTTCTTTTTATTTTGTGACTAAGGTACTTGATGTCTGGCTCTATCATGTTGGTAGCCGGTTCACTGGTGGAAGAGACTACGGGTTCAATGGCATTCAAGTAACATGTTATCTCATAATCATTTGGGAACGTTAAGGGCTCAGGTTCTTGATAGCGTTGGGACCAATCAATGAGGTTAGGATGAATAAGAGGTAAGTCAATGATTGGTTCAAGGTTGTTAATGTAAATGATATCATCTTTGGTGACCGAAGAATCAGAGTCTATCAAGTATCCTTCTAAGCTACCCAAATTGAGATTCGTCCTAACAAGTGAAGAATTATCTACTAAGGAAACATGTGGGTTCAAATCCTCTAATCCTACACATGAATCATCAGCTATCTCAGGTTGAGAACTATAAGTTTGGATGACATCAACATCCATGTTAGTTATGGAAGGCTCTAAGGAGTCCCATTCATACTCATATGAACTTGTTTCTGAACTTCGACTAGCATGATTACACCATGAAGGTTTAGGACATCTTGATGTGGAAGTTATAATGTCATCAAGGGTAACACCTCTTTCCATCAAACAAACAAGATTCTTTCATTGACACTCTCTGATAGGATCTTCTACATCTGATTCATCTTGTTCTAGGGTTGCAACTATCTTATGAGTGACTAGACTATCTAAATCTCCCCAAAGGAGATTAGTGGAAGGGACCAATCTTCACACATATCTTTCTGATTTGTCAAATTAGGTATGTATTCTAGTTCATCTTCACTATCCAACTCATCAAGGATAGGAGTAGTGTTCTTGTTGTGATTCACAAATCCTAGGCCCATCATCTTCTTAGACTTTCATCCAAAAATATCATGATCAAGGGGTACAACTCTAGCATCCAATCTATGACTAAGAGGGCCATGTCCATGATAGCCCATCTGTTTGACAAAAGTATGCCCTCTTCCATAAACCTTAGGAGAGGGAGAGAAGTTCTCATTTTACATGTGTTTCTCTTCTCTATAAATCCAATCTTTAACAACCACCTCTTCTTTCTCATCTTGTATAGCCACTGAGGACTCCACAAATGTACCAAATAAAGTCATAGATGAAGAGGAAGATCTCATTTCTTGTGAAGGCTTTCCATAAGACCTAGGTGAAATTGCTAGTGCTGTGAGGGAGTTGGGTTGATACCCCCCCATGCCAAGGTCTACTAACTTGAACTTGTCTTTACATTCAGCTAAGGTTGCATTGAAGTTTTCTTCTTCTCTATTGAGGGGAACATGAGCACTCACTGAAACTAAGTTAAAAGATAAAGTGTTATCCCTAGGTATACAAATATCTACTCCATTGTAAGGGAACTTAACACATTGATGATAGGTAGATGACACTGCTTGCATACCATGAATCCATGGTCTACTGAGTAAGATATTATACACTAGGGGGCCAACGTTAACTATTTGGAATAAAACATCTTTTTCAATAGGGGCAATCCTAATAGGAAGGATGGCCAACCACTTGGAACTTCTTTCTGCCTCATCATAGGCTTTGATAGTGATCTTTTTTTTGGTATCTATAACTTGTTCAGAATAACCCAACATCTTCAAAAGACTCAAGGAACAAAAATTAAGCCCAACACCCCCATCTATCAACACATTCCTAACACAGGTTTTGTGGATCATGACCTCAATATGAAGAGTGAGATTGTGTGGTTGGTTCAAAGCTTTATCATCATCCTCCAAAAAAGTAAGGTAATGAGGGCTAGAAATATGGTTAACCATGTTCTGGAATCGATCAACATCTAAGTTGTTGGGGATGTTCACTGCACACAAAGCATCCTCAATGACTTTCTTGTGTCTTGGGGACAACTCTAAGAGCTCAAAGATAGAAATATGAGCTGGGGTTCTTTGCAACTGATAAAAAATATTATAGTATGACTTAGGATTGACTGTTGGTTTTGAGGTGACATTCTTGGATGCCACTTTCTTTGTTTTACTTGGTTGAGTTGAACTAGGTCCTCTAATGGTAAGGGGAACACAACTTTGTGTGATAGCATTGAGGGTTTGAGATGACACTCTAGAGTTAGGACCCCTTAGCATCAAGATGGGTTCTTCATCAAAGATAGGAGGAGAGTCCATGTCTAGACCATAACCATAGGGATCTTTATGTTGGAAAAAATTGTCTGAAGGAAATTGCTACTCATATTATGTATTGTCTTTGATGTCACACAATGTCATAGTCCACAGCAATCAATTCCTACCGAGCTCAGTCAGTCTGCCAGACAAGAATATTAGTGCTTACCGAGTCCACTCGGTTATCAAAGAAAATCAGTGTCTACCGAGTCCACTCGGTTATCAAAGAAAATTTAGCATTTACCGAGTTTAGTCGGTCGTCAAAGAAAATTTAGCATTTACCGAGTTCAGTCAGTCGTCAAAGAAAATTCAGTGTTTATCGAGTTCAGTCGGTTATCAAAGGAAATTCAGTGTTTACCGAGTTTAGTCGATTATCGAAGGTAAAGGATTGTCGGTGTTTACCGAGTTCCGTCGGTCTCTGAAAGATTGTAGAAAGTTATGATCACCGAGCACTGTCAGCCCTTGAAGGATTTTTGCAAATAGATTTTTCTTAATTCAGCCGACTGTTATACTAAATAATGTTTATTTGACAAATCTAAAATCATATAAATAAAAGGTCAAATGTGAAAAATAAATAAGAAATACAGCAGAAGATTTACAGAAGAAAAGACAGGAAAGGTGTGTGCGAATTTGTGAAGGATGTTAAGATATCCTTAAGGTGTAGCAGAGATTTATTCAATCAGGAAGGATCACACATATGCAGAACAGAGATCTATAATCAGCAAGGTAGTTGCATTATTATACAGGTCATTTTTCATTGTTACCTTCTTATCATTGTAACAGTGAATTCTAAATCTCTTAACCGAGTTGGTTTAACAACCATATTGTAAATCCTCTAACAAGGTGACAATTCCATTGAATTGTTTTCAAGACCTCTTACCAGGCCACTCCTAGCAGGGTGTTTAAATCCTCTAACAAGGTCACACCTAATAGTGTGTTTTGTAACCTTTTACTGGGTTGGCTTCTAACCGGGCATCACTTCAGAAAAGTGAAAATCAGTATCTAGATACATTGGTGGTTTTTCCCATATTGGGTTTCCAAGTTAAATCTTGTGTCTCTTGTGTTCTTAATTGCTATCTTAATCATACACCAGTGCTGATGAATATCTAAAAGATAACTTTGCTAATACTTTCTTCATCTTCAAAGTTACTGCAATCTATTTACTGAGTGCTAAAACAGATAACATTTTTAAGATATCCTAAGGGATCTGGAAAGAATTTATAGTGAAGTGTTTTATGGTTAACTGATTCACCCCCCCCTCTCAGTCACTTCATCCATATTCCATCAATTGGTATCAGAGCTTTTGGTGCTTGCAGGAAGGGTTTCAAGGACCTAAGCTAAAGATCAGGATGTCTTACAAGAGGGAAATTCCAAAGCTCAACAGAGATAACTTTTCAGCATGGCAAGGTCTCATGCGACTTCATCTAGCTTCCATTGGTGATTCAGGATGCAAATACATTGATGAAGAATACACAATTCCTAATGGCGCATTAACTGTTGAAGACATTGCAGATAAAAAGACTCACAACACCATGATGATAGACATTGCATCTACTCTCAGCTATGAAGAATTTGATGATATTAAAGAATGCACTACTACATATGAAATGTGGATGGCACTGAAGAAAATATATGGTGGAGATGCAAATGTGAAAAGAGCCAAAGCAGAAAGCCTAAGAGGACAGTTTGACAAAATGAATATGAAGGAAGATGAAAACATTGCAAAATATGTTGAAAGAATCAAAGCAAGTGTAAGTGCAATTAGAGCTTCTGGAGGAACAATCTCAGATGAAACTGTTATAAGTAAGGTACTCAGAACATTACTCCCTATCTATGCAATAAGAGTATCAGCTATTCAAGAAAGAAGATGTGAAACAAACCACAATATAACTTTGGATGCTTTAGTTGGAAGATTGACAGCCTTTGAATTAGACAACTATGACAACTATGTTCCTAGTTCCAAAAATATTGAATCAGCATTTGAGGCCAAGGTTTCACTAAAGAAGAACAAGAAAATTAAAGAAGTTTAGTCAGAAAGTGAAGAAGTATCAGAAGAAAGTTCTGATAGTGATCTTGAAATTGTAGAAGCATTACTTGCAAAGAAGTACTCTAGAGGGAAAGGTAAATATAAAGGTAAAACTCCTTTAATCTATTTTTCATGTGAAGAAATTGGACATATTGCAGCTAGGTGCCCAAACAAGCAAGTCAAGGAAGAAAAGAAAAGTCACAAGTACTATGGCAAAAAGAATTTCAAATCATTCAAGGATAAAGGTAAGAAAACATGTTTTATGGCTAAAGATTCTAATGATAGTGAAGAAGAAATTGTTTTTATTGCTATAAAAGATGAATCTGATGATGATGAAGATAAGATGTCACTTATTTCTCATATAAGCAGAGATGATATATGGATAATAGACAGCGGATGTTCACACCACATGACTGGTGACAAGACAAAATTTGAATATCTAGAAGACTGTGATAGTGGTAATGTAAGATTTGGAAACAATGAACCTTGTTGTATAAAAGGAAAAGGAAGAATCTCATTAACCAAAGAACTCATATGTGATAATGCTTATTGGGTTGAAGGACTAAAACATAATCTTCTAAGTGTAGCACAGCTAATCAACACTAGTTTCAAGGTTGAATTCATGAATGGTCAAGCAAGACTGCTAGATGAAAAAGGAAAACTCATTGGATCAGGCAAACAAACAAAAGGTAACTTATTTTATCTTGATCTCAGTGAATATTCATGCTTTATTGCTCAAATAGAAGAAAGTTGGCTATGGCACAAAAGGTTATGTCATGTGAATTTTGATAACATGATAAAAATAAGCAAATTCAAGAAGGTTAGAGGCATTCCTACTTTGAAGAAACCTGATACTGGTCTATGTAAGAATTGTCAGATTGGCAAAATGAGTAAAACTAGTTTTAAGAGTAAGAACTATCAGTCTAAAGAAATTTTGGAAATTGTGCATACTGATTTATGTGGACCTATTGGAATACAAAGCTATACTGGAGATAAATTCTTTATTCTTTTCGTTGATGATTATTCTAGAATGATGACTGTTATGTATTTAAGAGAAAAATCAGAAGCATTTGAAAAGTTCAAATGGTACTTAGCAAGAGTGGAAAAGGAAACAAGGAAAAGATTGAAATGCTTAAGATCAAAAAGAGGTGGTGAATTCATCTCCCATGATTTTAACAACTTTTGCATTGAAAGAGGAATCAAAAGACAGGTATCAGCTCCTAGAACTCCTAAGCAGAATGGAATAGCAGAAAGAAGAAACAGATCTATTATGGATTGTGCAAGGACTCTAATGATAGAAAAGAACATCGCTATAAAGTACTAGAAGGAAGCTATCAACACTGCAGTTCATACCTTGAACTGAGTACAATTGAAGAAAGACACATTCAAAACTCCTTATGAATTATGGTATGGCTATAAACCCAATGTAAGTTACATGAAAATATTTGGTAGCAAGTGTTATATCTTAAAAGAATCCAGAAGAAATAAATTTGATGTGAAAAGTGATGAAGGAATATTCCTAGGATATTCTAGAAAAAGCAAGGCATACAAATGTCTGAACTTATCTACTCACAAAGTCATAGAAAGTATACATGTAAAATTTGATGAGTTTGCAGAAAAGACTGAAGAAGAAAGCAAAAGGGAACCTGAGAACTATAGAAGATTCATTTACATTGAACCTGAAACATTGGCAGACACAACTATCAATAAGGAAACTATATCTACCGAGCCGAGCATAGTTACCGAGTCACAAACCGAGTCACAGGAAGAAGTTCAAACCGAGTCACAGGAAGAAATTCAGACCGAGTCTCAGCCTGAAGTTACCGAGCAAATATCTACCGAGCCCGAGCAACCTGAAGAAGAGATCCTAGAAGACAACAGCATGAATCATTCAAAAGGCAAGGAACCTATACTAGCCAAATATGTCAAAAGACATCATACACCAGATCAAATTATTGGAAACAAATCAGATGGTACTATGACAAGAAGCAAGCTAAAAGGTACATGTTTGCTTACTGACTTTGAACCTAGAAATATCAAAGATGCATTGAAAAATGAAAGTTGGATTGAAGCAATGAATGAAGAATTAGAACAAATACAAAAGAACAAAACATGGACTCTTGTACCTAGACCTAAAGATAAGAATGTAATTGGAACAAAATGGGTATTCAGGAATAAGCTGAATGAAGATGGTCAAGTATCTAGAAACAAAGCTAGACTGGTATGTAAAGGTTATTCTCAAGAAGAAGGTATAGATTATGGAGAAACTTTTGCTCCTGTTGCAAGATTAGAAGGTGTAAGAACTCTACTTGCTTATGCAGCACACAAAGGATTTAAGGTATATCAAATGGATATAAAATCTACATTTCTCAATGGAATTCTTGATGAAGAAGTCTACATTGAACAACCAGAAGGTTTTTTTGATCCAGATAAAAAGGACATGGTCTGCAGGTTACACAAAGCATTGTATGGTTTGAAACAAGCTCCTAGAGCATGGTATGAAAGACTCCATAACTATTTGATTCAGATTAATTTCAAAAGAGCCAATGATAACAGCAATCTGTATATTAAAGAAGGACCGGATGACAAAATTGTATTGGCAGAAATATTTGTAGATGATACTATATTTACAGGGAATGAGGATCAGTGCAAAGAATTTTTAGAGCAAATGAACAAAGAATTTGAAATGTCTATGTTTGGTTTAATAAAATTCTTTGTTGGTCTTCAAATTCAGTAAAGCAAGAATGGTATATACATTACTCAATCTAAATACATTAAGGAAATACTTAAGAAGTTTGGTATGGAAGACTCAAAACCAGTTGGTACACCCATGTGTACTGGACTGAAACTTACCAAAAATGATGATTCAAAAGAAGTTGATCAGACCCTATACCGATGTATGATTGGAAAATTGTAGTATGTAGTACACACAAGACCTGATATTGCCTTAGTAGTCGGTATAGTAGCTAGATTCTCAGCAAAACCTAAGGAAAATCACATGATGGCAATCAAAAGAATCTTAAGATACTTAAGAGGAACTGAAGAATATGGTTTGTGGTATAAATTTGGAGGCAATCTAGACTTAAAAGTGTTTACTGATGCTGATTGGGTAGGAAACATTAATGACAGAAAAAGCACAAGTGGTGGAGCATTTTTTCTTGGAAAAAGACTGGTATCCTGGACTAGTAAAAAGAAAAATTGCACATCTCAATCCACAGCTGAAGCAAAATATGTTGCTGCTGCAGTAAACTGTTCAAATATTATTTGGTTTAAACAGTTATTAGAAGGTATGAAGGTTGAAATCAAAGAACCAGTTGTTATATTTTGTGACAATACCAGTGCAATAAACATTTCAAAGAATCCAGTGATGCATTCCAAAACCAAGCACATTGCTATTAAATATCACTTTGTCAGAGAATTGGTGGAGGACAAGGAAATCAGATTAGAATATATTCATACAAAAGAACAGATTGTAGACATTTTTACCAAACCATTACCTAAGGATGCATTTGTGTATCTAAGAGGTAAGTTAGGGGTCATTCCCCTATCCGAGGCTCACTAAATACAGTTTTAGTGATGCATCAACTAGAACATGATTGAAAATCAACCAGTTGATGCAGCATATTCAAGGAATCATTGCATATGAATCAGTACTTGAGGTACATTAATTTACATCGGTAATATGTGAATTTTCTTTGGCATGTGTTGTCAAAGAGGGAGTGTTTTCTATGTCTTTTCTATTATGTCATGCCCCGCAAGGGAACCAGGGAAGAGAACAAAGATTCTCTTAACAATAGAAAACCTAAGTAAAAATTTATGAAAAATTTTGAACTTTGAAAAGAGTTATGTAATCAAAACTTAAACTTAGATTCCTTCCAAGGTTCCCTTTTCATTTTAAATGCATGATTCATTCAAATCCATTAAGTAAACTAACAACAAGATTTATTTCTCAAAGCAAACTGCATCATATCTTTAAGAAATACAAAATATTTTCTTTTCAACTTCCCATTTAAAAATCATCTATATTCCTAAATATCCTTTATGAACAATGTAACTTATAAATTTATCCAACTCATTTGATACATTAAAAATATACCACATTTGGTTTTTCAATAGCTTCACTTAAACAACAATAATGAAAGCATGTTACATAATTTGGAATGTTAGAAAAATCCTTTTTCTTTTCCAACATACATCTTAAACATAAAGTTCACATTTCCCTTTTCCCATCTTCCTAAGTATACCCATTCCAATTACATCATTTTAAAATACATTATTGATTACATTGCATTCAACTCCTCATAAGAGGTAACAAGATTATGCATCATGAAATATAATCACAAGGCCTTCATTCTTAAAATCTGGTACATAAGCAAGCATGAATCTTCAAGCATGTATCTGCAAAAGATACCTCGATAAAAATGTTTACCACCCAACCACATGGATACCTATAAGGCCCACTCCCCTGTGCTAGGAGATAAACACCAAGGTCCACAAAGAAGGAATAGCTAAGCCAAACCTAGGGTTGGGTAATCTTTCCCAAAATAGCAAATGAAAAGAGAGTCAAAGTATAGATCTTTCCCAAAAGGTTCTAAGGCTTGGGTAGAAACTCTAAGAAACAACCTAAGTGAGTGTCATCGCATAGCCCTCACTCCTTGGGTTGTCCTGGTACTAGCCACTTCAGGCCCCGGCCCCCAAGTAGGCACATGCGGGATCGAATGCCTTTCGTACAGACAAGTGCCATTCGATCGTACCTACGCATAGGTACCTTCTCCCACTCCCATCCATAGCCTTTACTAGCACTAATGGCATGGGCAAGGCACATTTAATCTTTTTAATGTTTTAACCCATTCCCATCAGTTTAATTAAATTTTCACTTGTTAAATAACTCTTCAATCGGTTATCCTGGTTCTAGCCACTTTAGGGCCCCGACCCCGCACTGAGAGCCACTCACTAGGTGTCGTTAGGTTTTCTACCCTCAACCCATACATCACAATTACATCATACACATAGTAGAAGCACATTGTAAACACATTTGAAAACTGCTACAAAGAATTGGAAATAATAGGATAGTTATGTATGTTTAGAGAAATCAAGTACATTTAAGAATGTTTAAAATGTCTTGACTCTAAACCCTAAACTGCTCCTTACAAACATTCTATCTCAATAAAGGCATCTAAATGTACTGAAAATAATCTCTACTAAATAAGGAATGAACAATCTTCAGGTTTATACAAAATTCCTTTCTAAACCTAAAACCTGGCTAATCCTGAAAATTGACTAAGTCTGATTTAATTAAAAATCTAAAATTTAAAAGTTACAACTTAACTCCTAGGAACCTGAAACCTATTCCAATGGATTCAAAGGGTACCTAATCCCTTTATACAAGTATAACTTAAAGTATAAGAAATTAAAGTACATAAACTTATACTTTAATGTTATAATTGTATAAAGTCTGAATCCTATTTTCCTCGGTTTATACTGCACTGGTCGGTTGACACAGTATTGCTCGGTTGACACACTACCGACCTAGCCCGGTTAACACTAAACCGACCTGACTCAGTTAGCACACTACCGACCTAACTCGGTTAACACATTACCGACCTTACTCGGTTAACACATTACCGACCTAACTCGATTAACACATTACCGACCTTACTCGGTTAACACATTATCGACCTTACTCGGTTAACACATTACTGACCTAACTTGGTTAACACATTACCGACCTTTCTCGGTTAACACATTACCAACCTAACTCGGTTAACACACTGAGCCGACTGGAACTGCAAAGAACGACTGTCAACTTTGTCTTGCGGGTAAAACTGGGTGTTATGGGGACTAAGGTTGCCTAAAATGAGCACGACCCATTTGAGATATCCCAGTTTCCCTTCAGAAATGGCCCATCAATCCTCCCTATCTATCTAAAAAATATGTTCTAGATCTGGGAAAAGAAAGGTGGCACATAAATAGACATGAAACAGTAAGGTTGCAACAAAAGTTCTAAAATCTGGAAGCATTCATAATACATCCAGTGACAGTAAAATACACTACCCTACCAGATCAAAACCACTTCTACCCTCCCAGGGAGGTTTCACCACAGTGAACATACAAACATTCGTAAAATAACTTTCCACAAACACATTTCAAATACATAGAAAATAAAACATATATATATATAGTTTTCGATTCTAAACAAAAAGGTAAACAATCATAATATTATCGAATAATAGATCATTCATATACATAAGATAATAATACTACAATAATGCATATATATATTTTGCAACCATAGCACAATATATAGAAACTTTTCCAGAAATCTAGATTTTACATTCATTCTACAAAATAAATCTACTTCTCAGGATGGATTCCAACCTGGAGTCCTGCGAAGACCAGTTGGAGAAGAAGGAAGATCAAACCCTC
The DNA here is from genome assembly GCA_027943335.1 of Chamaecyparis obtusa. NCBI lineage: Eukaryota > Viridiplantae > Streptophyta > Pinopsida > Cupressales > Cupressaceae > Chamaecyparis > Chamaecyparis obtusa. Next base: position 583,448 of record BSBK01004699.1, on the reverse strand, counting down.
TCCAATGTTTCCAACACTCCTTTGAATCCCTTTGCTTGCAATCTTCCAGCCTCTACCCGTAACAATCCAAATTCCAAACTCACAGGATAAATTTTCTACAACAATAATAATAATAATCCTCTTCTCCCAACTCCTTTTACACCGGAAATCTTTCCTGTAAATAGGATGGAGGAGGTGGTTGCACAGGTAATCCAACTGGTGCAACCATCTCAACTATCCATCCGTTAAAGAGATGGTTTTGAAAAATCATTCCCGAAAAGGGATAAATAAACTATAATCTAAGTCCCCAAATTTAATGATATTAAAATAAATATTATAATCTTAAAACAATTTATTAAATTATTCAACTATGGTAATAGGATAATCCTATTTACCATACCGCTAATTGATCTAATTATTTATTAATATAATAAATAACTACATGGTACTAATTATATATAAATATATGTATGCATATGCATATGTGTGCACCCATATGCCTATGTGTACATATATTATTATTATTACAAATATTATTACAAGCATAATATTATTATTATAAAACATATTATTATTTTTATTGCTATAGACTCTTTGTCGTTAATAATACCATAAATAAGGTACATTATTATTAATGTTAAACATTAGAATAACATTATTATAAACTGTATTGTTTATTCATACCTTAATCCTCATTCTAAAGTATATATGTATATATTAAGTAGCCACTAGCATAGGTTAGAATTTCACCACTATTATTTAAAACCTTTTATTATTAATATTTCCTTAGACATTAAAATACCATAAAATTAATCCTTATCATGGGTATTAAAACCACATGATTTAATTGCACTCAAAATCGCTCCTAATGAGATACGCTACTAAATCATACCCTCAAATGAACAATAATCTACATCCATGATCTACTAACAGAATTGAACATATCATGAAGGCAAGAACTAGCTACAAGATCCACAATTCCATCAACTACAAAACCACATAAGACATTCACACAAGGGACTAACTCGACACTTCCCACCTAAGGAAAAAGGATCAAAGGTGATGTTTCTTCCTGTGGACCTGGTGATACCTCCGTAACAACAACAACGATCGAGGATTTTGAGGGATCGCTCAGACCTGTGAAGCCAGGTGGAGATGACACCCGGTACCTGCAATCCTGCATCACCAAGAAGAGATACATATATATACATATGGAGATACAAATCAGATATATGCAAGCAGATGACCAGGATCGATACATCGTGTGGACCTCAACTAAGTGAGTAACTATGACTTCATCCTGGAGTCATGAAAACACATCAGACACATCCATGAAACATAAAACATCATGATAGTGGTTAGATTCAAATAATTGGGTTAGATCCATATAAAAATAGATAATTTTCTAATCTCATAAACATGTAATTACTAACCATAAATGAGCATATTCATCATGTCATCATCCACAAAACATAAATGTAAATGTATAGTCTTGACCATAATAATAATAAAATGTCCAAATCAGGAAAGTCTAAGTATCACCATAGGAGAGGTATTACATATTACTTCAAGAAATTTTCAATAGTCAGAAGGAAGAATTTTCAGGATAAAGGAAGTTTTCTGACAGAGGGAGATTTGAATCTGAACCGAGCTAATTCTTTCAAATTTCTTATGCTATGACATATTGTGTTGCCATCAATGCCAAAGAGGGAGATTGTTGGAAACAATTGTCTGAAGGAAATTGCTACTCATATTATGTATTGTCTTTGATGTCACACAATGTCATAGTCCGCAGCAATCAGTTCCTACCAAGCTCAGTCAGTCTGCCAGACAGGAATATTAGTGCTTACCGAGTCCACTCGGTTATCAAAGAAAATCAGTGTCTACCGAGTCCACTCGGTTATCAAAGAAAATTTAGCATTTACCGAGTTTAGTCGGTCGTCAAAGAAAATTTAGCATTTACCGAGTTCAGTCGGTCGTCAAAGAAAATTTAGTGTTTACCGAGTTCAGTCGGTTATCAAAGGAAATTCAGTGTTTACCGAGTTCAGCCGGTTATCGAAGGTAAAGGATTGTCGGTGTTTACCGAGTTCCCTCGGTCTTCGAAAGATTGTAGAAAGTTATGATCCCGAGCACTGTCAGCCCTTGAAGGATTTTTGCAAATAGAGTTTGCTTAATTCAGCCGACTGTTATACTAAATAATGTCGATTTGACAAATCTAAAATCATATAAATAAAAGGTCAAATGTGAAAAATAAATAAGAAATACAACAGAAGATTTACAGAAGAAAAGACAGGAAAGGTGTGTGCGAATTTGTGAAGGATGTTCAGATATCCTTAAGGTGCAGCAGAGATTTATTCAATCATGAAGGATCACACATATGCAGAATAGAGATCTATAATCAGCAAGGCAGTTGCATTATTATACAGGTCATTTTTCATTGTTACCTTCTTATCATTGTAACAGTGAATTCTAAATCTCTTAACCGAGTTGGTTTAACAACCATATTGTAAATCCTCTAACAAGGTGACAATTCCATTGAATTGTTTTCAAGACCTCTTACTAGGCCACTCCTAGCAGGGTGTTTAAATCCTCTAACAAGGTCACACCTAACAGTGTGTTTTGTAACCTTTTACCGAGTTGGCTTCTAATCGGGCATCACTTCAGAAAAGTGAAAATCAGTATCTAGATACATTGGTGGTTTTTCCCATATTGGGTTTCCACGTTAAATCTTGTGTCTCTTGTGTTCTTAATTGCTATCTTAATCATACACCAGTGCTGATGAATATCTAAAAGATAACTTTGCTAATACTTTCTGCATCTTCAAAGTTACTGCAATCTATTTACCGAGTGCTAAAACAGATAACATTTTTAAGATATCCTAAGGGATCTGGAAAGAATTTATAGTGAAGTGTTTTATGGTTGACTGATTCACCCCCCCTCTCAGTCACTTCATCCATATTCCATCACTTTATCCCTCATCATGTTGACATTCTCTTTTATAACTTCAAGCATGTTGACAACATTCTCTGCATCTGTGTAAGTGTAATTGACCTCAGCCTTTCCATTCCTAGGTTTAGATGTTTCCCCCTTCTCATATTTGGGAAAAGGTTCTTTGAATGCCTTATGGTCGATGTTGGTGTTCAATCCATCTACCTTAATTTTTCCATTCTGAATGAGATCTTGGATGATATGTTTGAGTTTCTAACAGTTTTCAATATCATGTCCAATGCCATTGTGAAACTTATAAAAGGCTTTCTCATCCGATCAATGTGGTTTAACATTAGGTATATAATTCTTTTCAGGGTCTTGAGGATGCACAAGGTTTTTGGCAATGAGTGTTTTCAGGACATCCTCATATGAATCACTAAGTTTTGAAAACAAACGTCTCTCTTTCCTAGGCTTATCTTGATATCTTGGCTTCTGTTCTCATTGATTAGATACATGGAGTTTCATGGCTTGAACAAGACAAGACAAGTGGAGAACAACTTGATCTTTGGGTTTGGAGGAGTCCACAACTCCATCATTGACCACTTGTTTGTTCCTATTCCAATGTGAGTTCTTACCTTTATCCTTATTAGGGTTGTTATTTTGACCATTGTTGTTGTTGTTGTTTCCATGTTTGGTCAAAATTCCTTGTTCTCTCAAAACATCCTCAATCCTACATGTGGTTTCAATCATGGTGTCCAAGGAATCAAAAACCATCTTCCTAACTTCATACTGCATCTCGGGAACCAAGTTGCTAACAAGGATGTCAATCTTCTCATTTTCAGGGATGGTCCTAGAGTAGCAAGAGCATTGTCATCTCCACCTTTGCAAGAAAGTGATGAAGGATTCCCCTTGATTTTGATTTAAGTTGCATAAGTCCAACATGGTGAAAGATCTTGAAAGGTTGTATGCAACGTATTGGACAAATCTATGGAAGAGCTCTTTGAAAGTCTTAATGGGGGGAGTTATTTTGGTGAACCATTCCATTGCTTGACTCTTAAGACTCCTTGGGAACAATCTTAAGAGGTACGAGTCATCTTGATGGAACTCAAAAATCGTGGTATAGAATTGACGCACGTGATCATGTGGATCTCCATTCCCATCATACTTGTCATATTGAGGGATCTCAAACTTTCTAGGGAATTATTTCATGTTAAAACTTTTTTCAAAATGATTAGGACAAATTGAATCAAGTGAGAATAAAATATTGGGTTCCAACATATTTTCCATCATGCTCTTAATTTGATTGATCTCTTCTTCTTGAGATGGACCTTGCTTCTTAATCTTCTTGTCCACATCAAAGTTATAGGGGACTCTAGCACCCTTGTTGATTAAACTCTCTAGGAACTTGTCTCTATTTTTCTCTAAGTATCTCTCCACATACTGCTGGAAGAGTGGTTCTTGTTGTATCTTCATGAAGTCTTGGGAGTTGAGGTCAAAACTCAAGATACTACCCCCATGTTGTGAACCATGGTGAGCACATTGTGAAGGTTGTCTTGAGTTCCTAAGAGGTATTCATCTCCTATAATGATCATGTTGTCAAGCCCTTCTTCCTCTAGGGCTTGGAGATCATGAAGGTGTTCTTTAACATCTTCCACTTCATGGAGTCTTAGGAGGAGTGGATGGAGGAGAGATATTCCCACCACCAACATGCATGTTTTTAAATTGATCATTAAGTTGTTGGGCCAAGAGTCTACCTTGCTCTTCCTGGAAGGCTCTCTTTTCTATCTCCAACAAGGCTTGTCTCTCTGACTCCATGAGTCTAATTTGCTCTTCCTTTTCATCTTGTTCATCTAGGAAGGCATTCCTTTCATGCTCAATTCTCTTAAGTCTTTCACTCGTGTATCTTAATGTTTTTTTAGTGGTGAACTTGGTCTTTAATATCTAAATAAGTCATTGGTGTATGCTACATTCACACAAGTTTCATAGGGTTCATCATATTGGTTTTCATGTTGTGATTGTTCTTCTTGATAGGCTTGCCTCTTCTCTCTTTTAGCCTTTTGGTGTGCATCCAAATATCTAGTTGAGATAAGGGGTGAGACTGGTTGATGTTCATGAGAGGAATTTCCAAACAAAATGTTATCTCTATGTTTTTCAAATATGTCATCAAGGCATTTATCCATTTCTTTCCTCTCTCATCGAGTCATTGTGTAACTCATATCCATATCTGAGTGAGAAGATGTTAAGGGTGTACTCAACTCACTAAGGTTACTCTTGGGATCAAACCAAAATTTTGAGCTATTCCTGGGTGATTGATCAAATATAGGTTCTTTTCCCTTACATTTTTAGTGAGTTTGAACTAAGGGTATTTGGTCAAAGACTACTTGAGGTCACTTTAATTGATATACTTGATATCTTGTTGTAACTGACATGAAAGAAAAGGTACTAGGTGATAGAATGACCTTAAGAAACATTGGCACCAAACTAGGATAGTAAAAGAACTCACTTGTCCATAAGAGAGGTGATAATATAGAATTTTGCAAGAGGCATAAACCAACACTCACAGAGGTGCCCACTCAATGGGTGAATACCCTAACACAAATGGATTAGGAGGATGATTTACCCAAGTTATATTGATTGAATTTGAATTTGTATGGAAGTGAATGGACAAGAGATTATTAAAACTCTCCAAGCGTGTTATCAAAGGATCCAAAGGTTTACCTTCTCAACAAGGACAGTTTCTAGCTCACCGACTCCAAGCAAGGTCACTCATGAAATCAAAGATTACTAGTTCAAGAGGTCAAAATGAAAGAATCCAAGGTGCAAATAGGCTTCTAATATTGGGGTAAGTGACTTGATTTGACCTGGATCGACAGAGGAAGACTAGAAATGATAGGATATAAAATCGAGCAAGTTGTAAAAAGTTGGTTTTTTGACTTGGGAACTCAATTTTTATTCATTTTAATTAACCAATTAGATGCATTAACAGATTCTTATCATTAATCAGGCACACAAGACAACAATCAAGGAGTTCAAGCAAACAATTTTCTTCGAACAATGAGCAAGGGAAAAAGCAACCTTGTGCATAAACAAGAATAGTGACATAGTATTATACTCCCTAAGGAATCTACTTGTGTATGTTCTCAAAGTGTTTTTTAGTCACGCAAATAGTCCTAGAAAAGAAAAATTTGGTTGCACTATGGTTCATAGTAATGTTTAACTCTGCAACTCTTGCAATCTCAAGTGGGGGAAATCTAATCCTGGTGCACCGTGGTTTTGACACAGTCTAAGAATTTAATCAATTAGGAGCTACTGAGGAGATCTGACAACCCAACAAGAGACCACACCTATGAAGATTTCTTCCATAAAGACATTTATATAGCGGTTGTTGCTCCATGATAGGAATGGATAATACCACTTGAAGTTCCATCCACATGGTTTACCCAATAAAGAGAGTTTCCACTATGGTTAACGCTCTCTAATAAGGAAGACTCACAATATGGACCACATGGGGACTTAGCTTGGATTCAAGGGTTCTAAGTTTCTGATGTGCCCAAAAGGGAACAAAGCATACTCCTCTAGCCTCTTCACCTCACCAAAATATAGCCAAAAAATTAATTGACACGCTAAGTTGAAATCACCTCACCAAGGTTTGTATGCCAACAAAAATGACTATTGATCTCTCTAAATGGGACCAAGAGAGAACGTACCATCAAGTGTTGAAGACTAAACCAAGTAGGACTATGAGATGATAACAAGTCCTTCCCTACCTATGAGGGGTTGTATCGTCAAGAAGAGCTTTACATGTAAGACAAGTGAATGAAGCCCACTTTCTCAAGAATACCACAAATAGTGTTCATAGGGCCTAATTACTATGTGAAACATATATGCAAGAAAGAAAATCTAGATTCATTCTTTCCTTTAGAGAAAAAATTGAAAATGTGATCTATGAAAGCAAGAAACACTCAAGTCAAACACATGAGAGGTTCATTTTTATTTCCAAAATCCAAATGTTATAGAGATAACACAAAATATCTCAAGTCCAAAGAAACACGCTTAGTAGATTTTACCTTTTTTTAAAATTTTTTGTTGAGCTTTTTTATGCAAGCAAGCCACAAACTCACCAACAAGCAAGATAAGCAAACAAGCAAATAATATATGCAATGTATATTCAACTTATGAAAACCCTAGGGTTAGATTTGAAAATCAATTGTTAGGAGCAATAATAAGCAGCAAATAATTCAAATGAAAACTTATATCATGCATTGAACCATGTGAAAAATAATTGCATACTTATCACAAATTTTTTTTTTTTTTGTATTTGACCTAGTCAACAAGATCTAATTTTTTTGATATCATTTCAGTCACCAAAATAGAAATGAAAAACAAAGACCCCTACTAAAAAATAGAGAGATTTCTAAAAATGTAAAATTTTTGGAAAAGTTCCTTAATTTGTGCCCTAGGGACCTGATTTATCAAAACATACCAGTTTTCAAAGATTGAATTTTTTATCCATATTCATGCATCACAATAAAAAAACACAAAGAACATGCCATCTGTAAAATTCTCAGACCTTTCTGAAAATGTAAAAATTTCCAAAAAATACAGAGATTTGCAACCAGAAATAAATTTTCATTGAAAATCATAAAAAAATCATATTATGCAAAAAAATGATCAGAAAAATCTGAGCTTTAGACTGAGACATACTACGATGATCCCCCACTTGCAAAAAAAACATTCAGACCCAAACTCCTAACTGTTTAAAAGATATGATCAAATATTTCAAAAAATCTTAGGTTTTTATCTTCAAGCAAATCTGTACAAGGGTTAGGCTTGAAAAACTTCAATAAAATAACCATGTAAATATTAGAAAATCTAAAAATATGAATAAAATGAAGGAAAATTAGGTTCATCAGCCCCATGGTGGGTGCCAAAAATGTGTGCTAAAATATTGACACACTTCTATGCGTTATTATATCCAAGACTGCTCAAGAATGAGGTATCAAATGATGACTCATAGCTCTCTATTCATGGAGTGTAAGGGTTTATAATAGAGGCCCTAAGTTTAGACCTAGTTTGTGCCCATGCAAGTACACCATAAAATGAGAGATTCAAAGAGGAGAAGAAAGAGTGCTAGTCTCCATGATCATCAAATATGCATGCAAATGAAAATGAAAGCTATTCTATATGATAACAATACATGAAAACAAACTAATCTATGAAAGGAAATACTCATGCAAGATTATTCTATAAAATGAAATATGAATCTAATCTACCATGCAAGTGCAAGAGTAATTTAAATGGATTGCCATGGAGGCATGAGAGAAGAAGACTAAAAAAGAGAAGTTGCAATGTTCAAGCTCAAGTGCTCAAATTTTCCTCAAAAATCGCTCTCCAAACCTACATCATAACAATAACATAAAATCTAGATCTCTAAAATGAGAAGGAGATGATTCTTTATTAAAGATTTAAAAATGAATGAACGGTCAAGATTAAGAGGCAAAAATAAATGAGCAATGGTGGAGATTAAATCTTGGTTGATCTATGTGCTCAAGATTCTCAACAGGCAAAATCAATAGGCATGATTAAGAGGCAAAATAATGAGTGGTTGAGATAAAGAAGCAAAATAATGAGTGGTTGAGATAAAGAGGCAAATTTTTTTTTCAAAAAGTCAAAAGATTCTATCTCATTGGAAAGTGCACTTTTATTTTTATTTTTATTTTATTATTTATTTATTATTTTTAGCAAAGTGATTTCTATTATTTAATAAAAATATTTTTTATTTAATTAAATTTTTTTTTTATTGAATTAAAAGGGATCATGTTATTTTAATTAAATGAGACTTAAGATAAATGATCAAACCTTAGGAAATATTGAAATAATTGAATTAATTATGATTTGATCAAAGAAATTGATTTGAATTGAAAATATTGCAAGACATTGATTCATAAAATTGATAAATTGATTCCGTCATTTGATAAATTGAAGAATGAGGGCCCATAGTCTAGGCGACCATTTTAGGGTGCATACTGTATGCACTTAAAATGGTCGCCTAGACTTTGGGCCCCCATTCATCAATTTATCAATTTCCTGAATCAATGTTTTGCAATATTTTTAATTCAAATCAATTTCCTTGATCAAATTGCGATTAATTCAAATATTTTAATATTTTCTAAGGTTTGATAATTTTATCCTAAGTTTTATTTAATTAAGAGAACATGCTCCCTTATAATTAAATAAAAAAATCTTTTAATTAAATAATAAAATCACTTTATCTTAAACCATATTTAATTAAAAGAACAAATCTCTTTTGAATAAATAAAAAATCTTTTAATTAAATAATGGAAACCACTTTGCTAAAAATAATAAATAAATAATAAAATAAAAATAAAAAGAAAAAGACTTTTTGTCTACACATTGAATGCACACTTCCAAGATGTGTGGAATCTCCTTTTGCCTCTTAATCTCTTCCACACATCTTTTTGCCTCTTAACCATGTCTATTGATTTTGCCTCTTGAGAATTTTGAGCACATGGATTAACTAAGATTTAATCTCCACCATTGCTCATTTCTTTTTGCCTCTTAATCTTCACCGTCCATTTATTTTTAAAATCTTTTATAAGGAGCCCTCTCCTTCTCATTTATGCATGGAGATTTTAGAGATCAAGATTTATGTTATTATTATGCTGGTTTGGAGAACGATTTTGGAGGAGAATTTGAGCACTTGAGCTTGAACATTGCAACTTCTCTTTTCTTGTCTTCTTCTCTCATGCCTCCATGACAATCCATTTAGATTAATATTTCACTTGCATATTAGATTAGATTCATATTTCCTTTCATAGAATAATCTTGCGTAAGCATTTTCTTTCATAGATTAGTTTTCTTTCATGCATTGTTATCATTTAGAATAGCTTCCATTTTCATTTGCATGCGTACTTGATGATCATGAAGACTAGCATTCTTTTTTTTCCTCTATGATTCTCTCATTTTATGGTGTACTTGCATGGGCACAAACTAGGTCTAATATGAGGGCTTCCATTATAAACCATTGCACTCCATGAATAAAGAGCTACGAGCCACTATTTGAGGCCTCATTCTTGAGCAATCTGGGATATAATGACTTATAAAAGTGTGTCAACATTTTAGCACACATTTTTGGCACCCACCATGGGGCAACCCACCTTTACATGCTTGTTTTAGTTATTTTTGGAGCTAACCCCCTTGTGTAGATTTGCTTGGAGACTAAAACCATAGATTTTGAAAGATTTTATCATATCTCTCAAATGGCTAGGTGTTTTGGTAAGAGAATCTTCAATAAAAAATTCAGAATTTTTGGAGGTATTTTGAATTTTTTATAATTTTTTCTTGATTTTTCATAAAAAATTATTTTTCAGTGCAAATTAGAATATTTTTTATATTTTCAAAAATCTATTTAAATTCTATAGGGGGTTCACTCTTTGTGTTTTGAATTTGGATGCAATATCATAGCTCAAATAATTGATTTACAAAAATTGATCTATTTTGGTAAAATGGGTCTCTAGGGCACAAACAAAGAGATTTTTCTAAAAATTTTACATTTTTGGAAAGCTCTCTATTTTTTAACAAGGGTCTCTATTTTGCATTTCTATTTTTGTTGCTAAAATCATATCAAAAAAATCAGATTTTGTTGACTAGGTCAAATGCAAAAAAATAAAATTTTGTGATGAGTATGCACTTATTTTCATGGTTCAATGCATAATATGAGTTTTCATTTGGATTATTTGATGACTATTATTTCTCCTAACAATTTATTTTTAAATCTAATCCTAGGGTTTGCATAAGTTGGATATATATTGCATGCTTGTTTGCTTGTTGGAGAGTTCGTGGTTTGCTTGCACAAAAAAAGCTCAACAAAAATCTACTAAGTGCGTTGCTTTAGACTTGAGGTATTTTTTTGCATCTCTATAAAATTTGGATTTTATAAATTAAAATGAGCCTCTCATGTGCCTTACTTGATTTATTTCTTGCTTTCATAGATCGCACTTCAAATTTGGGCTCTAAAAAAGAACATAGATTCACTTTCTTGCATATGTGTTTCACATAGTAATTAGGCCCTATGAACATTATTTGTGGCATTTTTGAGAGAATGAGTTTTTTGCAAAGATTTTCTTGACGATAGAACCCCTTGTAGGTAGGGAGGATATTGTTAGTATCTCACGGTCTTACTTGGTTTAGTCTTCAACATTGATCAGTACATTCTCTCTTGGTCTCTTTTAAAGAGCTCGGTAGACATTATTGTTGACACCATGAACCTTGGTGAGGTGGTTTCAATTTTACCATGTCAATGAACTTTCTTGCTATGTTTGGGTGAAGTGAAGAGGCTAGAGGATTATACTCTACTCCTTTTTTGGATAGTATCAAAAAACTGAGATCCTTGAATCTAAACCAAGTCCCCATGTGGTCCTTTTTGTGAGTCACTTTTTAAAGAGGGTTAACCATAGTGGACATTCCCTTTATTGGGTCAACCACATGGATGGAACCTCAAGTGATAATAGCCATTTTCATCATGGTAGCAACAATTTCTATATAAATGTCCTTGTGGAAGAAATCTCCTTGGGTGTAGTTTCTTGTTGGGCTGTCAAATCTCCTCAGCATCTTCGATTGATTAAATTATCAGAATGTGTCAAAACCCCAGTGCACCTAGATTGGAGTTTGCCCTCTTGAGATTGCAAAAGTTGTAGAGTTGACCATTACTAAGAACCATAGTGTAACCAACTTTTTATTTTCTAGGACTATGTGTGTGGTTGAAAAACATTTTGAGAACATACACAAGTAGAATCTTTAAGGAGTAGCATACTAAGTCACTATTCTTGTTCATGTGCAAGGTTACTTTGTCCCTTGCTCATTGTTTGAAGATATTGTTTTCTTGAAATCCTTGATTGCTATCTTATGTGCTTGATCAATGATAAAAACTAGTTGATGTGTTTACTTGATCTTTTAAAATGAACAAATCTAAGTTCCTGAGTGATAAAAACTTCAAAGATCTCCCCAAAAGTGCTATTACATGTTACTCAACATCCAAATGAACTTAAATGGTATTAAGTTGCACAAAATGACTCTTGGTCTTCTTTTTTCCACATCTCCCATGTCTTCCTAGTCTCCCATTTTCATCCTTTCTCTTCTTCCTTCATGCTTCTTCCTCTTCTTCCTAAACTCTTCACATCTTCTTGATTCTTTTCCTCTTATTATCTACTCTACCTTATTCTATTCATCTCTTTTATCACTTCCATGCTTGATTCCTCCTCTTCTAGAACCATGAATTTCAACTATCTTGTTATGGAACCTCTCTTGAAAATAGATGATCTCAAACTCATTGCTTAATTCAAAGAGTTTTATTCCTCCAATAGTCCTTCTAGATATTGCACGGGTGATAAACTTAAGACAAAAATAAAAGAAAAGTTGAATGAATCAGACACCTTTGCTAGGATCATAGACATGATCATGTCATGGCCTCCTTCTTCCAAATATTTTTCATCTTTTAAGTCTTCTCATCCTTCCTCATCTTCCAAGTCTTACCATGAATCTTCTAGACATTATTCACATTCCTCATTATCCAAGTCTTCTTCCTCCACCAGGTCTTCACTTTCCTCTTCTTCACAATCTCGTTCCTCTTCTACTTTTCCCAAGAGTCTTACTCATCTCAAGACATACCATGATGAGAAATATGATAGCTCTTGTGATACCTCTTCCACAAAGAGTGATATGCCCATCTTTGATGACTATGATGATGGACAATGTAGTGATACCTATGACACCTCTATTCTTAAGAGTCCTCCTAGTCATGTGCTCATGCTTACTAGAAATAGTTCATCACATTGGATAGATTGTGATGGTGATCCATATGATTCTAATTTTGAAAGAGGCTTTGATGATTTTTGTGAACAATACCTAGATGATACATCTACTTCTATTGAGGAAGAGAAAGCTTTCCACGCTGATTATAAACGTAAATACTATAAGAATCTCTCCTCTAAGAACTCTCATGCTGAAAATAAAGATTACACTCTCGAGAAAGATTATGTTAATGATGGACTTTTTTCTTGTGATGGTTCCCTTCTTTCCCCTACTTCCTCCAATATCCATACATTTCCTAAAACTTCCAAGTCTTTCGAATCTTTCAGAAATCTTTCATGCAACAAAAGTCCTAATACTTTTCATGCGGTTCCCTATAGTTGTCCTCAAGGGACACCTCTTAAAGAAACTTAAGCTAACCTTCACTTGGTTGTAAATACTTTTAATAATGTTAAACCTAAAGAGAATAATATTTTATATGCTATAATGCCTACTTCAGCTAGTCCTTCACCATCTATTCCAAAGTCTTCCATACAATTCTAACATGCTTCCTTGTCCTTAGAAGTGGCTCCATGTCAAGAGGACTCTAAAAATGATAAAAAAAAGAACATAAAGAAAGATCAAGATCAAGAACCCTCCATGTCATCCAATGCTTTTCATGATGTCTCTTATCTATTTCATGGTTCTTTTGATCCTGCATGCCCTTTCTTATTCATTTCACCATGTCTTAAGTCTTCTCCTATGCAAGATCAAGCTACTACTTACACCGTTGAGCTTATTGACAATCAAAATAACCTTACTACACTTGCGCTTTTCAAAGATGATACTTCCATTAAGGTTATTAAAAATAGTGTTGTTACTTCCAATGTTAAGCCTATTGAAAATCAAGAGAAAAATTATACGTTTATGCTATTCAAAGCTCCTTGTCAAGATCAAAGTCTTCCATCTTCTTGTTCTACCACTCCATGTTCGCTTCCACTTTCTACTCTTACTAAGTCTTTTCAAGCTCCGAAAAATCCTATCAAAGAAGTTTCTCCTATTCAAGATGTTCATGATCCTATTGGAAATCTTAATGCTCACTCTAAAGATGCTGATGTCCTTGGTTGTCATATATATGTTGATGGACTTATTGATTATCCTTTTGTATCTTCCACGTCCATCCTTGGACCTCCTCCACCAATACTAAGGGCTTCACATCTTCCTTCCATCTTGGGCCCTTATGTACCTTCACTTTCCCCTCCTAAATCTCCTAATTCATCATCCATCTTGGGTTCTTATGTCCCTCCATCTCCTATCTTTCCTCAAGATCAACATAGATGCATACCCTTGAATCCTTTTCATCCACCCACCCATCTAAACCAGTAATATCCTCCTACTTCTTCTAGAAGTCCCAAGTCTTTTGGAAGTAAGTTGAATGTTCAATACAAGAAAAATAATCAATATAAGAATCCATAAAAAAAAGATCACCATGTCTCCTCTAATAGACATGGAGGCATCAAGTCAAAAGAGATATCTAAGAAGAAAACTACAAGACAAGTATGGATTCCAAAATCCATCATTGAAGATATTCTCTCTAAATCATCAAAATGAAATGAAAAGCCTACGACTATATAGATTCCAAAGTCTCTCTTGAAAGCGTCTAATGTTGAGCAACAAGTGAAGTTGACATTAAAGCTTCCAAAGGCTTCCACTTCATCTTCTTGCAAATTTTTTTTTCCATTCCATGCGCCTAAACCACAACCTCTGCTATCCATTCACAATATTCCTTCACGTATTCCTTCATTCACATTTTCTCTATCCTCTCACCACCCTTAAAGGTGTGTGTTGATGTTGATCTTTCCTTCCTTTCCATCTACCCTTTCACAATCCTTCCATTCATTATCCTTCTACTTTCTATCCTTTTTTCTCATTTGCCTATTCCTCCTATCTTCCAACCTCACTCGCTTTACATAAAATCTTATCCTCCATTTTTCTCTTCCATCTTCCTTTCCCTATCAACATCTTTGAGAATATCATTTTGAGTCCTTGGCATATCATGGTTTATCCTTTCAAGGAGAATTATCTAAAAAGCTTGCCTTCTTCCAAAAAAAATAAAATTTAAAAAATAGAAAAATTTAAAAAGAAACAAAAAAAAATGAAAAAATTGAAAATGTGCCTTGGTGGAAACTTGGAAACAGGTGCCTTGGTAGCAAAAGTAAAGATAAATAAATTCATCCTATGGTGAAAACCACTCCCTTGTGGCACCTTGGATAAGTATCGTGATGAAAACCTGGCAATCAGACATCATGCATAGTTCTTCTACATATTTCATCCATTTCATCTTCTCTCTTTGATCTTGACAATGTTGGCCTATACATGAATATTTGGCTATCTTGTGAGCTATCTTACAATGATCTTTCTTTCATTCCATTCATTTTCAGCTATCATATTTATTTTCCTCCATTCATTCTAACCTTTTGCTATCATTTTCCCCTTTGGTCTTGATCTAATAAAAAAGAGTAAAACACGATGCTATGAAGCCTCTTGACATGTCTACTCCTTTGGATTGCATCCTTTCTTTCTTTTGCATTACACCTTTGTGACTTATCCTATGCTAGCCTTTCATTGCTTGTCCAAATGTGTTTTACATGATAATTTTTCCCTAACTTGGGTACTCTTGAGGATTTCTTCCCTTCATTCTCCTTCATTCTCTTGTCTTCCATCTCTTCCATGAACATGCTAATCCATTTTTTTCTCCACCTTGCTAGACATTGGGACTACATGATGTGATCTTTCTTGGGAGTTTGATACCCATTATGTTTGGGGGCATCCTTTGTACATACTTATTGATCTTGAAAAAATCCAAAAAAATGGTATATTGTCAAAAATTTTAAAAATTGGAAAATGTCCTGAAAAAATGATCATCTTAGTGAAAACCTAGCAATAGGTGCTTTGATGTATCTCAAAAAAATTATATATTTCAAAAATACAAAAAAAATCAAAAAATTAAAAAATTAAAAAAAAATAGAAAAAGTGCCTTGGTGAAAACCTAGAAATAGGTGCCTTGGTAGCAAAAATACAAAAAAATTATAAAAAGTCCTAAATTTTTTTTTTATTAAAAAAAAAAGAGACAAATTTGCAATAAAATCCAAGTGGTGAAAACCTAGAAACAAACGCTACTTGAGGCCTTTGCACCACTATTTCTTAGCACATGTCCTCGACACTTAGCCTTTCTCCATCACGCCTTGTTCTTGTTGCCTTGGTTTGGAATTGGTCTTTGTCCTTGTCTAGGGGGAATAATTGTGTTAGCTTTGGTCTCTTGGATTGGTTAGTCATTAGGACACCTCACAAATGGTGTTTTTCAACACCACTCCAACAATTTTTTTTATCACAACCCTTGACATCGAGTGTTTTTCAACACTTATCGGCTTGGTCTTACACAGTTCTGTCATGTGATCTTACCTTCTTGCAAGCATTCGATCTTTATCCTTGAAACTCAGTATCAGTTAACACACTTAAATTTTTAAACCAAAACTTAATGCTTGAGCTATGTCATGATATTTTCTTTGTGTGCTAATTATTATTGATTTTTGTTGAGTGTCCTTGTCTAATAAGTCTCTCCGAGATGCATAGCTAGAGGACTTGGGGCATGGAGCATGTTTTTATTTGCTTTGTTCTTGTGGGTGTGGTCTTGAAGCTCTTGAGTGTCTCTTGTTGTTTGCTTGAAACACTTAGAAGATTTGAGGCATCATCCCTGACAATTTTTGTACAACCGTTCTTATGGTTATTGTTGCCCAAAATTCCTTATCTTTCATTTTTTGGCCATGGTTTTGTTTTCCAAGTGAAATGTTCAAGTGTCGAGAGTCTAGTGTGTTTTCTGCTCAAATGTCAAAAAGCCCAGTGTGTTTTTGACCTCTTCTTTGCAGGCTCAGGATGTTTCTGCCTTTTGGTCCGGAAGCCCAGTGTGTTTTCGGCCTCTCCGCTCTAAAAATTCGATGTGTTTTCGACCCTGGCTTGAAAAACCTCTATGTTTTCAACACCCTTCTATGTTTTCGGCCCTAAGCGTGCAACTCTGATAGGTAGGTTCCAGTTCCTCAAGGCCGTGCCAATGCAATAAAAGATCCGATGACTGTCGCATGATCGCATGGGATCTTTCGATCCCATGAGATCATACGACAGCCATTGATGTGGTATCAGCAAGGTTGTAGTCAGGACAAATGGTTTGCAGCCATCAGTTAGCATCTTGTGGTTGGTCGCATGATCGCATAGGCCTTCCTAGCCACACGTGATCATGTGACAAGTAGTAAATAGTCAAAGCAAGCAGCACGGTGGCGGTTGGCTAACATCATGCAGTTGGTCGCATGATTGCATGGGCTCTTTCGAGCCCATGCGACCATGCGATGAACTATCAATAGTTTCGATGGTGATGTTTCTTTTTCTTGGCGGTTCGGCAGTTAACAACCAGTGGTTGGTTGCATGATCACATGCGGTCTCGTGACCGCATGAGATCATGTGACAAACGGTCAGCAAAGGATCGACCATCAATCTTTGGCAACGGCTTGGTGGCTGGTATCGCTAGTGGTCCGTAGTTAGCATCATGCAATTTGTCACATAATTTCATGGGCTCTTTTGAGCCCATGCGACCATGTGATAGACTGTCAACGGTTTTCAGTAGCGGTGGTTCGTGGTTGCGTAGTTGGAGGTGGGGCCTGAGGTTTCTACGTTGGCACAAGTGTAGGGAGATTTGTGGTTGGCGTAAGAGCATAAGGTATATTCTTCAACCATGTGATTTTACACCCACCATTAGATAGGAATCTGGATGATGCGGTGGGTCCTGTGCCAGGGGTGCCGAGGTGTTGCTGTGGGTTCGTGCCAGGGTGCTGAGGTGTTCATTGATGTAGTGGCCGGGACGTATAAGGGAGTGACACATGGCATAAGTGGGCCCAAGGTTGGTAAAACAAGAGTGCAATTGCATGGTTGAAGGGTTTCACATGGTTGCCAAGTGAGCCGGAGGTTAAGAAAAGGATTGTGTGACTTTGCGACTACAGAAAGGATGAACCCGAGGTGGGCCCAGGGTTAGATATATTCCGCAACTCAGCGACTAAGGGGGTATCTCATGTTTGCCAGATCGACCTGGGGTTAAGGAGAAGTTACTATGACTTGATGCATATGAAGAAGTAAACCCAGGGTGGAGCCGGGGTTAGTTTACAGTGCAGTCTTGCAGGGCCGAGTTATCTTGCGCAGGAGCAACAGTTTCTCAAAAAGTTGTCACATGATTGCATGAGGCTCTTTTAGCTCATGCGATCATGCGACCGCTGACTTTTCAAGTGGTGTGGTCATGGGTACAGCCATGTGGTCGGCTCCGGTTGGGCCACGTGGAAAGCTTAGCAGGTGGTGGATTTTGCAAGGACTCAGATGACATGTGGCAAGGCGGTGGCAGTTTCAAATGGAGTTGTCGCATGATCGCATGAGGCCTTTCGGCCTCATGCGATCATGCGACCATTGCTATGGCTAGCAGCATATTTCAAAGAGCTTTTTGCATGATCGCATGGGCCTTCCTAGTCTCATGTGATCATGCGACCATTGCTATGGCTAGCGGCATATTTCAAAGAGCTTGTCACATGATTGCATGGGCCTTCCTAGTCTCATGCGATCATGCGACCAAGTTCATTTCAGGGGTAGTGTGACCTTTTCGTGAGGTTTCTTCTACAGAGTGAACATTTGCAAGCATGGGTAGCTGAGAAAAAATTGATTTCTAAGGGTGGTTGCAGCCAAGGAGTTTGCAAAGATCTTTTGGGTGCCGTTTTTAAGTCTTTTTAAATATCTGATTAGATTTTTGAGCATTCATGGCTGAGTAGGTTGCAGGGAGGTAGATGGATCAAGATGAATGTTTGTCTGCAGGTAGGATCAGTGTAGAGATGGGCACACAAGGGCTAAATATCTGATCAGTTGAGATATTGCAGAACACATTTATGGCCAGATTGGATTGATTTAGGGTTAGATTTTTTATTGTAAACCTCTGCAGCCCTAATGGAGATATTTTTGATTCCTTCCTGCATGTAGGGTTGTATATATTGTTTTTTGGAGCCTGTAGTGCTCAGATTTCACATTTTTGAAAAAAGAGAAAGTCTTTTCTTGGAGAACCATCTGTAGCATTTCTGCTCTTTGGTTTCTACACATCTTGTAATTTCTCATTGATAATACAAATGCTGCAAAGTATTCTGTGACATGTTTTCCTATCCTTATGATTTTTTCTGTTTGCCTTATCTCTTATTGGATTGAGTTTATGAATGCTTTCAGTGATATCTTAGGTTCCCTGATTCCTCTTATTTTCTATAGTTGTGTGTGTTATTGTGTTTGATCTGATTTAGATGTTTTGCGAGTATATTTCAGCCCCTAACAGTCTTGTCTCAATCCTACACCGAGCTATAGGAGTGAATGTTTTTTTTAGGTCATGGATTGATGTCAAATCCTGAGAGCCTTGTTGTTGTGAAAGAATCTTTCTCTTTCCCTGAACAATCTCTTTTGTTTGCAGACCCTTCCATGAAACACTTATGCAAGCCTATTCAGTAAGTTGTAATCTCCTAGACCTATTTTTGTCACTGGTTTTATCCCTCTATACTGAGATCCAAACCCTAGTTTTGGTGCATCACCTAGTAGGTAGATTTGATTTCCTATCATTTACATTTCATGCACTCCTTCTATCCATTTCCTTCAAAAGTTTACTTTCCTGTCTAAAAAAAATCTGGTTGACTATCCAAGAGGAACCAGCCTAGAATCTGGAGGTCTCATCTCGGTTAGCAAAAGGTCCCACAACCTTGAGATGAGTCCCTTGTTATACTGGATTATCAAGACTACGAGAGCTTGAACTAAGGGTGCAAATTTAGTGTATAACATTTCTGGCACCCCCGGTGGGACAGCAAAGAATTTCATTTTGTTGAAATTGTGTCATCTCTGATATACAGATTGCATAATACAGACCTTTAGAGGTTGTTCTATCAAGTATATCTGGTGACTCCACTATTTTCAAAGATTCAGGGCAACCTTGTTTAAGGTTTATGAGAGAGATAGAGACTAGAAGCTCAAAGCCTGCTGAATTTTTAGAGTTGCCCTTGAAAAGAAGCTACAAAGGCAGGTCAACTCAGAGAGAATCTCCTGCAAGAAGAGTCCAATCCACACCTCCTAATACTTCAAAGAGGAGACCCTTCCTTTTTCATTTTAGAAGAAGAGGCAGATCTCTGACCAGAGATCTAGAAGAAGAAGATCCAAATCTAGCAAATACAGCTCATATAGTTGTTGATCTTCAGGTTACACCTCCTACAATGGCTACAAATTTTGCCTTTGCACCTTTAATTCAGGGGAGCCCCTTAGATTTTGTAGTACATCATGATGTGCCCTTGGTGGCATTAAAGAGCATACCTAATTTTACAGGGGAGGGACAGACAACAACCTTTGAGCACATGAGAGATGTGACCACCATTTGTAGCATACACAACATTACTCAAGAGGATGTGGCCACCAAATTATTAGCAGCATCTCTGAAAGGTAAGGCTCTAGAGTGGTTTAGAACTTTAACTGTTGGTTCTATTACTTCATGGGATGAATTAGGGGATGCATTAAGCAAGCATTTTGAGGATAAATTAGATAATTTGTCTCTAGTTGAGAAATTAACAACTATAAAGAGAGACCCTCAAGAGAAAATGACAAACTATAATAGTAGATTCCTTAAAACATGGAATAGAATCCCAGTCTCTGTAAGGCCATCAACTGACCATGCCTTCTTGTACTACTTGCAAAGTCTAAATAAACAAATTTCTATGATGATCCAGTCTATGGGTGGTACCACTTTACCCCAAGCCTTTGACACTGCTGTCAGGGCTGAAAATTATTTGATCCAAGCAGGCATGATAGAGAGAAGACCTCCCATGCCTATCTTCCCTAGTCTTCAGCCCATTGCACCTGCACAGGTACCCCCATTTACCCCTATTCCCCCAATATCAGCACCTCAAGCTAGTACCAGTGGTCAGGAACATGCTGCAACAAATTTCTCCCAAGGGTTGCAAAGGGAAATGAGTAGTCAGCAAACTAATATATAGGGAAAGGAAAACTTGCTGTAGACTCTATCCAAAGAGGTCACAAACTTGAAGAAACAAAACCAAGGCATCAGGCCACCCTTCCAATCACAAGGGCAAGTTCCTAATCAACAATAGCAAAATCAAGGACAGCCTTATCAACAAAATAGACCACCATACCAAGGAGGCTATCAAGGGAAAATAAATTTTTTTAATCGAAGACCATTCCAACCATATAACCCTGCACCTCTTGATTCCGTAAATCCAGTCAAGGATATGGTTCCTAGTCAAAACAATATGGCCATGGATAATGAATGGCGTGTCCCTTGCAATCAGCCCCATAATCAGGCTATGTGTTCTAATGGATGGGTGAACCAAGCACTAATGGTTCAAAATGCTTCATAAGCTCAAATAGAAACTCCTTCTAGTGGGAAAACTTCTCAACAAGAGACACAAGAGAATGAAACTGCTCTTTTCAATTGGGAGCAACCAAATTTCAATGGAGTCAATGATGAAGCTGCTTTTGTTGCCTACACAAGAGGAAAGAGAAGAGCACAAGACATGGAGGAAGCAGATTCTGGTACTAAAGCCACTACATCTATAGAGCCACTACAACAAGTTACCCCTTTCACATCCAAGGAGCCCCCTGTCGTCACAAGAAAAGAAGGCCAAGTTCCAAAGGAGGCAGAACCCCTCATAATAAAAGCACAAAAAAGAATACACACTGTGGCACCTTATAATATTGTAGATAGCATGAAGAAGGTGAGTGTCACCATGTCTATGTGGGACTCTTTGTCTATTCCAAGACAACCTCAAATTTTGGAGAAGGCCATGAGAGAGGCAACAAATCCTCAACCTGCAAAATCAGTGTTGGTCAACATTGATCAAGAAAATGAGACTCCAACTAGCAACTCCAAGGCCAATACCATGCAAGGTAAGAATTTAAAGCCACCTCCCTTTTACGTGTCTTTAATTATTAGGAAATCTTTAGTGCATAATTGTATGGTAGATAGTGGAGCTACTAGCACTGTAATGCCCAAGAAAGTGGCTGATCAATTAGGACTCAAATATGAACCCTTCCAAAAGAAGGTTACACAACTTGATGGATCCTCAGTCAGTACTATAGGTGTGGCCAAAGATACCAGTCTAATTCTCCATGCTAGTCCTAAATTTTCCATTCTCCTTGACATATATATCATAGATCTTCCTGCATTGTTTTCCATATGTCTCTCAAGAGAGTTCACAGCCAAGATAGGAGGTTATCTTTCTTCTGACTGGTCTCACATGCTCTTTCATACAAGGTATGGTACCAAAGTCACCATTAAATCAGAAGCCTTAGCAATACATCATATAGAGCCATATGTGTCCAATTCCATCAATACTAATTGCCCTATATTTGATGACAATGATTTCCCAACCACTAGTGAAGCAAGCACCAAAATAGAAAATATCCCTGATATTATCCTAGATGAAAGAACCTCAGAGATCCAAGAGAGTCTATTTGGGATTTTGGTTTGGGGAGTTATCTGATTCAAGAAAGTGGAGCCATAGAACCAAGCCTTCTCAAAGAATACACCGATTCGAATTATCGGGATAGCCAGGTCTGGGAACTATTTTTTGATGGAGCTAGAAGTAGACATGGTTTTGGTGGAGGTGCTATGCTGGTGTCCCCAAAAGGAGAAAGGTATTATACTTCCTTTAGATTTAGTTTTTCCTGCACCAGCAACACTGCAGAGTATGAAAGTCTGGTTAATGGACTAGAATGGGCTAGAAAAAGAGGGCTCAAAATGTTAAAAGCATATGGTAACAGTGAACTTGTTGTCAGCCAAGTAAGAGGGATGAGTGCAACCAAAAATGGTGTCATGAAAGCATACAAACATAGAGTTTGGGATGCAATTGAGGATTTCCATGCTTTCAATATTGTTGCTATCCCTAAAAAATTAAATCAAAATGCTGATAGGTTAGCTACCATTGGATCTTAGTTTGACATCCCCAACAGCATTTCAAAAGAGGCAGATCAACAACACATCAAGATTATTGTCAGACCTTCAATTGTAGATAAGAATATCAATTGGCAGGTGTTTGACAGTGATGAACAAATTCTACAGTTCTTGTTTGAAGAAGATGTATTTTCAAGACACAATCAAAAGAGGTTATCAGAGAGCTATGGTGACCAAGTGATACAATGTAAATCTAATAAGATGCCTAAAGGTCTTGTTACCTTAGAGACTATCTTCAACAAGGATGATGAAGTCAAGAAAAATAAAGCTGGCCTGGTAGTCCAATAGGAACACTATGCTGAATTAGAGTTGGAACGAGGTAAGAGCCTACAATTTGGAAAAGCAAACACTAATTCAAAAAAGCAAGCTTACATGAAATTATTCAGGGAATTCAGTGATGTTTTTGCATGGGGATATGAAGACCTCAAGGGTTTTGATCCTTCCCTTGCTCAGCACACTATTGAATTGGAACCTAATGCTAAACCAGTAAGGCAAAAGCAAAGGCCTATTAATCCCAAGCTTGAACCACTTATGCATAAGGAAGTACTCAAACTAATAGAAAGTGGCATCATCTACCCCATCAAACATACTAGTTGGGTTTCCAACCTTGTTCCTGTCAGGAAAAAGAATGGGGAGTTAAGGTTATGTGTTGATTTCAAGGATTTGAATAGAGCCTCATTAAAAGACCGCCATCCACTACCCTCTATGGAGCAAATTTTGCAATGTGTCTCTGGATCTCAGAGATTCTCATTGTTGGATGGCTATTCAGGATACAATCAAATCTTAGTGAAAGAAGAGGATCAGTATAAGACTTCATTTACAACCAAGTGGGGAACCATGACATATCAGAAGATGCCTTTTGGTTTGTCAAATGCAGGTGCTATATTTCAAAAGGCAATGGATATGGCCTTTAAGGGCCTCATGTATAGGTTTGTGCTGGTCTACCTAGATGACATAACCATCTACTCAAAACATGTAGTAGACCACATCAGACATTTGAGGCAGATTTTTGAAAGATGCAGAGAGTTTGGGATATCCCTTAATCCCAAGAAATGTGTGTTTGCGGTTCATGAAGGAAAACTATTGCGATATGTGGTATCCAAAGAAGGAATTATAGTGGACCCTAAGAGAATTTCAGCCATCTTAGAACTACCATTACCACATCACAAGAAAGGTCTCCAATCTTTCATAGGAAAGATTAACTTTGTTAGGAGATTCTTGCCTAACATTGTAGAGTTACTCAAGCCTTTGACAACCATGTTGAGGAAGGGTTCAGCCTTCAGTTGGACCAAAGAAAGAAAGGTTAACTTCCAAGCTATTAAAGAAGCCTTAACAGAATCCCCTGCTCTCCTAAACCCAAATTTCAGTAAGAATTTTATCCTTTATGCTTATGGGGGTCATGATGCCATATCTGCAATGTTGACTCAAGAAAATGCTGAAGGACAAAGAAGCCTATTGCTTTCTTCAGCAAAGGTTTAGAAGAGTATGAACAAAGATACTCTTTTGTAGAAAAGCATGTTTTTGCTGTGGTAAAGAGCCTCAAAAAATTCAGACATTTGTTGACCCATAGCAAGGTGCATTTGATGGTTACTCATCCAAGTGTCAAAGAATTTTTTCTTTTTAAGGACCTAAATGAAAAAAGAGCTGGTTGGATCACTAAGGTGATGGAATATGACATAGATATTCAGATTACCAAGTTGGTTAGATGAAGAGGTCTTTGTGAGCATCTGGCAGAAGATAGAAGTTCAAAGAAATTGGAATACACAGATGCATCTATGGTGGCACATTCTATAGGAGAACAAGCCATGGCAACTAGCTGGCTACCTAATATGATCAATTATTTGAAGACAAGACAATGTCCTATAGGCCTAGATTCAACAAAAAGAAGGTATTATAGGTTACAATATGTTCCTTTTGTGCTGATAGATGAAATTCTTTTCAAAAAAGATCACAATGGTGTCCTTCTAAGATGCATAGATTCAGAAAGTGTTGCAGATGTCTTATTTAAGTTTCATGATGGAGCTTCTGGTGGCCATTTCTCTCCTAGGACTACAAATTTTAAGATCATGAGGGCTGGATATTATTGGCCATCTATCTTCAAAGATAGTCATGATTATGTTAGAAGATGCGTCAAATGTGCTATTTTTAATGTAGGGAAAGAAAGATTTGCAGCTCTGCCCTTGCAGCCAGTCAAAACAAAGCAGCCCTTCATGAAGTGGGGTATAGATTTCATTGGTATGATTAACCCTCCATCTAGTGCAGGATACAAGTGGATAATCACTACAACCAATTATTTCACTAGGTGGATAGAGGCAGTTGCTTTAAAAGAAGCTAATGAGAGTGCTGTTTTAAGTTTTTACGATGACATCATCCATAGATTTGGCATTCCAGATTCTATAGTTTCAGACAATGCATTAGCATTTATAGGCCTCAAAGTCTCAGAGTGGGCAGTCAAGAAGGGCATTTGTCTGAATACAAGTTCCACTTACTATCCTTAGGGGAATGGTTTGGTAGAATCAAAAAATAAGAACCTGATTAGAATAATCAAAAAGACCCTGCAGGACAGTCAGAGAGACTGGCATACTAAAATGAAATCTGCCTTGTGGTTAGATAGAATTACTCCAAAGAAAATCATTGGTAATTCTCCATACATGTTGGTGTATGGTAGAGAGGCTAAGTTATCTATTTCAACTAAATTACTAGCTTTGGACTTGGCCACTCAGTATGCCTTGTTTGAAGAAAGTGATCCTATGCAAATCAGATATGCCCAATTGATGGAGCTAGAAGAGATTAGAGATAAATCAATGCAAGATATGGCATTCCATTAGAGTCAAACAAAGAGAAGCTTTGATAAAAGAGCCAGGGTCAGAAACTTCAAAATCGGAGATGTAGTTCTCAAATGGGATGAGTTTAGATCAAAACTTGGCAAGTACACAAAGTTTGATTCTTTTTGGGGTGGGCCATTTGTTATAACAAAGTGTAGAGGATCCAATACTTTTTAGCTTTCAATCCTTGAAGGAGATGCCCTACCAATATCAGTGAATGGTTTCCACTTGAAGCCTTGCTTTGAAGTTAATCCTTCTCTGTAAGTCCTTCTTGTAAATCCTTGTAAATATTTTCCTTGCTTTCTTCCAGTTTCCTAGTTTAGTTTTTCCCTGTTTTCCCAAGAAGTGCACGTGCACAGGTTTGTCTTGCTGGTTCAGTTTTTGTCCCTGCCAAGGTTTTTGTGTTCAAAGAGAATGACCCCATGCCCAATGGATATGTCAAGGCAACTCGTCCAATGTCTAGCAGGCTGACATCTCGCAGAGGTTGCCAAAATGTTGCCCAAAATTTCCTGTCTTTCATTTTTTGGCCACGGTTCTATTTTCCAAGTGAAATGTTCAAGTGTCGAGAGTCCAGTGTGTTTTTTGCTCAAATGTCAAAAAGCCTAGTGTGTTTTTGACCTCTTCTTTGCAGGCTCAGGATGTTTCTGCCTTTTGGTCCGGAAGCCCAGTGTGTTTTCAGCCTCTCCACTCTAAAAATTCGGTGTGTTTTCGACCTTGGCTCGAAAACCCTCTATTTTTTCGATACCCTTCTGTGTTTTCAGCCCTAAGCGTGCAAATTTGATAGGCAGGTCCTAGTTCCTCAAGGCCATGCCAATGCAGTAAAAGATCTGACAACTGTCACATGATCGCATGGGATCTTCTATTCCCATGAGATCATACAACAGCCGTTGATGCGGTATTAGCAAGGTCACAGTTAGGAAAAATGGTTTGCAACCATTAGTTAGCAATGTTGCAGTTGGTCACATGATTGCATAGGCCTTCCTGGCCCCATGCAATCATGCAACAAGTAGTAAATAATCAAAGCAAGCAGTGTGGTGGTGGTTGGCTAACATCATGCGGTTGGTTGCATGATCGCATGGGCTCTTCCGAGCCCATGTGACCATGCGATGAACCATTAGTAGTTTTAGTGGTGATGTGTTCATTTCTTGGTGGTTCGGCAGTTAGCAACTAGTGGTTGGTTGCATGATTGCATGCGGTCTCATGACCGCATGAGATCATGCGACAAACGGTCAGCAAAGGATTGACGGTCAATCTTTGACAATAGTTCGGTGGCTGGTACCGCCAGTGGTTCGTAGTTAGCATCATGCGGTTTGTCACATAATCGCATGGGCTCTTCCAAGCCCATGCGACCATGCGACAAATCGTCAATGATTTTTGGTAGCGGTGGTTCGCGGTTGCACAGTTGGAGGTGGGGCCCGAGGTTTCTACATTGGTGCAAGTGTAGGGAGATCTGCAGTTGGTGTAATAGCATAAGGTATATTCTTCAGCCATGGGATCTTACACCCACCGTTAGATAAGAATCTGGATGATGCGGTGGGTCCTGTGCCATGGGTACCGAGGTGTTGCTGTGGGTCCATGCTGGGGTGCTGAGGTGTTCGTTGATGTAGCGGATGGGATGTATAAGGGAGTGACACATGGCATAAGTGGGCCTAGGGTTGGTAAAATGAGAGCGTGGTTGCGCGGTTGAAGGGTTTCACATGGTCGCCAAGTGAGCCCAAGGTTAAGAAAAAGATTGTGTGACTTTGCGACTGCAGAAAGGATGAACCCGAGGTGGGCCCAGGGTTAGATATATTCCACAACTCAATGACTAAGGGGGTATCTCACATTCGCCAGATCGACCTGGGGTTAAGGAGAAGTTCCTGTGACTTGGCACATATGAAGAAGTAAACCTAGGGTGGAGCTGAGGTTAGTTTACAGTGCAGTCTTGTGGGGCCGAGTTATCTTGCGCGGGAGCAATAGTTTCTCAGAAGGTTGTCACATGATCGCATGAGGCTCTTTTAGCTCATGCAATCATGCGACTGTTGAATTTTCAAGTGGTGTGGTCATGGGTCCAGCCATGTGGTCAGCTCTGGTTGGGCCATGTGGCAAGCTTAGCAGGTGGTGGATTTTGCAAGGACTCAGATGACATGTGGCAAGGTGGTGGCAGTTTCAAAGGGAGTTGTCGCATGACCGCATGATGCGATCATGCGACCATTGCTATGGCTAGTGGCAGAATTCAAAGAGCTTGTCACATGATCACATGGGCCTTCTTAGCCTCATGTGATCATGCAACCAGGTTCATTTCAGGGGCAGTGTGACTTTTTCACGGGGTTTCTTCTGCAGAGTGAACATTTGCAAGCATGGGTATTTTTGAGGGCGGTTGTAGCCAAGGAGTTTGCAAAGATCTTTTGGGCACCATTTTTAAGTCCTTTTAAATATTTGATCATATTTTTGAGCATTCATGGCTGAGTAGGTTGCAGGGAGGTAGATGGATCAAGATGAATGTTTGTCTGCAGGTAGGATCAGTGCAGAGATGGGCATGCAAGGGCTAAATATCTGATCGGTTGAGATATTGCAGAACACATTTATGGCTAGATTGGATTGATTTAGGGTTAGATTTTTTATTGTAAACCTCTGTAGCCCTAATGGAGATATTTTTGATTCCTACCTATGTGCAGGGTTGTATATATTGTTTTTTGGAGCCTGTAGTGCTCAGATTTCACATTTTTGAAAAAAGAGAAAGTCTTTTCTTGGAGAACCATCTATAGCATTTCTGCTCTCTGGTTTTTTCAGATCTTGTAATTTCTCATTAATAATACAAATGCTGCAAAGTATTCTGTGACATGTTTTCCTATCCTTATGCTTTTCCCTGTTTGCCTTATCTCTTATTGGATTGAGTTTATGAATGCTTTCAGTGATATCTTAGGTTCCCTGATTCCTCTTATTTTCTATAGCTGTGTGTGTTATTGTGTTTGATCTGATTTAGATGTTTTGTGAGTATATTTCAGCTCCTAACAGTCTTGTCTCAATCCTGCACCGAGCTATAGGAGTGAATGTCTATTTACAGGTCATGGATTGATGTCAAATCCTGAGAGCCTTGTTGTTGTGAAAGAATCTT
Organism: Chamaecyparis obtusa; assembly: GCA_027943335.1. Classification (NCBI taxonomy): domain Eukaryota; kingdom Viridiplantae; phylum Streptophyta; class Pinopsida; order Cupressales; family Cupressaceae; genus Chamaecyparis; species Chamaecyparis obtusa. Next base: position 554,740 of record BSBK01004699.1, on the reverse strand, counting down.
TCTCTTTCCTTGAATAATCTCTTTTGTTTGCAGACCCTTCCATGAAACACTTATGCAAGCCTATTCAGTAAGTTGTAATCTCCTAGACCTATTTCTGTCACTGATTTTATCCCTCTATACTGAGATCCAAACCCTAATTTCGGTGCATCACCTAGTGGGTGGATTTGCTTTCCTGTCATTTACATTTCATGCACTCCTTCTATCCCTTTTCCTCAAAAGTTTACTTTCCTGTCTAAAAGCAAATCTGGGTGACTATCCAAGAGGAACCAGCCTAGAATCTGGAGGTCTCATCTCGGTTAGCAAAAGGTCCCACAACCTTGAGATGAGTCCCTTGTTATACTGGATTATCAAGACTACGAGAGCTTGAACTAAGGGTGCAAATTTAGTGTATAACAGTTATCCTGGTGTTTATGCCTTGATGTGAGTGTGGTTTTGTTACATTAAATTGGGTAAGCTAACATCAAAGTCATCTTGACCTTTATGTCTTTGATGCTTATGTTATAATCTTTCCATATTCCAATCTGATATAAATGACATTCATATCTTCATAGTTGCACTTGTGACTAGTGATGATTGTGTGATTTTTTTATGTCTGTTAATAATGGACCAATGATGAAAATAAGTTTCTTAACATTCTCTAATGAATGATGAACACAAAATCTTATGTTACAGTTGCTCTATTGCAAGTACACCTTTGCATTTTCATGTAGCTTGCACTGTTAAACTTCATGTTAATTTGCATTTTTAGGCTGCATTATGAGTTTGAGAGGGTTTTCCTTCATCTTTCTTTCAGACTTTTAATCAACTGTGATCATGTTTTTCATTTCCTTATCTTCTTTTGTGATCTCAATCAAAATTTTCTATCTTAAATAGTTGATTGATTTTGAGGCATTCTCTTTCTTCTCTCCATTTCTTTTCACCTCCTTCAAACTTCTATCTTCCATTCACTTTCGCCCTTCTTTTCTTCTAATTCAACCTTGGGGCATAATCTTTCTTGATGATCTACCTTGGTTTTGTGATCCTTATATCTTTCATCTTACATCAAGAACCTTATTTTTAGTTTGATTTGATCAAATTTATCAATTTACTATTTTTCCTCTATCTGATTTTTATTTTTGATCACGAGGGGGTAGTACCTATCAAGCTTCAATCCTTGATTCAGCTTTATCAATCCTATCAATTTCTCTTCTTAGGGAAACCTTGCCTGAGATTCTTATCTTGGACATGTCAATTACCTATTTACAGGGGTGTTGATCTTGTCTTTTTCAATCATCTTATCTTTGTCCTGATGTGTTCCCATTCGTCGATCACACGTTTGGGTTGTTTTGTGATCCCAAATCGATCTCACAATTCAACTTCATTCTTTGACTACATGCGTTCTCATGAAGATTATGCATTATTCAAAGAGGGGCAAATGTATGTGCCCTAAAATGGTTGCCTAGACTTTGGGCCCCCATTCATCAATTTATCAATTTTCTGAATCAATGTTTTTCAATATTTTCAATTCAAATCAATTTCCTTGATCAAATCACAATTAATTCAAATATTTTAATATTTTCTAAGGTTTGATCATTTTATCCTAAGTTTTATTTAATTAAGAGAACATGGTCCTTTTTAATGATTTTTTTTTTTAAAATTAAATAATAAAATCACTTTATTCTAAGCCACATTTAATTAAAAGAACAAATCTCTTTTAAATAAATAAAAAATCTTTTAATTAAATAATGGAGACCACTTTGCTAAAAATAAAAAATAAAAAATAAAAAGAAAAGACTTTTTGTCTACACATTGAAAGCACACTTTCCAAGATGAGTGGAATCTCCTTTTGCCTCTTAATCTCTTCCACATCTCTTTGCCTCTTAAGCATGTCCATTGATTTTGCCTCTTGAGAATCTTGAGCACATGGATCAACTAAGATTTAATCTCCACCATTGCTCATTTCTTTTTGCCTCTTAATCTTGACCATCCATTCATTTCTAAAATCCTTTATAAGGAGCCCTCTCCTTCTCATTTATGCATGGAGATTTTAGAGATCAAGATTTATGTTATTGTTATGTAGGTTTGGAGAGCAATTTTATAGAAGAATTTGAGCACTTAAGCTTGAACATTGCAACTTCTCTTTTCTTGTCTTCTTCTCTCATGCTTCCATGACAATCCATTTAGATTACTACTGCACTTGCATATTAGATTAGATTCATATTTCCTTTCATAGAATAATCTTGCATAAGCATTTCTTTTCATAGATTAGTTTTCTTTCATGCATTGTTATCATTTAGAATAGCTTTCATTTTCATTTGCATGCATACTTGATGATCATGGAGACTAGAATTCTTGCTTTTCTTCTTTGAATGTCTCATTTTATGGCGTACTTGCATGGGAAAGAAAATGGTTTACCAAGATTGAGGTGAATATTTATTGTGGATGTAATCATTTAATGAATGATGGTTCCTATGTAATGATGACATAGGTTAATCTTATGAACCATTGATCTTAGGTTTTGTAAGATAATGTAAAACCATAATTAGGTCAAGGTTAGTTTGATATAAAATTTGTAAGGATGTCATTTTGACATGTATCATCAAGTAGTAGTCACACTCAAGGACATCTAAAGTTCAGACAGGGTTTTGAGAAAAGGAGTATTCAATTTATCAGAATAGTTATAAGGCTGCCGAGTAGTTCAAAATGATATAATCATCACAAAAAGGTGATATTTTTATTGTACTTACATGATCTGATATCAACAATTTGAGTTGTATTTCATTCAGGTCATATATCACTGTTATTCTCTAACAATTGTAGCAAATTAAAAATCTCCTAACATAGTGGACTTAACCATCCTTAGTTAAATCTCTTAATAGAGTGCACACATGTATTGTGTTGCTAAAATCATTTAGCTAGTTAAATCTAGCTGATCTTATAGTTAATCCTAATAGGGTAAGATCACCAGAAGTGATCAAATATTTGTAAGCCTTAACCAACAACTTTATTTATGTAGAAGTGAAGCTTTGTGGGTTCCATCCCCACCGCAGTTTTTACCTTCTAACAATGGTTTCTGTGATACCAAAATACATGTGTCATGTGTATTGAAGTTTCATGTATATTTTATTAATTTACTTACATGCATTTAAATTTTAGTTATAGTATTGAATGTATGGTGATTTCAATCTACGCAGTCAGTTAATAAAGTTAATGTTTCCAAGGAATAGTTTGAAAAGTTTTAAAGATATGGATTCACCCCTCCCCTCTTAGTATACACCTTTCCATAATTGCAATAGATGGAAATGCATATGATATAGAGACTGAAAAGTCAAGAAGGGAGAAGTTGGAGAAAAATAAAGGATACCATTGGATTTTGGCCACAAGAGGAACATAATAGTGATCAACCAATGAATGCAAGGATCATAAATTTATAAGTTGTTGGAGGAGAAGAAAATAGTTAGGTTGGGGGGAATGATGGGCTGAAGTAATAACTTGTTTTTTCCTAGTTTCTCTTATTTTTTGGAAACTATTATAGGGTTTATGGGTGTTGAAAGACTTTGATTTTAATAATTTTATGTCTTTTAAAATAATATCTGATGAACATATAGCATATGTACTTGCATACTTTTGGGATGAAATACTTGATGTTTTAAACCATAATTATCCTTATATTATTCATTTTTGAATAATTGAAGCATAATGGATTTCATAATAAATAATTGATCTATTTTTTCTGCAGCCATATGATATATCCATACTAATGAAATTTGAATTTTAATAAATGTATGTAATGTGGAATTAATGTATCTCCATGTTTTTGTGCTCCTAATGTTTTTGTGTAGGAATAGATGAATAGGAAAGAATGGCCAAGTTGACACTTAATGAGTTTTACTGATCCTTGGACCAAGTCATGAAACCATGAGTAGCAAAGAGGAATGTATTAAAAACTCATTGATGGCTTAACTAATTATCCCACTTTCTAGTTAGAGTAGTTAGTAATCTCTTAATGTGGAGAAAACCTAGGGATTAGTTTTCCTATATTCTTTCTCATGCATAAAAATAAGACTGTTTCTTTCTTGTTGAGATAATTTATCCTTTCTACAAGTTCAATGTATTAACTACACCCATCTATTTTGTTAGAGCTAGTCAGTTAGTTTGTTATTCAGTTAGTTGTGAAGTTTTAGTATAAATAACCTACTGAAGCCTCTTGAGAGGTTATCTAGGATAATGTAGTAATATATTAATAATGATGTAACTATTTTCCATAATATGGTTATTGTAATTTCCATTATTATGTATAATCATTTTCTATTATATTAATAAAGCAATGATTATTCTGAGTTTATAGTGTATTGAGGAATTTGGATGCACTTGTAGATCTCTATAGTTTTGTTGACCATTAGTGCTTCACACTTAGTCATATATCTAGGCAATGATGGTCGGTCATCACTGTGACCGAGTCATTTTCTAAAGGTTGAGTTATGTATTGTATACTTACTGAGCAGTAGTACTACTGAGTAAAGTCATGGTCACTACATGTTTTATATTATGCTGAGTATAGTTTTTGCTAAGTTACATATGCAATGATTACCGAGTGACATAGAGTTTAACAGATGCTAAGTATAGTGAATACTGAGTACTAGGAATAACATTTGTTGAGTTAGCCAAGAATGACATATAAGTTTGGAATGACACAATGATCGAGGTAAACTATTTTTTGGTGGTAGTGGTGTTTTGTATTTTTGTTGTTGAGGGAATTAGGGAGGTAATTACACATTCATCTTATAATCATTGATCCCTATGTAATACCTAGAGCCAATCAGAAAATTGTATAACTTAAGCGGTAATAGGAACAAATCTGGACTGTAGATCTTAAATCGTTAAGATGTTTTGGTTACTATATAAGGTCAAGATCTAAACCCTAAAATGTAGTACCAAGGGATAGTGAATGTGAAGGGTGTAAGTAGAATGGTATGATTCAGTAAAGGAAAGCTTACAGAGATAGAGTTTAGTGATTGAGCTAAGTAGTGAAAGGATAGAATTGAGAAAGATTAGATAGAAGAGATCACTAAGATATAGTAAAGAGGAGATCTATAATCTACATAGAAGTGCAAACTCAAAGATTAGGTACTGAGACATTTTAATCAGTGTATTAGGGTAAATCTCTTAACCGAGTAGTCTTAACAGACTTTATGTAATCTCTTTACTAAGTGCTTACTTTGTTATAAGTTTTAAATCCTTTAGCAAGGTAGATTGTATAAGTCTTTTAGCTTTTAACATAGCAGACATTTCATAGGGTAGATCATGAATTGATCACATTTTGTAAGCCTTAAGAGGCAAAACTTATTACTGTAGTAGTGAAGATTTGTGGGTGTCATCCCCACCCTAGTTTTACCTTTCAAGGGTTACTGGGTTACCAAAATTATTGTGTTATGAGTGATTTCATGTATGCTACTTAACATGTTAAGTTACTTAGAATGCTCAAGTTTTGTTTATGTCATGCATAAAGTTTTATCAGTAGAAAAGGTTAAAAGTAGGTGATATCTGATTCACCCCCCCCTCTTAGTATTACCTTCCCATTTATATTTCCAACAATTGCTATCAGAGCTACAAGGTTTCTTATAGGAAAGTCTAACCACTTGAAGAAAAAGATCTTAAGATGGAAGCTTATAAACTTGGGAAGATCATAGAGAATCAAAAGATTGATGTACAACTAGCATTACAACAACTAGAAATAGCCAGAGGGGAATTGAAGAAATCTTTGAGAAAAAGAAGAGAAATTGCTAGTCAACAAAATGAGCCACAGTACAAAGAAGAAGACATCTTTGGACTATTTGACAATGGTAACTTTGCAAAAAGTGTTAAAGCTATAAAAGAACTAGTGGAGAAAAATACCATACTAAATGATGACATCAAAACTCTAAAGAGAGAATAGGAAATTCAATCTGTCAGACTTTGTGAAGTAGTGGAACATAAAAAGAAAGTTGAAGATGATAAGGCAATGGCTGAAGAAGATAAAAGACAAATTGCAACAAGGCTAGATGAAAGAAAAAGTGACATGAAAAGGTTGACTAATAATCAACTAGATATGGTAAATCAACTACTGCTGGAAAATCAAGAATTGGGCAGGAAAGACATGGAAATCAATCAACTAAGTTCTGAAAATGATTAGTTAAAACATGAATTGAGAATTGAAAAATAAATCAATGAAAGGATGAACAAACCCAATGAAGCTACAAAATATTTTGAAGAGATGTTGAGATCACCTAGAAGATCTGGTGATAGATTTGGACTTGGATTGAATGAACATTCATCATCTACTGAAGAAGGAGAATCATCAATGAATGAAGAATAGAAGATTGTGAAACCAAAGAACACCAAACCTACATGTCATCACTATGGAAAGCCAAGACATACAACCAACATATGCAGAAGAAAACATGGTAAGTCTAATCCTAAACCTAAGTTTAATGGACATTGTTTTAACTGCAAGAAACATGGACATCAAGAACATGAATGTAGATCTAAGGCTAGCAATTCATCCACCTCACCTAAGTTTCAAGGAAGTTTTTTCAACTGTCAAAAATATGGGCACAAAGCATTTGAATGCAGATCTAGACCCAAGTGGTCATCAAATGAACAAACTAACCCAGTAACAAAGCATAACTCATATAATTGGGATTACAACAATTGGTATAATTGCCACTATTGTGGTAAATATGGACACATTGGAGAAAATTGCATGAAGACTCATTTTAGAGGTAAGTCTAAAAGCTGGATGAATGGAAGCATGGTATGTTACAAATGTAATAAGGCAAGTCACCTAAATAAAGATTGTAGATCACCCATGTCAAACAATGATAAGAACCTGAATGAAGATATCCGTGAGAAATTGAAGAATCAGATAGACAAGACATGGAAGAAGAAAGAAGAAGAAATTAGAAGTGAAGCTAGCACATATGCGGTCACCCAATCCAAGGGGTTAGGTGATCACACTTATTCTAACTAAGTATGGAAGGTATGTTTGGAAGTGAGTCTTGTAAAGTTTTATTTTTCATCAGTTCCTAACATAGAATTGAGCAAAAGTCCATATCTGCATAGATTAAGATGCATTAGGACATATCTAAGAAAAATAGGGAATTTCATTTTTGATGTTGAGCATCAGTGTCTTGACCGAGTTATCAATGTATACCGAGCACCTGTTATGGCTAAAATGCTATAGATGCTGAGCTGTATCGTAATGATTATATCGATCGAGCTTGTAATTAACCAGAGTTAATGTGAGTCTACTGAGACAATTGTATTCCACCAAATCTTGTACAGAGAATTTATGAGGCCCTAATTCTACTTTTCAGATTCTATAAAGTAGAAATTTGTTGTTAATTTCATTTCACAATGGTATTTGAGATTTCAAAGAGTGATTCGGAGTTCGTGCAACCAGTCTAAGAAAGGAGATTCCAAATTTTATCAGCGTGCCGTCAGCAAAATCTATCTACAGGTTATTGACAAGAAAGGTATTTTACCAAGTAAATATTTATTTTCAGAAATTATTGTTTAAAATGGCATCATCATCATCTACATCAGTCATGAAACAAGGGATGAAATGTTTTAATGTGCAATTAGTAAGAAATGAAGTATGCAAGCCGAAGGTATTCAAGGCAATATCGGAGAGTGTGATCAAAGGCGATTTAAATGGAGCCCTATCTTCCATTCCAAAGAATGTGTTAATAATGAATGACATTAGGTGTTGCTACATGTGTAAAATTGGAGAAATCAGTGATTACAAGATCAGGGAAGCTTATGATAGACTATGTGTTAACAGAGTGCTAAAGCTGGAACATAAGGTTGTTGTCAATTAAGGGTTAGTGCATGCCCTAGATTTCTCACAAAATTTTAAAGTGGAATGGATAAAAATTGTTCTGAGTCAAGTACATGACATGCATTTATGGCTAGAAGATGAACCAGTAAAAATTACAAAGGAGATGATACATTGAGTCACTGGGTATTCTACAATTGAAGGAAAAAGAATGATGAAATATGTAGGAAAGGAAGATATTCAAGAAAACACCCAGGCAGTTTGGAACAAATGAGGAATGACAATTTCCACCATAACTAAACTAGAAATTGACTTTTCTATTAGAGTCATCTCGCACAAGTTTTACCAATCTAGTCAGTTGGACAGCGTCCCTTGTATGGCAGTGGACCAGGCATGGAAGATAATCAAGAAAGGACACACGTATGACCTTGCCGAGCTCTAGTTGACTCAACTTGCCAAGAATCTAAACTCCATTCAAACCATGAAGAATTCTATGTGTAATTTAGGTTCCTTACTGATCTGTTTGTTCTTTTATGTAAAGAAGTGTTTTCCTACACATGGAGGTGTTATATGGGATAAGAAGAGACCCATCACTATTCAAATCAATGAATTTATAAATCAGATCGGAGATAACTTTAATAGAATAATGGACAACTATTTTGTTGAGTTTAAGAAGAAGATGAGAAAGAGGACTAGAGTCCCTGTGTCTTTGATTGAAAAATATAATAAGGATATATGTTTTCTGGTAGACATAGATTTTACTTATGCATAGGAAGTCCTACCTAGGGTTTCATGGTTAATACCATTACCCTATGAACTAAATATAGATGAAGCTATTGCTGCAATTAAAACCCTCCTAGCTAAAGAAATTGATAGTAAAGCACCTTACTTTGGAACTTTTGATGAAGTTAAATCCAAGATCTCTTTGGGATTAATGGTTGCCACCACAAAGAGGAAAAGAAAGAAGATAGTGAAGAATTTGGAAAAATATGTCAAAGAATCTAACAAGGATGCACCACTGGAGTTGACCAAAGGATTGGGAGAAGATGAATTGAGTGAAACTAGTAGTAGTGAAGAACAAGAAGAGAAAGAAGAAAAACCAGTGATTGCCGAGCCTCCAGCGAAGAAAAGAATTTTAAAACCTAAAGTGTCATCGACAGTAGTACTTAGGCCCATAACAAGGAAAGCTATTGCTGAGACTCCTAAGATGCCCCCTGCATCTGCTAAGTGAAAACCTGCACTACCTAAGGTAGTGCCGAATAAGGTTATAAAGAGGCCTAGAAGGAAACTTGTTTTAGAACAAGACGATGATGAAGAAATAGAGAGTGATGAAGTAGTAAAGAGGAAGGTTACACAACATGATAGTCCACTCACTATTGATGAAATATGCAATAAGATTACTAGCTCTGTAGTAGTGGATGAGTTGAAAGGATTAAAATTTGGGAACATGAGCATTGGAGACAAAGAAAAAGTAGAAGATGCTATTCTTGAAATGTTGTGCATTTTCAAGATGCTGCCGATTCAAATAGAAAATAGAATTCCCAAGGAATTAAGCAATAGGGTTGCATAGAAATGGGAATATGCTCTACAAACTAAAAAGGAAATAAGGGAGAGCACTTTAGCTCAAGTTGAGTCTAGTCTCACCCCTTCCAATATCAAATAGATAATTGAACAATACAGAGCTAAGTTTGATCCCAAACTTAGAGTTTATCTAATTCTTCAACACAAGGTTGAGGATGTTGTACAAGAAAGTCTCAAAATTTGGAAAATAGTATTTGTATTACTGTGTGACAAGGATGAAGACAAGGGTGCTAGTACTTCAAAAGTTGCTTAACCTGAAATAAAACAAGAACTTAAGGCTACCAGTTAGTCTCTAATCTTGGATGCAGATACTAGTGCCAAACATTATGCCAAAATCCTGCATAGCCAAGGTAAGTTAGCCAAGCTAGTGGCTAATGATGGCAAGATTTGATCTCAACTACTTTCTATGAAAACTATCTTGACACCTCATCTGGAGGCCATACAAAGAAAGTTAGTCAAGGCCAAGGAATTAACTCAGAGAAATCCAAATTTGTCCACAACCAAGAGCTTAGTCAGTCTAGCTACCGAGCTAGAAGTGCAGATAGAAGTTCTAAATCTTGCTACAATAGCTTGGGAAACTGCACTACACATGGTCATGGTGTTGCATAGACCATTTATGGAGAAATTTTGGGAACTCCTTGCTAATGAAGAGATTCATCATGTCAAAAACAAGGGGGAATCATCCTGATAAGATTAAGGACAGGTAACACAATTTTGAATGTTTATATATCTTAGGGGGAGTATTAGGCTAATACAACATACTTTTGTAATTGTAATTACAAATTTCATGACAAAGTGTTTTTGCCATTAATGTCAAAGGGGGAGATTGTAGATCTCTATAGTTTTGTTGACCATTAGTGCTTCACACTTAGTCATATATCTAGGCAATGATGGTCGGTCATCACTGTGACCGAGTCATTTTGTAAAGGCCAAGTTATGTATTGTATACTTATCGAGTAGTAGTACTACTGAGTAAGGTCATGGTCACTACATGTTTTTTATTATGCTGAGTATAGTTTTTATTGAGTTACATATGCAATGATTACCGAGTGATAGAGAGTTTAACATATGCCAAGTACAGTGAATACCGAGTACCAGGAATAACATTTTCTGAGTTAGCCAAGAATGACATAAAAGTTTGGAATGGCACAATGATCGAGGTAAACCATTTTTTGGTGGTAGTGGTGTTTTGTATTTTGTTTGTTGAGGGAATTATGGAGGTAATTATGCATTCATCTTATAATCATTGATCCCTATGTAATACCTAGAGCCAATCAAAAAATTATATAACTTAAACGACAATAGGAACAAATTTGGACTGTAGATCTTAAATCGTTAAGATGTTTTGGTTACTCTATAAGGTCAAGATCTAAACCCTAAAATGTAGTAGAAAGGGATAGCGAATGTGAAGGGTGTAAGAAGAATGGTATGATTCAGTAAAGGAAAGCTTATAGAGATAGATTTCAGTGACCGAGAAAAGTAGTGAAAGGACAAAATTGAGAAAGATCAGATAGAAGAGATCACTAACATATAGTAAAGAGGAGATCTGTAATCTGTATAGAAGTGAAAACTGAAATATTAGGTATTGAGACATTTTAATTAGTGTATCAGGGTAAATCTCTTAACTGAGTAGTCTTAACAGACTTTATGTAATCTCTTTATCGAGTGCTTACTTTGTTGTAATTTTTAAATTCTTTAGCATGGTAGAATGTATAAGTCTTTTATCTTTTAACAGAGTAGACCTTTCACATGGTAGATCATGAATTGATCACATTTTGTAAGCCTTAACAGGAAACACTTATTACTGTAGTAGTGAAGATTTGTGGGTGTCATCACCACCCCAGTTTTACCTTTCAAGGGTTTCTGGGTTACCAAAATTATTGTGTTATGAGTGATTTCATGTATGCTGCTTAACATGTTAAGTTACTTATAATGCTCAAGTTTTTTTTATGTCATGCATAAAGTTTTATCAGTATAAAAGGTTAAAACTAGGTGATATCTGATTCACCCCCCCCTCTTAGTATTACCTTCCCATTTATATTTCTTGTTACCGTTATTTTACTCTTTTGGTGACCTAATTACTAGATGAAGCTACAAGTACCCTAGTTTGTGTTATTAGGTGATCTTGCTTAACATATGTGTTCATTTCATTTTCAAAGTACATGAAAAGGAAAGGAAATGAATTGCATCCATGCATTACATGTATATGTATCAATTTCTATATGCACTGTGCAAAAGGGAAAGAACTAAAAATAACATTTATCCAGGCTCACACATGCCGTGAGCATAGCCATTGCTAGAATTACATAAATGAGTGCAGATATACATATATAATGAACATAAATACAAGGGTAATAGACATTTCCTGGTAATGAGTCTATCTCCATGGTGTTCTCAGTGTGCTCCTGTGATCCTGAACCTACAGATAAGAGAAGAGAAGTGGGTTAGATCCAATGGATCTAAGCAATGCTTGGTATCATAGTATTTGTAGAAACACATACATGCACTCAGCCATACACCTCTGGGAAGGTTTGTGCTTAGGGCATGTGAAAAAAAGCCTCCAAAAATAAAGAGATACCATTGTTTTCACTAATGTGTTTGTTCCATGTGCAGATGAATGACCTTGACCTGTGATGCAGTCGATGCCAGGAGAACCTCATTTCCTTGGTAGTGGCTGCATCACAGGGCAAGAACACCCATGATCAACATGGAAACACTAGGTAAATGAGTAGTGTCAGGGGGAAACTAAGAGATCACAAAGGTAGAGAAATGAAACATGGTTAAACACTAGCAAAGGAGAGCTTGCAGGGTACACAAATCTGCATAGTTTTATCTCATATTCGTAACAGAAGAAGTGCTTTAAATCTGCATTATGAACCAAATACAAAGGGGCTACAGTTGGTGAATTAGTGATAGTACCTCTTAACAGTGAGCATAATTGAAACAATGAGCACTAAAAATGGATGGCACAATAAATATAGGTTCACAGAATCTATGAGTCATGAGCAAAAATAAATTCTAGATAAGAGTTCACAGTTTTTACAATAGTATTGACAAGGGGCACCATTTGGTATAGTAGAGAAAGAATCTTCTACAAAATGATGTATGATGCTTCAAAAGCATAGAAATTAGTAAGTTGAAATCAACAAGTATATTTTCAACAATTATGCGATGCCTTAGATGTTAGCATATAGCCAAATGGCCCAATACATTGAGTGCCAACCATGCAACAAGTGAATGGAATGATACCTTGGCATAAGCTCACGGGTTAAAACAAGAAGGACAGTGCCATCAAATGATAATATTCATACACATGCTCCAACATACAGTAGAGAAGATTATGAGTTGACATTATCAAAATATGAATATAGTGACATTAGTAAACAATGCATGCTCTGTAGTTTACTCACGGGCTATGCATGATAAAGGAATAGTGGCCTAGGCATGAACATATCCCAGCAAAAGTCAACAAAGATGGCATGTCATCATTGCCAATAAATATTTAGCAAACAACATGCCTCCAAGATCATAGGCTCCAAAGAAATAACAATGAATATAAATACACAATGGCACCCTAAACAATGACAGTGTTGCAAGGCATGATGATCAAGAAGTGACAAAGATCAGAAAATGGGCTCCATGAATGTGATTTCATCCGAGCAACAATGCTACAGTCCAAAGCACATGGGCTGTATACACTAGTGAATGAATCAATCATGGTGCCCTAACTTATGGCTCAAAGGGACATCGAGTGTTCACAATAGAAAAACAAATGTGCCCTTGAATATAGAGGAAATTTGAAACATGATAGACATCGATGCCCTAGGTTCTCGGGCTGCCATAACAAAGATGTCAATTTCAAAGCATATATGATGAATCAAATGCAGAGAATTCACAAACAACGCATGCCTAAGTTCAAGAACGGGCTATGCAAAAGACAGATGCCGTGAAATACAATAACAATGCAAATAAAAATTCCCTCGAGATATTGAAACCAAGTGTAGAGTAAAAGGCCGAATACAATGCTTACCTTCTATAATAATACCAGGAATAAAGGGGGCTGACTGTTTCCAAAGCCAAACTTGAAGATCAAGTGCAAAGGTGCCAAGGAGAAAGGGAAACTTGCCAAGTACCAAGTTAGAATGGATGAGATGCCAACAAATTCCTCATTTTAATGAAGGGTTTTATGAAAATGGATTAATCTTTTACCTCCCCTTCTTAGGGTTGAGTTTCTTTTTATGTCGAGTGCCTTTTGTAATGGGTGGATTTGATTAAAGATGTAAATGTTTAAAATATGTTTTCCCCATCTTATGTTGGGTTGAGAACTATTTTTATTTTTTTTAACCAATATTGAGAGTCATTTATTGACTTAGGATAGAGGGTTAAATCCATGGTAACTATTAGCATAGGATTAAAATTTTAATGTAAAAATTCAAGGCTTATTATTTATTGTAATTCTGACAATGGTGTTTTATAAGCCACTATCATAATCCCATTTTGGCTCATGACTTAGTGGGTAGAATGGTCTTCTTTGACCATCTATTTTTAGGGCCCCACTTTTTTTTCCCCCCTAGAAACTCAGGAATTGGGCATCCGAGTTAAGGAGGCATTCATGGGCCTATTTGGAGAGTTTTTCCATTTTTAGGAGATGGGGAGTTTCATGCAGATTCCTATGGGTTTTTCTTTTTATACCTCTCACTTGTGTGATTGAAGTTAGTTCTGTTAGGCCAATTTTCTGTCATAGCAAAATCCTTATGAAAATGGCCTATTTTCTTGCAAATTTCCTTGAGTTGCCTCCTACCCTGTGTTCTCCATGTTGTCACCTTGCCCTGGCCCAAATTGCACCTCCTAAATCAAAAAATCCTGAGAGATTCAAGTTCTAAGGTTTGCTAGAAAATTTGTCAAAGTCTACCAAAGTGTCGAAAACCCACAGTGTTTTCAAAAGTCCATGATATTTTTGATCTTTTACCGATACCCTGCATTGTTTTTGACCCCTTGTGCTTCCTACTTTGTGTGCTTTTCCTTTGGCATCAGAAACCCTGTGTGTTTTCGATCTTTGACTATGTCAAAAATAGTGTATTTTAGACCTCGCACTAGTTCCCTGTCTGCCGACTTCCCTTAAGTGCACAAGTGTGATGACAGGTGGGCCCAGGTTTTCAATGGCTCTTCTTTGATTGGCTGTTGCATGGCCGCATGTCAGACTTTTTTGACATGCAATCATGTGACCGCCTGCCACCTGTCCGTGTGGTCCTGATTCTTCATGGTTTTCGGCTACCTAGCAGTTAGCTTTCCTTCTGGCGACCTGGCGACTGGCAGTTATCTTTGGTCTCCTGATTCTGGCGGTTAAGCGGCTAGCATCCAGAAAATCGATGACTATTAGTCATGTGATCTTTGAAAGGGTGGCAGTTATCTGCTAACATCTAGCGACTTGGTTGGCGGTTAGTCGTGTAGTCGCTAAATTCTTGGCAGTTTCTTGGTGGGCCCGTTGGCTTTGTTGCGGAGGTATATGTTTTGTGTGGTGGGTCCTATTTTCCAGGTAGTTCTTATGTGCCATAGTGATTTGAGTTGGTGGGTTTTAATTCATCCACATGGTGATGACTTGGTTCATGTCAGTGGGGCCCGCGTTGAAAGCTTTAATCTAATGGTCAGCGTATGATCGCAAGGAATATTCTAAGCCTTTGAGATCATGTGCCATCTATTGGATTTTATTCCATTTGCCAGGGTGTGCTGAGGTGCGTGATTTTCATTGGCCGATAGGTGCTGAGGTGGCATCGCAGTTGCGGAGTTAGGAGTGGGGCCGTTGTCAGTGGGGTCTGTGATGAGGATGGATCCTACGACCGGCGTAAGTTCTCATGGGATTTGTCAGAGCCATGAGATCTTACGCCAACCATTTATTTCAAAGGCTTATGAAGGTGGGTCCAATGTCAGTATGACTGGGCATGAACTACAAATGAAATGGTGACATGTGGCTTCAGGTGTGCCCGGTTGGAGTCTAGTGTTTGGCGGAGTGGATAAAGTTTAGCGGCCTGATAATTTGCTTCTTGTCATGGGTTCACGTGACAATTTGGTGGTTCCCTAATTCATTTGGTGACTTGGAAAATAGTGGTCATGAGGTCGCTAGATTTTTAGCAGAGGATGCAAGGCATTTTGTGAACTGGCGGAAGTTCTTTGCTTGCCAGTTTGCCAGATATGTGGGGTCCATGTTTATGGTGACTGGGCAAATGGTGGTGTGACACATGGCAGGTGGTCCCAGGTCTAAGGCCTGGTGGTTATTTGTGGGGCCGAGGCATAGTGTTCATGGGTTGTCGCATGTTTGCATAACCCATTTCTAAGTTATGTGATCATGTGACCAAGCATAGCATGAAGCCAGATTCCTGTGGCGGTGAAGTTTGTGACCACGTAGTTGTGCGACTAAAGATTGTGGTCAGGTTGTCGAGCCTAGGAAAGATAAGGAGATCTACGGTGGGGATATAGAGTTGATCCTGGTTTAAATCAGGACCGCTGATGTGTTTCTGGTGCCGTGAATGTAGCCGTTGCCTACAGATTTGAATTTTTGAATGTTTCCAGCAGCCTGTAAGGACTAAAATTGAATGTAGAGAGGGCCAGAGTTGGTGAATTTGAATTTCTCCACCTTTCCAGTGTGGTCCAGGGTGCCACGAGGGTTTGCAGGGTTTTTTGCTATGTGGAGGAGGATGGTTTTGAAGTGGCTTGAGGCATGATTGTAGGGTGGTTGATTTGATTTGCTCTCTTGATAGATCTATGATCTTCTTTGCTTTGTTCTAAAAATTATCATGATTAGAGGTCATCTTTGATCTATTTCTCTGAGGTTTCTTGGTTTCCTGCCCCTATAATAAATTTTGATGTATTCTTTTGGTTGGTTGGGTAGTTGAAACCCTTACCCTAGCTGTCCGTAACTTGTTGCATTCTCTCTGAGAATTCCAATGCAGCTAGTGGTATAAATTGTAGATTGTTCATTTTTGTAAGGGTTCCTTCTTCTACAATTTTTTTTGAGGAGAATTGGTTCCAAGTGGAGGGTTTCTGTCCTGTAGATTTTCTCCTTCTCTCTGCATATAGGGTGTTCTTCTTTCCCTTGCTGGCTCAAAGAATACAATACATATTGTAACAGATGTCTTATGTATGAGATTGCAACATACTTGTTCTTGTATCAAATTGTCTCCATTTGAATTTTGAATCATTAATCATACATCAAGGGTGTTTGGTTTGTTTGTTTGCACTGCCTAAGTGTTTGCAAGTGGAGTTGTCTTCGCAGGGATAACTGGTTCAAAGTTAGAGTTCAGATATGTATGGGCTGAGGTATCAAAGATGCATCATGGTTGTCTTCTAGTGGATGCTGGTTAATGTATTGCTTATTCTTAGGTCTTTCTTTAGATAGGTGATAGCATATTTGGGTGCACAGGTGGTTTGGTAATGTATGATTTGGTCAGAGTGAGTGTGTTGTCATCTTGTTTCATAGCTCTCTTGTAGTAGGGTATTTGACTTTGTGGCCCATTGGATAAGGCACTGGTCTATTAGAGACTTAGGGTATCTCAGGGGTCCCTTCTACGCATCTTTAAAATAATTTCCATCCAGTTCCACCCTTTCCCTTTCTTGTTGTTAGGATAGGTTTTTGTTTTTTAGACTCACTCCATGCAAATAGGGCTATTGCATGAGATATTGGCTTCATTGAGGTACATGATACCTAGGAGTTTGAGAACCATTCCACACTAATCTATCTGTAGGCCTTTGGTTTTGTCATGAGGTGTCTTGAATGTGCAGACAAGGCAATACCCGCCTGAGTGAATGTGGAGCTCAAAGAAAAAGGAGGATTTCTCTCTATCCTCATCAATTGGTTTGTTTTTCTTGTCAAGATTGAGTGCCTAATCTATGAGTCTAAGCCCAACTATTTGATTCAAGCTTGGTCCTACAAGGAAAAGAGCCAACAAGTTCTTCTTTCCCTCTTTCTTGAAGGTGAATGCTTGTAGCTTTGGAGAAGCAAGCTATATTTTGGCTCCCTTTAATTCAGTTCATATCAATTGTCCTTCTTATTCCTATAGATTTCTTAGTTATTTTGGTGGATTTTTATGTCATGTATTGTGATTAAAGTTAGTCCTTTACTTGATATTTTTTTCATTTAGATGTTCATAAGAACTGTTATTTCTTAAAATCTCAATCTATGTGCATTTGAATGTATTTGGGTTTGTGGAATTCATTTTCCCTTCTCATTTACAACCAACACCTAGTTATTTCTAAAGGAAAAATCAGATTAGGGAGGAGTTGTGATGCTCAGGTTATGTTTTGAACTATATTGTGAGTTTGTTTACAGTTTGTGGATCTATCAAAGTTTGGTGAATCACCTATTTTTTGTTTCAGTTTCATGCACTCTCTCTCCCTTTTCCTTCAAAGTTTAGTTCAAGTTTCAGGTGATTCAAGGGGAAGCCATCCCCTAATCCAGAGGTCTACTCTCTGATAGGTTACCCATAGCCTAAGAGTAGTCCCATGTTTCACGGGATTTCTAGGTTCTACACTTAGCCATACTTGGGTGCAATCCCTAGTGACAACATTTCCAATAGCACTCACCCAAGGGGGCCCTCTTGGTGAGTGATTATTTAAACTTTTCTATTTATTTATAGTTTTTATAGTTTTTTTTTAGTCACTTGTTTATTCCTATAGCCACTAAGAACTAGTCCCTATGTCTATTCCTACAACCAAAGTAGGAAAAGTAGTTCCCTACCTGATAGACCTGAACTTAGTTTTTGTAACTTGTCTTTCAATATTATTCATGCTTAAGTAGATAATAACCAATTAGGTCTACTTTCAAGAATCTATTTTCCTCTATTATTTCTCTTTCTAGTAGTTGTTAGCATGGCCTCAATGGAGACTTAGTGGATATATTATGCAAAACCATCTCAAGTTCATGCCCTTGGATTGACATATTAAATGAAACTTACCATAGGGAAGATAACTTCTCAATTAAGATGAACAATCTATGAGTAGAGGAGTAAAACCAAGTTATTTATCCATTTGGAACTTGGTTTACATGAATACCTTGGCAGTATGATAAACAAGATTTGCATGGTGGGAGAAAGAATGTGTATACTATTGTTGAAAATGGGATAGATAAAGTATTGTTACCTTTAGTTGAGAATCCTAAGAATGAGAATTATACTAGTGTTAGAGTTTGTTTGGTTGAAGGAAGGAAATTCTTAGATGGTTTGAAAAATGATAGAGTGTGTTATGCTTTGATTCCTAAGAAGCCATATGTAGAGTTAATAGAAAAATAACCTAAAGAAATCAAGGAATTATTGAATGAGTATGAGGATATAATCTTAGATAATTCTCCAGATGGGTTTCCACATGTGAGAACTATTAGTTAGGATGAAACTGATTCATGGAGTAATTTTACAAAATAAAGTATCACATCATTGGACACCATAAAAGATTGAGGAATTGAATAGAGAAGTGTAGAGGTTATTGGGGAAAGGTTTGATTAGGGATATTTTGAGTCCTTGTGCAGTACCTATAGTATTAGAACCAAAGAAGAATGGGGAATAGATGTAGGATCATCTCGGGTTCTTGGAAATCCTGTATCACTAAAAATATGTTAGAGTTTTTAGTTGTGGTTGGTAGCTTTTTTTGGGCTCCCAGTTATGTTTTCCTGTTTCCATCGACAGGGCTCTCTTGCTACTCAGTTCCTTCGTTCACTGAGTTGGATTGGTTGGTTCACTGAGTTACTTTTCCATTAATCGGTAATCTTTCTCACTAAGTAGTTTATTTTTTATTTCTATTGAGTTTGACTTGTGCATTTAATTTTGGTCACAGAGTTAATGGTTATAATTCATTGGGAAGCATGTAGACGTAGATCTAGTCATTTCCTTCTTAAATGATGGATTTGAAGGCCGAATTGTTTTGATAGCCTCTTGTATAAATAAAGTAGTTTATTGTAGTTTTAGGGATCAATTTTTAGGAGATAGAGGATAAGTTTTGAAAGTTTAATCCTCACATGTTGGAGGATTTTTGTTATTAAATTATGAATATATTTGGCCATAACCGAGAAGGCCTTCAACTCGGTATGTATTAGGTTATTGAGGAATAATATATGAAGTCTCTACATTGTCTCCCTCCCTGCTTGTGTTTTTGCTTCTGTGTGATGTTTCTACAAGAAGGTTGGTGATCTGGGTGTTCCTTTGTCCCCTCATCCCATCCTATCTCATGTTAGGTGGTAGTAGAGCGAGGTTAGATGTGGATCTAAATTTTCAAATTTAGGTTAAGGGTTCCTTCCTGTAAGCCCTAGTTGATATTTTTTTATGGGGTGGAATATTATGATATGACCTACAATTATAGAGGGTTTCAAGATGGTTTATGGGAGGAAAGATGCAAACCTAGGATTGGTAGACATGCTTAGACAAATTTATGCTAGGTTAGAAGCTGTTGAGACAACCCATTACTGAGGAAGATATATTGAGGATGTTAGTGATGAAGAAGCCGAAGATGAACAAGGTGAAGTAAAACCTGCACCTATGATGGACTTTTGAAGGCATTGAAAAATTTGAAGTCTACACCACATTTCAATCCTCTTGAATATAGTGGAAGGATGGATTTAGATGAGCTGATGGATTTGATAACTGAGATGGAAAAGTATTTTGAATATGAAAATGTTCTTGAGGAGAAGGTGAAAATTGTAAGTAAAAATTTAAAGATTCATACATCCTTATGGTGGGATCATCTACAATTGTACATAAAAAGGAAAGGCAAAGAAAAAATAAAGGTATGGAATAAGATGGTGAATAAATTGACATGCAAGTTTTTACCCTATGATTATTAGATTAACCTAGTTAGAAGAATGAAAAGTTTTAGGTAGAAAGATAGCTTGATAAAAGACTATACTAAGGAATTCTATAGATTAGATGTCAGATTTGGACATACTGAGGATGAGGTAGAAATAATTTCTAGATATCTTAATGGGTTAAGAATTTCTATTCAAGAGGAAATTAGTTTGGTCAAGTTGGAAAGTATTGAAGAATCTTATCAATTTTCCCTTAAAGATGAGGAGAAATTGAACAAAAGACATGAGAAAAGAAAAAGAGGAAGAGGTGGTAGATTACCTAGAGGAAGAGGTAGATATTATGGTGAAAACAATATATTTGATCAAGAAAAAAAAGATAAGGATAAAGGAAAGATTGAGTGGAAAGGTGAAAGTTCTTGTAGAGGTAGAGGCAATAACTACTAAGGAAGTTATAGAAGAGGTGGATTTTGAGGAACTTGTTACAATTATGGAGAAAAAGAACATAGGTCATTTGAGTGTACACATGCAAGCAAGAAGGTCAGTAACAATAGTAATTATTTGGTGCAAGAAGACTCATCAAATGAATGAAAGAAGGAAAAGAACTTGATGGTCAGAAGATCATTATGGAGTGAAAATAATAAGGAAGATTTGGTAAGGAAAAGTCTATTCAAGACCAGATGAAGAGTTGCTGACAAAGTATGGAAGGTAATCATTGATAGTGGAAGATCGAAGAATCTGGCATCTAAGGAAATGGTTGAAAATTTATAGTTGTAAAGGTTGAAACACCTGAAGCCCTATCAAATTTCATGGATAAAGGATGAACATACACAATTGGTAAGTGAACAATGTTATGTGAATTTGAAAATTGGAAAGTACTATGGTAAGGTGTTATGTGATATCATGCCTATGGACTGTTGTCATATTTTGTTGGGTAGACCTTGGAAATATGATAAACATACTATATATGATGGAAGATTACATAAATATACTATTTGGGCTTATGGGAGAAGAAAAATCTTGTTGCCTTTGATTGAAGAATCTGTTAGTAATGTTTATACATCTTTGAAAGTTTGTTTGATGGAAGGAAGATAGTTTGTTAATGATTTAAAGAGGAATGATGTATTTTTTTCTGTGATTCCTAATAAACTGAGTGAGAAAATAGTAGATAGTATCCTTGAAGAGGTTGATAAGATACTCCCCAAGTACAAAGAGATCATTTTTAATAATCTAATTAATGGTTTACCACAAAAAAAAATAAAATTGATCATTGTATGGATCTGATTCCTAGAGATAGTTGACCGAATAAGGCATCACATCGGTTAACACCTACCAAGAATGAGGAACTTAACCAACAAATACAAGAATTGTTGCAAAAAGGTTTGATCTAAGAAAGTTTGAGTCCATGTGCAGTACGAGCTGTATTAGAACCTAAAAAGAATGGAGAGTGGTGAATGTGTACCGATTCCAAAGAAATCAACAAGATAAAAGTGAAATATCAGTTTCCTATACCGAGAATAGATGACATAATGGATAGCTTGAGTGGAGCAAAGTATTTTACCAAAATTAATTTGAAAAGTGGATATCATCAGATCGGAATCAGAGAAGGTGATGAATGGAAAACTACTTTCAAGACAAGAGAAGGTTTGTATGACTGGTTGGTTATGCCTTTTGGTTTAACTAATGCACTGAGTACTTTTATGAGATTGATGAATAAGGTTTTGAAGAATTTCTTGGGTAAATTTGTGATTGTATACCTAGATGACATTATGATATTTAGTAAGACCAGAGAAGAACATTTTTTGCACATTAAATAGGTATTGCAGAGATTAAAAGAAGAAAAGTTGCTAATCAATTTGAAAAAGTGTTCCTTCATGAAAGAAGAGATTGTGTATTTGGGATTTTTGATTTCAGCCGATGGTTTAAAAATGGATTTTGAGAAGGTTGAAGCTATTTTGAATTGGCCCACACCTAAAAATGCTAGTGAGGTAAGATCATTTCATGGTTTAGCAAGTTTTTACCAAAAGTTCATCATAAATTTTAGTTTTATTTGTAATGCTATGAATGAGACTATGAGAGGAGATAAAAGAGAATTCAAGTGGATACATGGATCCAGTAAAAGTTTTGAGACTTTGAAGTAGAAGGTTTTTGAATTTCTTGTGTTAGCTTTGTTAATATGATTTAGAACAATAAGGGGGGGGGTGAATCAGTTGTTCTTAGGTCTAGATGTATAAAATAAACTTTCAAACTCTTCAACAACTCAGATGTAACAACCAACAACTACTCGGTCATTACTGAATGCATAACATGAACATATAATAGTGCAGTCCACTATCCAATAGTATTTAACTTACAAAACATAGAAATGTTCAAACCAAAACATTCACACAA
This sequence comes from Chamaecyparis obtusa, assembly GCA_027943335.1. NCBI lineage: Eukaryota > Viridiplantae > Streptophyta > Pinopsida > Cupressales > Cupressaceae > Chamaecyparis > Chamaecyparis obtusa. The sequence goes on along the minus strand of BSBK01004699.1, from coordinate 532,193 downwards.
GCATTAACACCTGGATTTATAGTGGAAACCCAATTTGGGAAAAATCACTTTGTAACATGTTACTGATATTTTCACTCTTCTAAAGTGAGCTTTGTGAAAATCCAACCCTGTCAAAGGTTTACAAACACACTGTCAGGTGTGACTCGGTTAAAGGATTTCAACCACCCGGTTAGGAGTGCACCTTGTTAAAGGACTTACATACATTCCATTAGAATGCAACCTTGTTCAAAGGATTTATACAAATGACTGTTAGGTCAACCTTGATTAAAGGATTTAAAACTGATATAATGGTTAGAAAGTAACAATGGTGTTTGATCTAAAAACATACAACTCACTTTGCAAATAATAGATCCAATTCCGTACACATATGCTTGCTTACTGACTATGATCCATTTCCATCTCCATCACTGATCTTCTCAGAAATCCCTTCAAGAAATCACAACTCCTTCTCCTTTAGCCTTTTCTGCTTATAGAGTCAATAACAACTCCAACATCCTCTCTATTCAACCTCACACTTAGGTTTCCTTAATACCTCTTCATTTAGGTCAATCCAACTTTTTCCACTTAATGTCCTCTATAGATCTTAGGATTAGGTCAGATTCATCGAATCCTTCCAACTTTATGTTCTTCATCTATCCTTCTAGAAACATCTCAAATATCTTTATGGAATCACAATAAAATGGTTTACAGTGCATTAAATGCTTCCATACAATCAATAAATAAAGTAAACATGATTTACATAATCCAAGAATTCAACTATGTCGGCTAGGAATCTGAATTCTTCCTCAAATGTAAATTATTGACACTCAGTCAATACTGTGTTCAAATCCTCGATCATTATTGGGTAGCCCGGTCACCACTGAAATTGTTTCCTCAGCTAATATTGTCTTCCTTGGCAATTAACTAATGTTTGGTCAACATTGAATTTACTCGGTATATACAGGCTCGATCGACACTAACATCACTCAGCTTAAACTGGATTTCTTCAATTTTGCTTGGTTAAGCCTGCTTGTTTAGTCTTAATTCTTACTTAGATAAGAAATACATTATCTTATCATTATGCCACATAATCAGGTACCCATTGAAGTATCAAGATAACTCAACCTTTCCTTAGGTTCTATTATTATCGACCTTGCCCTAATCCTTCTCAACAATAAAATAGATATAGAACTTTCTTAGATAGCAAAAGTCTTACTAGTTAAGATTTGACATCAATGACAATACAACAATTGCTTCAATTGTAGTTTCCAACAAACTCCCTCTTTGGCATTGATGGAAACACCATATAAATAACACATGAATCACCAACTGATCCAAAACTCATCTGTACATTAGAAATATTTATAATATCCTTAGCTTCATTATGATTCAGAATCAATTAGCCTTGCTTATATGACCATCCACACAATAACTTCCACTTGATCTCTTCTATTTCCTTTCCTTTGAATCTCTCCCTCTTACTTGATCTTCCATGAAATCTCACCATGTGTTTTTATCTTATTCATCTCCCTCTTTGACAATAATGCCAAAGAAGCAACTAAAACATACATCCTTCAGATGTAGATGTCATCTTGTCATTTTAGTAACAATATTTCTCCCTCTGTCATCTTTGCTTATGACTGATTATCAACTTTGCTATACCTTTCACAACTCTAGTAGGTTGCTCCTAAAGTGTGACCTTTCCCTACATCAATTTGTCAGATACTCTTTGTAGCACATTTGATGCAGTGCTCCTAGCTTTACAAGGTAGCCTCAGTTAGGGGAAGAACCCCTAATTTTCCTCTCAGATATTCATGAGCTTCTTTAGGTAAAGCTTTAGTGAATATGTCTACTATTTGTTCCTTTGTAATTTGTCCATGTTCATTCATCTTATTTCTGAACACCCATTTTGTTCCAATGACATTTTTGTTTTTTGGTCTTGACACCAGAGTCTAGGTATCATTCTTCTCTATTTGGTCTATCTCCTCATTCATGGCTTGGATCCAGGCTTCATTTTCTAATGCCTCCCTTGTTGTCTTAGGTTCGAATTCACACAGTAAACATGTAGGGTTTCTTAACTTGCTTCTGGTCAGAACTCCAGTTTCTTTGTCTCCAATTATTTGTCCAGGCTTGTGATGTCTCCTTAAATATTGTGCCAAAATAGTTTCTTCTCTCTTTTCTTCTTGTTCTTTAGGTTCTCCAATAAGATTGTTAGATTCAGCTTCTGAATGCTCGACAACCTCTTCCTGATACTTGACAACATCCTCCTGTCGCTCGACATGTTCTCCTTGTCGGTCGGCATTGTTTCCCCGATGCTTGACATTGCTTACCTGAGACTCTACATCAGGTGCAAGTTTGTCACTTGCCTCCCCTTCTTCTATATATACAAAAGATCTATAATCTTTTGGTTCTCTCTTGCTTTCCTGTTCATTTTTCTCTGCATATTCATCAACCTTGACATTTACACTTTCCACAATTTTTTTAGTGTTAGAGTTCAAACACTTGTAAGCTTTTCTTTTTGTGGAATAACCTAGGAATATGCTCTCATCACTTTTAGCATCAAACTTTCCATTTCTATTATCTTTTAGTATATAGCATTTTCTCCCAAAAATTCTAAAGTACTTTACATTAGGTGCATACCCATGCCATAACTCATAAGGTGTAATATTTGTATCTTTTTTGATCTGTACTTGGTTTAGGGTATAAAAAACTATACTTACAGCTTCTTTCTAGTACTTTTGTGTAATATTCTTCTTGATCATCGATGTTCTTGCACAATCTATGATATATTTGTTCCTTCTCTCTGCTATACCATTCTGTGGAGGTGTTCTAAGTGAAGACATTTGTCTCTTGATTCCTCTATCTTTGCAGAACATATTGAACTCATTTGATATAAATTCTCCACCTCAGTCAGATCTTAGACACTTCAGGTTCCTACCTGTCTCCTTTTCAACCTTAGCGAAATACCACTTAAAAAATTCAAAAGCATCCGATTTTTCTTTTAGAAACATTACAATAATCATTCTGGTGTAATCATCAACAAAAAGAATAAAATATCTAGCACCACAATATCTTTGTACACCCATAGGTCCACAAAGGTCAGTATGAACCAAATCTAAAGCATTTTCAAAAGTAAAAGTCTTGCTCTTGAAACTAGACTTTGTCATCTTACCTAACTAACATTGTTTAGACATTACATTATCAAGTTTCTTCAATCTTGACAGTCCTCTCACTTTCTTCTTTTTACTAATTTCTACCAAAATATCAAAGTTAACTTGTCATAGCTGCTTATGCCATAACCATATATCATCAAGTTGTGCAATCATACATGTCTCTTCAAATAGGTCTAGATAGAAAAAAATTAACTCTTGTCTATTCTCCACTTCTAATCAGTTCACTAGTGGCATCAAATATTTTAGCCTTCTTGTGATAAAATTCCACTCGGTAGCCAGTGCTATTAAGCTATGCGACACTTAGCAGATTATAGTTAAGACCCTCAACCCAATAAGAATTTTCACAAGTGATCTTATCGGTCAGCTTAATCAATCCTTTACCTCTAATAGGACATGGTGCATCATTACCATATTTAACACTTCTACCTTTGTAATGATCTAGGGTATCAAACTTACTTTTATCACCAATCATGTGGTTTGAGAAACCACTATCAATAATCCACTTATCATTTTTGTTCACATAGGATATCAGTGTAGTTTTCTCATCCTCAATAGACTCATCTTTCATAGAAACATAGACTACTTCAATTTCAAAATCATCACTATCAGTGTCAGTTTCTTCTTCAACAATATAGTAGGATTTCTTACCTTTTCCTTTGTAGTCCTTGTACCTTCTGTAACCTTTGTCTTCTCTTTTGTCTTTGTGCTTGCTATCTCTTTCTTCATCCTTATCATCCCCATCAGGATATCTTGAAGCTATATGACCAGCTTTATTACATGAGAAACATATGATAGGGAGTTTACCTTTATACTTTCCTTTTCCCCATTTCAATATTTTGGCCATAAGAGCTTCAAGATCCTCTAGTTCTTCATCAGAAGTGTCACTTTCACATTCACTCTCACTGATGCATCTTTATTTTTCTTTCTTAGACTTATTCATAACCATTTGTGACTTGAATGCAGATTCAACATTAGCAATAGTGAAGTTATCAAAATTAGAAAGCTCAAAAGTGGTAAGCTTACCAACAAGACTCTCCAAAGTAAGAGCATTGCCAAAATTACATCTAGATTCTTGAATTGCTAAAATTTTGATGGCATAAATAGGACGCAAAGTTCTCAAAACTTTTCCAATAATAGTCTCATCATCAATAGTTCCATTAGCTCCTCTAATAGCATTTACAACTTCTTTTATTCCACCACAATATTGAGCACTATTCTCACCTTCTTACATTTTCATTTCATCAAATTTACCTCCCAGGATTTCAGATTTTGCCCTTAGTACATTTATGTCACCACCATAGATGTTTGCAAGAGTGTCCCACATTTTCTTTGCATTTGTGAAATCTTTGATGTCTTCAAATTCCATATAGTTTAAGGTAGATGCAATCTCCAACATTGCTTGATTGTGTTCTTGTTTAGATCTCATCTCCTTGGTAGTCAAAGGTGCAATGGGTGTAACATAGTCATGCTCAATATAATACTTTGCTGAGTCACCAATACTGGCTAGATGCAATTTCATCAGACTCTGCCATGAAGGGAAGTTATCCTCATTTAGCTTCGGTACCTCCTTCTTATACATTCTAATCATTTACTTCAAGTACCTTTAAACTTGTTCTCTATAAGCACCAAAAACTCTGATACCAATTGTTAATATGATTTAGAACAACATAGAGGGGGGGTAAATCAGTTGTTCTCAGGTTTAGATGTATAAAATAAACTTTCAAACTCTTCAACAACTCAGATCTAACAACCAATAACTACTCAGCCATTACTAAATCCATAATAGAAACATATAATAGTGTAGTCCACTATCCAATAGTATTTAACTTTCAAAACATAGAAATGTTCAAACCAAAACATTCACACAAGCATTAACACTAGGATTTATAGTGGAAATCCAATTTGGGAAAACCACTTTGTAACATCTTACTTATATTTTCACTTTTCTGAAGTGAGCTCTATGAAAACCCAACCCTGACAAAGGTTTACAAATACATTGTCAGGTGTGACCCGGTTAAAAGATTTCAACCACCTGGTTAGGAGTGCACCTTGTTAAAGGACTTACATACATTCTATTAGAATGCAACCTTGTTCAAAGGATTTATACAAATGACTTTTAGATTAACCTTGATTAAAGGATTTAAAACTAATACAATGGTTAGAAAGTAACAACAGTGTTTGATCTGAAAACATACAACTCACTTTGCAAATAACAGATCCAATTCCGAACACATATGCTTGCTTACTGACTGTGATCCATTTCCATCTCCATTACTGATTTTCTCAAAAATACCTTAAAGAAATCACAACTCCTTCTCCTTCAACCTTTTCTACTTATATAGTCAATAACAATAACTCCAGCATCCTCTCTATTCAACCTCACACTTAGGTTTCCTTAATACCTCTTCATTTAGGTCGATCCATCTTTTTCTGCTTAATCTCCTCCGTAGATCTTAGGGTTAGGTCAAATTCATCAAATCCTTCCAACTTTATGTTCTTCATCCATCCTTCTACAAACATCTCAAATCTCTTTATGGAATCATAATAAAATGGTTTACAGTGCATTAAATGCTTCCATACAATCAATAAATAATGTCAACACGATTTAAATAATCCAAGAATTCAACTATGTCAGCTAGGAATCTGAATTCTTCCTCAAATGTAAATTACTGACGCTCAGTCAATATTGTGTTCAACTACTTGGTCATTAATTGGTAGCTCGGTCACCATTGAAACTGTTTCCTTGGCTAATACTATCTTCCTCGACAATTAACTGATGTTTGGTCAACACTAAATTTACTTGACATATACTGGCTCGGTCGACACTAACATCACTCAGCTTAAACTGGATTTCTTCTCTTTTTCTCGGTTAAGCCTGCTTGTTTAGTCCTACTTCTTACTTAGATAAGCAATACATTATCTTATCATTGTGCCACATAATCAAGTACCCATTGAAGTATCAAGATAACTCAACCTTTCCTTAGGTGCTATTATTATCAATCTTGTCCTAATCCTTCTCAACAATAAAATAGATATAGTACTTTCTTAGATAACAATAGTATTACTAGTTAATATTTGACATCAATGAAAATACAATAATTACTTCAATTGCAGTTTCCAACAAGCTTTACCTAATTTTAATAAGGCATTTCAAGTTGAATGTGATACAAGTAGTAGTGCAATAGGACTTGTTTTGAGTCAAGAAGGTAAACCTATTTCTTTCTTTAGTGAGAAGTTGAATGATACAAAAATGAAATATTATGTGTATGATCAAGAGTTTTATTCTATTGTCCAAGCCCTAAAGAGATGAAGAACTATTTTATATCGAGTGAATCTGTGTTGTATACTGATCATAAGGCTTTATAATATTTGGGTAGTCTGAATAAGTTGAATCAGAGACATATGAAATGGGTTGAATATTTGTAGAGTTATACATTTGTGATAAAACATAAGAGTGGAGTCACTAACTGAGTTATTGATGCATTGAGTAGAAGAATATCTTTGATGACTAAAATGAGAATTGAAGTTCTTGGTTTTGAAGACATGAAAGATTTGTATGAAACTGACCTTGATTTTTTTGAGCCATGGAGAAAGTAAAAAGTACCTATTCAAGATCAAGAGCATACCAAATGGGAATACTATTTCATTCAAGAAGGTATTTTGTTTAAAGGTATTCAATTGTGTATACTGAGAGGATCAATGAGAGCTAATTTGATAAAGGAGAAACATAGTAGTGGTTTGGCCAGACATTTTTACATTGACAAAATATTGAATTTTCTTAAAGAGAAATAATTTTGGCCACAGTTGTATAAGGATGTTAAGAAATTTGTGAGAAGTTGTGAAGTTTTTAAAGTTTCAAAGGAAGTAAGTGAGAATACATGATTGTATACACTGACCTTTGTTCCTGAGAAACCTTGGATTGATACCAGTTTGGACTTTGTTCTTGGCTTATCAAAGATAGTTAGAGGTAATGATTTAATATTTGTTGTTGTGGATAGATTTTCTAAGATGGCACATTTTATACCCTGTAGAAAAACATCAGATGTAGTGCATATAACAAATCTTTTCCTTAAGGAAATTGTCAGATTGCATGGATTACCAAAGAGTTGTTGGAATTAGGAGAGATAGGTACTAAGAGGGGAGGGGTGAATCAGTGCCTTCAAAAACTTTACTTGTAAAACCTTTCAGATCTATAATTGAATACTGTGATAACCGATCAAAATAACTTGCATATAATTGTATAAATCAATCATCTAGTTAACTTAAGAAAGTAAACAATATGAAATCAATATAACAATCTCATAACATAGAAACCCTTGTAAGAAAGTAAAAATTGCAGTGGGGATGACACCCACAAATTCTTCACTACTACAGATAGAAAAGGTTTGCCTATTAAGGCTACAAGTTTTGATCACTTCTAGTGATCTTACCCTGTTAGGAGTAACATGTCAGATCAGCTAGATATACCTAGTTATAGGATTTAAACAACACTAATGAAGTGTGTACTTGGTTAAGATATTTACATAAGACTGTTAAGTCTACTCTGTTAAGAGATTTATCAAAACTCTATCACAATTGTCAGAAAGTAATAGGTAATTATCTACTAGTTGACAACTCAATTTTTTGAAATAGATCTATAAGTGCTCATCAAAATATCACCTTATTTGTGATGGTTTTCTACTCTATTCTTCTTGGTAGCCTTCTCTGATTCTGCTCAATTTGATATCCTCTGTGCACTGTTCTGCTCGGTAAACTGACTGTCTTGAAGATAGGCAATTTCTTCAAATGCTCTGTGATTCATATATATTAGTTCAGCCAACCTCATAAAAATGGTGTGAACAAACAAAATATATAGTGTTCTATTTTTCCACCTTAGCAAAAATTAGGTTACAAAAATAATCATAACCCTAAGATCTACAGTGCAAAATAACCTAGATCAACTATTACAATAAGATAAACATTACATTTAATGAGTATCTATTTACAATAAATGCTCCTCGATCTTGGTAAACCATTTTACGATCTATTGTAACCATTTACATAGAATAATGTGCCATTTCAGATTACTATGCCATTTTCTGTGATAATTGGTAAACACTGTATAAACTGCTCGATGTATACTGCGATGCTTGGTGTTTACTGACCATTGGTGTTGGTGTCCCATGTGCTTAGTTAACTATGTGATGCTCGGTGTAAAGACCTTATTGACTACTCTGTCTTACTTCTGGTTACCGACCAACTCAATATAAGTAATCGACCCACCTGTTTACTATACTTTGATACTAATGACAACCTTAAATGCTCAATAGAGATTAACAAGAGTATCATCTCTGACCGAGACAATAAGTTTGTTGGATATTTTTGGAAGACTACGAAAAACATTGGGTACCAAGTTGAGGTATATCTCTACATTTCACTCAAACTAATGGGTAGACAGAGGTTGTGAATATAAATTTAGATAATTTATTGAGATTCTTAGTAGGAGACAAACCAAGTAATTGGGATTCTATGTTGGCACAAGCAGAGTTTGCATACAATAATTTAGTGAATATGAGTACTAGAAAAATACCTTTTGAGATTGTAAATGGCACATGAATGAGAGGTATATCAGACTTGAAAAACATTGCTAGGAAAGAAAAGATAAGTGTTGAAGGAGAATAATTTGCCAAGTTCATGAAGATATTGAATGAAGAAATAAAACATAAGTTGGAACATAGTAATACAAAATACAAGGACATAGAAAATAGATCAAGAAGACATAAGAATTTTGTAGTTGGGGATGAAGTTATGGTTCATTTGAAGACAGATAGATTTCTTGTTGGAAACTATGGAAAATTGAAAATGAAGAAGTTTGATCCCTATAAGATATTGAGGAAGTTTGATAGTAGAAATTCTTATGAGATTGAGTTACCTGATGACATGGATATATCACCTATATTCAATATTGTAGACTTATATGAGTATCATGAATCTAATGAATAAATAATTGTACTAGATGTTTATCCTAAGAAGGAGACAAAAGAAGTTGAGCATATTTTGGAACAAAGAGTTGGCAGAAGCACAAGACAAAAATAGTACATGGAATATCTGGTAAAGTGGAAGAACATACCGATTGAAGAAAGTTCATGGATCACACAATCTAAGTTGGATTTGGCTTAGGTTGTACCTAATGCATGATTCAGAGAATCATCTCAAAACAAACCCAGGTGTCTAATGCAGGAGCATCTTGGGTTTTTTGGCAATCCTGTATCACGAAAAATATGTTAGAGTTATTCGTTGTGCTTGGTAGTTTCTTTTGGGCTCTTAGTGATGTTTTCCTATTTCCACTGACGGGGCTTGGTTGTTACTCAGTTCATTCATTCACTAAGTTGGTTCACCAAGTTAATTTCCCATTTCTCGATAATCTTTCTCACATAGTGGTTTATTTTGCATTTCTGTCGAGGCCAACTTGTGCATTTATTTGTGGTCATGGAGTTAATGGTTATATCAATCATTGGGAAGCATGTGGACCTAGATCTGCTCATTTCCTTCTCCAATGATGGATTTGAATGCCAACTTATTTCGGTAGCCTCTTGTATAAATAAAGTAGTTTGTTGTAGTTTTAGCGATCAATTTTTAGGAGATAGAGGATAAGTTATGAAAGTTGAATCCTCACATGTTGGAGGATTGTTGTAATTGAATTCTAAATATATTTTTCCATAACCAAGAAAATATTATAACTTGATATGTATTAGGTTATTGATGAATAATATATGAAGTCCCTTCATTCTCTCTCTCCTTTCTTGTGTTGTTACTTCCGTGTGATGTTTCTACAAGGAGGTTGGTGATTTAGGTGTGCCTTTGGCCCCTCATCCTATCCTACCTTGCATTAGGAATGGAAGATATGTACTGATTCTATAGCCATTAACAGTATCACAGTGAATTACTAATTTCCTTTCCTAGGATTGATGACACAATGGATTGTTTAAGTTGAGCCGAATATTTTACAAAGATAGATATAAATAGTGGATATCATCATATTAGAATCAGAGAGGAGGATGAGTGGGAAAATACATTCAAGACAAATAAAGGGATGTATGAATGGTTGGTAATGACCTTTGGATTGAATAATGCATTGAGTACTTTCGTGAGGCTAATGAATGAGGCGTTGAAGAAATTCTTGGGTAAGTTTGCGATTTTTTATCTTTATGACATTTTGATTTTAAATAAAAGAAATGAAGATCATTTGTTACACCTAAGAAAATTGTTGTAGAGATTAAGGGATGAGAATTTATTGATAAAAATAAAGAAGTGTTCTTTCATGAGAGAAAAAATAGTCTATTTGGGATTTTTGATATCTTCAGAGAGATTGAAGATGGATCCTGATAAGGTTAAAATAATCTTAGAGTGGCCTACACCTACAAATGTTGGAGAGGTAAGATCATTTCATGGATTGGAAATTTTTTACTGAAAGTTCATCATGAATTTTTCTTCAGTTTATAACCCTGTGACTAATATAATGACAAAGGATAGAAAAGAATTCAAGTATACATATGGAGCACAAAAGAGATTTGAGTCCTTAAAACAAAAAGTGACTGAATAACCTATGTTAGCCTTACCTAATTTCAATAAAATTTTTCAAGTAGACTATGATGCAAGTGGAAATGGAATTTGAGTAATGTTGACTCAAGAAGGTAGATCAATTTCCTATTTTAGTGAGAAGTTGAATGATGCCAAGAGAATATATTCTGTCCATGATTAGGAATTTCATTTCATAACTCAATCTTTCAATAAATGGAGACACTACTTGTTTCCTAAGGATTTTTTGTTATACATCAATCATCAAGCATTGCAATATCTAAACTGTCAAACTAAATAGAATTAAAGACATATAAGATGGGTTGAATTATTGTAGATTTACAACTTTGTGTTGAAACATAGGAGTGGTAAAAAATTAAAGTTGTTGATGCTTTGAGTAGAATAAATATTTTTTTGATAGAGATGAGAGTTGTAGTATTTGGATTTGAGGAGTTGTGGACCTTGTATGAAAATTACCTTGACTTTTCAAAACCCTAGAAAGCTTACAAAAAACCTATTGTATCAGACCAAAGAAAATTGTTAGAGTATTTCATTTAGGATAGTATATTATTCAGGAGAATTTAGTTGTGTATACCTAGAAGTTCTATGAGGGATAATTTGGTTAAGGAAAAGAATTATGGGGGATTAGATGGACACTTTGGCATAGAAACAATAGTGGCCTTGATAAGTGAGAATTACTTTTGGCCTTAGATTCATAAGGATGTTAGAAAGTTTTTTCAAGGTTATAGATTTTGTCATTATAAAAGGAAGAAGTCAAAATACTAGATTGTATACACCTTTGACCATGCCAAAAAGACCTTGGGGGGATATTAGCATGGATTTTTTACTTGGGTTTCCAAAGAAAACAAGAGGTAATGATTCTATATTTGTGATAGTGGATAGATTTATAAAGATGAATCATTTCATACCTTTTAAGAAGACAATAGATGCAATACTTGTAGATGACTTATTTTTCAAGGAGATTGTAAGGTTGCATGGATTACTGAAGAGTATAGTATCAAACATGGATAGTAAGTTTATTGGTTATTTCTAGAGGACACTTTAGAAGAAGATGAAAAAAGACTTGAATTTTAGTTATACATTTCATCCATAGATATATGGATAAACAAAGGTAGTGAACAAGAGTTTGGGTAACTTACTGAGATTTTTTGTTGGAGAAAAGATTGTAAATTGGGACTAAGTTATAGCATAAGTAGAGTTTTCATATAACAATTTAGTAAATAGGAGAACATGGAAGACATAATTTGAGGTGGTTACTGGTTTTAATCCTAAAGTAGTATAAGAATTGAGCGATATTGGTCATCAAGTCATGAGGAGTGCAAAAGTAGAAGAATTTATAGAGCATATGAGTAGCTTAAACAATCAAGTTAGACAACATTTGGAGATAGTAAATCAGACATATAAGGAGAAAGAAGATATGAAGAGAAGACATAAGGAAATACAAGTAGAGGATAAAGTGACAGTATATTTAAAGAAATGAAGGTTTCCTTTTGGAACATATAATAAACTAAAGACGATGAAGTTTAGACCATGTAAGATCTTGAGGAAATTTGATTCACAAAATGCATATAAAGTGGAGTTTCCAGTGGATATGGATATCTAAACTGTATTCAATATTAAAAATTTTATGAGTATCATGAACTAGATTTTTGTGATAATGATAAATTAGATGTTGAGTGGAAATATACTAAGAAGAAAATGGATGAGATATAAAAAATTCTAGATAGTAGAGTTGGTAGAAGTACAAGAGGTAGACAATATAAGGAGTATCTTGTCAAGTGAAAGGATAGCCCGGTGGAGGATTCTTCATGGATTTATTAGGATGATGTTTACCATCTTGGTTTTCCTTTATCCCTAGGAAAGTGAGAGGCTCACTTTTAAAATAACCCTTCATGTCTGATGCAAGAGAATCTTGGGTTCTTGGCAATCTTTCATCAACCAAAAATATTTGTTTTCTATTTTATTTCTAATTCAATCTTTATTTTTCTTTGAAGAGTTCATTCAATTGGGATTGTTGGTAGCCTTTGATGTAGTGCCAAGATGGGAGAATACCCAAAGGAGATTCACAACCTCATAGATAAGAGTAACATAGGGAAGCAATAACACAAAAGTAGACATAGAACACACAATCCAATAAATTCATTCTAAGATCAAACAAAATACATGTTGTGCTACAACATCTTCTTGGTTATGGCCATATACAATGAAATGAATCTCAAATCCTAATTATGATCTACCAAAGTCTCAGATCTAGGTTCCATGAACCAACTATTACTACCACTTAAGATATATCCATTTATTACATATTGGAAACACCTCTAAAGGTTGGTGAAGAGAAAATTACATTCCCCAAGAAGGAAATATGTAAAAAAAAATATTAGGTCCAATCAAAATGAATCAAAGATCCAAGAATTGAAACAACAAGATGTGTGACCTGTTGGTGGTTCCCTTCAATCTTCAACTTGTAGATTTATACTTTGATGGATAATTTTAATATAACTTTGACTCTATCACCACTCCAAAGTCTACAAGGAAGAGGGAAAATTAACAAGGATCAACAATGAGATCCTCCTACACTTTGAGCCTTAATGCTCAGGCGGGTGTACCCTTGACTCACTTCTCCAAAGGAGTCTCAAAACAATATTCAACTATGTCCTTTACTTATTGACTAAAAGATATTATCATTTATATGTGTGTGTATGATTGATGATGAAAAACCTCCAGAGATTGGACCAGTGCCTTAACCAAGGGCAAAGAGTCACCTAATAACATATATCAACTGAACCCTAACTTAAACACACTTGACTTTAGAATAAGTGCTTTGCTTATTATCCTTCTCACTCACATATCAGGACATCAAATCCTTATCTAGCTGTTAGCACAAGTAAAAATTCCATGGTTGCAGTATTTTTTCTCCATGCCTCTACAATTATTTTTCCATTTTCCTAGCAAAACCCTAGGCAAAAAAAAATCTAGCTGTTTGCAAGGAAAACCCTGTGTGCCCTAGCCCTATTCTAAATTCGCGTTACTTTTTGGGCCACTTAAAATTGATAAATGCATGTGCGTTAAATTTTTCACTCGTCAGTCTTTATTTTCCCTAAGTTTCCAAGCGCCCAACTTTAATTTTTCCTAAATCCATTGGTGTAATTTTTCCTAAGTCTAGTGCTTTAATATTTTCTAAATGTTTCGGCTTAATTCTTTTCCTGGGCCCAGCTCTGATAGCATCTTGATCTAACGGTTGGTGTATCTTTGCAAGCGATGTGTCAGAGGCTTGTGATCTTATGTTGGCCATTGATCTTTCCTAATGATGCAGCGTTTCAAAGACATGGGACTGTCTGACAGATTTGCATGGTTGGCAGTCTGTGATTGGTCCACCTATTAGTGATTTGGCAAGGGTAGTGGGTCCTATTTGTCAGCATGTCAGAAGGCTCTGACATCTACAAAGATCAATGGTGGGCATATCTTCACAAAGGATGTGTCAAATGCATGAGATTATAAGACAACCGTTGATTCTTTTTTGTGACATAATCTTTTCTTTCAATGGGTCCACTGCCAGGTGTGCATAGTTGGCAGTTTTTAATTGGTCAACATAATAATGAGGTGGAGCTTTTTAGTGGGGCCTATGTCAAAGATTTTTGATTAACGGTCAGTGTATGATCACATGGAATATTCTTCCCCCATGCGATCTTACACTCGTCATCCGATTGGATGCCGAAGGGTAGTGGGTCCTGTGTCAGAGCTAACATAGTGGAGGTAGCAAATGGTATGATGACATGTGGCAATTTGTAGGTGGGCCTAGGGTTATCAAATTTTTTCAGTGGCTTAGACAAAATGTTTAGTGGGCTGATAAAATTTCCTCTGTGTTCGCTCATTCGCGAAGTAACCTAGGGAAGTTCTAAATCTTTTAGCGGATACACAAATGTCTATTCGCTGAATCTCCAAATAAATTAGTGAGGCCCTAAATTTCTCAGTGAACATGCAATTGTCTTTGGTCACGTATTTTCCAAGTGGGTCAAATGGGTTAAGGGTTAGCCAAGAATAGTGGGAACCTCTGGTGATTCATAGCTAAGGTGTCATGTTCTGATTGGCTGAGCTGGAAAGTAATGCAGACTCGTCAGTGGGCTCGAGAAATTCTAAAGGATGCAGAGATAGAAGATCTAATGACTGTCTGATGTTTGCATAGAATCTTTTGAGGCTATGCAAACTTACGATAGCCGTTTGATCTAAGGCTTATAAGGAGTGAGTCCAAAGTGCTGATTCTTCGCTGATGTGCTTTTTTCTCATTGGTCAGGGGTTTAGTGATGTGGAAAGTGATTTTTTAAAGAGTTTTGTTGACTGTTGTGAGATTCTATGAGCCGCCCGATCTGTCAAGAATAAGATGCATCGACGGTCACATTTTAAAGTTGAGCCGATTATCATTTTTATTCAAATTCAAATATCCTGCAGGGTTTTGCTAGGGTTTTGAACCAGTAAAGTCATATAAAGCAATGCGGTGGCCATGAATTGAATTCTTCAGTATAGATTGTAGTTGGGAAAGGATACAGAAGGCATAAATTATAGATAAAATCCAATTTTGTTCCTAATGATGCCGTGCTAGTTGAATATCAGGGTTGAATAATTGAAAAAGGGGCATTCATTGCAGTTTGACAGCTTGATGATAAAATTAGATTTGTGGAGATTGAGACAGGAATGGCATTGAAGACATAAATCACATCGACTCAATTGCAGATATCTCATCTATTTCATTGGTATATTAATTGTAAACCCTTTGGGGTTGTTGAAAAGGTTTTTTAGGTTAATTTTTTGTAACCCTAGAATGATCGGTTGCTTGTTGCATCTCTTGGTATAAAGAGATTTTTCATGATCATTCTAAGGGATTGGAAGTTCAAGTGTTAAAAAGATAGAAATTTCTAAAACCCTAGCTTTTTAGTCAAGGATTTTAGTTTTTGATATCATTTTATCAAACAATAGAGAAGAAATACAGGTTATCTTCATCTTGTAAGCTTGCTATTATGGATACTGTTTGCATATGGTGAAAGGTTATACTTAATACGGGTAAAAGCACAATAAGCTGTCACCCTTTTACAAAGGAAGAGGCTAACAAAATGAAAGCTGTTCAACTTCAATAGTACAAAAATGACATTTATGTTTGGAATTTGAAGATGATGTAAACTAATTAAATGTGATAAAATGGATGAAGTTTATGATTAATATTTTTAATATTTTTTTGGAATAAGAATTGATATGTTTTTTTAATTTTTAAAGATGATTTTTTAACTACTGAAAAATGCTGAAAATTAGGGGTCTAGGTCCCACCAACAAATTATATGTAAATAAGCATATTTTCTCCTAATTTCAAAATATGTCATAGATGACATATATATCTAGTGCATAAAGAAATAAAAATTGGTTTGTGACCTATATTTTCTCTTTTATAACAATTCAAATTCCAAATCACTAAAATTGACAATTTTCATCTCGCAACATATTATTCATAACAAATCTATCCCAATCAAAAAAAGAAATTCATATTCTTGAAGAGGACTCTCTCCTCTAGTGCACTATGTATTTTTCAAATTTATTTAATATAATTTACTATTTTTTTCTTTGTCCGAATCAACATCTCCTTGACTGTTAAAATACCAACTTGTAATATTTTTTAATTACAATAAACTATGTCTAATTAAAACAGTATAAAATCTATATGAGGATATTCTTGACTCTGATCTCTACAAAAGGGTATTTTTTAATTTTCAAAAAAATGTCATTAAAAATATTAGGACTTATTGAAATGCCACTTTTCTGAAATAATTTTATTTTTATGGTAATTGGACCCAAAGTGGTATAAAACATGCATTTAATAGATATTTCCAATTGGAAAAGTTAAAGAACTTATCTAACTTAGCTATAATGAATCTAGCTAGACCATATGTTTGACCAAAATTATTTTTTAGTTAGAAATACTAAAATTTAGCTGTGCTGATAAGTTAGCCAAAAAGGTGACACCTGATTGTGTTTTTACCCATACAAACCTCAGATCTTTTCTCTCCTTTTCTCTATTCTTTGAATCTTTAAATCTTTTCATAAGGTTTATATGAATGTATTGGTTCTTTGAGTTCCAACCTAGGGTTAGATTAAATATTGCTCAAAGTGGGATATGTGTTCTTAGAGTTTATTTGAAGGATTCTCATAAGTAGGAAAGATTTGAAACCCTTTGTGTTTATGTCTAAAGACCAATTTTAGACACCATTTGTATCCATTCTTTTCCTTGATATCATGCCCAATAGATAAGGCACTGGCCTATATTCTCCTATCTTTGTGTTGAGAAGAGTGATTCAAATCTTATAATCCCAAATCATTCAAATCACTACCAGTATTTACTTTTATTTACATTTATGTATTGTCCTACCCAGTGATGGAGAGTCAATGAACAATAGGTTCTTGTTTAGTACTTTCTCATTGTATCCATTTATTGAAAGATCTAGTAAAGAAATAAGGGGCAAAGTTAGAACTATCAGTCAGAGTTAATACTATTGGATCAGGTGCACCCACCTTGGTTTTGTAGAGCCAGAAGTAGAAGAGGGTAGTCTTATCCCTATAGTTGGTCTAGTTGCTTATAGATTGCCCATATTTGGAGCTAACCATTCCTTAACATCCATCATAAGCATATTGGTATCTCTTGGAGTGTAATATCCTATCCAAGAACCAACACTAGCCATGAACTCACTGAAACTACCTGAAAGACTTTAATCCTAACTTTGTTAGGAACTCAAAGATAATCTCAAAATACTCTTTGTTTACCATATGATAACCCACTTTGTGAAATTAACATATATGGGCTCAAGAATAGAATAAGAAGACATACACAAACATGAGATTGGAATCCAAATGTATTCTCATTAAAATTTGCAAGATCAATACATTATCAAACAACAAAATGCAAGGAGACAAACCCTAAATCCAAGCTCTCCCTATTTAGTAAATTAACATCAACAATCAGGGACCAAAAGAAAGTTTTTGGAACCCTTACAAAATCAAAAAAGCTACAACTTATACCCCTAGTCACCTTTGAATCCTCAAAGAGGATGCATCAAGCTTCGGGTGACTAGGGTTAGGGTTTCATCCACTAAACCAATTGAATTAGTCAAAAATTAAATGTAGGGGAAGAAACCTAGGCAACCACGAGAAAATAGATCCTCGAGTGATCCTCAATCATGATAATTTCATTGAGAAGGTACTGAGAACCACGAAAATGCCAAAATTGACAACCTGTTCGGCCACTTGCAACACACCTTGAGCACAAAGAACATGGTACAGACACCTTGCAAATGATCATGGAAAACCTTGGACCACACTGCATAGTTTGAAATCGTTTCCACCAACTCTAGCCACTTAAACATTGAATTTTAGTCCTTCTAGTCACAGGAAACCCTTTACAAATTTGAATTTTAAATACAACGGATAGTTTAAAAGTGCTAGCAGCAAATCGGTGGTCTACATTTGAATCTATGTCAACTTTATATCGTGACCATTAGATCCTTTTATTTCACGGGTTTAATGTCTTTACCTTTTAATATGACCTCAGTCACATTTAGGGATCTGGTGACTAAAGGATTTTTCCCACTCACAAAATACTTTATGCCTTTGCCAAATTATTTAGCTATTACAGGAATGCTTGTTCGCTAAGTCGCTAAACCTTTTGGAACATTACCACCTTACTCAGTGAATGAGCGAAGCCTCAAAAATTTGTCGGGCCACTAAACACTTTATCAGAACCACTAAGATCTTAGACAAAAACTTGGGCCCACCTTCAATGAAATCAATGGCTATCTTAAGTTTGCATGGAGCATAAAGATTCTATCAGAACTTAAGACAACAATCAGATTAACCTTTTACTTCTGCTCTGTAGATCCTCTGACAAGATATGAAATCAACGACCGTCTGATAATCTCATGTGTCAGAACAAACACCTCAGATCATGCACCGACCATTGATGCTCTGAAAGTGTCAGAACCCACTAAACCTTGAAAAACCTAGCCCCATTGACAACATGTCTAGTCACACAACATGGACCAATCACAAACCGCCACTTGTGCATACGTGTCACCTTGGACCCACAGTTTGAAGCACCATGTCATAAAGAGAATCAACGATCGTCGTAAGATCGCAAGCCTCTGAAAAAACCCTCATGAACTTACAAAAACCGTCGATCAAGATGGTGTTAGAAGA
Organism: Chamaecyparis obtusa; assembly: GCA_027943335.1. Taxonomy (NCBI): domain Eukaryota; kingdom Viridiplantae; phylum Streptophyta; class Pinopsida; order Cupressales; family Cupressaceae; genus Chamaecyparis; species Chamaecyparis obtusa. The sequence goes on along the minus strand of BSBK01004699.1, from coordinate 513,234 downwards.
CCGGGCCTAGGAAATACTAAAACTAAAACATTAGGAAAATCAAGGCACAGGACTTAGGAAAAAATTAAAGGGGTCTGACATAAAACCTTAGTCGCATGATCACATAGCATGAAAAAGGTTCATGCGATCATGTGACAAAGTAGTTAACAATTAGCACATGCATTATAGGAATTTTAAGTGGCCTAAAAAAGTAACATTAAAATAGAACAGGGCCAAGGTTTAAAATAGGGCTTTTTCATACCAACGGCTAGTTTTTCAAAAAATTGAACTAAGGGTTATGCTAGAGACCTAAAAACAACTACAGAGACTAGAAGAAAAGGGCTAGAGCCATGAAATTTTTTCAAGGTGCTAACAGTGGCTCTGTCTAGGGATGTGTGGCTCTTGTAGGCACAACAAGGACCAAGAATCACTGGTTAAAGTAGACCACCCACAGGCAAAAACTTGCAGACAACAGAGAGCAATAGGACCAAAACACTATAGACCAAGAGAAAATAGGATAGGGGCAGCCAACTTTACAAAATTTATAGAATGTACAGACTTAACTACTATTCATGGAAAACAAAATACCTTCAATTGAAGTATTTCTTTAAGAATTGTCCATGAACTGGCAATTCCTGAACTTCACCATTTAACTCTTTCACAATGTATGAATCCTAGCCCCATTTCTCTTGAATTAGATGTGGCCCTAACTAGATGGGTTCAAATTTACCATGTTTTCCTTTATCCTCCAATCTGGCATACCAAATTAACACCAAATCACTAGGCTCAAACCTTCTTTGAACAGTCTTCTTGTCATACAAATTTTTAACTTGTAACTACAATTTGGCATTTCTTGCAATTGATTCTCTTCTAGTCTCATCCAACCTAATGAGGTCCTCAATTCTCAACTACATCTCATCATCTATATCATCATCATATAATTGCACAAATTTATACATTTCCAGTAGATTATTTTGAGGCATTCTTACATGTATTCCATATACTAGGTCAAATGGTGCACAACCAATTGCCCTCTTCACAGTTACCCTATCAGCCCATATAGCTAATGGAATCTTTGAATTCCATGCCCTCTTATTCTTTTCAAGAATCCTCCTAAGGATCTTAATCAAACCCTTATTAGTAGATTCTGCTTGACCATTTCCTTGTGGATGATAGGGAGAAGAGTATGACATCTGACTTCCTAGACCTTGGCAGAATTCCTTATATTCAACAGACCTAAAGCACATTGCATTGTCACTAACTATCCTCTTAGGGAAACCAAACCTTGTAACAATGTTGTTCAACATGAAATTAGTTACCACCTTGTTGGTTGCATTCCTTGTAGGTAAGGCCTCTACCCACTTAGTAAAGTAATCAGTGGCAACTAAGATCGATGAGTGTCCTCCACTTGACTTGTTTGGTATCTCCCCTATGAAATCAATTCCCCATTTTTGGAAATGAGCTTGTACTTCTACTAGTTTTAATGGCATGTTGCCTAAAAATCTAAGCTTACCAGAGAACCTTTGACAAGCATCACACCTCCTTACCAATTTTTCTACATCCTTGAAGACTGTGGGCCACCAGAATCTAGCTCTCAAGATTTTTTGAGTAGTTGTTTTACCCATATAATTCCCACCACAAACTCCCTCATGCATTTCTTTCAACAATTTGTTAGCCTAATTTTCATCTACATATTTCAACAGTATGCAATCCAAATTATTTCTATATAATTTATATTTCACAATTACATACTTGATGGCCTGTAATTTTAATGTCCTCTTCTTATTATCATTCATTCTTGCTAGACATCTCATATTTCTCAAATAATAGATGATATCTTGATACTAGATACAATCATCCATATCACATGTATAATCAATTTCAGCTTGATTTATCTTATTAGCATCAAGATTGGATTGGGCCATCAGTTTTGCCAATCCCTATCCTCTAACCAACTTGGTAATTTGGATATCAATGTTGAATTATTGGATCCTATTGATCCATCTGCATCTTCTCCTAGACACCTCTTGCTATGAGAAAATATCCTTCACAGCTGCACTTGGCACAAAAGCAATCACAACTGCCCCCATCAAGTAACACCTAAAATATTTGACTACCTTCACAAGTGCATATGCTTGTTTTTCATTTATGTCATATTTGAATTTAGCATCCTGCAAAGATTTACTAAAGAATGCAATAGGTTTCTCAAAACCATCCTTATTCTTTTGTAACAAAACTGCAGCAATAGTGTGAAAAGATGTAAAGGTAAAGATGTGCATTGGGACATTCTAATCAGGTGCCTTAGGCATTGGTGCATCTTTGATAGCCTGCTTGATATTTTTGAAAGCTTCATTAGGCTCACCTTCCCATGTAATAGCAGATCCCTTCTTCAACATCTTAGAAATAGGTCTAGTAACCTCTGCAAAATTTGTCACAAACCTCCTTAAGAAATTGACTTGACCAAAGAAAGATTGAATCCATTTAACATTCTTTGGTCTTTGAATCTTGTCAACGGCTGCCACCCTCTTAGGGTCAATTCTCACTCCTTGCTTCCCAACTAAGTGGCCAAGCAACTTACCTTCAGTGACACCAAATGCACATTTCCTTGGGTTTAATGAAATGCCATATTCCAAAGCCCTCACAAATATTTTCTCTAAATGAGTACAATGGTCTTCTTCCTTCTTGGAATAGGCAGTTAAATCATCTTGATAAACAACAAGGAAATCATCAATAAAATCTTCAAAAGCAACATCCATTGCTCTCTGAAAAGTAGCACCAGCATTTGTGAGACCAAAAGGAATTCTCACATAAACATATGTCCCCCAAGGTGTTGTGAAAGCTGTCTTGAATTGTTCTGATTCTTTTACAATTACCTGATCGTAACCAAAAAAACCATCCATCATAGACATCAATTTAGATTCGGTCACTCTCTGCAACATAGCTTCCATATTGGGCAGACAATAGTTATCCTTTAATGAGCTAATGTTCAAATTCATGAAGTCCACACAAAGCCTGATGTCACCACTCTTCTTTCTCATAGGAACAAGGTTTGAAACCCAAGAAGAGTGCCTTATAGGCTTGATAATTCCAGCATCTCTTAACTTCATTAACTCTTCTTGCATCTTAGGTGCCAAAGTGGGATTAATAGGCCTTTGTTTTTTTTCAGAAAGGTTTAGCATCTCCCTTCAAAGGAATGATATGCTGAAACAAGTCCTCTCTATAAACATTTAGGTCATTATATGACCATGCAAAAACATGCCAGAATTTTCTTAGTAATTCAATCAAAGATTTTCTCACATTGTGAGACATATCCCTACCAATGTATACCCTTTTATGTGCCTCATGTGTTCCAAGATATATCTCCTCTAGATCAACATGATCTTCTCTTTTGATATTATTTTGAACTCTATCCTGGTTATCAAAGACAGTCTCCAAAGCAACAAGCCCCTTGGGCACCTTGTTAGTTCTAAGTTGAATAACTTCATTGCCAAAGACAACCTCCTTTCCTTCTACTGACTCAACCAAGGCTGAACAATTAAATTCCTGACCATGATAATGATATTCACAACTTATAAAATTCAAGATATCATTATCATCATCAAAAACTTGCCAATTTTCAATATTGTCTGGTACACTAGGCCTAACCTGAATTTCAACTTTAGAGATACCAGTAAATGTAACATCACTGGGATTGATTGCTATATTGGCTAACAAGTCAGCCATCTTATTGTTACTCCTATCCTTCCACTCAATATTGAAGGCATCAAAATGTTCAATCAAATCCCAAACTGCATTCCTATATTGTTTTAACCTTTTGTTCTTGGAAGCATATACTGACCTGACTTGGGACACCACCAAATTAGAATCACCAACAACACTTAAGCACTTAATACCATATTTTTGTGCCAACCTCAGTCCTAACAACAATGCCTCATATTCTTCTATATTGTTGGTACAAAAGAAATTCAATGTGAAAGAAAACTTGTAGGTGTTTCCATTAGGCTCCTGCTCCATCCTTGCAATTTGCACCATTAAAGTACATTACCCACAAATCACCCTTCATAGAATTAACATTGACCTCAACAGAGATAGGTGACAAAATAGGTTCCCTCTCAAGTATAGGGATCTTTTCCCTAAAAGCATTAATATTAGTATCCACAAAACATGTAGTTTCATTATCAATACTTCTCTCAATCATGTGGCATACTCTTGGTTCTCACTCAATCTTGACAAATTGATCATCAATCCTGAAAGTGGCATAGGACAAATCACACTGTAAAATTCCACCCATGGCAGCACTCCACCTTCTAGATAGTAGCATCCCATAATGAGGAGGGATGTCCACCACCAAAACACTCATTGTTAGCTCTTTCTCTGGATATGCTGCCAGCCTATATGGCATTGCATTGATAGTCCCAATGACTAGTACCTCCCTTTGATCCATTGCACAACATCTACCTTGAACTGTATCAACTGTAAGGCCCAAGTTTTCCATAATCTTCAAAGGCATAATAGTATTAGAGGCACCACTATCAATCATACAATTTCTTAATTTCATTCCATTCACAAGGACACTTAAAAAGAATGAATCAATGTTTTTAAGGCTAGCATTGACAGAACTATCCAAATATATAGGAGGAATTTGAGATACAATTCCTTGAGTAGCAAAACCTTTCAAAGCTTTATCCTAAGACCCATTGCATGCAACATCATTATTATGAACATTATCTACCCATGCAATAGCTCTGTCTTTATGTTCAGGGATCCTCAACAATTCTGACAATGGAACCTTAACTGTAATTTGGGACAATATAGATAACATATCAATAGGAGCAGAGGAAGGAATAACAATCTACACAGCATTAGTATCCTTTTGCTTGTCTGATACATTAGGTGTATTGGCCACCCTCATCTTTTCATTCTTAGCCATTGTGTTAACTAGCTTCTTAATCTCACTAGAAAATCTTTCAACTCCAACTCCCTTAGGCTCACAATTCTTACCTTTTACATTCTTGAATTTCACCATGTGATCACCTTTTGATTTGTTCTCATTAGGCTCTCCAGAGTTGGTACTCTTTATAAACATTCCTGCAACTTTCTCATTTGTATTCCTTGCCACCATGCCTCTAGTTTTCACTTGGGCAATCATTTCTGTAGTAATCCTATCCATCTCTTCTCTAGAAGGTCTTCTTAAATTTATTGGCTTAGAAGAAGAGTTCATGTTACATGTCTTCTTATCAATGTCTTCACTATCAGAAAAAACCTCTTGATGAAAAAGGGCCTGATTGTGTCTCTTCACATTTACATCTACTTCTTCATCAAAATCAGAATCATCTTCATATCCTAGATATGAAGTAGCCATGTTGCATCCAACATCATCATGATTTTCTTCTTGATCTATCTCCTCATTGCTACAATCTTGATTTGCAGCCATAGAATGTGCAACCACACAATGCTCTATAGAATGAGGGGACTGGCATGCAACACACCAAGGTATGTTCTCCATGAAATTTATTGAAGCTTTTTGTAGAGGGCCAAGGACACCTCTGTCATTGTTTCCTCTTGTAGTAGGGACAATAGGCTTGCCATCCTTCCATTAGGTGTTGTAGGGGTAGTTCTGCAATCTATTCTGCTTATTGAAATTGTTGTTGAACTGAGGCCTTTCATTGGTAGGAGAACTAATGTTCCTATTTGCAGGTGCCTTCAAATCCTTCAATGCATTAAGCACCTTATCCAATTTATCTTCTTCTTGCCTCCTAGTCCCAACATTCCTATCATTTTCTTTTTTGTATTTCTTGTCCCCAAACAACTTAGGGTCATCTCTTTTCCCACCCAATTTCCCTGATATCTTCATATTATTCTCAATATTGATAGCAATCCTAAAAGCATCTCTAAGAGTTCTTGGTTCCTTGTCCCTCAAAAAATATCTCATCTTTCCATCAAATGAATTGAAGTATGTAGTTAGACAAACATTGTCATCTAACCACATAACCTGGAACAACTTATGCATACCCTTCTGAAATCTCATGTTGAATTCAGCTACAGACTCATTCTGATTTTTCCTTATGGTATTGAATTCATTCAACATGAAACTAGCATTAGGTCTATCACCATACTGCTCTTTAAAACATCTATCAAAGGAATCCCAAGTATCAATACATTTATCAGGAAGTCTCTTAAACCAATCTCTAGCATCCTCCATTAGAGATTGAACAAATAATTTCATGACTACATCCTCATGCTCTACCTCATAATCATTAAGCATATCAACAAATAACCTAAGATGCTCCTCACAACTAATGACATTATTACCAGCAAACTTAGGTACCTTATCTCTTATATCATTTGGAAAAGCATTTGGGTAGCTTGGTATCCCATCAAAAATAATTTGCCTATAGCTTTCTAATTTCATAGGTCTTCTTTGAAATCTTAAACTAGTGTTCCCACTAGAATTTTTTTTTTTTTGTACATTCCCACCCACTTGCACATTTGACTATCTATTAGGATCAACAAATGATTTGGTAGATACATTAGGAATTAGATTACTAGTAGTAGCATTACTAAGTGGAATAGTAGTGTTCATAGATGGCATACCTAGTTCAGTAGAAGAAGGGCCATGAACATTAACTGATGAAGCCTTCAAGAACTAGATCCTTCTTCTTTTCTCTACAATAGCAGCATCAACTTTAGCTCTTTCCAACTCTGGAGCTAGATCCTCATCCTCTTTCCTTTTTCTTTCTATCTCTATCTACCTATTTGATTTTGGTGGTGGGATCCCTGGTATTGTCACTGGTTTGCTTATTTGGACACCCACCATCTTCTGCTTTCCTTTTTCATTAATAACTATAGTAGGCCTAGTGTTCTCATGTCCATTCCCACCCTTAGGCAATGGAGCATAACTTTGCACTTTTCTGATCATAGGGCCCTCTTCATCAAACTCATGGTCTTGCAACAAACATTCCTACTCACTTCTTAGAGCTTCAAGATCACCAAATCCATCATGCTACAAAACCCTAGGAGCAGAAGCAAGCATCTTGTTTCTCTCCATTTCATTAATTTTTCTTAAAAGAGATTGCCTCTCCATTAGAGCGTTTAATTTTTTAGCCTCTCTCTCCTCTTGTAACCTTTTGTATATGGCATCCTACTCTGCCAATTGCAACCTAGGTGCATTTAGGTCATGTGGATCTATCATGTTGTCTTCAGAGCTTGATGATACTTCCACATCAATAGGATGTTAATATGGGAAATGCACTCACCTTGGTTCCATGGGCTGCCTTCTAAAATTATCTTCATCAAGATCTAAATCAATCTCAAAACCCATCTCTCTGGCTTGTTCATCCTGACCTGCAGGTAATGAACCCTTGTCTTGAAATATAGCCTCTAGGGTATCATAAAATTTATCTTCAGAGCGACCACCATCTAATCTAGAAACTTTGTCTAGTGAACCTTCCTCACTTGAGGAAACATGTGGTGGTCTACCTTTGGTATTTCTTTGCTCTCTTATGGGAGCACTAGTAGACTCACCTTTTCTCCTGATCCAACTCTTCTTCTCCTGTCTAGGCAATTTCTTTGGAGCAATCTCTAGATTTTTTCTGACAAAGGACTTGGTATTCCTTCTTTTGTCCATCTTTTGCAATCTATAGCACTGGTTCTTAACCTTTTCAGTCACCACCCACCAAAGTGGGAAATATTTAATTGAATACAATAGGAAAACAAGAATGCACTTTGAAAGCTTTTATCTCTAGACTCTCCCCAGTAGAGTCACCATTTTGTTGGTGACTCGGATGGGTAAATCAATTTGGTCAACAAAAGATTTTGAATATAACAATATAACCACAACCAACAATCCTAACACATATAATTCTTCATTGTTGTTCTCCCCAGTAGAGTCACCATTTTGTTGGTGGTTCCCTTCAATCTTCAACTTGTAGATTTATACTTTGATGGATAATTTTAATATAACTTTGACTCTATCACCACTCCAAAGTCTACAAGGAAGAGGGCCAATTAACAAGCATCAACAATGAGATCCTCCTACAATTTGAGCCTTAATGCTTAGGTGGGTGTACCCTTGACTCACTTCTCCAAAGGAGTCTCAAAAAAATATTCAACTATGTCCTTTACTTACTGACTAAAAGATATTATCATTTATATGTGTGTGTATGATTGATGATGAACAACCTCCAGAGATTGGACCAGTGCCTTAACCAAGGGCAAAGAGTCACCTAATAACATATATCAACTGAACCCTAACTTAAACATAATTAAATTCAGGATAAGTTCTTTTCCTATTATCCTTCTCACTCACATATCAGGACATCAAATCTTTATCTAGCCATGAACTCACTGAAACTACCTGAAAGACTTTAATCCTAACTTTGTTAGGAACTCAAAGATAATCTCAAAATACTCTTTGTTTACCATATGATAACCCACTTTATGAAATTAACATATATGGGCTCAAGAACAAAATAAGAAGACATACACAAAAATGAGATTGGAATCCAAATGTATTCTCATTAAAATTAGTAGGATCAATACATTATGAAACAACAAAATGCAAGGAGACAAACCCTAAATCCAAGCTCTCCCTATTTAGTAAATTAACATCAACAATCAGGGACCAAAAAAAAGTTTTTGGAACCCTTAAAAAATAAAAAAAGCTACAACTTATACCCCTAGTCACCTTGGAATCCTCAAAGAGGATGCATCAAGCTTCAGGTGACTAGGGTTAGGGTTTCACCCACTAAACCAACTGAATTAGTCAAAAATTAAATGCAGGGGAAGAAACCTAGGCAACCAGGAGAAAATAGATCTGAGAGTGATCCTCAATCATGATAATTTAATTGAGAAGGTACTGAGAACCATGAAAATGCCAAAATTAACAACTTGTTCGGCCACCTACAACACACGTTGAGCACAAAGAACATGGTACATACACCTTGCAAATGATCATGGAAAACCATGGACCACATTGCACAGTTTGAAAATCATTGCCACCAACTCCAGCCGCTTAAACATTGAATTTTAGTCCTTTTGGTTGCAGGAAACCCTTTACAAATTTGAATTTGAAATACAATAGTTAGTTTCAAAGCACCAATAGCAAATTGGCGGTCTACATTTGAATCTAGGTCAACTTTATATCATGACCGTCAGATCCTTTTATTTCATAGGTTTAATGTCTTTACCTTTTAATATGACCTCAGTCACATTTAGCGATCTGGCGACTAAAGGATTTCGCCCACTCACAGAATGCTTTATGCCTTCGCCAAATTATTTAGCTATTACACGAACGCTTGTTCGCTAAGTCGCTAAACCTTTTGGAACATTACCACCTTACTCAGCGAATGAGCGAAGCCTCAAAATTTTTTTGGACCACTAAACACTTTATGAGAACCGCTAAGATATTAGACAAAAACTTGGGCCCACCTTCAATGAAATCAATGACTGTCTTAAGTTTTCATGGAGCATAAAGATTCTATCAGAACTTAAGACAACCATCAAATTAACCTTTTACTTTCACTCTACAGATCCTCTGACAGGATATGAAATCAATGGTTGTCTGATAATCTCATGTGTCAAAACAAACCCCTTAGATCATGCACCGATTGTCGATGCTCTGCAAGTGTCAAAACCCACTAAACCTCAAAAAACCTGGCCCCACTGACAACATGTCTAGTCACACAACGTGGACCAATCATAGATTGCCACTTGTGCATACGTGTCACCTTGGACCCACAGTTTGAAGCACCGTGTCATAAAGAGAATCAATGATCGTCATAAGATTGCAAGCCTCTAACAAAAACCTTGTGAACTTACAACAACCATCGATCGAGATGGTTTCAAAAGATCGGGCCCAGGAAATACTAAAACTGAAACATTAGGATAGTCAAGGCGCAGGACTTAGAAAAAAATTAAATGGGTCCGACAGAAAACCTTAGTCGCATAATCACATAGCATGAAAAAGGTTCACACAATCATGGGACAAAGCGGTTAACAATTAGCACATGTGTTATAGGAATTTTAAGTGGCCTGAAAAAGTAACATTAAAATAGAATAGGGCCAGGGTTTAAAATAGGGCTTTTTCATACCAACGGCTAGTTTTTCAAAAATTTGAACTAAGGGTTATGCCAGAGACCTAAAAACAACTGCAGAGACCAAAAGATAAGGGCTAGAGCCATGAAATTTTTTCAAGGTGCTAACATGACCATAGGAAATGATTCATAGGAGATCCAAAAATCAAACTCTTCAATCATAATGGTCAGAAGCCAAAGATAAGTGACCACACATTGAATCTCAAAATAGGTCCAAGATAGAAACAAACATGTTACCCATGAATAGAAATTGGATAAAATATTGAACAACCATGAAAAAAAGGAGGTGGGATCATAGGAAGATGATCCTAGATAGGTCTATACTAATACTTTATGATCACACATGCTATCCTGAACAAATGAGGATTGACCAACATAAACTCTCAATCTAGTAAAGAAGAACAAAGAACTATTTTTTGGTTGATGCAAAAATTCCATGAACCCAAGATCCTTCTACATCAGACACCTAAGGTTAATAAAATAGATGCTCTAAATCAGAGATGTTTTACAACTTGAGAACAATCAAAATGATCAAACTTAGATAGGGAAATCCAAGTAGGATCCTCAACCGGTCTATTTTTTCACTTTGCCAAGTACTCCATGTAATCATTTTCCCTTATGATTCTCCCAATATTTGTATCCAATACCTTAATTTCCTCTGTCTACTTCTTAGGGTATTCCTTCTTCATGTTCATCTCATCATCTGACTCATCGTACTCATACAAATCTACAATGTTGAATATAGGTGATATATCCATGTCAATTGGTAACTCAACCTCAAAAGCATTACCACTATCAAATTTCTTTAGTATCTTACAAGGCCCAAAATTATTAATCTTCAACTTATTGTAGGTTCCAATAAGAAATTTACCCTTTTTTAAATGAATCATAACCTCATCACCAACCTTAAAATTCATGTCTCCTAGACCGGTCAGTTATATCCTTATATTTTTTATTTCTATGTTACAAATTATACTTCACCTCATCATGAGAAGTCTTCATGAATTCATCTTATCCCTCCACTTCAACACTTCTCTTCTCCTCTAGCCCAAGATATTTAAAATCTGATATTTCTTTAGGATGCATGCTAATAAAAAATTCAAAAGTTATTTTACCTGTACTTTGGTTCATTGAATCATTATATATAAACTTTTCTTGTGCCAAAACCAAATCCCAATTACCAGGTTTATCTCCAAAAAGACATCATAAAAAATCATCCAAACTTTTATTCACAACTTCTTTTTATCCATTGGTTTTTGGATGAAATGTAGATCTGAACTTCAAATCTGTACCCATCTTCTTCCAAAGTGTCTTCCAAAAGTGTAATGCCCCACTAGGGAACCTAGGAGAAATTAACCTAAACATGAAACTAAGTTTGTAGAATAATTTTTTTAAAAAGTGTTAACAAACAATAACAATAATGTTACAATGCGAAAGAAATACAATGAAATAAACAACTCACATAGATTACAACTCTCAAGGATTCCTTGACAAAGATTACGTAAGTATTAATTAATTAATCTAGATTAGATACAATTACAAAACTCATATAAATAAATGAATGATAAATACAACATCACATAAAAGATAACATACATACAACTGGTACCATAAGGTATCCATAATAACCTACATCCACTGCACATGTTGTAGGGTATGTAATACAATAATTAAAATAAAGTACAATATGATATCTCTAAATAACTGATACAATGATACAAGGCCACATAGAAGAAGAAGAAGATAAGAACACATCTCCACCAAAGAAGAACAAGAAGAAACAACTGCCATAGGGATCATCCAACACTGGTACACAAGTTCTGAAATCTCAAATGGTAAAAGAATCACTACCACCCGATCTCTGAACCTAAATGGTCCACTCCCAAGGTGATGAGGAGATAAAAATAGATCCCACTTGGATAACAAACATCAATAGAACAAGCTAAGGCAAAGACCCTGAAAGCTCTCTAACTCAAGGAGTAAAAAAGATAGTGATAGGTAAGACTCACTAATCCAGAGGCAATCGACACATGTAGAATAACTAGAATATGCATAGGAAGGTGTCATCATGTACGTCTAACCCTTGAGTCTCATCTTGGTAATCACTCTGGATCTCGACACTCAAGTGACCATACACGGTATCAATGACCTCTTGTATAGACGAAGCTATTAACTATGCTAGAAACACCTCTCAAAGGTTGATAGCATCATCTCAATCCCCATATTAGTTTGTACTAGCACTCAAGCATGGGCAAGGAAACATATCTTATTAAGTTCATTTAAATACCCCTTAATTATATTAGGTTATCACTTGATTATAGATACTTACAATAAGTGATGTTGGTAGCCACTTGTGGGCCTCGACGCTTATTGCAAGCCACCCCCTACTACATATCTAGAAAAACTACCCTAGGCTCAAAGATGCCACATAATATCACAAGATAATAAGAATGTCCCTTAGGACTGTTACACAAAAAAATAAGAACATGCAACAGGTCTCCACCCATAACATCACAAAACACTCTCCAAGTGTTCATAAAAGAATACTCATGATCCCATGGATAGGACATAAAAAGTCAACACCATATTCCTCTATATAGAATATGAAGTAGAACACAATACAACATAAGCCCAAATGGTCAGTTCAGGGTGATCATCAGAACACACACACACACACACACACACACACCAAAATATAACACTGAAATCATAATCACTGACACTTACCCCAACCTCTATTTTTTCCCTAGGTCTTCTAGCACTTGATAACGCAATAAGAAAAGGAAGACACTTCAGGAATGAAGAATACAATGTTTGCATCATAATGAACTGAAAGATAACCATTTTACAATTAGGTTGAATAATGATTCATTTCCAAGTCCATACAGAGATGATATTAAGAACTAATAGAAAAACTTATCCATAAAGCATCAGATACAACGTCATAATCAAAATATTACCCAAAGTCTCCTAATAGTTCTAACAAGAGAAAACAACCAATTTCAGTGGAAACATAACACCTTTAAAATTCATTTGTCAATATGAACACAATTAGATACGTTTCATTACGCATAAAATATATATATCCTAATTAACATCTATATATATATACATCACATTTGAGTAATAAAATAATAGGTCTAATTCAAATCCCAAATTTTGGAAATTAATTACATAAAAACATATTTTGGCATATAAAAAATATATGTATAGATCAAAACAAATAAACCAACTTTTAAACATATGTTAATAATATTAAATATAATCTAAAAGCATATAGATTTAATTTAATTTTAACATAAACAATTTTACAAATACAAATAACTTAGAATAAAAAAACTAATTTACTAAGTTAACAATAATAAATTAATTAAACTATTTTAAAATTATTATAAAAAAATAAAATTTATTTAATTTAAATAATATATTAACTAACATTAAAAATAAAAATAAAAACAAAATAAAATTTTAAAAAAATAAATACTATTTGGGAGGGGGGGACTGGCCCCCACACCCCTCCCTTACCCTACCGCATGGTACCCTAGTGGTACCGCCGATAGGCCCTAACCATGCAATTCCACTAGTGCCACTGGTAGGGTAGCCCTCTGCTGCACGGTACCAGTAGGTACCGCTAATAGGTGGGTGGTGTCCTCTATTGTGCATGGGGGGTACAGGGTACAGTCCCATGCCCTTCCATTTTTTTTTAAATTTAAATTTTTTATTTTCTTTTTCTTAAATTCATTTTTTTTAGAAACACAAACTTTTTAAAAGCAATCATTTTAATTTTTAATTCTATATATATATATTTTTGAATAATTTTTGAGAAAAAGGAAAATAAAAATTCACACACATGGAATATAATTTTTTTTTGAAAGAAAATACATATTTCTCTATTCTAATGTATTTTGACTTTTCTGGGCTTTTATAAAATTGTCTGTATATTTATTTGACTGCATATATATATATATATACATATATATATATGTATGTATATATATATGTATGTATGTATATATGTATGTATGTATATATGTATGTATGTATATATATATGTATATGTATATATATATATATATATATATATATATATATATATATATATATATATATATATATATATATATATATATATATATAAAGAAACTATACACAAATTTATGATTCCTAGCATAAGAATATATTCTTTCTTTTTGTCTTATTCATTGTGAATTCTTTTTCCAGAATGTAACTTTAGCACATAATATAATTTTATCCCACAAAATTGATTTCTCTCTAAAGGGTAGATTTATTTTTCTCTTAAAACTATAATCTAGGATTGATTTTCTATTTTCTAGGTGTTCTATAAGGAATTTTTTAACAAAATTTTGCTAGCATAACCTTGTTGTGCCAAATTTAAATAAAAATATAAAATCAACAAAATTAGGGTTTTCTATTTACCCAAAAATAGTAGAAACACTAGATCTAACTACATAGATATATTGAAAATTGCACAATCAAGGAAAGCCAAATAAATGCAAAACTAGAATTAACAGGCAAGATTTTCAAAGCCTACCTTAGATCCAAGCAAAACTAAAATTGAAAACCTTTGAAGATCTGAAGACTAGAATTCCTCCCAGAATGAATCCAACCTACAGATTTGAATCTACGTAGAAAACATGCACACGATCCACATGCACAAACAAGTAATCACAACAATCCAAATTCTCCCAAAATCCAAAGCACATAAGCTCTCCCAAAATTCTCCTCCAAACCTGTCTAATCTCTAAAATGAAATGCAATTCCCCTAATATAGATTCAATTCCCCCTTTTCATGCAACCCTAAAGATAACTCATCAGTTAACTCCTAAATCAACTCTAATAAGAAATTGAAAGTAAATCACAATAAAATAAAATAAAATAACTTTATATGCACAACTCAATTTTGACTTTTTAGAACAAGTTGTTGAATTTTTAAGAACTATTCACTTTTCAATAATGTTAATGCACATGTTATAATTAAAATTTGTTTTAAATAGATTAAATATTTAAAGCATCCTAAAACCATGCAATTAAACATTTAATCATTTAATAAAGTACACTTGAGCATAATTAAATCTAATTTAAATTAAATAATCAATTAAATACAAATATTTAAATATTTTAATTTTAATTAATTTTCTCAAATAAACATATAAGAATATGATTAATATTAAATTTCAACTATAATCATTAATCACAAAGAATCACCCACTTAAGAGATAAATCAACTGAGACCAAACAAAATAAAACCAAGCAAACTCAAAAAAGGGATCCACAAATCCATGTCAACTAGACAAATCCAGGTAGGGTAGTCAAATTGATACTTATCTAATCCTATGACAAATGGGCTTAGGTTAGGGTTTTGGACTTGTGTTATCTCCCCTCTCTTACCATTTGAGATATTGCAATAGGGCACACTCAGCCTGAGAATTCAGAGAAGTCGATTCCCGGTACCTGCAAACCTCCATACAAAACCCACATGTACATACATATATAAATATATAATAGACAATGGCGGGGATTGACCGATCATGTGGATTTCGCAAGAAAGTAATTACGACTCTGTCCCTCAACCACATCAAGCATGTCAAATAGAAATATAGAACAAACACATCAACTATACACATGCAAGTATGTGGTCAGTAAAATCATAAGCATCAATGATTTCCTAACATATAATCTATCATCCTAAAATAACTATAACATATAGAAAATCAGACTATGAGAGGGGTACTACATCCACCCCCCTAGGATTAGGATTACCCCTAGAAGCGTGCAAACAGATAGGGGTATGCATTCCTCAAACATGAAGAATTTATTAAAACAAACACAACATCTGAAAACAAGCCATAAAATAAGAACATGATATTTAGTCATTAAGGACAATGTAATTCTGGTTTAGGAATAAACTAAAAATTACTTTGAGCAATCATTCATTAATAATTCAAAATAGATCTAAACCTTTATTCATTCATCATTATAGGAAACATCTAGAATCAATTGCATAAAACACACATTTGTATCTTCATCAAATAATAAGTTGAGAAGTTCATGTAAATCTAGTTAATGCAACACTTATGCAAACATATATGATAGACAATTATTTTGTTTTCATACAGAAAACATATTACCATCACTGCGATGTCCTCCCTTATACATACTATCAAGGTCCATGATGAACATGATAGAAACAATAATTATCACAGAACAGGGCCAACAATATGAAACATTCGGAGTAGCCACCACAAAACTTGAAAAGGTAAAACCCAAGTGGGGGAATCACAAGTCTAACATTAAATCATAAGAGATCTCTATTTCGACAATAAATTAAGTGTGATTAGTGTAAGAAAATAGATAACAAAAAGAGAGTTAGGTGACTAATCCAATCATAAGAAAGTTCAAAATTTCAATGCTAGCCTCCACACATCATGAGCAATTATCAATCAACCAAAATAAATTATCAATCATAAAATATTCACATAACAAGATGACTAGTGGTAGCCACACTCAAGGGAGTAATCGCTTCATGACATCCAAAGGTACTTTAGCCTAGATGCATTAGAGAGGGTACCCAAACATAATAGATAGTCAAATCACCTTGTAATACCCAAAAAATGGGCTATAGGTTCATTAACCTCCTACATCTTCAAATCGAATGAAATCGACATCGAAGTCCTAACCTAAGACATTAAAAATGTGGGAGTGAATTTTGTACCTAGTTGTAGACACAACACTTCAGTAAAACATTAGAGGTTAGCCAAAAACCAAAATCGTGCAATGAAATGGAAACTAAACTAACATGGCAATATAATACCTTGTAGTAGGTGTGAGTATGATATTCTCAGATCAGACCGAGACTAGTGACAATGCAACACCTAAATGAAGGATTTGATTGCAAAATCTAGATATGAAATGAATGCAAAGTAATCTATATTTTTGTATTTTCTATGCAATAAGATAAAAGAAACTGATGTGAATCTATTCTATATGAAAAATGATATGATATGAAAATTAATCTAAGAATGATATACTAAATGATATGAATGCTAAAAAACAATGAAGATCTCATAACAACTCTGTTTCGCAAAGATAGATTCTTCGATAACCAATTCACTAGCGTGAGGATAATTTTGTGGATCCTTTTAGAAGAGATGAAGCCTTGATTTTATAGAAATCCAGGGCTGTGGAGGTGCATGAGAAAAGCCATAAATCACTCTTGATAAACTCAGATTGATTTTTGAGTTATTAGGAAATAAGAAATAATTAACTCACAAAAATCATGCAAAAGCATGCAAGAACAACTTTTTAACTCAAATCAGAAGTTTAGATCAACTTTGAACTCAAAATAGATGATTGAGTTTCCAAAAGTTAACAACTTGCATTGATTTCCTAATTTTAAGTTTAATTGCCCTTTGAATGTGCACAATTAATTATGAATTAATTAAATAAATAAAGTGATTTATCCTCAACTTAACTAATTTTTGAATTAAAACAATTGATTTATGGGTTAATCAATTATTAAATCAAACTTTATTCTAAAACTATATTATTAAAAATTGACAATTGACATGAATTAATTAAATAAGAATTTAATCAATTAGTCATGAGATTTTAGATTTATTGTCAAAATAAAATAATACAATTTAGGAATAATTTAATTAAATTCAATCAAATAATCAAGTGATAGTATTAAATCTAATAAATTAAATATTTAGAATATTCAATTAATCAAACTTTAGGATAAATAGAATTTATCACCAAATAATAATTAAATTAAAGATAACTAGGATAAATAGGAATATTTCTATGAATATTCCCCGATGCAGAATTTAGGATAAAATCAATTAAATTTGATAATGTGTAGATGTGCCTTAGGTTAGGACTTCGATGTTGATTTTGTTCGATTTGAAGATGTAGGAGGTTAATGAACCTATAGCCCATTTTTGGGCTATTACATTTTGCCCCTCTTTGAATCACTATGCAAAGCTTAGTGGTTCAAAGAATAGTCTACGTATGATAAAGATGTATGGAACTGATTTGATTTGAAAGATTAACCGATTCTGAGATAGAAACCGATTGAAAGTGTTAGCACCTATAAAATTTTCATGACTCTGTAGTTTTTCCTTGCTCCTTGCAAGTGTTTTCTAGGTCTCTGCCCTTAAACCCTAGGTCAAAATTTGAAATATCTAGCCGTTGGAGGGGAAACCCTAGTCTGTCTTAGCCCTGCTCTAATTATGCATTACCTTTTTTGGTCACTAAAGTCCTAAATTGCCCATGTGCTAAATTTCACTATGACCACTTTGCGTGTTACGTGGTTAGGTTTTAATAGTGGGACCCCTTTAATATTTTATATATCTAAGCTTAAGTCTCCCATTATTTTTTCCTAAGTTCTGCCTTTTAAAATTGTGTGGCTGTCATTGTTTCGCAAGACTTTTTGTTGTCAAAGTTTCTAACATGTGGTATAGCGATGAGGTGCCATCTATCCCTACAGGCCCGATATCTAAGTCTTAGATTCATGATCTATGGTGGGGGCATGATCTCATGGAATCTTATGACTCCATAAGATCATGCGACGGCCGTCCGATCTTCCGCAGGGTAAAGGCTTGATAGTGGGACCGTTTGCTAGGTATTACCGAGTTGTAGTGTTCTAATTGGTCAGTGTGGATTGTGACAAGGATGTGTCAGTGGGGCCATTGTTAGAGGAATCTACAGGGTTTCCAGTAGTGTAGGTAGATCTATGGCTGGTGTATGATCTCATGGGATCTTTTGAGCTCATCAGATCATGTACCCATCATCTGATTGATGGGGCTTATGTGCAGTGGGTCCAGAATGCCACATAATGCTGACGCACTCATTTTTCATTGGTGGAGAGACTAGTGATGTGGCAGAGACTTTTCAAACAAATTTTGACTATTGCGGAGATTAATGAGTGCCGCCCGATCTACTAGGAAGAAATTAGATCGACGACCGTGTTTTAAATCTGGCTGGTTAACCGTTGCTTTTTGAAATTCAAATTTTTAGAGGGTTTTCCAGCGACAGAAGGACTGGTTTTTATTGCTTGATGGCTGGATTTGGTAGGATGTGATCTTGTCGACTATTGCAGAGTGGCCCAGGGTGTCTGATGACTGTTTGCAAGGGTTTTTGTACTGTGATGGAGTTACTCGAGGCATGTTGCAGGTGGATAATCTACCTTTTTAACATGGTAAAATTCATGAATTTATGATCTTCAGTACACAAGTCAGAGGAATTAACATAAGTGGAGATCATTATAGATCTATTTGCTCCAAGTTGCTTGGTTTTCCCTCCAATGAATTTAATTATGATTGAATTTCTGGTTGGTTTGGTGGTTGAAACCCTTTCCCTAGTCATCCGTAGCTTGTTGCATCCTATTTTTGGGATTCCAAGATGACTAGGGGGTATATATGGTCACCTTTTTTGATTTTGTTTGGGTTGATGATGTTACTGTTGATGATATATTGAAAGTCAAGGTAAAGGACTGAATAAGGAGAGCCTAGATTTTGGGTTTGTTTCCTAACATTTTGTTATTCTGATAATGTATTGATTATGAAGATTTTAATGAGAATGCACTTTAATTCCAATCTTAGATTATTTTTTGTCTTCTTATTCTAATCTTAGGCTCATACATGTTAATGTCACAAAGTGAGTTAGCATATGGTAAACAAAGAGTATTGTGGAGTTATCTTTGAGTTCCTAACAAAGTTAGGATTAAAGTCTTTAAGGTGATTTTAGTGAGTTCATGGTAGGGTAAGAATTTGATAATCAGGTTTGGGAGTGAGAGGGATAATAGGCAAAGCACTTATCTTGAGTTCAAGAGTATTTGATTTAGGATTCTCAGTTGATTTATGTTATTGGGTGACTCTATGCCCTAGGTTAAGGCACTGATCCTTTCTCTAGAAGCAGTTCATCATCATCCACCATACATATAAATGATAAAATCTTTCAATCAATTTGTAAAGGGTATAATGCATAACATTTTGTGATTCCTTTCAAGAAGTGAATCAAAGGTACACCTACTTGAGCATCTAGGCTCAAAGTGTAGGAGGATCTCTTTGATCCTTGTTAATTGGCC
This sequence comes from Chamaecyparis obtusa, assembly GCA_027943335.1. Taxonomy (NCBI): domain Eukaryota; kingdom Viridiplantae; phylum Streptophyta; class Pinopsida; order Cupressales; family Cupressaceae; genus Chamaecyparis; species Chamaecyparis obtusa. The sequence continues at coordinate 493,053 of BSBK01004699.1, read as the reverse complement.
ATTTTCCTTGTCGAATTTGGAGTGGTGATAGAGTCAGTGACATTAAGTTGTCAATCATAGTGTAAACCTACAAGTAGAAAGAAAAGACAACCAACAAAATGGCAACTTTGCTGGGGAGAGTCTAGAGATAAAGTTTTTAAGTGGACTCTTGTTTTTCCTGTTGTATTTAGTTAAGGATTTCCCACTTTGGTGGGTGGTGACTCAAAAAGGTTAGAACCAGTGGTATAAAATATAGATCATGGACAAAAGAAGGAATACTAGGTCCTTTGTTAAGAAGAATCTGGAGGTTACTCAGGAATAGTTACCTAGGCAGGAAAAGAAGAGTTGGATCAGAAGAAATGGTGAGTCTACTAGTGCTCCCATGAGAGAACAAATAAATACCAGAAATAGAGCACCACTTGCATCCTCTAACGAGGAAGATTCACAATACAAAGGTTCTAAATCAAATAGTGGTCGCTCTAAAGACAAATTTTATGATACCCCAGAGGCAGTATTTCAAGATAAGGGTTCATTACCTATAGGTCAGGATGAACAAACCAAAGAAAGGGGTTTTGGACCAAATTTAGATCCTGATGAGGATATGTTCAGAAGGCAACCCATGAGACCAAGACAGGTCCATTTCCCATATCAAAATATCATTGATATGGACGTGTCATCAAGTTTTGATGATATTATGATAGACCCAGATGATTTAAGTGCACTAAGGTTATGGTTGGTAGAGCAAGATGCCATACATAAGAGGTTACAAAAGGAGAGAGAAGCTGAGAAAGTGAATGCTCTGATAGAAAGAAAGTCTCTTCTTAGAAATATTAGTGAATTGAAGGAGAGAAACAAGATGCTTGCTTCTACTCCTAAGACTTTGCAACATGATGTCTTTGGTGATCTTGATGCTTTGAGAAGTGAGTAGGAGCACCTATTGAAAGACCATGAGTTTGGTAAAGAGGGCCTTGTGGTTAGACAGGTTCAAAGTTATGCTTCCCTCCCTAAAGATAAAGATGAGCATGAGATCACTAGGCCTGCTATTGCTATTGGCGAAAAAGGAAAGAAAAAGATGGTGGGACATCAGACAAATAAATCATTGACAATACCAGGGGTCCCACCACCCAATTCAAATAAGGACACAGAGATAGAAAGAAGAAGAAAAGAAGATGAGGACCTAGCAAGGGAATTAGAGAAGGCTGAAATTGAAGCTTCCATTGCAGAAAAAAGAAGAAAGATCTAGTTCTTGAAGGCTTCATCTGGAAATGCTCTTGGCCCATCTAATACTGAACTATGTATGCCATCTATGAATACTATTGTTCCATTTAGTAATGCTACTACTAGTTCAATTCCTTCTTCATCTACTAAGATAGGTGTTGATCCTAGGCAATAGTTAAATGCACAAGTAGATGGGAATGTAAATGTAAATGTTGATCCTAGGGTTAACACTAGTTCAAGTTTTCAAAGAAGACCTATGCAACTAGAAGGCTATAGGAAAATTAGTTTTGATGGTATACCTGGCTACCTGAATGCTTTGCCAACTGATATAAGAGATAAGATACCTAAATTTTCTAGTAATAATGCTATTAGTTGTGAAGAACACCTTAGGTTATTTTTTGATGTATTAAATGATTATGAGATAGAGCATGAGGATGTAGTCATGAAATTATTTGTTCAATCTCTAGTGGAAGATGCTAGAGATTGGTTTAAGAGACTCCCTGATAGATGTATTGATACATGGGATTCTTTTGAGAGATGTTTCAAAGAATAGTATGGTGATAGGCCTAATGCTAGTTTCATGTTGAATGAGTTCAACACTATAAGGAAAAATTAGAATGAGTCTGCTATTGAATTCAATATGAGGTTTCAGAAGGGTATGCATAAGCTATTTCAAGTCATGAGGTTAGATGACAATGTTTGTTTGACCACATACTTCAATGCATTTGATGGAAAGATGGGATATTTGTTGAGGGACAAAGAACCAAGAACTCTTAGAGATGATTTTAGGATTGCTGTCAATATTGAAAACAATATGAAAATATCAGGAAAGTTGGGTGGAAAAAGAGATGATCTAAAGCTATTTGGAGATAAAAAGTATAAGCGGGATAATGAAAGAAATGTTGGAAATAAGAAACAAGAGGAAGATAAATTGGATAAGGTGCTGAATGCATTGAAGGATTTAAGAGCACCTGCTAATAGAATTAATAATGCTTTTGCCAATGAAAAGCCTCAATTCAACAACAATTTTAGTAGGCAGAATAGATTGCAAAATTATCCCTACAACACCCAATGGAAGGATGGCAAGCCTATTGTCCCTGTTGTAAGAGGAAGTAATGATAAAGCTATCCTTGATCCTTTACAAAGATCCTCTATAAATGTTATAGAGGATGCACCATGGTGTATAACATGACAGTCCCCTCATTCTACAGAGCATTGTGTGGTTGCACAATCCATGTCAGCATATCAAGATGGTAATAATGAGGAGTTAGATCAAGAAGAAAATCATGATAACATTGGATGCAACATGGAAACTTCATATTTGGGATATGAAGATGATTCTAATATTGATGAAGAAGCAGATGTGTGTTTGAAAAGACACAATAGGGCACTTTTCCATTAGGAGGTTTTTTCTAATAATGATGATATTGATGAAAAGACATGTAACATGAATTCTTCCTTAGAAATAGTAAATTTGAGAAGACCTTCAAAGGAAGAAATGGATAGAATTACTACAGAAATGATAGCCCAAGTGCAAACTAGAGGCATGGTGCCAAGGGATACAAATGGGAAAGCTCCAGGAATGTTTATGAAGAACACAAACTCTAGGGAATTCAGTGGAAATAGATCAAGGGATGATCATATGGAAAGGTTCAAAAATGTAAAAGGTAAGAAGTGGGAACCTAAGGGGGTTGGAATTGAAAAAGTCTCTAATGAAATAGAAAAGCCAGTTGGCACAATGGCTAAAGTTGAAAAAGTAAAGGTCATAGCTACAACTAACATATCAGATAAACAAAAAGACAATAAAGCAATGCAGATTGAGATTCCTCCCTCTGCTCCTGTTGATATGTTGGTTGTGTTGTCTCAGATAACTGTCAATGTTCCATTTTCAAAATTGTTGAGGATCCCTGAACATAAGGATAGGGCTATTGCATGGGTAGATAATGTTCATAGTAATGATATTGCATGTAATGAACCTTAGGATAGAGTATTGAAAGAGGTGGAGGTCCAAGGATTGGTATCTCACATACCACCTATATACTTGGATAATTCTGTCAATGCTAGCCTTGAAAATATAGATCCATTCTTCTTGAGTATTCTTGTGAATGGGATGAAATTAAGAAATTGCATGATTGATTCTGGTGCTTCTAATACTGTTATGCCTTTTAAGATCATGGAAAAGTTAGGTCTCAAGGTTGATACAGATCAAGGCAGATGTTGTGCAATGGATCAGAGGGAAGTACCAGTCATTGGGACTATAAATGCAATGCCATATAGATTGGCAGCCTATCCAAAGATAGAATTGACCATGAGTGTCTTGGTGGTGGACATTCCACCCCATTATGGTATGCTATTATCTAGGAAATGGAGTGCTTCCATGGGTGGATGTTTGCAGTGTGATCTCTCTTCTACAACTTTCAAGATTGATGATTAGTTTGTTAAGATTGAAAGAGAACCAAGGGTAACTTATATGATTGAAAAGGATATTGATAATGAGGTTACCTGCTTTATAGATACTGATGTCAATGCTTTCAAAGCTGAGGTCACTGTACTTGAAAAGGATCCTATATTGCCATGTATTGCTGATGAGGTTGGTTCTAGGTCTGTGAAGGGTGATTTGTGGGTGATGTACTTTGATGGTGCTAGCTGCAAAGATGGAGCAGGAGTAGGCATTTTACTCATTTCTCCTAAGGGGAACACCTACAAGTTTTCTTTCACATTGAATTTATTTTGTACCAATAATATAGAAAAGTATGAAGCATTATTGCTAGGATTGAGATTGGCACAAAAGCATGGAATTAAATGTATAAAAGTTATTGGGGATTTTGAATTAGTGGTGTCCCAAATAAGGTCAGTATATGCTTCCAAGAATAAGAGGTTGAAGCAATACATAAATGCTTTTTGGGATTTGATTGAGTGTTTTGATGCCTTCAATATTGAGTGGAAGGATAGAAATAATAACAAGATGGCTGATTTCTTAGCCAATATTGCAATCAATCCCAGTGATATTACTTTTGCTGGCCTCTCTAAAGTTGAAATTCAGACTAGGCCTAGTATACTAGATAATGTTGAGAATTGACAAGTTTTTGAAGATGACCAGGATATCTTGAGATTTTTAAATTGTGAAGATCAGTATCATGGTCAGGAGTTAGATTGTTCAGCCTTGGTTGAGATTATAGAAGGAAGGGAGGTTGTCCTTGGTAATGAGGTCATTCAACTTAAAACTAACAAGGTTCCTAAGGGACTTTTTGTTCTAGAAACTATGTTTGATAATAAGGACAGAGTTCAGATAGGTACCAAAAAGGAGGATCATATAAATTTGGAAGAAATAAATCTTGGAACATAAGAAGCACCTAAGAAGGTTTACATTGGTAAGGATATGTCTCACAAAGTGAGGAAGTCCTTGATTGAGCTACTAAGAAAATTCAGGCATGTTTTTGCATGGTCATATGATGACCTAAAGGTTTATAGAGAAGACTTGTTCCAACATGTTATTCCTTTGAAAGAAGATGCCAAACCCTTTAGGCAAAAACAAAGGCCTATAAATCCTACTTTGGCACCTAAAATGCAAGAAGAATTAATGAAGCTAAGAGATGCTAGAATTATCAAGCCCATTAGGCATTCTTCTTGGGTTTCAAATTTGGTTCCTATCAGGAAGAAGAATGGTGACATCAGACTTTGTGTGGATTTCAAAAATTTGAACATCATCTCATTAAAGGATAACTATTGTTTGCCTAATATGGAGGCTATGTTGCAAAGAGTGACCAGATCTGAATTAATGTCTATGATGGATGGTTTCTCTGGTTATAATCAAGTAATTTTAAAAGAATCAAAACAATTTAAGACAACTTTTACTACACCTTGGGGGACTTATGTTTATGTGAGAATGCCTTTTGGTCTCACAAATGCTGGTGCAACTTTTCAGAGGGCAATGGATGTTGCCTTTTCAGATTTTATAAATGATTTCCTTGTTGTTTATCAAGATGATTTAACTACCTATTCCAAGAAGGAAGATGACCATTGTACTCATTTGGAGAAAATATTTGTGAGGGCTTTGGAATATGGCATTTCATTAAATCCAAGGAAATTTGCATTTGGTGTCACTGAGGGTAAGTTGCTTGGCCACTTGGTTGGAAAGCAAGGAGTTAGAATTGATCCTGAAAGGGTGGTAGCCACTGATAAAATCCCTAAGCCAAAAAATGTTAAAGGAGTTCAGTCTTTCTTTGTTCAGGTGAATTTCTTGAGAAGATTTGTTACATATTTTGCTGAAGTTACTAGGCCAATATCCAAGATGTTGAAAAAAGGATCTGAGATCAAGTGGGAAGGTGAGCCTAATGAAGCTTTCAAGAATATCAAGCAGGCTATCAAAGATGCACCTATGCTTAAGGCACCTAATTACAATGTCCCAATGCATATCTTTTTGTTTGCATCTTTTCACACTATTGCTGTAGAATTGTTGCAGAAAAATAATGAGGGTTATGAGCAGCCTATTGCATTTTTTAGCAAATCTTTGCAGGCTGCTGAATTAAAATATGATATCAATGAGAAACAAGCTTATGCATAGGTAAGGGCAGTCAAGGCTTTTAGATGTTATTTAATGGGAGTAGTTGTGATTGCCTTTGTACCTAGTGCTACAGTAAAAGATATTTTTTCACAGCAAGAGGTGTCTAGAAGGAGATGTAGATGGATAAATAGAATTCAAGAGTTCAATATTGATATCTAGATTACCAAATTGGTCAGAGGACAAGGATTGGAAAAACTGATGGCTCAATCCAATCTTGATGCAAACTAGATAAACTAGACTAAGATTGATTATACTTGTGATATGGATGATTGCATCTAGTATCAAGACATTATATTTTACTTAAGGAACATGAAGTGTCCCGTAGGAATGGATGACAACAAGAAAAGGACTTTGAAGTTACAAGCTATCAAGTATGTGATTGTAAGATGCAAATTGTATAGAAAATTTTTGGATTGCATACTCTTGAAGTGTGTTGATGAAAATTAGGTGGACATGTTGTTAAAAGAAATGCATGAGGGAGTTTGTGGGGGACATTAAATGGGTAAAACTATTGCTCAAAAAATCTTGAGAGCAGGATTCTGGTGGCCCACAATCTTCAAGGATGTAGAACAGTTGGTAAGGAGATGTGATGCTTGTTAGAGATTCTTTGGTAAGCTTAAGTTTTCAGGTAATGTACCTTTAAGGCCATTTGAAGTGCAATCTCCTTTCCAACAATGGGGAATAGATTTCATAGGAGAAATACCAAACAAGTCTAGTGGAGGACATTCTTGGATATTAGTTGCCACTAATTATTTTACAAAGTGGGTTGAGGCTATCCCCACAAGGAATTCAACTAGTAGGGTGGTGACTAATTTCTTATTGAATAATATTGTCACAAGGTTTGGTTGTCCTGAGAGGATTGTTAGTGATAATGCAATGTTTTTTAGGTCTGCTGAGTACAAGGGATTCTACCAAGGTCTAGGAATTTAGATGTCATACTCTTCACCCTATCATCCACAAGGGAATGGACAAGCATAATCAAGAAATAGGAGCCTGATAAAAATCCTCAAGAGGATCCTTGATAAGAATAAAAGAGCATGGAATTCAAAATTACCATTAGTTATATGGGCTAATAGGGTAACTGTGAAGAAGACAATTGGTTGTGCACCATTTGATTTAGTATATGGGATACATGCAAGGATGCCTCAGAACAACTTGTTAGAAATGTATAAGTTTGTTCAATTATATGATGATGATATAGAAGATGAAATGCAGTTGATAATTGAAGACCTTATTAGGCTGGATGAAACTAGGAGAGAATCAGCTTCAAGAAATGCCAAGTTGCAATTGCAAGTCAAGAATTTGTATGACAAAAGGACTGTTGACAGGAAGTTTGAGCCTGGTGACTTGGTATTAATTTGGAATGCTAGATTGGAGGATAGGGGGAAACATGGAAAATTTTACCCAATCTAGCTAGGGCCATATCTAATTCATGAAAAATGGGGCCAGGATTCTTATATTGTGAAAGAACTAAACAGTGATGTTCAAGAATTGCTAGTTCATGGACAATTCTTGAAGAAATACTTCAATTGAAGGTATCCTTCTTTCCATGAATAGTAGTTAGGTATTTTTTTGGTGTATATTCTATATAGTGGCATGCCTATTCCCTATTTCTTCTATCTTAGCTTGTAGGGTTTTGTCCTTTGCTCTCTATTGTTCAAGGTTTTTGTCCAGTTGGTAGTCTACTTCACCCAGTAATTCTACATTCTTGCATAGGCACAGGTTGCCCATCATCCCCAGACAGAGCCACTGTTAGCACCTGTAAAATTTTCATGACTTTGTAGTTTTTCCCTACTCCCTGCAAGTGTTTTCTAGGTCTTTTCCCTTAAACCCTAGGTCAAAATTTGAAATATCTAGCCATTGGAGGGGAAACCCTAGTCTGTCTTAGCACTGTTCTAATTACGTGTTACCTTTTTTAGTCACTAAAGTCCTAAATTGCCCATGTGCTAAATTTCACTATGACCACTTCGCGTGTTACGTGGTTAGGTTTTAATAGTTGGACCCCTTTAATATTTTATATATCTAAGCCTAAGTCTCCCGTTATTTTTTCCTAAGTTCCACCTTTTAAAATTGTGTGGTTGTCATTGTTTTGAAAGACTTTTTGTTGTCAGAGTTTCTGACTTGTGGTATGGCGATGAGGTGCCATCTGTCTTGGTGGGCCTAGTATCTGAGTCTCAGATTCATGATCTATAGCAGGTGCATGATCTCATGGAATCTTCTGACTCCATAAGATCATGCAACGACTGTCTGATCTTCCACAAGGTAAAGGCTTGATAGTGGGACCATTTCCCAGGTTTTGCCGAGTTGTGGTGTTCTAATTGGTCAACGTGGATTATGATGAGGATGTGTCAGTGGGGCCATTGTTAGAGGAATCTATAGGGTTGCCAATAGTGTAGGTAGATCTACGGCTGGTGTATGATCTCATGGGATCTTCTAAGCTCATTAGATCATGCACCCACCATCTGATTGATGGGGCTTATGTGTAGTGGGTCCAGTGTGCCACATAATGCTGATGTGCTCATTTTTCATTGGCGGAGAGACTGGTGATGTGGTGGAGACTTTTCAAACAACTTTTGACTATTGCGGAGATTAATGAGTGCTGCCTAATCTACTGGGAAGAAATTAGATCGACGATCATGTTTTAAATCTGGCTGGTTAACCGTTGCTTTTTGAAATTCAATTTTTTAGAGGGTTTTGCAGTGACAAGATTGGTTTTTATTGCTTGACGGCTGGATTTGGTAGGATGTGATCTCGCTGACTATTGTAGAGTGGCCTAGGGTGTCTGATGAATATTTGTAGGGGTTTTTGTACTATGATGGAGTTGCTTGAGGCGTGTTGCAGGTGGATAATCTACCTTTTTAACATGGTAAAATTCATGAATTTATGATCTTCAGTACACAAGTCAGAGGAATTAACATAAGTGGAGATCATTATAGATTTGTTTGCTCTAGATTGGTTGGTTTTCCCTCCTATGAATTTAATTGTGATTGAATTTTTGGTTGGTTTGGTGGTTGAAACCCTTTCCCTAGTCATCCGTAGCTTGTTGCCTCCTATTTTTGGGATTCAAAGATGACTAGGGGGTATATATGGTCGCCTTTTTTGATTTTTTTGGAGTTGATGATGTTACTATTGATGATATATTTAAATTCAAGGTAAAGGACTGAACAAGGAGAGCCTAGATTTTGGGTTTGTTTCCTAACATTTTGTTATTCTGATAATGTATTGATTCTGAAGATTTTAATGAGAATGCACTTTAATTCCAATCTCAGATTCTTGTTTGTCTTCTTATTTTGATCTTGGGATCATACATGTTAATGTCACAAAGTGAGTTAGCATATGGTAAACAAAGAGTATTGTGGAGTTATCTTTGAGTTCTTAACAAAGTTAGGATTAAAGTCTATAAGGTGATTTCAGTGAGTTCATGGTAGGGTAAGAATTTGATGATCAGGTTTGGGGGTGAGAGGGATAATAGGAAAAGTACTTATCCTAAGTTCATGAGTATTTGATTTAGGATTCTTGGTTGATTTATGTTATTGGGTGACTCTATGCCCTAGGTTAAGGCACTGATCCTTTCTCTGGAAGCAGTTCATCATCATCCACCATACATATAAATGATAAAATCTTTCAATCAGTTTGTAAAGGGTATAATGCATAACATTTTGTGATTCCTTTTAAGAAGTGAATCAAAGATACACCCGCCTGAGCATCTAGGCTCAAAGTGTAGGAGGATCTCTTTGATCCTTGTTAATTGGCCATTTTCCTTGCAAACTTTGGAGTGGTGATAGAGTCAGTGACATTAAGTTGTCAATCATAGTGTAAACCTGCAAGTAGAAAGAAAAGACAACCAATAGAAAGATTGGAAAGAAGAGATAATGACCCAGGCCCAAAATGACCAGGAATCAAGATGATGCTAGCTATATCAACAATGAACCGGTGATTATGAAGAAGTGTCGAAACACCAAATTCTGAACCTTATGATTGCGAAGAAGTGAGTGACCAATTCCAAACCTGAATGTCCTTGTATGAATCATATTGGTATCACAACTTGAACCCATCAGTTATGAAGAAACAAGGAAATGACGCTAATGAACCAATAGTTACGAAAAGATGATATAGTTTACAAGATAGATTTAAGATACTAGATTGCAATAGATTTTCCCCAAGTGATAATAGATTTTCCCCAAGTGATGAGGACTTTAGATGAATCAGTAACTAGACCTGGTTGTTGTCTTGATCACTGAAGAAATATTTGATTAACATAATTGAGTTACAGACTTGAATCATGTGCAATACCATGCCACCTTCGGGATGAAAATCAAAATTTGACAAGAAATGTCAGCGTTGAATGGTTTAGAAGCATGTTAATTGATTTGAGAAGTGGTTGTACACATTCAAGAATGCGTTCTACATCGTTTAGAAGTCCTAGAGACCAAGTTTGACCAGGTTGAAATTTAAATTGTTTGATGTAAGATAATCAGTTTAATTTTGGATTTCTATGATGATTGAAGGTTGATTATGCAAGTAGTGAATAATATAAATGATCTCAAATTTTGATTTTGATCTTGAAAAAGGATTCTACTTGATGTTTCATTGGAAGAACCTTCATGTGAGATTCAAATCTTGTGTCATTTTTTTTTTAAGAATCATTTAAGTGTTCAAGAAATTTGTGAGATCATGCAAAGTGCAAAATGCAAAATGACATGCAGAATGAAATGAAAACCTAGGACCTAGGACCTAGTCACTGATCATGTGTGAATTTTTTATAATCATTGAATTTTTTAGGTAATTAGATAAATCAATACAACATCCACTAGTCATGAAACTATAGACATATGAATATTGATTTGTATGTGCAAGAATCAATAAAATGCCCAATGGCTAGACAACCATGGACATATGAATATTGATTTTGTTGTCAGAATGTCAGATTAGATATAAGAACCAAGGCAAAAATGCTAGGATGACTTGAATATCATGTCCATTTTGATATAGCAATTTGTATAATCATCAAAACATAATCATTGTGATGACCTGAATATGCCTTGCATTTAAACACATCAAATAGTCAAGAGATCATTCTAAATCTAGTGTGAATTAACCATAGTGACCCTTTATCATTCACATCCTTTGGCAAGATTGTGTTTCACTGTAGGAGAAAGAACTCACTTGAAAAGACAATAGTTAGATCAAACTTCCTTGAATTTTTTGGGTATCAATGGTCGAGGTAAGCATGGCCATCCAATTCAAGATAGAGGCTCTTATAGTTGGACACCATTACAATCCTAAATTTCCAAAGTTGTTAGATTTTCACATACAAGAAAAAAATAGAGAAAAGATTATGCCCCCAGTCATCACTCTCTAAATCCTGTAAAGGACATCATCAAAAAGCTCAAAAGGACACAATATGCAAAAATTGCAATGCGAATCAGTACACATACAAGGAGATAAAAGCATGTAAAAGCATAGATTTTTTTCAATTTTCAGTTTGATTGTGTTGTTGTAGATGCAAAATACTTTCTGGAGATGAGACAGATAGACAGACTCAAATGAAGCTTCAAAGGACTCTGACTGGATATGACACATCTAAGATACATTGGAGGCCATAGGATATGACATTGATTGTTGGAAATTTGGCTAATGTGGATGTGTAGATGTTATCATTATGGCAACATATGATCTCTATTGAGAGCGCAGAATCTGGAATGCAAGTATGGCAAGTTGAAGGAAGAAATTGTCTAAGTATGGATACAGTGATCCTGACAGAGCACCCGATGAAGATTTAGTTGGCGACATCCACTGGAGCAATATTTTTGTTTGTGCAGTTAACTAAAGCTTCTACAGAGTATGAGGATACCCAATCTCAGTGCACATAAAGTTTGGAGCAGTACGGATGAAGTTATTCGAAGTTTACCAAAGACAATTTTTGTAGACAGAACAGTTTTGGAGACAGTATTAGTGAAAGAGTTAAGGGATTATTTTTGCTTGTCAAAATAATGACTTAACATTATGAAGGGATGACATCCTAGATGTTTACTCTTGGATAAAGATTTTGGAAGCCGACCATATAAATTTATTAGCTCTAATAACTCATATATTAGGCATACTTGAAATGTAATGAAAATGTATGTGATGTGTAAAAAGAAAGAAAAGGATAACTTGTGATAGTTGTATATTGTGATAGCAGAAAAGGCTATTGATGCAAAGTTGTAAGCAGTACCATACTATAGTCAGAAACATTTTGTATTACCTATTTGGGTAGTGAGCTCAGCTGGTGATCAGGTTTTGTAATCTAACTCCTAACAGAGTTAAGGCTTCTAACAAGGCCTAAAGTCCTTTAACCAGGATAGATCTACTATATATTGTAAATTGACTCCTAACAGGGTCCAATATCCCTAATAGGATACTTTTGATTAGTGATCTTTGTGGGTACCATCCCCACCGGGGTTTTCCCTTGGCCAGGGTTTCCTCAAGAACATATCATGTGTTATGAGTTCTTTCTATTTACTGCTAATTTTGTTAATCAGCTTGATAATCTTTGTATGCAATAAAGTAATCTATTATATCCATAAGTGGGCAAAAGAAAAAGTTTGTGAAATACTGATTCACCCCCCCCTCTCAGTATTTCCTATTTCTAACAATTGGTATTAGAGCACAGTTACTCGGAGAAGGAACATTCAAGGAAAGCTTAGCAGCTTGAGTAAGATCTCTATGGATATGGATCAACTTCAGAAGAATCTTGAAGAAGCTCTTGAACATATTGATGTGCTTACTGATGAAAGAAACTCCTTAAGAAGAAAGTATGAAGATGCAAAGAATGCTATTGACAAATTAAAACGTAAGATTGAATATCTGAAATCTGAAAAGAAATCTGATATGCTTGTTGAAGATTGTGATGAATTAGAAAAAGAAAATGAGATCCTTAAGCATGAACTGAAGATAGTAAATCTAAAGCTTAGTATGAAAGATGGAAATTTGAGATCTGATAATGAAAAATTAAAAATTGAGAATGAAGATCTAAGATCAAGACTTGAAAAGGAAACATCCGAATCTGAAAAAGTAAAAGTACAGTATGTGGAACTTGAGAAGTATAATAAAATTGTGAAAGGTGAATTAACTCAATCTAAAAAACAACTTGAAAGGCTATATTCAAATAGTGATAAGACTGAAAAAAAAACTTCTTTTGAAGACTCATTCTTTGATAGGACTGGATTTGGATTTAGTATGTTTAGAACAAATCATGAAAGTAAGAAGCCAGATCTGAAGACATCTGAAAGTGTGGAGGTATATGAGAACACATTGGAAGATCCACCTAAAAAAGAACCACCTAGAGAGAAAGAAGAATCAAAGCAAGAAGAATCAAAATAGGAAGAATCATCTAAAGCTATGCAAAGAGAATTCAAAGGTAGATGTTTTGCTTGTAATACTATTGGGCACATGAAGAGAGATTGCACAAGTAAGCAATTTAAACCTCGTAATGGACATTGTTATAATTGTCATAGTTTTGGACATAGAGCTAATGAATGTAGAAGACCTAAAGTAATTTTGAATAATTATGATAGAATGATTGGGAATACTAACAATGCAGATAAGAAATCTATTGAAGAAATGAATCAAAGAAAAGTGGTAGTATGTTTTAGATGCAAAAAAGTAGGACATATTGCTAGAAATTGTAGGTCACAGATTAACCAACAAGGATAGAGATTTGGAAACAATGGAATCATTTGTCAGATATGCAACAAGTTTGGACACTCAACAAGATTTTGCAGAATGAACAATGGAGGTTATCATCATAACCCTAACCCTAGGAACAATGCAAGAAGGAATGAAAATGCAGGAAACAAAGAGAAAGGTTGTTGTAGCAATAAAGATGAAGTAAAATTTGATAAAGGCACAGATCAAGGAGGTATATTCAGCACTAAAAGTAGTCAGGAAGGTAATGTAACTAATGGTAAGGATGAATCTTTACCTGACCCTTCCTTAAGTACTTAAATTATGTAAGTTTCCATAGTTTAGGACTTAGGATTAGTGTAGATTAGGAATTTGAATGAGTTAAGTTTTGCACAGTTAGATATAGGTTTTTTATGTTGTACTAATGCTATGGTTAAGTGTGCAAAATAAAATATCATGTTTTGTGAGGTCGCAAAAAGTTTTATGGTTGCAGGTTTGCAGAATCAGCTTTTTGAGGTTTTAGTGGCAAAATGAATGAATGCAATGTTAGATCAAGTTAATGTGAAGTGTTATAAGGTTGAAATCCAAGTTATCATGATTACAAAGTGATTGAAAAGAGATTTGAAAGAAGAAAAAGTGAGTTGAGGATGATTTGAAAAGTTTGGAAGCAGTTTGCAGTGACGATCATACCAAAACCCTAGATTTGCAAAGTTGAGGTATTTTTTAATCTTTAATCAGTTGATAAGATGGATATTTCTATGGTTCATAATGTTAAGGATAAGAATAGACCTAAGATTAAGAAAGAACCAGTAGAACCAACTAAAATTGATGACAGACTAGCACTATCATCCGTACCAGATGGAGTATTACACATTGAGAATGTTAAAGGATATTTAGGTTGCAAGTTTGAAACTTTGGGAGATGCAAATTTTAGTGATGATTACAGGAAATTGTATAATCAAGACATGTTAGTTAAACTAGCTTATGGGCACCTAGAGAACAATGAAATTATCAATTATTCCATGAAGTATGAATTTAATGATGAGGAATGTACCAAGATCATTTTAAGTAGAATCCACAATGGGAAATTCTGGATGGAGGATAGAGTTATTGATATAACTGCCAACCTAATTCATGATGTTACTGGATTATCAAAAGTTGGAGAGATTCCACTAAATGAAAAGAACATGAGAAAGATTGTTTTAGACAACACTGGATCTAGTTATAATGGTAGAGGAATTGCGATAAGTAAGATTAAGCAAGATGATGTTAGGTACCTTTGCAAGATCCTAACAACTAAATTCTGTGGTAGTTCAAGGGAAGATGACATGGCTATAGGAATGGTTCATATAGATTATCTTATGTGTATTGAGAAGAAACAAGTAGACCTATGTGAAATTTTGAAAATTTAGCTATTTGAGAACTTAGAAAAGATTAAGAAGGCTAAGTACACACAGTTTAGGTTTTCATCTCTGATAACCTATATGTTTCTCCATATTTTGAGAAAATTTCCTTACACAGTTGATTGGAGTGACAATGTGAACACAACAGAAAGAATAAACTCAGTTTACATGAAGCACCTAATTGATAAAGTCAATGACAGTGTGAAGCTTGTATTGAAGACTTTTCAGAATATTGTTAAGAACAAATCAAGGATTCCTCAATCCTTAGTTGAAAAGCATAAAGATGACATTTTTTTTATGGTAGATACTGATTTCATCTACATTGAAGCAGTTGAGCCTAGAATGGAATTCATAGACCCTCTTGGTTATGAAATATCTGAAGCAGAAATAGTAGGATATGTGAATAGACTATTAAAGTGTGAGTTGGATGGTCATGCAAATAGGTTTGGAACCTATGAAGAAAATTTCAACTTTGCAATAAGTTTGAGAGAAAAGAAGCAATCTAGTAGGAGAGTTGAATCTACTATGAAGAAAATATTGAAAGAATCAGATATGTCAAGTCATGAGTTTGACATAGCTAAGAAGACTACAGAAGCCTTGAAGCAAAGTGAAAATCTTGTAATTCCACCTATGGCATCTAGTGCAGACCCTGCTGATCCTATTGCAGTAAAGGTAAAAGTTGAAGTACCTGAAAAAGATGAAGGAGATAAATCTTTTTCTCCTATTCCTAACAAAAGAGTAAAAGTGAGTGCAACAACACCTGACAAGAGACAAAAAGTGATTGCACCACCTGTACCTAGAAAAGTAGCAGAAATTAAAGATGATGATGAAGTTTCAATCAAGAAGAAAACTTGGAAACCAAGAATTGAAAGAGTTAATGAAGATATATTGAATCATGGAGACTTCACTAAGAAAAATAAATTCTATGATCTATATGGATCATTTGAAAGATTGAATTTTGAAAATGCAATGATTACACATATGATTTTGACAGATAAGAAACTTAGCACTATTCATGGTAAGATCCTAGAAGATTTGTATAACAGACTTGTGAATAGAAAATAGAGAGCACAATTAGAGGACATAAAGATGAGAGAACATGTAATCCGATAGTTCTGTGAAGTTAAGGATGAAGATCATTTGAAGAAATTCTTGAAGCCTCTTGGAACTTTATTGAGAACTAAGAGAAGAACAATCCTTATAATGGGAGGCAAAAAGGAGGAAGTACAGAAAGAGACTGAGCAAGCAGTAATGCAAGTTCTTGTAGACATAGTTGCAGGAAAGCATGTTGAATCAGATCCTCAGCAGAAGCAATTAGAGGAACTGCATGCAGAGGAAGTTGGTATTGAAGAAGTGCCATCTTCTTCACATATCAATATTGGCAAAGAATCAATGGACATTGAAGGAACCAAAGTGACACTAGAGTCAGATGATGCAGTATTTCATGATCTAGGAAAAATTGTTGACAATTTGGCTTTAGAAGAGCAAGAGAAGATTAAAGAATCAAAAAAGGATACAAAGGCAGTGGAAGCACTAGCTATATCAGAATTAGTTCCAGCAGAGCAGACAGTTAAAGGTAAACAAATTTTGACAAAGGTCACTACCCCTAGTGCACCTGACAGTAAGAAGAGACAAATTGGTTCAATTTTTGAAGACCTTGGAAAAGAGGTTGAAGATGATGATCAGCTTGAGTTCATCATATCTCTTAATAAAATTATTGGAAAGAATAATAAGGTGAAGGACCTTGAAGGAAAAGTTAGAGTTTTGACAGAGAAACTTGAGAGTGTGATCAGCACTAAGGTATTTGAATCAAATCCACTTGAGAAAGCTAAAATAGTAATAAACTCTTTTGACTTTGAATTTTCTAACTTAAAGGATATTGGTAGAATAAAAGTTCAGGAAGCCTTTGAAGTAGAAATGCAACAAAATTTAAGTGTAAATATTCGAAATGATATTGGTAATTTGGATGTATGCATAAAGAATTTGAGGAAGCATATTGAGACTGGAAAGAGTTTGTATATACAATGCACAAAATCAGAAATCCTAACAGCTGAAGAAGATAAGAAGATCAGAGAGAAGATAGATGCAATTACAGCTGAAACAAACACCTTGACAAGCCCAAATGTAAAGATAAGTTCTGTAGAAAAGAACATAAGGAAGTTAAATGATGAAATCAGAATGTTAGAAGAGGAGAAGAATAGAAAGATGATCAGGATTAACATCTTGAGAGAGCATATCTCAATCAAGACCTCAATTGTTGAAGACCAAATTGAGCAGTGTCTTTTAGCAAAGACATCTTTTCAGAAGTTTAGCTTTAATTCCCTGCAAGCTTGTCAGACAACAACATACGGATTGAGTACTCTACTCAATATTGATGAATCCATCAAGAAGATATGGGAGAAAGATTTTGAATCATTGAAGTCAGAGTTTCGTGATTGTGTTGCAAGCCTATCAGCTTTGCAATAGCTGATAACAAGGTATCAAATTTTTTTTTGACATTTTTGTACACCCTATCTTTGTCATTGTTGTCAAAGGGGGAGAGATAGTAGAAAATTGAAAATATGATTAGGAAGGATACTCATAGGGGGAGATATTCTATGGAGTACAATATTGTATATGTGTTGTATAACATTTGGCCACAATTTTGTGTAAATACTTTGAAGTTTTGTTTGCACACTTAGCCAATTTTCCCATATGTTGCCACCAATGACAAAGGGGGAGATTGTTGGAAATTTGGCTAATGTGGATGCATAGATGTTGTCATTATGGCAACATATGATCTCTATTGAGAGCACAAAATCTGGAATGCAAGTATGGCAAGTTGAAGGAAGAAATTGTCTAAGTATGGATACAGTGATACTGACAGAGCACTCGATGAAGATTTAGTTGGCAACGTCCACTGGAGCAATATTTTTGTTTGTGTAGTTAAGTAAAGCTTCTAAAGAGTATGAGGATACCCCATCTCAGTGTGCATAAAGTTTGGAGTAGTACGGATGAAGTTATTCAAAGTTTACCGAAGATAGTTTTTGCAGACAGAACAATTTTGGAGACAGTATTAGCGAAAGAGTTAAGGGATTATTTTTGCTTGTCAAAATAATGACTTAACATTATGAAGGGATGAAATCCTAGATGTTTACTCTTGGATAAAGATTTTGGAAGCTGACCATATAAAGTTATGAGCTCTAATAACTCATATATTAGGCATACTTGAAATGTAATGAAAATGTATGTGATGTGTAAAAAGAAAGAAAAGGATAACTTGCGATAGTTGTATATTGTGATAGTAGCAAAGGCTATTGATGTGAATTTGTAAGCAGTACCATACTATAGTCAGAAAAATTTTGTATTACCTGTTTGGGCAGTGAGCTCAGCTGGTGATCAGGTTTTGTAATCTAACTCCTAACAGGGTTAAGGCTTCTAACAAGGCCTAAAGTCCTTTAATCAGGACAGATCTACTATATATTGTAAATTGACTCCTAACAGGGTCCAATATCCCTAACAGGATACTTTTGATTAGTGAGCTTTGTGGGTACCATCCCCATCAGGGTTTTCCCTTGGCCAGGGTTTCCTCGAGAACATATCATGTGTTATGAGTTCTTTCTATTTACTGCTACGTTTGTTAATCAACTTGATAATCTTTGTATGCACTAAAGTAATCTGTTATATCCATAAGTGGGCAAAAGAAAAATTTTGTGAAATACTGATTCACCCCCCCCCTCTCAGTATTTCCTATTTCTCACATTGATTGCCCCCAAGTTTAAACTTTGATAGGATATAGATGCTTGAGCCAATTGGTGTACAGACCAACTCATTAAAAATAGGAAAGTGAAAACAAACTAGGACATATGTACAAACTAAAGCAAGGCTGAAAGTTAGGAAAGACCAGGATTGTGTTGATAGATGGAGCATTTTTGAACAAGTGGCACCCATTTGCCAGGTTTTCACCATCTTGGTAGAGATTTTATTTTTTCTACCAGGCTGCCTGTTTCCAGGTTTTCACCAAGGCACTTTTTCTTTTTCTCATTTTTTTTTGTATTTTTTATTTTTTCAATTTTTTTGTACTTTTGATACTTTTTACTTTTTTTGTGAATCACCAAGGTGCCCATTGCTAGGTTTTCACCAAGATGTTCATTTTTTTTAGGACTTTTTCAGATTTTTTAGAATTTTTTAGGACATTTTGCAAAGACTGAATGCCTTAGGCGTATAATTTCTTCAGATGGAGAATGTTGATTGGTTCTTGGAGCTGTTCTCCTTCATTCATTGAGAGTTGATAGGCACCAGAGCCAAAAGTAGTAGTGATTACAAAGGGACCCAGTCAGTTGGGTTCAAACTTCCCCTTGCATTCTCGATGTGATTCATTTTTAGGATTCTCTTTCAAGACTAGATCACCAACCTAAAATTCTTCGTGTTTGACTTTCTTGTTGTAGCCTCTAGAAATTCTTTTCTAATATACTCTGAGATGATCATATGTTGCTTGTCTATGCTCATCTAGTAGTTCAAGCTCTTGTAACCTAGATACTCTGTAGTCATCATCAGTTACTAGACCATGCATTCCGATTCTTAGTGATGGGATTTCAATCTCAATAGGTAGTGCCGCTTCACACCCATAAACTAAAGCGAAAGGTGTAGCCCCAGTGGGTGTTCTAATACTTGTTCTATAGGCCTAGAGAGCTGGATTGATCATGAGATGCCAGTCTCTTCCTATTTTATTAACTGTACGGTGAAATATTTTCAATAGATTCTTGTCAGAAGCCTCTGCTTGTCCATTCCCTTGAGGATAGTAGATAGATGACCAATGTTGTGTAATCTTGAATTTGGCACATAAATCATCTAAGTCTCTATTCTTGAATTTTCCACCATTATCTGTGACTATAGAATGTGGAATACCATACTGACATATTATGTAGTTCAAGATGAACATAGATATTTGTTTCCCAGTTGCTTGTGTTAAAGGGACTGCTTCTACCCATTTCATGAAATAATCTGTAGCTATGATTATATGGGTATGTCCATTAGAAGAATGAGGATGTATGGATCCTATAAGATCAAATGCCCATTGATGAAAAGGCCATTGAGTACTGAAGGGAATTAGATCTCTCCCTGGAGCATGAATTAAGTTACTATGCACTTGGCACTTTTGACAGTTCTTAGCAAACTTGATAGACTCTTTCTCCATTTCTGGCCAAATGTACCCAGCCCTAATAAGATTTTGGGTTAGTGGTAAACTATTCGAGTGTGACCCACAAATACCATCATGGACTTCCTCTAACACACATTGAGACTCTTCCCATTCTAAACATCTAAGTAGCATACCATCTAGACCTTGTTTGTACAGATCGTGACCAATGATAACATATCGGGAGGCATTACGGATAAGGTATCTCTTTTCATGATGGTTAAAGGTATCAAGAATGATTTGGTCTTTGAGATAGGAGAATAGGTTTTTATATCTGGATGAATCATGACCTACAATAGTGCAAATCATGTAGGTTTCGAGGGAGTCATATGTAGGATAATATAGTGCTTCCACCAAGAATTCATAGAGTAGCTCATGTTCAGGCTATTGTAATAAAGTAGATAATGTTGCCATTGCATCAATAGCCTTATTCTCTATTCTAGGTATTTTCTCAAATGTGATAGATATGAAATACTTCTTTAGATCATCTACCATTCTCTTGTATGGAATGAGCTTTTCATCTTTAGTTTGATACACATCATTGACTTGATGGATAAAAAGTTGTGACTCTCCATGAATGTGTAATTCTATCACTCTCCACTCAATTGCCATTTTCATACCATTCAAAAGGGCTTCATATTCAGTAATATTGTTTGTACAAGGAAATTTGATTCTAAATGCCTTAGGAATGGAGTATCCTTGAGGAGTGATAAACAAGATACCCACTCCAAATCTATTATGTGTATAGGAGCCATCAAAGAACAATTGCCATTCTCTAGAAGAAAGATTCATGATAGAGGAATTTGGAAATTCCATTTGCATTGGTGTGTCATCAAACAAAGGTGCATCTTCTAGTTGATCAAAAATTACCTGGCCTTTAATAGTTTTTCTTTCAACATATTCAATGTCAAATTCACTTAAGAGCATGACCCATTTAGCTAATCTACCTGTGAGGGAAGCTTTGTTTAGTAGGTACTTTAGTGGATCAATCTTAGCTACTAAATGTGTAGTATGAGCCAACACATAATGTCTCAGTTTCTGTGATGCAAAGATCACAACTAGAAAAGCTTTCTCAATCATTGAATAGTTATTTTCGTATGCCACCAATGTTCTACTGATATAGTATATAGCTCTTTCCTTCTTGTTCTCATCATGCTATGCAAGCAATGCCCCCAGTGATGTATCTGTAGCGGAGACATATAAGATCAAAGGCTTCCCTTGAATGGGAGGCATCAAGATAGGAGGATTTGACAGATATTTCTTGATATGATTAAAGTTCTTTTCACATTCCTCACTCCATGCAAAGGTCACACCTTTATGTAATGTCTTTGTAAAAGGTTGTGATATGTTTGCTAGCTGAGATATGAAGCATCTGATAGACTGAAATCTCCCTTGCAATGTTCTCATTTGACTAATATTATTGGGAGGTTGCATCTCCATGATAGCCTTTACTTTAGTTGGATCAACTTCAATTCCTTTCTTTGAAACTATGTATCCTAAGAGCTTTCCAGAAGTGACGCAAAAAGCACGCTTCTTAGGATTTAGTCTGAGACTAAATTTTTCCATTCTGTCTAGTATCTTGCTCAAGTCATTTAGATGTTCAGCTCTAATCATAGATTTTGCTAAAGTATCATCAACATAATCCTCTATAGCCCTATGCATCATGTCATGAAAAATAGATGTCATAGCTCTTTGATATGTAGCACTAACATTCTTAAGCCCAAATGGCATGACATTCCAATAGAAGGTACCCCATGCACATGTAAAATCAATTTTCTCTTGATCCTCTGGAGAAATTTTTATTTGATTATATCCAGAAAAACCATCCATCAAAGAATACATCTCAAAGCCCGTAGTCATGCCAACTATCATATCAATGTTAGGTAATGGAAAATCATCCTTAGGACATGCTTTGTTTACATCTCTAAAATCTATGCATACTCTTATTAATTTGTCTGGTTTGGAAATAGGTACAATATTAGAGATCCATTCAACATAATCAATAACACAGATGAATCCAGCTTTCAATAGTTTCTCTAATTCAACTTTTACCAAGAGTGAAACATGTGGATGCATCTTTCTCAATTTGTGCTTAATAGGTTTAACATTTGGAGCTATAGATAAATGGTGCATTATAAGATCAGGATCCAACCTTGGCATATCTAAATACTTCCATGCAAAATTGATCTTTTTCAATGTTAAGAATTTTGTAAATTTTTGCTTCTCTTCTTTTGATCAAGATTGTGCTACATGGATCAGCTGTGGTTCTTCTGTTGTTCCCAAATTGATAGATTTAGTGGGCTCAATTAGAACTGGAGATTTTTCCTATAAATGACTTGGAAGGACATCAAATATCTCATCCTTAGGCACCTCAGAGAGGTTTTCACCTTCAGATACATCTTTTATTTTTACTTTTGTAGGTTTTGAGACTACCACAAAGTGGTTTTCACCCTCAGAACTCCTTTTCTTTTTATTCTTATTCTTATTTTTTTGACTAAGATACTTGGTGTTCGACTCCATCATGCTAATGCTCGGTTCACTGATAGAAGTCATCATAGGTTCAACTACATTGAGATAGCAAGCAAGGGCATAGTAATTGGGAAAGGTATAAATACCTTGGCTCATATTTGTGGATGTTATGTCAAGAAGGTCAGGGCGTTGGATAGTCAAAGTGGTGAAAGATTAGGAAATAGTGTATGCAGATATGGATTTATCACCATTGGTCCTAACTCGATGCTTGAGTTCAAAGGTGATATTACAACTTAAGATGTTCAATTCATGAATAGGCTCAATGTCATTATGGAAAGCCACTTCAGCCATTGGTGGATCAGACTCGATAAGTTCATCATTTCTCTCTAGACTTACCTTGGGTTTATGTGCATATTGGTGAATAACATCAACATGATTTTCTATAATAAGTTCATCTGGTTCTGGAATGACTCCCCATTCATAGTCATTTGATTCTTCATCTATACCTCTAGGAAATCTAAGAACATGAGTAAAGTCAAGATGAATACCCCAAGAAGGGTTTCCCTCAGATTCTAATTTGAATTCATACTCATGGGAATCTATCTCAGAATAGCTACCTCCTTCCTCCTTATTTGTGTGATTGCCTTCAAGATTAGCTGGTTCTTGTGTTGCAACTATCTCTTTCTCTATAGTAGGTTCTTGTGTTTCTACTACATTAATTCTTTTTATTGGATCATCTTCAGCTTCAAGGAGGTCTTTTATTTCTTTAGGCAAATGCTCATAAGGAATGAGCTCATCAATGGTGAATGAATCATCACCATCAGATTGTTCAGTTATTTCCCCCTTTAGTTGATTTTCTATTGAGGGCTCAATTTGTTCTAGAACATGTAGGGAGTTCTTACTAAGATAAAAAGGATTCTTCGTGTATCCTAGACCTATTGTATTCTTTTTTTCTCGGCCATGATGATCAAGAGGGGACAAAAGACCTTTACCATGTAGGCCTAGAGGTCCTTTTCCTCTATATCCAATTTTTGTGATCAATTTATCCCCTGGGCCATATGACTTAGAAGGGATACTTGGTATTTTAGCATCACATTTTTGAACAACTTGAGACTTAGGTTCATCTTTGTATAGCCACGCAAGAAAAACTTCATCCTCTTCAAACTCTTTTTTAGATACTTGTTCTGTGACAAAATTTCCTTTATATGCTTCAAGAGGTTCTTTAGACTCTATTTTAGACTGTTTCAGAGTTTTCCCATAAGACTTAGGAGAGATAGGGAGAGGTGTCAAAGATAAGATTGGTGCTATAGTATATTCTCCCATACCATTTTCTTTGATCTCAACCTCTTTAGCAATGTCTTCCATCTTAGATGTTGAAGCAATGTCTGGCTACTTAGTGGAAGATTCTCTATTATTGGGAACAAGTTTATCAACACTCTCTTTCAAAGTATTGTAAGTGGTATATAGATCAACTATAATCGTCACCTTGACTCCTTCATAAGGAAACTTAAAACATTAATGGAATGTAGAGGGTATGGCTTTTATTTCATGTATCTAGGGTTTTCCTAGAAGGATATTGTAAGCTGAAGGTAAATCAAGAACTTAACATATAGTATCTCTGATGATAGGACCTATTTTGATAGGTAGGACAATAGTTCCCTTAGTAGATCTTTCTTGCTCATCATATGCTTTGATAGTTATCTTGTTTCTAGGATCAATGGCTATTTCTAAAAATCCCAATTGTGTAATCAAGTTGAAAGAACAAATATTTAGGCTGGTGCCTCCATCTATCAACACATGTTTGACACAATGGTTTTGGATCAAGACTTCAATATGCAAGGGCTGGTTATGCGAATGACTCAAGGAGTTATCATCTTCCTTTAAAAAGGAAATGTACTATGGAGATGTAAGATGACCAACCATAGTCTGGAATCTGTCTAAATCAAGGTCATCAGGAACATTGGATCCAAGAAGAGCTTTGTCTAGAATGGCTCTATGAGCTAGAGATATCTGAAGCAACTCAAACATGGAGATTTTAGCATTTGTGTGCTGGAGTTGTTGGACAATACTGTATGAAGTAGGCCTTGTGTCTTTAGGATTTGAAGATTTAGATGTAACCTTCTGTTTAGAAGTAGATTAAAGTTTGAAAGGAACCTTGGGGACATTGGATGAATCTAGTATTTGTCCTTATAGGTGTGCTTGAGCTGGTGATTGAGTAACTACATTAGCTGATTGATTTTCTCTATCTCTTCTTACAATTGTGATGACATTGCAATGCTTAGATAGACATGGTTCAACCATATTGATGAGAACATTGTTTCCAAAGTAGGCATAATTGGCTTTAGCACCCATATTAGGCTGAGAAGAAGAATCTTCTCTACCATGTTTGGGAAATGGTTTTGTGAATGCTGTATGATCAGTATTTCTCTTATGATTATTAATCATGATGTCACCATTATCAATTTTGTCTTGTATAATGTGCTTTAAGAGAATGCAGCTATAAGTCTTATGACCTTTGTTGTGATGGAATTCACATAAATCATTCTCTCTCCACCATCTTATTTTAGGTTCAGGATCAAAGACTTTCATCTCAGGCAAGTAGATGATTTTGTTTGCCAATAGAGTTTTCATGGCAGATTCCAAGGACTCTCTAAGAGGAGTGAATTTGCGATTAGGATCTGTAGCCCAAGGTTTGTAATTAGATGAATTTTTGTTGGACTTTGTGGCTTTGGCTTCAGAAGCTTTGATGGCTTGGGTACCAACAATAAGATTGAAAGAAGGTGCCTTAGATGGGGCACATATATTATCAACAATGCCATTTGTGACAATTCTTTTATTCTTGTTCCAATTTTTGTTCTTGTCCTTAGAACTAGATCCAGATTCATATTTACCTTTTTGAAGTGTGATGTCCCCCTTTTTCACAAGTACTTTCTCAATTTTGATCACATTATCCACCATCTTGTCAAAAGATGTATGATTTTGCATTTGTAGAGGGTAGTTGATTTTTGGAACAAGATTGTTGATGAATATTTCCAGCTTCTCAGTTTCTGGAATAGCTCTAGCATATAGAGAAAATTTCTTCCTCCACCTCTTGAGGAATGTCAGGAATGGTTCTCCTAGATATTGTTTTAGATTGCAGATATCGATCATGGTGACCGGATGTTGAATATTGTAGGAGTATTGTTGATAGAATAGCTTGATTAACTCCTCAAAATTTTTGATAGTAGGGGGCATTCTAGAGAACTAATGAATGGCTTCTCCTCCTAGAGATCAAGGGAAAAGATGCATTAAGTAGGTTGGTTCATGCATAAAATCCATAGATTGAGTATAGAATTCTCTAACATGATCTTGAGGGTTAGATTTTCCATCATACTTATCATATTTTGGCATCTCCACTCTTTTAGGGAATGGTAGCATGTACAAGTCTTTATTGAACGGAAAAGGGCATAGAGCTTCCATGGAGAACTCCTTAGGTTCCTTTTCTTTCTCAAGTTTGTTAAGTTTGACTTGCATGGAATGCATCTATTTTATCATAGCCCTGATAGGAGTTTCTTTCTCATGTGTAATGATATCTTCCACATTAAAGTTTGGAGGAATTTTAGCTCCTTGATGAGCTAACTCTAGAAAATATGCTTCTCTATCTTCCTTCATGAAATGTTTCATCATTATTTTGAAGTCATCATCATTTTGATATCAAATAATTTTGGAGGGGGTAGGTTCTTGATCCATACCATGTTGAGATTGGTGTCCTTGAGACTTGTGATGTGTCCCTCCATGAGACATGTTAGGAGTTTTAGGGCTCCCTAGATTAGATTGAGGAGGGGTTTGTTGATTACCTCTATGAGTTGATGGAGGGGGTGCGTAACCAGTTTTCAATCAAAAATTGCCAAGACTATCATCTTCATAAAGACCAGAATTGTACAGTTTCTTAAGAGTGGGACCCTTCTAAATAGTCAAAGGTGTGGTGCTAAATTCTTCTCCGAATTTCTTGTGTGACGAAGCTCTAGTTTCCACCATTAACCTTGAGTGAAGCCAAAGAATAAGATGAAGATAGCTGAAGAATGAATTAATTCAAGAAGATCGAATGAGGCAACCTTGTCAAGATTGAAGTGATTAAAGAATAGATCAGACATAAATGAAGGATACTATGCCACAATAGTGTGGGTAGATGCCCAATAGATGATGGGCATGAGCTCACAACACCTAGCCGTTTAGGCAAAAAGATTGAATTTGAAGATAATGTTGACAAGGTTTCGCCACAAGATGAAAAAGACTCAAATCGATAACCCAGAAGGCAAGATCAGACTCAAAGGCTCACTTGAGGAAAATTAATGAATTCGTTCTAGTTTTTGCTCTGTTCCTGACACAGTAATTTGTTCAATAGATTCTAGAAATAGATTGTAAAAACTGAGTTTCTGACAATTCTGACCACTTTCTGGTAATTTTTCTCAAATAAATTTTTGCAGACTCGTACGATAGTGGGTATGCTATGAAACGATAGTTGAAAAAATCATACGATAGTTGCAAAACTCACAAGACAATTAATAGTATATTTTTTACTTTTGTTCCTAACTAGAGGAAAAACTCATAGGACACTATACAAGCTATCATATGATAATATAGGGGCTTTTGAAATGACACTTGCCAAAACTCGTACGACTTTCTGACAATGATGGGATGAATTTTGACTCTAGAAAGGATTTTTACTTCAGATTTGCAAGTTTTTGGGTTTTCAATTTCATATTGTTCACAAATTTCTCTGTCCAGGTTTGAAGATTATTCTGAGATCATTCATTTTCAGTAGTAAAATAGGTAAACAAGCACGCAAAATAGAAAGCAAGTAATTCCAAGAATGTCTAAAAACAATGAACAGGGGACAAAGCAACCCTACACATGAACAATCAAGTGACTAAATGTGCTAATTCCTAGGAGTGGTAATTGTGTATGTTCCAAAAAGTTTTTCAATAATGCACATATTCCTAGAAAATAAAAATTTGGCCTCACTAGGGTTTGTAGTAATGGTCTGACTCTGCAAATTTTGTGATCTCAAGAGGGCAAACTCCAATCCAGGTGCACCGAGGTTTTGACACAGTCCAAGAAATTAATCAATCAGGAGCTGCTAGGGAGATCTGACAGCCCAACAAGAGACCACACCTATGAAGATTTCCTCGATAAGGACATTTATATAGCGGCTGTTGCTACCACGATGAAAATGGCTATTACTGTAATACCCCAAAAATGGGCTATAAGTTCATTAATCTCCTACATCTTCAATTCGAATGAAATCGACATCAAAGTCCTAACCTAAGGCACATCTAAACATCATCGAATCATAATTGATTATCTTAAATTTTGCATCGGGGAATATTCCTAGTAATATTCCTTATCATCATAATTATCTTTAATTTTATAATTATTTGGCAATAAATCACATTTATCCTAAAGTTTGATTAATTGAATATTTTGCATATTTAATTAATTATATTTAATGTTTGCCACTTAATTGTGTAATTAAATTTAATTATATCTATTATTAATTGTATTATTTAATTTTGACAATAAATCTAATATCATATGAATAATTGATTAAATTCTTATTTAATTAATTAAAGCAAGTTGTCATTATTTAATAATATAGTTTTTAATAAAAGTTTGATTAAATAATTGATTAACCCATAAATCAATTATTTTATTTTTAAAAGCAGTTAAGTTGGAAATAAATCACTTTATTATTAAATTAATTCACAAATAAAACATGCACAATCATAAAAGCAAACAACTATCAATTATCAATTAAAGCTAAACTCTATTTTGAGTTAAAGCTTAGCTTTTGCATGTTTTTGTGAGTTAATTATCCTTTATTTAAAAATAACTCAAAAATCAACCTGAGTTATTTGAGTGATTTATGGCTTTTTTTCATGCACCTCCAAAGCCTTGGATTTTTATAAAAACAAGGCTCATCTCTTCATAATTCATCTCTCAATCATCTCTAAAATTTGCATCCAAGCATCTCATATTTTGCACAATCACGCTGGAGAATTGGAATTGAAGAATCAAAGCTCTTGCGAATCGGCATTTTTGTGAGATCAATCTTATTTTTGCATTCATATTTCATATCATTATTAGATTAGCATAGCATATCAGTTTTCAATAGCATTCATATCATATCAGTTTTTATCACTCTTATTGCATAGAAAATATCAAAAATATAGATTAATTGCATTTATTCCATATCTAGAATTGCATTCAAATCCTTCATTTTGGTGTCGTCTAGGTCACTGATCTCGATTATAATCTGAGAATATTAATCTCGCACCTATTAGAGGGCAGTAAATCACTTGGTTAGATAGCTTTCAATTTTGCACGATTTTGATTATCACTAACCTCTAATGTTTTACTGAGTGTTGTGTCTACAGATCAGGTACAATTTTCACACACACATTTCTGGCGCCCACCGTGGGGCCCTGAAACGGGTTTCCCTTCATTTCTATCAATTTTTTATCTTTTGAGGATAAGGGTTTCAAGGGTCCTGGTATACTCTATAGGATGTTATTTTTTGTTTCTTTTTTGCCTGCAAAAAGAAATTTTTTTTTTTTTTTGGCACTTTTTCTATCAAAGTTGTCTGTACACAGTGATTTTTATCATTCTGTCCATACTTTCGTACATCTCTGTACAAATTCTCGCGCGAGATTTCACTTGCGTCGCACGAGATTTCATTCTGTGTTGCGCGAAATTTCACTGGTATCATTTTTGTCCGTGAAAAATCACTTTCTGGCGCGAGACTACAGTTCCTCGCGTGAGACTTTATCTTTTATCACACGAGACTCCACTTCCTCACGCGAGGCTTCATATTTTTGTCGCGCGAGATAGTACTTCCTCGCGCAAGACTTCATTCTTCATCGCGTGAGACAGTTTTTCCTCGCGCGGGACCGCATTCTGCCTCGCGTGAGATTTTGCTACAGAGACACATAATTTGTAGATTTGTACTTTCAGATTATTGATTTCTAACGCTTACAATTTGCTGTTGATTGGTCTTGATTTTGTACTTTCAGATGTGTGCTAAATTTTGGATTGCAGAGCATTGGACCTAAGATATTCTTCTCAAGCTGATAATATTTCAATTTGGATCCTAAAATAAATCTCTTATGTGTCTGGCTTGTGTACATCCTTTCATGCTTTTATCTATTTCTACACACTTGCATAATTGATACTAGGTTGTAATCCCTTAAGGATTCATTAAGTAGTCTTAGAATACTTATGATTGATCTTGATTGCTATCTTGGGTTATTGGACTCGCTAATCCACCGGCCCCTCATTTCCGCCCCGTGGTTGCAATCTCAGCACCATAAAGGGGAGGGGTCAATAGGACAGAAGCATTAAATGTTCCACTTGGCAACCCTTTTGTGCTTTTAGGAACTCACTTGTTTTCTAAGTTGTGGACTTGTTTTTAGCTTGTGTGAGGTGTTAAGTGTTCCACCTTGTGGACTCATCTCATATTTGCTTTAAGCGTTAAGTGTTCCTCTTTCTACTTTTTGAATGCTTTTGGTAGATTTACTTTCAGAACATATATCTGTGCTCACATAGTAATTAGGCCCTATGAACACTATTCGTGATTCTTGAGAGATTGGATTCCTAGAGAAATCTTTCTTGATGACAGAATCCTTGTAGGTAGGGAGGATACTTAGTGCGTTTCACATTCAGCTTGGTTAGTGCGTCTTCTCTTATTGATCAACACATTCTCTCTCCAGAGAGGTTGATAGATCATGTGGGGTTGATATCATGAGCTTTGGTGAATCAAAATTGGTTAGTACATCTTCTCTTATTGATTGATACATTCTCTCCCCGGAGAGGTTGATAGATCACGTGGAGTTGATATCACAGACCTTGGTGGAACAAAACTTTGTCTTAGCGTGTCGGATTAATCTGCTTGCTTTGTTTGGGTTAAAAGTGAAGAGGTGTCAAAACCTTGAATCTGGAGCCAAGTCCCCTTGTGGTATACTATTGTGAGTCATCTTTAGAGAGGGTTAACCGTAGCGGACAATCCCTTCACAGGGCAAACTGCGTTGACGGAACCTCAAGCGGTAATAGCCATTTTTGCCATGGTAGTGACAGCCGCTATAGAAATGTCCTTGTGGAAGAAATCTCCACGGGTATGGTTCATTGTTGGGTTGTCAGATCTCCCTAGCAGCTCTTGAAGATTAAGTTCTCGGACTGTGTCAAAACCCTGGTGCACTGGGATTGGAGTTCACCCCTTTGAATCATAAAAGTTGTAGAGTCAAACCATTACTAAAAACCCTAGAGAGGCCAATTTTTCATTTTCAGGTATATGTGTGTTATTGCAAAACTTTTCAGAACATACACAATTAGTACTCTCAGGGATTAGCACAATTTGGTCACTTGATTGTTCATGCACAAGGTTGCTTTTTCCCTTGTTCATTATTTTCAGATGTGCTTGGAATCACTTGCTTGCTATTCTACGTGCTTATTTATCTACTTGGCTATTAAAAATGATCAAATCTGGTATAACCTTCAAAATCTGGATAGTACAATTTGCAAACAATCCAAAACTGAAAACCTTAAATTTTGCAAAAATTGACGTAAAGTTCTTTCTGGAGTCAAAAGTCATTTCAAGAAGTCAAAAGTCGTATGAATTTTTCTCAAATGTCATTTCAGTAAAGCCCATATGTCGTATGATTAAGAATCCAGTGTCGTACGAGTCTGCAGAGTGTCGTTTGGAAAAATTTGAGAGAGTTGTCAGAAATTGTCAAATTGCAAGATATCCAATGTTTCCAGCCTAGTTCCAGAATCTGTCAAAAATATCATTGTGTCAGGAACAGAGCAGTAGCTATTGAGCATTCTACCATTTTCTGAGTTTGATCTTTTGAATCCGATCTAGTCTTCTGTTTGATCAATTTGAATCCTTTTTATCTCGTGTCAAAACCTTGTCATAACTATCAATCTTCAATCAATCAATCTTCAAAAACAAACTAAGTGTTGAGAACTCGTGTCCGCTATCTTTTGGACGATCTATCCCATACATCCAGGGCACAGTTTCCTTCACCCACATCTCATCAGATCTTCAAAACTATCATAATCTTGACAAGGTTGCGTCATCTGATTTTCTCGAATCAAATTGTTCTTCAGTTGTCTTCATCCTTTTCTTCTATTTCATTCAAAGTTAATGGTGGAGACTAGAGCTTCTTCACACAAGAAATCAGAAGAAACATCTCAGAACTTACTTTTGACCAATACCCCGGGTCCAACTCTTGAACAACTCATCAAGTCAGGTATCTACGAAGACGATGGTCTCGGTAACTTTCGATTGAAAACTGGTTACATACCTCCTCTATCAACTCACAGAGGTAATCAACAAACTCCTCCTCAATCTATTCCAGGGAGCCCAAAAACTCCTACCATGTCTCAAGCAGGGACAAACCATGGTTCTCTAGGAGGAGGATCCCAGGGACACCATTCTCAACATAATGCCGACCAAGACCCTACACCCTCTGAAATCCATCGGTGTCAGAATGATGATGAATTCAAAAGAATGATGAGGCATTTCTTGAAAATGGATAGAGAGGCATACTTTTTGCAATTAGCCCAAGAAGGAGCTAAACTTCCTCCTCACTTCAATGTCAAAGATATCATCACGCATGAGGAAGAAACTTTGATGATGGCCATAATGAACCAGCTGCACGCTATGCAGGTCAAAATGAATAAAATTGAGAAAGAGAAGGAACCCAAGGAATTCTCCATGGAGGCCCTTTGTCCTTTCCCTTTTGACAAAGACTTGTATATGCCTCCATTCCCAAAAAGAGTGGAGATACCAAAGTATGACAAATACGACAGACACTCTGATCCTCAAGATCATGTCAGAGAGTTCTGTACGCAATCCATGGAATTCATGCATGAACTGACTTATCTAATGTGTCTTTTTCCCAGATCCTTGGGAGGAGCATCCATTCAGTGGTTTTCAAGATTACCTTCTACGATCAAAAATTTTGAGGAATTGATTAAATTGTTTTATCAACAATATTCCTACAATATTCAACATCCGATTACCATGATCGATATCTGTAACCTCAAGCAATATCCAGGGGAATCATTCCTAACTTTCCTCAAGAGGCGGCGAAAGAAGTTTTCTCTATATGCTAGACCAATTCCCGAAATGGAGAAACTTGAAATCTTTATCAATAACCTTGTTCCAGAGCTCAACTATCCATTACAAATGCAAGATCATGTATCTTTTGATAAAATGGTGGATAATGCAATCAAGATTGAGAAAGTACTTGTCAAGAAAGGAGAAATCACACTTCAAAAGGACAAGTCTGAATCTAGATCTAGCTCAAAAGATAAAAACAAGAGCTGGAATAGAAACAAAGGTATCATCTTTGACGGTGTTGTTGACACTATCCACACCCCATCAAAGGCACCGGCCTACAATCTCACCCTTGCCACCAAAGCCATTGAAGCTTCAGAGCAAAAATCTGCTGAACCATCTCCAAAGAAGCCATTCAAATGATGGGATAATAAATGAAAGTTTACTCCCCTAGGAGAATCTTTGGAATCTGCCCTGAGAACCCTGATAGCTGATAACATGATCTCTTTATCACCAATCCGAAAACCTGATCCGGATCCAAAACCATATTGGTGGAAAGATAATGCATTCTGTGCTTTCCATCGGACTAAAGGCCACAAAACTAATGGATGCTTCCACTTGAAGCATACCATTCAAGACTTGATAGATCAAGGGGACATCACAATCGATAATCCTACTAGCAATAATGATCACACAGCATTTACAGAACTGTTTCCACAACATGGCAAAGGAGTTTCCACTTCCCAGCCTAACATGGGGGCAAAAGTCAACTATGCCTACCTTGGAAACGATGCTGTCATCAATATGGTTGAACCATGTCTCTCTGAAAGCTGCAATGTCATCACAATTATACGAAGAGATAGAAATCATTCCTCAGCTAATGCAGTTACCAAATCACAAGCTCAGACGCATCTGAAAGGACAAACACCAAATTCATCTGATGTCCCTAAGATACCTTTCAATCTCACATCTACTTCTAAACAGAAGGTTGCCTCGAAATCTTCCAATCCAAAGGATACTAGACCTACATCTTACAGCATCGTCCAACAACTCTAGCACACCAATGCCAAAATGTCCATGTTTGAGTTACTTCGAGTATCTCCAGCTCACAGGGATATCCTAGACAAAGCTTTGCTCGGCTCTAATGTTCCTGATGATCTAGATCTAGACAGGTTCCAGACTATGGTTGGTCATCTAACATCTCCGCAATATATCTCCTTTTCAGAGGAAGATGACAACTCCCTAAGTCACCCACATAATCAGCCCTTACACATAGAAGTCTTGATCCAGAACCGTTGAGTCAAATGTGTGTTGATAGACGGGGGCGCAGGCCTCAACATTTGTTCTTACAACTTAATCACACAGTTGGGATTCTCAGAGATGGCTATTGATCCTTGAAAGAAGATCACTATAAAGGCCTATGATGAACAGGAAAGATCTTCTAAGGGCACCATTGTCTTACCCATCTGAGTGGGTCCAGTCATCAAAGATACCACATGTCAGGTGCTCGATCTACCATTGGCTTATAATAGCCTTCTAGGGAGACCCTGGATCCATGAAATGCAAGCCATTCCTTCTACGTATCATCAATGCTTGAAATTTCCCTATGAAGGAGTGGAAGTTACTATCCTAGTAGATCTGAATACAACTTGCAATACATTGAAGGAAAGTGTCGATAAGCTTGTTCCCAACAACAGAGAATCTTTCATCAAGCAACAAAATGTCACTTCCACATCTAATATGGACGACATTGCTAAAGATATCAATATCAAAGAAAATGGGATGGGAGAATACACTATAGAGCCAGTCTTGTCTCTGACATCTCTCCCAATCTCACCTAAGTCGTATGGCCAATCCTTGAAGTAGTCTAAATCAGAACCTAAGGAACCTATGGGAGCATACAAAAGACATTTTGTGGTGGAGCAAGTATCCAAACAAGAATTTGAAGAGGATGAAGCTATGCTGGCATGGCTATATAAAGAGGATTCTGAATCTAAAATTGTTCAACCTAGTGAATCTATAGCACCTACAATCCCTGCTAGTTCATATGGTCCAGGAAACAAATTGATAGCCAAGATGGGATATTCCGGTCAAGGACCTCTAAGAATTAGGGGAAAGGGTCTTGTGACCCCCATTTCACATATTGGTCAAGCCAAAAAAGATACTGGTGGCATAGGGTTTAAAAAGAAACCCTATCATCTTAGAGGTGGTTGTTCTCATGTCATAGAACAAATTGCACCAAGAGAACCCCTTCTTAAGAAAGAAGAAACAGAACCCTCTGATGATGATTCAGATAGCTCTGAGCTTATCCCCTATGAAAAATTGCCTAAAGAGATCAAAGATCTTCTTGATGATACATATGATCCTATCAGAAGAATTAATGTATTAGAAACACAAGAACCTACTGTAGCACAAGAGATGGTTGTACCACAAGAACCAGCCAATCTCGAAGGCAATCAAACTGATCAAGAAGCAGGGGGTAGTTATTCTGACACTGATTCCCATGAATATGAATTCAAGTCAGAGATTGAGGGTAATCCTTCTTGGGGTATTCATCCTGATTTCACGCACTTTCTAAGATTTCCTAGAGATTCTAAATTAGAAGATGAGTCAAATGATTATGAATGGGGTGCCATTCCAGAAGAAGATGAGCTTATAACAGAGAAATCTATTGATGTTATTCACCAATATGTCTCTCAACCCAACGTAAGTCTAGAGCGAAATAATGAACTTAACATGTCTGATCCACCTATGGCTGAAGAGGACTCCCATGATGATGTTGAGCCTATTCACGAATTGAACATTGTGAGTTGTAATATCACCTTTGAACTTTAGCATCGGGTTAGGACCAATGATGATATATCCACATCCGTGAACACCATATCCCAAGCCTTTCCCGCTTTGACTATCCAACGCCCTGATCTTATCGACCAAACTTCCACAAACCCAAACCATGGTATGTATACCTTCCCAAATGACTATGCCCTTGCCTACTACCTCAATGTAGTTGAGCCTATGAGTACTTCCATCAGTGAACCGAGCGTTAGCATGACTGAGTCGGACATCAAATATCTTAGTCAGAAAAACAAGAGTAAAAAGAAAAAGAAAAAGAGTTCTGAGGGTGAAAACCACTTTGTGGCAGTCTCAGAACCGACAAAAGTAAAAAGAAAAGATGTATCTGAAGGTGAAAACCTCTCTGAGGTGCCTAAGGATGAGATATTTGATGTCCTTCTGAGTCATTTACAAGATAGATCTCCAGTTCTAATTGAGCCAACTCAATCCATCAATTTGGGTACAACAGAGGAACCACAATTGGTACATATAGCACAATCTCTATCAGAAGAATAGAAACATAAATTCACTACATTCTTATCAGAAAAAAAGATCAACTTTGCATAGAAATATTCAGATATGCCAGGATTGGATCCCAATCTCATTATGCACCATCTATCCATTGCTCCCGGAGTAAAACCAATCAAACAAAAATTGAGAAAGATGCATCCTCATGTTGCACTCTTAGTCAAAGCAGAACTAGAAAAACTCCTAAAAGCTGGATTCATCCGTTTCATAGACTATGTTGAGTGGATTTCCAACATTGTACCTATTTCCAAACCAGATGGTTCAATCAGAGTATGCACGGACTTTAGAGACGTGAACAGAGCATGCCCTAAGGATGATTTTCCACTGCCTAACATTGATATGATAGTGGACATGACTGTGGGCTATGAAATGTATTCCTTAATGGATGGCTTTTCTGGATACAACCAAATCAAAATTGCTCTAGAAGATCAAGAGAAAATAGCTTTCACATGTGCGTGGGGAACTTTCTGTTGGAATGTTATGCCATTCGGACTCAAAAATGCTGGAGCTACATATCAAAGAGGAATGACATCTATTTTTCATGATATGATGCATAGAACAATGGAGGATTACATAGATGATACCTTGGCAAAATCCATGATTAGAACTGAACATCTAACAGACTTGAGCATGATCCTCGACAGAATGGAAAAATTTAGTCTTCGACTAAATCCTAAAAAGTGTGCTTTTGGAGTCACTTCTGGAAAGCTTCTAGGATACATCGTCTCCAAGAAAGGCATTGAAGTTGATCCAGCTAAGGTTAAGGCTATAATAGAGATGCAACCTCCCACAAATATCAGTCATATGAGGACGTTGCAAGGCAGAGTTCAATCTATCAGAAGATTCATATCACAGCTAGCGGACATCTCACAGCCTTTTACAAAAACATTACATAAAGGTGTGACCTTTGCATGGAATGAAGAATGCGAGAACAACTTTAAACATATCAAGAAGTATCTATCAAATCCACCTATATTGATGCCTCCTATTCATGGGAGGCCATTAATATTATATGTCTCCGCAACAGATACATCACTGGGGGCATTGCTAGCACAACATGATGAGAACAAGAAAGAAAGAGCCATCTACTATATCAGCCGAACTTTAGTGGCCTATGAGAAGAACTACTCAATGATAGAGAAGGCATGTCTCGCTGTGATCTTTGCATCACAGAAATTGAGACACTACATGTTAGCTCATACTACTCATTTGGTAGCTAAAATTGATCCACTGAAATATCTCCTAAGCAAAGCTGCCCTCACAGGTAGACTAGCTAAATGGGTCATGCTCTTGAGCGAATTTGACATTGAATATGTTGAAAGAAAAGCTATCAAAGGATAGGTCATTACTGATCAATTAGCTGAAGCACCACTGTTTGATGATACACCCATGCAAATGGAATTTCCCGATTCCTCTATCATGCACCTCTCTTCTAGAGCATGGCGATTATTCTTTGATGGCTCCTACACACAGAATGGATCTGGAGTAGGCATATTGTTCATTACTCCTCAAGGATACTTGATACCCAAAGCATTCAGATTAAAGTTTCCTTGCACAAACAATATTGCTGACTATGAGGCACTTCTCAATGGTATGAAAATGGCAATACAGTGGAGAGTTATAGAGATGCACATTCATGGAGACTCACAACTGGTCATCCACCAGGTCAATGATGTGTACCAAACCAAAGATGAAAAGCTCATTCCTTACAAGAGAATGGTAGATGATTTAAAGAAATACTTCATCTCTATCACGTTTGAGAAAATACCCAGAACGGAGAATAAGGCTGCTGACGCAATGG
Source organism: Chamaecyparis obtusa (assembly GCA_027943335.1). Lineage (NCBI taxonomy): Eukaryota > Viridiplantae > Streptophyta > Pinopsida > Cupressales > Cupressaceae > Chamaecyparis > Chamaecyparis obtusa. Next base: position 455,316 of record BSBK01004699.1, on the reverse strand, counting down.
TGACATTATCTACTCTTTTACAGCAGCCCGAACATGAACTACGCTATGAGTTCCTGGTGGAAGCCCTATCCTATCCTGCATATGACTCCCCTGAAACCCGCATGATCTGCACTATTGTAGGTTATGACTCATCTCGCTACAAAAATCTATTCTCCTATCTCCACGACCAAATCATCCCTAAGTCCTTTAACCGTTTTGAGAAATGAAACCTTATCTGATCCGCATCCCGATATGTCATCATTGGTAATGATCTGTACAAATGAGATCTAGATGGTACACTGCTTAGATGTTTAGAATGAGAAGAGTCTCAACGTGCATTAGAGGAAGTCCACGAGGGTATATGTGGGTCACACTCGAACGGTTTAACGTTAGCTCGAAAACTTATTAGGGCTGGGTATTATTGGCCTGAAATGGAAAAAGAAGCTATTAAATTTGCTAAAAACTGTCAATAGTGTCAAGTACATGGCAACTTGATTCATGCTCTAGGGAGAGATCTGATTCCCTTTACTACACAATGGCCTTTTCAACAACGGGCATTTGATCTCATAGGTGCTATCCATCCGCACTCTTCTAATGGACATACCCATATAATCACAGCTACAGATTATTTTACAAAATGGGTAGAAGCAGTTCCTCTAACACAAGCAACGGGGAAACAGATCTCTATGTTCATCCTGAATTACATCATTTGCAGATATGGGATCCCTCACTCTATAATCACAGATAACGGGGGACAATTCAAAAATAAGGATCTAGATGACTTATGTGCCAGGTTCAAAATTACTCAACATTGGTCATCTATCTACTATCCTCAAGGGAACGGACAAGCTGAGTCTTCAAACAAAAATCTCCTAAAGATCTTGCACAGAACAGTGAATAAAATAGGAAGAGACTGGCATCTGATGATCAATCCAGCTCTCTGGGCCTATAGAACTAGTATCAGAATGCCTACAGGGGCTACACCTTTCACTTTAGTTTATGGGTCTGAAGCGGTACTGCCTATTGAGGTTGAAATCCCATCACTCAGGATCAGAATGCATGGACTTGTCACTGATGAAGACTACAGAGTGTCGAGGTTACAAGAACTTGAACTACTAGATGAGCGCAGACAAGCAGCGTATGATCATCTCAGAGTGTATCAGAAAAGAATGTCTAGAGGCTACAACAAGAAAGTCAGACATAGAGAATTTCAGGTTGGCGATCTAGTGTTGAGAGAAAATCCTAAAAATCAATCACATTGAGAACGCAAGGGGAAGTTCGAACCCAATTGGTTAGGTCCCTTTGTTATCACTGCTACTTTTGGCTCTGGTGCCTATCAACTCTCAATGACTGAAGGAGAACAGCTCCAAGAACCAATCAACGTTCTCCATCTAAAGAAATTCTACGCTTAAGGCATTTAGTGCTTGGTAAATGTCCTGAAAAAAATCTTAAAAATCAGAAAAAGTCCTGAAAAAAAAGAACATCTTGGTGAAAACCTAGCAATAGGCGCCTTGATGATTCACAAAAAAATCAAAAAATATCAAAAGTACAAAAAAATTGAAAAAATAAAAAATACAAAAAAATGAAAAAGAAGAAAAAGTGCCTTGGTGAAAACCTGGAAATAGGCGCCTTGGTAGCAAAAATAGAATCTCTACCAAGATGGTGAAAACCTGGCAAATAGGTGCCACTTGTTCCAAAATGCTCCATTTATCAGCACAATCTTGGTCTTTCCTAGCTTTCAGTCTTGCTTTAGTTTGTACATATCTCCTGGTTTGTTTCTGCATATCCTGGTTTCAATAAGTCGGTCTGTACACCAATCAGCTCAAGCGTCTGTATCCTATCAATGTTCAAACTTGGGGGCAATCAATGTCATATCCTATGGCCTCCAATGTATCTTAGACGTGTCATATCAAGCCAGAGTCCTTTGAAGCTTCATGTGAGTCAGTTAGTCAGTCTTGTCTCCAGAAAGGATTTTGCATCTATAACAACGCAATCAAACTCAACTGAAAACAATCTATGCTCTTTTCATGCTTTTATCTCCTTGTAGGCTTACTGATTCACATTGAGATTTTTGCATATTGTGTCCCTTCGATCTCTTCAATGATGTCCTTTATAGGATTTAGAGAGTGATGACTGGGGGCATAATCTTTTCTTTGTCTTCTGCTTGTATGTGAAAATCTAACATCTTTGGAACTTTTGGATTGAAATGGTGTCCGACTGTAAGAGCCTCTATCTCGAATTGGATGGCCATGCGTACCTCGACCATTGATACCCAGACAATTCAAGGAAGTTTGATCTAACTATTATCTTTTTGAGTAAGTTCTTTCTCCTACTGTGGAACACAATCTTGCCTAAGGATGTGAATGATAAAGGGTCACTACGGGTAATTCACATTGGATTTAGAATGATCTCTTGACTGTTTGATGTGTTTGTAATGCAAGGCGTACTCAGGTCATCACAATGTTTATGTTTTGATGCTTGTACAAATTGCTATATCAAAATGGACATGATATTCAGGTCATCCTGGCGTTTGTGCCTTGGTGCTTATGTCTAATCTGACATTCAACAAATAAAATCAATATTCATATGTCCATGGTTGTTTGACCAGTGGGTGTTGTATTGATTCTTGCACATACAAATTGATATTCATATGTCTATGGTTTCATGGCTAGTGGGCATTGTATTGATTTATCCGGTTACCTAAAAGTTCAATGATGATAACAAATTGACATATGATCAGTGACTAGGTCCTCGGTCTTAGGTTGCATTTCATTTTGCATGTCTCATTTCATTTTGCATGTTGCATGATCTCACAATGATTAAACAAACTCCAATGCTTAAATGATTCTTCAAATCACATCTTCCAGTCTAACAAGAGCTGAATCTCACACGAAGGTTCCTCCAATGAAATAGCAAGTAGAATCCTTTTTCAGGATCAAAATTCAAATCTGAGATCATTCATATTATTAACTACTTGCATATTTGACCTTCAATCATCACAGAAATCTAGTATTTAACTTAACTGATTATCTTACATCACACTATCAAAATTTCAACTTGGTCAACCATGGTCAACTCATGGTCAAACCTAGTCAAATTCGGTCTCCAGGACCTCCAAACGATGCAGAATGTGTTCTTGGACGTGTATAACCACACTTCTCAAATCAATTAACATGCTTCTAAACTATAACGCTGACTTTTCTTATCAGATTTCAATTTTAATCCTGAAGGGGGCATGGTATTGCACATCATTCAAAGTCTGTAAATCAAATTCTATCGATCAAGTCTATCAATATCTTTCATCAGTGATCAAGACAACAATCATGTCTAGTCGCTGATTCATCAAAAGTCCTCATTGCTCGGGGCAAATCTATCATCACTTGGGGCATAATAGATTCATCAAGATCCATATCAATTTGGTATTCTCCTAATCTTGTAAACTGTATCATTTTTTGCAACCATCAGATCATAGTGTTCTTTCCTTGGTTCTTCGACAACTGAAGGGTTTGGATGTGATACTTGCTAGTTCTGCTAAGACAATCGAGTCTAGAACGGGTCACTCACTTCTTATCATTCCTAAGGTTCAGAATCAGGCATTTTGACACTTTTTCACAATCATAGGTTCATTTGCTGCTACAGTGAACATTATCTTTGGTCATTCAAGACCTATTATCTCCATATCAATTCAATATCAATCAACTCCTATCTCAATATCTTTCAATCGGTTTCTATCTTGAGATCGGTTTATCTTTTGAATCAGTTTCATATCTCTATCAAACACAGACTATCTTTGAACCACTGCGCTTCACACAGTAATTCAAAGAGGGGCAAAATGTAATACCCCAAAAATGGGCTATAAGTTCATTAATCTCCTACATCTTCAATTCGAATGAAATTGACATCAAAGTCCTAACCTAAGGCACATCTAAACATCATCGAATCATAATTGATTATCTTAAATTTTGCATCAGGGAATATTCCTAGTAATATTCCTAATCATCATAATTATCTTTAATTTTATAATTATTTGGCAATAAATCACATTTATCCTAAAGTTTGATTAATTGAATATTTTGCATATTTAATTAATTAGATTTAATGTTTGCCACTTAATTGTGTAATTAAATTTAATTATATCTATTATTAATTGTATTATTTAATTTTGACAATAAATCTAATATCATATGAATAATTGATTAAATTCTTATTTAATTAATTAAAGCAAGTTGTCATTATTTAATAATATAGTTTTTAATAAAAGTTTGATTAAATAATTGATTAACCCATAAATCAATTGTTTTATTTTTAAAAGCAGTTAAGTTGGAAATAAATCACTTTATTATTAAATTAATTCACAAATAAAACATGCACAATCATAAAAGCAAACAACTATCAATTATCAATTAAAGCTAAACTCTATTTTGAGTTAAAGCTTAGCTTTTGCATGTTTTTGTGAGTTAATTATCCTTTATTTAAAAATAACTCAAAAATCAACCTGAGTATTTGAGTGATTTATGGCTTTTTTTCATTTACCTCCAAAGCCTTGGATTTCTATAAAAACAAGGCTCATCTCTTCATAATTCATCTCTCAATCATCTCTAAAATTTGCATCCAAGCATCTCATATTTTGCACAATCACACTGGAGAATTGGAATTGAAGAATCAAAGCTCTTGCGAATCGGCATTTTTGTGAGATCAATCTTATTTTTGCATTCATATTTCATATCATTATTAGATTAGCATAGCATATCAGTTTTCAATAGCATTCATATCATATCAGTTTTTATCATTCTTATTGCATAGAAAATATAAAAAATATAGATTAATTGCATTTATTCCATATCTAGAATTGCATTCAAATCTTTCATTTAGGTGTCGTCTAGGTCACTGATCTTGATTACAATCTGAGAACATTAATCTCGCACCTATTAGAAGGCAGTAAATCGCTTGGTTAGATAGCTTTCAATTTTGCACGATTTTGATTATCACTAACCTCTAATGTTTTACTGAGTGTTGTGTCTACAGATCAGGTACAATTTTCACACACATAATTACCGCTTGAGGTTCCATCCACATGGTTGACCCAATTAAGGGAATGTCCACTATGATTAACCCTCTCTAAAGGTGACTCACAAAAGATACCACAGGGCGACTAGACCAGATTCAAGGATCTGGGTTTTTGGTACTATCCAAAAAGGAAGTAGAGCATAATCCCCTAACCTCTTCACTTCACCAAGACAAAGTAGACAGATTAATCTAACACGTTAAGACCAAGATTATCTCACAAAGATCTATGACATCAACCACTTATGATCTATCAACCTCTCCATAGAGAGAATATATCTATCAAAAGTTGAAGACACATGAATCTAGTAGAATGTGAGACTTTCTCAGTACCTTCCCTACCTACAAGGGGATCCTTCATCAAGAGGAGCTTCACATGAATAAACAAGAGAAAGAAGCTCGATCTCTCAAGATCATCCACAAATAGTGTTCATAGGGCCTATTTACTATGTAAAAAATATGCAGAAAGAAAATCTATGTTTGTTTTATAGCCCAAAATGAAGTCTGTGATAGGAAAGCAAGAAAATCACATAAGCTTCACACGTGAGAGTTTGTTTTAATCCAAATTGAAATGTTATCAGTTTGAGAAGAATACCTTAATTCCTCACAATGTGCTTAGTAGATTTTTACCTGTTTTAGCAATTTAGTTATGCTTTTTCCAATTAGATTCAACAAGTATCAGTCAGAAATAGAAGATTTCAATTGTTAGGGTTAGCTGTTAGTCCAAATTTGAAAACCAAATCTAAAAAACTACCAAAAAAATCTAAAATGACAATTGAATTCTGGAGTCAAAACTCGTACGACAATGGGTTACCTCCCAGACGATAGTCTGAAAACTCATACGATTGTGGGAATCACTCATACAACAATCGGTCTCCCAAACGACAATGTGTACTCTCTAATATAAGCTTTGAAGTCTGAACCTATCGTACGATAGTGGGTACGTCCCAAAATGAGTTTCTAACAAAAGTTGTACGAACAGAAAATAAAAATCATAGTTTTAACCAAAAAATGACAAGAAATGGATAGAAATTGATAGAAAGATGATGGAAACCCATTTCAAGGCCTCATGATGGGCACCATAAATGTGTGTGTGAATTTTGTACCTAGGTGTAGACACAACACTTTAATAAAATATTAGAGGTTAGCCAAAAACCAAAATCATGCAATGAAATGGAAACTAAACTAACTAGACAATTTACTGCCTTCTAGTAGGTGCGAGTATGATACTCTCAAATCAGACTGAGACCAGTGATAATGCAACACCTAAATGAAGGATTTGAATGCAAAATCTAGATATGAAATGAATGCAAAGTAATCTATATTTTTGTATTTTCTATGCAATAAGATAAAAGAAACTGATATGAATCTATTCTATATGAAAACTGATATGAAATACAAATTAATCTAAGAATGATATACTAAATGATATGAATGCTCAAAAATAATGAAGATCTCACAACAGCTCTGATTCGCAAAAATAGATTCTTTGATAACCAATTCGCCAGCGTGAGGATGCAATTTCATGGATCCTTTTAAAAGAGCTGAAGCCTTGATTTTATAGAAATCCAGGGCTTTGGAGGTGCATGAGAAAAGCCATAAATCACTCTTGATAAACTCAGATTGATTTTTGAGTTATCAGGAAATAAGAAATAATTAACTCACAAAAATCATGCAAAAGCACGCAAGAACAACTTTTTAACTCAAATCAAAAGTTTAGATTAGCTTTAAACTCAAAATAGACTGTTGAGTTTCCAACAGTTAACAACTTGCGTTGATTTCTTGATTTTAAGTTTAACTGCCCTTTGAATGTGCACAATTAATTATGAATTAATTAAATAAATAAAGTGATTTATCCTCAACTTAACTGATTTTTGAATTAAAACAATTGATTTATGGGTTAATCAATTATTAAATCAAACTTTATTCTAAAACTATATTATTAAAAATTGACAATTGACATAAATTAATTAAATAGGAATTTAATCAATTAGTCATGAGATTTTAGATTTATTGTCAAAATAAAATAATATAATTTAGGAATAATTTAATTAAATTCAATCAAATAATCAAGTGGCAGTATTAAATCTAATTAATTAAATATTTAGAATAATCAATTAATCAAACTTTAGGATAAATAGAATTTATCGTCAAATAATTATTAAATTAAGAATAATTAGGATAAACTAGGAATATTCAAAGAATATTCACCGATGTAGAATTTAGGATAAAATTAATTAAATTCGATAATGTGTAGATGTGCCTTAGGTTAGGACTTTTGTATCAATTTCATTCGATTTGAAGATGTAGGAGGTTAATGAACCTATAGCCCGTTTTTGGGGTATTACACACCTATGATAATCAATAAACAAAGTGATATCTCAAAGACATTTAAGAGAAAGAAAAACATAAATTTTTTAGTTTTAATTAAATGATTCTCAAATATAAAAGAGTTATATGTCTATGTTTGGTTTCAAGTTTTAATAGTTTAGACATCTAATGCCTAGAGTTCCCAGTGTAGAACTCGGTGCTTTGATACCAAGTGTAATGCCCCGCTAGGGAACACAGGAGAACTTAACCTAAACATGCAACTAAGTTTGCAGAATTTTTTTTTTAAGTGTTAACAAACAACAACAATAATGTTTTACAATGCAGAAGCAATACAATGAAATGAGAAACTCACATAGATTAAAACTCTCAAGGATTCCTTGATGAAGATTACATAAGTATTAATTAATTAATTTAGATTAGATACAATTACAAAACTCATATAAACAAATGAATGACAAATGTAACATCACATAAAAGATAACATACATACGACTGGTACACCATAAGGTATCCATAATAACCTACATCCACTGCACATATCGCTGGGTATGTAATACAATAACTGAAATAAAGTACAACATGATATCTCTGAATAACTGATACAATGATACAAGGCCATATAGAAGAAGAAGAAGATAAGAACACATCTCCACCAAAGAAGAACAAGAAGAAACAACTACCATAGGGATCATCCAGCACTGGTACACGAATGTTAGAATCTCAAATGGTAAAATAATCAGTACCACCCGACCTCGTGAACCTAAATGGTCCACTCCCACCGTGCCGAGGAGATAACAACAGATCCCACTTGGATAATAAACATCAACATAACAAGCTAAAGAAAAGACCTTGAAATCTCTCTAACTCAAGGTGTACAAAAGATAATGATAGGTAAGACTCACTAATCCAGAGGCAACTGACACATATAGAATAACTAGACTATGCATAGGAAGGTGTCATAATGTATGTCTAACCCTTGAGTCTCATCCTGGTAATCACTCTGGATCTCAACACTCAAGTGACCATACATGGTATCAATTACCTCTTGTACTAACGAAGCCATTAACTATGCTAGACACACCTCTCAAAAGCTGCTAGTATCATCTCAATCCCCATCTTAGTCTGTACTAGAACTCAAGCATGGGTGAGGAAACATATCTTATTAAGTTTATTTAAATACCCCTTAATTATATTAGGTTATCACTTGACTATAGATACTTACAATAAGTGATCCTAGCAACCACTTGTGGGCCCCGATGCTTATTGCAAGCCACCCTACTACATATCTAGAAAAACTACCCTAGGCTCAAAGATGCCACATAACATCACAAGATAATAACAATGTCCCTCAGGACTGTTCCACAAAATAACAGGAACATGCAACAAGTCTCCAACCATAACATCACAAAACACTCTCCAAGTGTTCACAAAAGAATACACATGATCCCATGGATAGGACATAAAAAGACATTGTTGGCATTAAACAGGATTGCCACTAGTGACAAAACTTATTTGCATCCTCAGTGCAAACCGAGCAGAACAGTGCAAACTGAGCAGAATAGTGCAAACCGAGCAGGACAGTGCAAACCGAGCAGAACAGTGCAAACCGAGTAGAATAGTGCAAACCGAGCAAGACAGTGCAAACTGAGTAGGACAGTGCAAACCGAGCAGGACAGTGCAAACCGAGCAGGACAGTGTAAACCGAGTGACATTATGTCTACCGAGTCACAAGTATCTACCGAGTTTGAAACTTACCGAGTGGTTAGTATGAAACGAGCCTTCACTTCTACTGAGTGCATGACAATGCCGAGTAATGCAGTGGATGCCGAGTATCAGAAAGTCACTAAGTTAGTTTGTAGGAACCGTGTAACCATACTTGGGCCGACTTAGTAGCACTTATGTTTATTTGTCAAGCTGACTTTGTAATTGTAATTAATTGTTTAGACTTGTATATAAACAATGTTGTAGAAATACCAAGAAGTATGAATGTGAAAAAGAAGAAGAGATAAAAGGCAGAGATAAGCGAATTACAAAGGGCTACAGTAGTATAAGGAGCAGCAAAGACAAATTCATCACAGAAGGTGATCAGTACATCAGCGAATCTCATTCAGTAATCCAGTTGCAAAGTAAGAGATCTACTGTTTCATCCTAACAGGTGAATCAGCTTGAAATCCTCTAACCAGGTAGACTTAACAGTCTTTGTAAAATCTCTTAACGGAGTGCATACTTCATTGTATGTTTGTAAATCCTTTAACAAGGTGGACCTAGCAGTCCTTATTGCTCCTAGCAGGGCAGATCATCAGAAGTGATCAATGTAAGCCTTAACCGGCCAACTTTATACTGCAGTATTAAAGCTTTGTGGGTTTCATCCCCACCCCAGTTTTACTTTCTTTTGGAAGGTTTCTGGGTAACCAAATCTATGTGTCATTGTTGTGAATGCTTTTATGTTTCATGCTTTCTATATGCAAAAGGATAAAGTGAACTATATGTTAATACATCTGATATTGAAAGAAAATTTTGAAGTTATTGATTCACCCCTCCCCTCTCAGTAACTTGGTTAATTCTTGAATATTTCCAACAATTGGTATTAGAGCTGTATTGGTTCTCAAGATAAAGCTTAACTAGCTTGAGCAAAGATCCAGGACAATGGAGGTATTCAAACTGAACAAGGTGATTGAAAATGAAAAGCTAGATCTGGAAATGACCATAGCTAAACTTAAAGAAGCAAAAGAACATCTTTCCCAATCCCTAAGAAGAAGGAAGGAACTTGCAAATCAGATGAATGATCATAATTACATTGAAGAAAAGATTGAAGATCTTTTTCCCTCAAATAGCTCAGATGAAGCAAACAATGCTGTCAAAGAACTCCTAGAAAAGAATGGGTCTTTGCAGGAAGAAGTGAGAAAATTAAAAAGAGAACAAGAACTACACTCAACAAGATTTTGTGAGATCTTAGAACAAAGAAACAAGTTGAAAGATGAATTAGATGGAAGGAACAATGAAGTCCAAAATAAAACCCTTCAGCTAGAAAACCTAATTGATCAGATCTCCCATACAAACGAGGAAATTCTGACAATAAGATCAGAAATAGAAAGCATAAGAGAAGAACTAAGATCTGAAAAACAAATCAATCTAAGATTGGTGGATGACCTAAACACTAAAAAACAAATCAATGAAAGAATGTTGAAAAGCCAAGAAGACTTCAATCAGCTGTATGATCGAAATCTTCATAGGCAAAAAGGAAAAGAAGGACTTGGATACAAAGGAGAAGGTGAATCTTCTAAGCAAGGTACTCAAAGGAATCAGAAACCTACTTGTAATCATTGTGGAAAAATAGGACATACTTCAAATAAATGTTGGAGCAATGAAAAAGTAGAATTCAATGGAAAATGCTACAACTGCAATCAGCATGGTCACAAAGCAAATGAATGCAGGGAAAAACCAAGATTCAAAGGTAATTGTCACAAATGCAACAAACAAGGTCACAAGGCATCTGAATGTAGATCCAGAACATTCAATCCAACAGAACAAATTATGAAAGCAATGTTTGGATGGGATTACAACACTTGGTGTAGATGTCATTACTGTGGAGAATATGGACACATTGGCATGAACTGCATAAAACATCATCTAAGGAAAAGAGATACTACCATAAGATGTTTCAAATGCACTAAACTCGGTCATATAGCCAAAAATTGCATGAATGCTAGTGAAGTTGAAGATGGAAAGAAGAATGAAGCAACTAAGATCAGGAAACAGACGAGACAACAGTGGATTCCTAAATCTTCCGAGCAAACCAGTCCAAGTAATGGAATGGGTGGCTCTACCGACTCAAACTAAATTGCCAAGAAAGCACTGGAACTGTATTCTCATAGACAAATTTCAAGCAGTTCCAGAACTGAATTAAAAGAAAGATCTAAATCGGCATACAAGATGCAATAAGATCACAGGAAGGTCGGTATCAGTTTTCACCAAGCAAGGTTGGGAGCGATCTAATATGATTACTGAGCAAGGTCGGAGCAATATGAATTCTCAAGTTCACCGAGTTGCGAAGTCTTTACCGAGCAATTAATTCATACTGGGTGACAGTCTGTCAGAATTCATACCCTAATTTCTACTAAGCATTAATGACAGAGTTGTAAATAAAAGGCAAGAAATCAAACTCATTCTTCACCGTGAACTTTAGCATTTTGAGAGCAGAAAATTTCCAGAGCAATCAAGCGATTCAAATACTTTTGCGAAAAGAATTCTCTGTGAGCTACCATGGCATCATCCAGCGCTTCAGCGAAAAAAGGATCAGAAATGATAATCCAAGGGGAATGGAGAGCACCATATTTCAAACTCATGCCTGCAATTGCACCAACCCTAGACCCAAACGGAGCTCAATCTTAGATTCCTCCTAAGGTACTACTTGTTAACGATATTCGCAATCATTTCAATTGTGCAATTCAAGAGATGGGAAACCTAGAGCTAGATATTGTGCGTGAGGAACTATGTGTGAATGGTGTTCTAAAACCAGAGCACAAACATCTAGAAGACAAAGGATTAGTCCACATTACACATTTACCTCAAAACTTTTGGGAGAAATGGGTTAGATACATTCTTAGCCGTATACACGAAGGCAAGATTTGGCTTGAGCAACCCATAGAGATCACTAAGAAGATGATTCACCGAATCACCAGTCTTCCCATGCTAAACAAAGTTAAATCTACCAAAACCCTAGGTCGGTCGGAGCTAGAGAAGAAAACCCTAGCCGAGTGGGACGGTAGAGGCATGAAAGTAAGCAGCATTACTGATGCTGAACTGAAGTTTGGAAGACACATCATTGCTCATAAAATATACAGTTCAAGTCGACAGAATAGTGTTCCCTGTGAAGCCATAGACCTAGCATACAAAGTGGTAAAGAATAATTTATCATTTGACCTTGTAGATTTGTTGTTAAAATAGTTTAACAAGAACATGGAAAGCATTCAAACTTCCAAAAACAATCCATGTAAGTTTGGATCTCCACTGGTCTATTTATTTTTCTATGTTCAGAAATTCTTCCCTTCCAAAGGAAAAGTAGTATGGAAAAAGGATGTGCCAATCCTTTATGAGATAAATGAATATATTTCAGAAATGGGGGAAAATTTTGAGAACATCATGGATAGTTATTTTGAGTCTTTCAAAGAGAAAATGAATGATAGATTTCGAATTCCATAGAAGTTGGTGGAGGATTATAAGGATGATATTTGTTTCATGGTGGACTGTGACAATGTATACATTCAAGCAGCTAAACCGAGGATTGTACATGTAAAACCTCTTCCTTATGAGGTAAACATTGATGAAACAAAGAATATCATTGAAGCCCTCCTTAATCAGCCTGTTGATCCCAAAGCTCCATATTTTGGGACATATGAAGAAGCAAAAGTGAGAATTGAATTAAGTATAAAGCTTCCACAAGTAGTAAATAAAGGAAAAAAGAGGATAGCCAAAATGCAAATGCTAACCGAGGATAGAGGAGAAGACATTGAAGAAGAAGGGAAAAAGGATGAGAAAACAGAGGAACCAGAACCTGCAAAGAAGAAAGGAAAGGTATTCATCACCAAGGTACCTAAGACTCCCACTATCATATTTACAAGGAGAAGTGCAAAGGGTAAGACAGACAAAAAGGACAAAGATATAATATTCAAAAAGCCTCCTCTAACCCTTCAAGAGAAGATCAAACTTTTGAGAGAAGGATCAGGATCTGGAGTAAGTAATATAAAATCTTTAAAATATGAAATAAGATCAGAAATAGAACAAAAGGAGATTGAAGATGCTGTCATTGAAAAGATGGGATAGTGGAAATACTCTCCTGATGAAATAGCCCCACAAATTCTAGGACCTTTATTAGATCAAATAAAAATGAGATGGGCCAATGCAAGACAAACTGTAAAAGACATATTTGATCAAACCCTGAAACAGTTAATGCCGAGCTTGAAAAATGATGAAATAAAGAAGGCATTGAAAGAGAATGAAAATAAGATGACATTGAAGTTCAATACTTGTTTAATTTTGATTAACAATATTGAATCGGTTGTGAAGAGTGCAAATGCCACATGGAAGAACATATACCATCTTCACCAACTGAGTACTGAATCAGTTATAATAAAAGACATTGAAGATGACAGTGATGAATAGGAAGAAGCCACTGAGGTAGATGATACCGTGAGGATAGCGGCAGAAGTCATTGCATCACTTCCTACCTCTCTAGCAAAAGTTACTACATCTAGCCCGGAGACATCTTCAAGCATGGTTGTGACAACTTCAACATTTGTCCAATCACCTATATCAACAACAGAAGTAACTACCATTTCTTCTACCGAGTTGCAGTCTCCTATTTCATCAAGTTTTCCAGCAGTAAGTATTCCAATTTTTGATTCTACAAGTGTAAATACTTCAAGTTCTCCAGTAGACAGTATACCATTCTTTATAGCCAGTTCTACTATGTCTACTATCACTACTACTAAGGCATTAAGTATAGATAAGCCTAAGGCTCAACCGAGTATAAGATTTTTGGGCAAGAATATAGTAGAGGATATAGACCTAGATGAGGAAATAGAGATTCCAACATTGGATTTTGCAAATCTATTAGCGGATCAAATGAAAAATATAGGTGAAATCCTCCAAAGGAAAGCGAAGCAAAAGAAGCTTAAAGAAGAGAGAGACAAGGAATATAAAATCATTAAGGATGCTAAGGACATTTTGTCAAAAGCATTAGTGATGCAGGAGCATCCTGGGTGTAAGAGCAATCTTGCATCACCCAAAAAAAAATAAAAAAATTTATGTTTTTATTTTCAATAAGGGCTATTTTGTGTAGAGCTGCTATTTATGGAAAGTTACTATTTTTGGTAATTTTTGTATGTGCTCAGAATGATTTGATTTCTTTCTTGGAGGTTGATTTTGGTCATATAAGTCTGCCAGTAAAGTTTCATTGCCAGATCAAGTGTATATTGGAAGATATTGAAGATTTTCGGTATTGGCAGCAGGGTACAGAAACTTTGAACTCAGTTTTGAAGGCTTTAGAGGCCCCGGATGAGGTCGAAAATTTGGGTGACAAGTGCTTGCGCCGGTCAAGCCTGTAGAGCGCTTCGTGGCGTTTCCAAAATGGGGTTATAATAGCCGATCGGGTCAACTGGTGATGACTTATGGTCTTCGTGGGCCACCCGAAATGGCGAAAAATAATTTTCTTCAAAATTTCTGTTCAGGTTTCAAAGGTTATCTTGAGCCAACTATGATGTAATAAAATGTAAAATAAAATAATTCTAAGTTTGGTCGGCCTTATTGGCTAAAATTCTGGAACCTTCCCAGGCGGTGGAAAATTGCCTATATAAGGAAGGCTGTATTATTGTCTTAGGCAGTTCAGAATAGTTCTGGGGTAGTAGATCTGGGTAATAGTTCGAGGCTTTGTCCTACAGAATATTGTAAGGGAATGCCCATGTGGCTTTGCATATTGTGATTCTGAAAGTTTGTAATTCCACATTTGTGGAGATAATAAGAAGCCAATTTTCTGTTCTTGCATATTGTTGTTGTTTCTCTTTTTCTGTTATGTGTTTGTGGTATTAAGGGGAGCACCCTTCATCAAGTGGTATCAGAGCAGGAGTTTTTGAGTGTGTAAACAGATCGCCGACTGTGAGGCAGTTTGCACCAGGACCGTGGCTAGGGTTTCAGCGCGCATCACGAAAATGCCTCCACGAAGGGAACGTGGCGGAAGAGTTGGTGTTGTAACACCTGAGGTTAGAGAGCTACAGAGACAAGTGCGAGCATTACAAGAAGAGATTCTTAGAGGAATGAATCTTAATGTCAGAGACGAAAGCGAGGATGAAGCCGAAGAAGAATACGAAGCAGGAGAAGTTGAAATTGTGAACCAGGAGGAAGAAAGACTTTTTCGGGCCATTTCCAAGATTGGGAAAAGACCTAAGATTGAGGTTCCTACATTTTCTGGAAATCTTAACCCAGAGGAATTGATTGACTGGATCAATGAATGTGAGGAATATTTTGAGTACGAAGATGTTGACGATCCTGATAGGGTCAAATTTGCGAAGGCCAGACTGAAAGGTCATGCGAAGATCTGGTGGCAAGAAATTCAATTGGAGTGAAATAGAAGAGGGAAAGATAAAATCACGAGATGGGATCGGATGGTGGATAAATTGAAGCGACAGTTCATTCCTGTTGATTATGAGCTTGACCTACTAAAGAAAATGCAAAGTTTGAAGCAAGCAGGAAGATCTGTTCAGGAGTATACAGAGGAGTTCTATCGACTTCTCATCAGAACAGGCCATGCAGAAGCAGATAAGGAGAAAGTTGCCCGATACCTTAATGGGTTAAGGCCAAGCATTCAGGAGGAGCTGAATCTGGTTCGAATGAACATTATTGAAGAGGCATACCAGTTTGCCCTAAAAGTAGAGGAAAAGCTGAACAAGAAGTTTGAGAGCAGACAAAACGGAAGAGGTCGCGGTGGACGATTTGGTGGACGGTCATATGGTGGCCGAAATGAAGATCCGAAAAAGAAGGATGAGGCCAGTAGCAGTCAAAATCAGCGAGGAAATAATTTCAATCGCTTCCAGGATCAGAATAATAGAGATCAGAGAGGAAGAGGAAGAGGACAAGGATCTGGAAGAGGTGGCTTCCGTGGAACATGTTTTCACTGTGGAGAAGAAGGTCATAGGGCATTTGAATGTCCTCAGCGCCAAGGCAGAACAGACAGGAGAAATGAAGGCCAGGCCAGAGTTGCACATATAGATAAAGATGTCAGATCATCAAATTCTGAAGATGCTGAAAGAGGAGAAACGTTGATTAACAGAAGAGTCCTGTTGAGTGGTGAGAATGAACCTGAGCAAAGGAGGAGCCTGTTTCGCACCAGGTGCAAGTGTGAAGGTAAATATTGTGATGTGATCATTGATAGTGGAAGCACTGACAATTTGGTGTCAGAAGAGATGGTGACAAAGTTGAAGCTTAAGAGACAGAAACACCCACATCCATATCGGATTGCCTGGGTGCAGGATGACCACAAGGTCATGGTCAGTGAACAGTGCCTGGTAAAGTTCAAGATCGGCGGGTACCAAGATGAAGTGCTATGTGATATCATCTCTATGGATGCATGTCATATGTTGTTAGGTAGACCATGGCAGTTTGACAGATGTGCTGTACATGATGGTCGTGCGAATACCTATTCCCTGACAAAGGATGGAGTGCGGCATAAGCTAAAACCATTGAAGGAGACTGAAGAAAAGGTATATGGTAATGCAAGGATAACTTTTGTTGATGGAAGAAATTTTCTAGATGGTATGAGGTATGAGCATGTATGTTTTGCTTTAATTCCAAAAGCTGGTAAAGAGAAAGTAGAAGATGTTCCTGTAGAAGTTGTAGATTTATTGAATGAGTTTCAGGATATTGTATCTGATAACGTGCCTGATGGATTACCACCAGTCAGGAAGATCAGTCATCAGATGAACTTGATCCCAAGAGCGAGTTTGCCAAATAAGGCAGCACACAGAATGACACCTGCAGAAAGTGAGGAGTTGAACAGACAAGTACAAGAGTTGTTATAGAAAAGATTGATTCGAGAGAGTCTGAGTCCCTGTGCAGTACCAGCGGTATTAGCACCAAAGAAGAATGGAGAGTGGAGGATGTGTACAGATTCTAGGGCAATAAACAAGATCACAATCAAGTACAGGTTTCCATTACCACGAATGGATGATATTATGGACTGTTTGAGTGGAGCTGTGTATTTCTCAAAGATAGATCTGAAGAGTGGATATCATCAGATTCGGATCAGAGAAGGAGATGAATGGAAGACTGCCTTCAAGACAAAGGAAGGACTGTATGAGTGGTTAGTCATGCTTTTTGGGCTAACCAATGCACCGAGCACTTTCATGCGGCTCATGAACGAGGTTCTGAAAGAATTTCTGGGTAAGTTTGTCATTGTTTACCTAGATGATATTTTGATCTTTAGTAAGACATTGGATGAGCATATGATGCATATTCATATGGTATTTGAGAAGTTGAGAGAAGAGAAATTGTTGATTAATTTGAAGAAGTGCAGTTTTGTGAAGAAAGAGTTGGTGTATTTGGGATTTGTAGTTTCAGCAGAAGGTCTAAAAATGGACCCAAAGAAGGTACAGGCTATCCTTGAATGGCCTACTCCGAGGAGTGCTACTGAGGTAAGATCTTTTCATGGTCTAGCTAGCTTTTACAGAAAGTTTATCAGAAACTTTAGCAGTATTTGTGGACCCTTGACTGAAACAATGAGAGGGGATAGAAAAGAGTTTAAGTGGACTAAAGGGGCAGAAAAGAGTTTTCAATTGTTGAAACAAAAAGTTACAGAACAATCTGTTTTAGCACTTCCAGATTTTAATAAGGTGTTTCAAGTAGATTGTGATGCTAGTGGTACTGCAATAGGAGCTGTTATGAGCCAAGAAGGTAAACCTGTTGCTTATTTCAGCGAGAAGTTAAATGATGCCAAGAGGAAATATTCTGTTTATGATCAGGAATTTTATGCTATAGTTCAGGCATTAAAAAAGTGGAGACACTATCTGCTTCCTAAGGAGTTTGTTTTGTATACTGATCATCAAGCTTTGCAATATTTGAATAGTCAAGGAAAATTGAATCAAAGGCATTTGAAATGGGTTGAGTTTTTGCAGAGTTATACATTTATTTTGAAACACAGAAGTGGAAAGTCTAATAGGGTTGCAGATGCTCTTAGCAGAAGGCAACTATTGCTGACAGAAATGCAGATTGAAGTGGTTGGGTTCAAGGAACTCAAGAATTTGTATCCAGAGGATCCTGATTTTGGTGAAGCTTGGAAAGCTTGTACAGAACCTGTTACTCTAGACTGGACGAAATGGTTGGATTTCATCATCCAGGATGATATGCTATTCAGAGGGAGTCAGTTGTGCATTCCACGAAGTTCTATGAGGGAGAATCTCATCAAGGAGAAGCATAGCGGGGGATTGGCTGGACATTTTGGTCGTGATAAAACTCTTGGTTTGGTTAGTGAGAATTATTATTGGCCACAATTGCAGCAAGATGTGAAGAAGTTTGTACAGAGTTGCAGAGTATGTCAGATGGCGAAAGGAGTGAAGCAGAATACAGGGTTGTATCAGCCATTACCTGTACCAGAGAAGCCTTGGGAGGATATCAACATGGACTTTGTTCTTGGTTTACCGAGGACACAGCGGGGACATGATTCAATTTTTGTAGTAGTTGACCGATTTTCAAAGATGGCACATTTTATTCCCTGCAAGAAGACTAATGATGCTGTTCATGTAGCAGAATTGTTTTTCAGAGAAGTAGTGAGACTTCATGGTTTGCCAAAGACCATAGTTTCAGATCGGGACACTAAGTTTGTTGGATATTTTTGGCGTACATTGTGGAAGAAGTTGAAGATAGATTTGAAATTCAGTTCATCACATCATCCATAGACTGATGGACAGACAGAGGTGGTGAATAGGAGTTTGGGAAATTTGCTGAGATGTTTGGTTGGAGATAAGCCAACAGGATGGGATTTGATTTTACCACAGGTGGAATTTGCATATAATAATTCTGTCAATAGGAGCACTGGTAAATCACCATTCCAAATTGTATATGGAAGTAGTCCAAGAAATGCATCTGAATTGAGGAAAATAGATAAAGGAGAAATAAGTAGTGCTGAAGCTGAAGATTTTGCAGAACACTTGAAGAACATCCATGAAGAGGTGAGGAAGCATATTACCAAGATGAACGCACAGTATAAGGCTAAGGCAGATGAGAAAAGGAGGTATAAAGAATTTCAAGTTGGTGACGAAGTCATGGTTCATTTGCGGAAGGAGCGGTTTCCAGTTGGTACATATAACAAGTTGAAAATGAAGAAGTTTGGACCATGTAAGATACTGAAGAAACATGATTCAGGAAACGCATATGAGGTAGAATTGCCTACTGAGCTAAATATTTCACTAGTGTTTAACATTTCAGATCTGACAGAGTATCATGAAGGAGGTGTTGAAGATGAGATCACAGCAGCACAGTGGAGTATTCCAGCAACTAGTTCAGACACTAAGGAGATCGAAGATATACTGGACAGTCATGTTGGCAGAAGCACAAGGAATAGGACATATGAAGAATATCTGGTCAAGTGGAAAGGATGACCTGTTGAAGATTCATCATGGTTGACAAAGGAGGAGGTTAGCCGTCTTGGTTTTCCTCTGCACACCTGAGTCGTGACAGGGTCACTTCTCAAATTACCCCGGGTGTCTGATACAGGAGCATCCTGGGTGTAAGAGCAATCTTGCATCACCCAAAAAAAAAAAAAAAAATTTCTATTTTTATTTTCAATAAGGGCTATTTTGTGCAGAGCTGCTATTTATGGAAAGTTACTATTTTTGGTAATTTTTGTATGTGCTCAGAATGATCTGATTTCTTTCTTGGAGGTTGATTTTGGTCATATAAGTCTGCCAGTAAAGTTTCATTGCCAGATCAAGTGTATATTGGAAGATATTGAAGATTTTCGGTATTGGCAGCAGGGTACAGAAACTTTGAACTCAGTTTTGAAGGCTTTAGAGGCCCCGGATGAGGTCAAAAATTTGGGTGACGAGCGCTTGCGCCGGCCAAGCCTGTAGAGCGCTTCGTGGCGTTTCCGAAATGGGGTTATAATAGCCGATCGGGTCAACTGGTGATGACTTATGGTCTTCGGAAGTTGGGCCACCCGAAATGGCAAAAAATAATTTTCTTCAAAATTTCTGTTCGGGTTTCAAAGGTTATCTTGAGCTGACTATGATGTAATAAAATGTAAAATAAAATAATTCTAAGTTTGGTCGGCCTTATTGGCTAAAATTCTGGAACCTTCCCAGGCGGTGGAAAATTGCCTATATAAGGAAGGCTGTATTATTGTCTTAGGCAGTTCAGAATAGTTCTAGGGTAGTAGATCTGGGTAATAGTTCGAGGCTTTTTCCTACAGAATATTGTAAGGGAATGCCCATGTGGCTTTGCATATTGTGATTCTGAAAGTTTGTAATTCCACATTTGTGGAGATAATAAGAAGCCAATTTTCTGTTCTTGCATATTGTTGTTGTTTCTCTTTTTCTGTTATGTGTTTGTGGTATTAAGGGGAGCACCCTTCATCAATTAGGTATTAAAGTAGACTCCTCTCAACATGTTTTGTTACAATTAGCAGAAGCGGTAAATAAGTACAATGAGGATTCATCTAGGACAGACAAGTTAGTTGAAAAAGTCGAGAAGAAATTCAACAATAAAGTGCTTGAGCACATTGCTCAGCACATAGCTATTAATCAAGTAGAATTATCTTCAGTTTTGACAAACATTGAATCTTCCTATTCGAATGTTACCTCTCTTTTGGCCAAACTATGCAATGTTGCCGAGTTCACCAAGGATGTCAAGGATAAAATGAATAAAATTGATGAGGATTTGAAGATTAGCATATAGAAGCTGCAACTTGAACCAAGTTCAAACTCTACTCATCACATCAAAATCTCATTCCTATCAAATATGCAGTCAGAACTATTGAAAGAAGACACAAGGATCCGGTCCACACTGCTAGACATTCAGAACATGATCCTTCCCATCATGAATACAGTGTATAAGCACATTGAACATTCCAAAACATTAATTCATAAAAATCAGTTCTCAATAGCAGATCACATGATTGCACTCTCTGCAGAAGTCCAAATTGCAATCCAAACATGCAAGATTCTGCAAGAAAATTGGGACAGAACCCTGGCACTGATAATGAAGGTACATTCTATTTTTCTATCAAATTTTGGATTCTCCCTGTAAAACACTTGTATATACACCTTTGACATTATCGTCAAAAAGGGGGAGATATGTATAGAAGAAAAAGTTAGTGCATTGAAAGGGGGAGATAATTTATAAAGCCCTATGACAAAGACAAATTTTGAAAAATCAAAATAAATCTCAGCATGGTTCATGTATATAAGTTTTGGGCAATAAGTGTTTTTGTCACTAATGCCAAAGGGGGAGATTATTGGCATTAAGCAGGATTGCCACTAGTGACAACACTTATTTGCATCCTCAGTGCAAACCGAGCAGAACAGTGCAAACCGAGTAGGACATTGCAAACCGAGCAGAACAGTGCAAACCGAGCAGAACAGTGCAAACCGAGCAAGACAGTGCAAACCGAGCAGGACAGTGCAAACTGAGCAGAACAGTGCAAACGGAGCAGGACAGTGCAAACCGAGCAGGATAGTGTAAACCGAGTGACATTATGTCTACCGAGTCACAAGTATCTACCGAGTTTGAAACTTACCGAGTGGTTAGTATGAACCGAGCCTTCACTTCTACCGAGTGCATGACGATGCCGAGTAATGCAGTGGACACCGAGTATCAGAAAGTCACCGAGTTAGTTTGCAGGAACTGTGTAACCATACTTGGGCTGACTTAGTAGCACTTATGTTTATTTGTCAAGCCGACTTTGTAATTGTAATTAATTGTTTAGACTTGTATATAAACAATGTTGTAGAAATACCAAGAAGTATGAATGTGAAAAAAAAGAAGAGATAAAAGGCAGAGATAAGCGAATTACAAAGGGCTACAGTAGTATAAGGAGCAGCAAAGACAAATTCATCACAGAAGGTGATCAGTACATCAATGAATCTCATTCAGCAATCCAGTTGTAAAGTAAGAGATCTACTGTTTCATCCTAACAGGTGAATCAGCTTGAAATCCTCTAACCAGGTAGACTTAATAGTCTTTGTAAAATCTCTTAACGGAGTGCATACTTCATTGTATGTTTGTAAATCCTCTAACAAGGTGGACCTAGCAGTCTTTATTGCTCCTAGCAGGGCAGATCATCAGAAGTGATCAATGTAAGCCTTAACCGGCCAACTTTATACTGCAGTATTAAAGCTTTGTGGGTTTCATCCCCACCCCAGTTTTACTTTCTTTTGGAAGGTTTTTGGGTAACCAAATCTATGTGTCATTGTTGTGTATGCTTTTATGTTTCATGCTTTCTATATGCAAAAGGATAAAGTGAACTATATGTTAATACATCTAATATTGAAAGAAAATTTTGAAGTTACTGATTCACCCCTCCCCTCTCAGTAACTTGGTTAATTCTTGAATATTTTCAACAGTCATCACCATATTGCCCTATGTAGAATATGGAGCAGAACACAATACAACATGAGCCCAAATGGTCAAATCAAGGTGATGATCAGAACACACACACACACACCAAAATATAACACTGAAATCATGATCACTCACACTTACCCCAACCTCTATTTTTTCCTTGGGTCTTCTAGCACCCGATAACACAATAAGCAAAGGAAGACACTTCAGGAATGAAGAATACAACATTTGCATCATAATGAATTGAAAGATAACCATTTCACAATTAGGTCGAATAATGATTCATTTCAAAGTCCATACAGAGATGATATTAAGAACTAATAGAAAAACTTATCCATAAAGCATCAGATACAATGTCATAATCAAAATATTACCCAAAGTCTCCTAATAGTTCTAACAAGAGAAAACGCCCAATTTTAGTGGGAGCATAACACCTTTAAAATTTATTTGCCAATATGAACACAATTAGATATGTTTCATTACGCATAAAATATATATATATCATAATTAACACACACACACACACACACATGTCACATTTGAATATTAAAACAATAGGTCTAATTCAAATCCTAAATTTAGGAAATTAATTACATAAAAACATATTTCGGCATATAAAAAATATATGTGTAGACCCAAACAAATAAACCAACTATTAAAGACATTTTAATAAAATTTTATTAAATATAATCTAAAAGCATATAGATTTAATTTAATTGTAACATAAATAATTTTACAAATACAAATAACTTAGAATAAAAAAACTAATTTACTTAATTAATAATAATAAATTAATTAATCTATTTAAAAATTATTATAAAGAAAAACTTTAATAAATAAATTTATTTAATTTAAATAACATATTAACTAAGATTAAAAATAAAATAAAAAATTAAATTAAATTAAAAAAATAAATATTATTTTGGGGGGGGGGATTGGCCCACACACCCCTCCCTTACTGTACCGCACGGTACCTTTGCGGTACCACTGGTAGACCCTAACTGTATGACCCCATTGGTGCCACCGACAGGGTAGCCCTCTGTTGCGAGGTACCAGTAGGTACCGTCGGCAGGTGGGTGGTGTCCCTTACTGTGCATGGGGGGTACAAGGTACAGTCCCGTGGCCTTCCATTTTTTTTAAATTTAAATTTTTAATTTTTTTTTCTTAAATTCATTGTTTTAGAAACACAAACTTTTTAGAAGCAGTCATTTTAATTTGCAATTACATATATATTTTTAAAAATAATTTTCGAGAAAAAGGAAAATAAAAATACACACACATGGAACATAATTTTTTTTTTTGAAAGAAAATACATATTTCTCTATTCCAATGCATTTTGACTTTTTCGGGCTTTTATAAGTTTGACTGTATATTTATTTGACTGCATATATATATATATATATATATATATATATATATATATATATATATATATATATATATATATATATATATATATATAAAGAAACTATACACAAAATTTCTGACTCCTAGCATAAGAATACATTCTTTATTTTTGTCTTATTCACTGTGAATTCTTTTTCCAGAATGTAACTTTAGCACAGAATATAATTTTATCCCACAAAATTGATTTCTCTCTAAAGGGTAGATTTATTTTTTTCTTAGCATTATAGTTTAACTATAATCTAAGATTGATTTTCCACTTTCTAGGTGTTCTATAAGGAATTTTCTAACAAAAGTTTGACAACATAACCTTTCTATGCCAAATTTAAATAAAAACATAAAATCAACAAGACTAGGGTTTTCTATTTACTAAAAAATAGTAGAAACACCAGATCTAACTACAGAGACATATTGAAAATTGTACAATCAAGGAAAGCCAAATAAATGCAAAACCAAAATTAACAGGCAAGGTTTTCAAAGCCTATCTTAGATCCAAGAAAAACTAAAATTGAAAACCTTTGAAGATCTCAAGACTAGAATTCCTCCCATAATGAATCCAACCTGTAGATCTGAATCTACATAGAAAAAATGCACACAATCCAGATGCACAAACAAGTAATCACAACAATTTAAATTCTCCCAAAATCCAAAGCACATAAGCTCTCCCAATATTCTCCTCCAAACCTGTCTAATCTCCAAAATGAAATGCAATTCCCCTAATAGAGATTCAATTCCCCCTTTTCATGCAACCCTAAAGATAACTCATTAGTTAAGTCCTAAATCAACTCCAATAAGAAATTGAAAGTAAATCACAATAAAATAAAATAAAATAACTTTATATACACAACTCAACTTTGACTTTTTAGAACAAGTTTACTTTTTGAGAACTATTCACTTTTCAATAATGTTAATGCACATGTTATAATTAAAATTTGTATTCAATAGATTAAATATTTAAAGCATCCTAAAACTATGCAATTAAACATATAATCATTTAATAAAGCACACAAGCATAATTAAATCTGATTTTAATTAAATAATCAATTAAATCTAAATATTCAAATATTTGAATTTTAATTAATTTTACCAAATAAATATAGAATATGATTAATATTAAATTTCAACTATAATCATTAAATCATTAATCACTGAGAATCACCCACTTAAGAAATAAATCAATTGAGACCAAACAAAATAAAACCAAACAAACTCAAAAAAGGGATCTATGAATCCATGTCAACTAGACAAATCTGGGTAGGGTAGTCAAACTGATACTTGTCCAATCCTAGGACAAATGGGCTTAAGTTAGGGTTTTGGACCCGTGTTATCTCCCTTCTCTTACCATTTGAGATATTGCGATAGGGCACGCTCATCCTGAGAATTCAAGGAAGTCGATGCCCAGTACCTGCAAACTTGCATACAAAACCCACATGTACATACATATATAAATATATAACAGACAATGGCGGGGATTGACCGATCGTGTGGATCTCGCAAGCAAGTAACTACAACTCTGTCCCTCAACCACATTAGGCATGTCAAATAGAAATATAAAAAAAACTCATCAACCATACACATGCAAGTATGAGATCAGTAAAATCATAAGCATCAATGATTTCCTAACATATAATCTATCATCGTAAAATAATTATAACATATAGAAAATCAGATTATGGGAGGGGTACTAGATTGAGAAAAAGGAAAATAAAATACACACACATGGAATATGTATATATTTTTTGAAAGAAAATACATATTTCTCTATTCTAATGCATTTTGACTTTTTTGGGCTTTTATAAATTTGACTGTATATTTATTTGACTATATATATATATATATAAAGAAACTATACACAAATTTTTTAATTCCTAGCATAAGAATATATTCTTTATTTTTGTCTTATTCACCATGAATTCTTTTTCCGAAAAGTAACTTTAGCACATAATATAATTTTATCCCACAAAATTGATTTCTCTCTAAAGGGTAGATTTATTTTTCTCTTAGCATTATAGTTTAACTATAATCTAGGATTGATTTTCTATTTTCTAGGTGTTGTATAAGGAATTTTCTAACAGAATTTTACCAACATAACCTTGCTGTGCTAAGTTTAAATAAAAACATAAAATCAACAAAACTAGGGTTTTCTATTTACCAAAAAATAGTAGAAACACCAAATCTAATTACAGAGACATATTGAAAATTGCACAATCAAGGAAAGCCAAATAAATGCAAAATCAAAATTAACAAGCAAGATTTTCAAAGCCTACCTTAGATGCAAGCAAAACTGAAATTGAAAACCTTTGAAGATCTGAACACCAAAATTCCTCCCAGAATGAATCCAACCCATAGATCTGAATCTACGTAGAAAACATGCACACGATCCAGATGCACAAACAAGTAATCACAACAATCTAAATTCTCCCAAAATCCAAAGCACATAAGCTCTTCCAAAATTCTCCTCCAAACCTGTCTAATCTCTAAAATGAAATGCAATTCCCCTAATAGAGATTTCTCCCTTTTCATGCAACCCGAAAGATAACTCATCATTTAACTCCTAAATCAACTCCAATAAGAAATTGAAAGTAAATCACAAATAAATAAAATAAAATAACTTTATATGCACAACTCAACTTTGACTTTTTAGAACTAGTTGTTTACTTTTTGAGAACTATTCACTTTTCAATAATGTTAATGCACGTGTTATAATTAAAATTTGTATTAAATAGATAAAATATTTAAAGCATCCTAAAACCATGCAATTAAATATTTAATCATTTAATAAACCACACAAGCATAATTAAATCTAATTTTAATTAAATTATCAATTAAATCCAAATATTCAAATATTGAATTTTAATTAATTTTCCCAAATAAACATAGAATATGATTAATATTAAATTTTAACTATAATCATAAAATCATTAATCATAGAAAATCACCCACTTAAGAAATAAATCAACTAAGACCAAACAAAATAAAACCAAGAAAACTCAAAAAAGGGATCCACGAATCCATGTCAACTAGACAAATCTGAGTAGGGTAGTCAAACTGTTACTTGTCCAATTCTAGGACAAATGGGCTTAGGTTAGGGTTTTAGACCTATGTTATCTCCCCTCTCTTACCATTTGAGATATTCTGATAGGGCATGGTCATCCTGACAATTCAAGGAAGTCGATGCTCGGTACCTGTAAACCTACATACAAAACCCACATGTACATACATATATAAATATATAACAGACAATGATAGGGATTAGCTGATCGAATGGATCTCGCAAGAAAGTAACTATGACTCCGTCCCTCAACCACCTCAGACACATCAAACAAAAATATAAAACAAACACATCAACCATACACATGCAAGTATGGGGTCAGTAAAATCATAAGCATCAATGATTTCTTAACATATAATCTATCATCCTAAAATAACTATAACATATAGAAAATCAGACTATGGGAGGGGTACTACAAAAAGTATGCCACAAACATACTATCCTTGTCAGAAATAATAGTCTTAGGAAACCCATGTAATCTCACAAATTATCTAAAGAATAGATCAACTATATGAACAACATTGAATATTTTATTATGAAGAATAAAATGTGACATCTTTGAAAATTTGTCTACCAAAACAAATATAGAATCATTACTTCTTTGTGTCTTTGGTAAGCCAAGAAAAAAATCCATGCTAATGTCTTCCCATTGTCTACTAGGAATAGGTAAAGGTGTGTATAACCCTATATTATGATGTACTTTGCTATCAACTTGACAAATTCTACAACTTCTGACAGATTTTTTAATATCCCTATATAACTAAGGTCAAAATTATTTCTCCTTAATTAGACTTATTATTTTATCAATGCCAAATTGTCTTGCAAGTACTCCACTATGTTTCTCCTTGATTAGATTTTCCCTCATTGATCCTTTTGGTATACATAATTTAATTCTTTTGAACAACATACCTTCTTGAATGAAGTAATCAACCCACTTACTCTAATTATCTATTTTTACATGCTTTCCAAGGTTCTACAAAATCATGGTCAGTTTCATACAAAAATTTTAAATCATCAAAACCAAGTACCTCAACTCTCATCTCAGTCAATGAAATTCCTCTTCTACTCAATGCATGTGTAACCCTATTTGATAATCCACTTCTATGCTTCAACAAAAAAGTAAAAGTTTGCAAGTATTCAACCAACTTTATATGTCTCTAATTCAACTTATTCTAACTACCCAAATACTACAATTCTTTATGATTAGTGTATAACACAAATTCCTTAGACGTCAAATAATGTATCTATTTATTTAGATCTTGAATTATAGTATAAAATTCTTGATCATAGAATGAATAATTCCTCTTAGCATCATTCAATTTCTGACTACAAAAAGCAATTGTTTCACCTTCTTGACTCAATAGGACTCGGATTGAACTTCCACTTGCATCAAAATCAACTTAAAATACCTTATAGAAATTGATGCAAAGTAGGGAAGGATGAAGGGCCAAAGGCACACCTTAATCACAACCCCCTTATAGATATCACACACAGAGAAGTAAAAATACAACAATGAGAGAGAATGTAGAAAAGACTATATATTATTCATCAATAACCTCATACATGTTAGGCTGTAAGGCCTTCCTAGCTATGGCCAAATACATTCAAATTGATTACAATAGTCCTCCAATATGTGAGGATTCAAAAAACTATCTTCTATCTTCTAGGACTTGACCTCCAACTACTGATCTGCTCACTGATCCCCTTCAAAAACTACAAACAATATCTACATTTATACAGGAGGCTACTGAAACAAGTCGGCCTTCAGATCCATCATTGGAGAAAGAAATGACCAGATCTAGGTCCACACACTTCCGAATGATCGATACCAACATTAAATCCATTACCAAAATTCAATGCATAAGTCAGCCTCAACAAGAAATAAAAAAAAACCACTCAGTGAGAAAGGTTACCGAGTGCCAGTAAATAAATCAAAAAACCAACTGAACAACTCAGTCAAAGAAGGAACCGAGAAACTACCGAGCCAACTTGGTCAATGAAGGAATTGAGAAAACTGAACAACTCAAACTTTTTTTTGGTGATACAGGATTGCTAAGAACCCTAGATGCTCCTGCATTAAATACCTGGGGTTGTTTGAAAGGATTCTCTAAATCATGTAGTCGGTACAACCCAAGATGCATCCAACTCAGATTGTCAAATCCATGAACTATCTTCAATCAATTTGTTCTTCCATTTTACCAGATACTCCATATATTATTTTTCTCTTGTGCTTCTACCAACTCTTTGTTCCAAAATATGCTCAACTTATTTTATCTCCATCTTATGATAGTCATTTTCTACTATCATGTCTTCACCAAGCTCATGATACTCATACAAATCTGCAATGTTGAATATAGGTGATATATCCATGTCATTAGATAATTTAATTTCATAATCATTTCTACTATCAAATCTCCTCAATATGTTGTAAGGACCAAATTTATTCATTTTCAACTTCCCATATGTGCCAACAGGATATCTACCTTTCTTCAAATGAACCATTACTCCATCCCCAACTACAAAAGTCTTATGTCCCCTTGATGTATATGCTCTATCCTTGTATCTCTAATTACTATTCTCCAATTTATGTTTCACTTCCTGATGCAATGTCTTCATGAACTCAACAAATTTTACTCCTTCATCACTTCTCTTTTCTTCACCAATAATGTCCTTTAGATCTGATATACCTCTCGGTTGTATGCCATTAACAATCTCAAAAGGTTATTTTCCAGTACTTCTATTCACTAAATTATTGTATGCAAACTCTTCTTGTGCCAACATAGAATCCCAATTACTTGGTTTATCTCCAACTCAGCATCTCAAAAGATTTCCCAAACTTCTATTTACAACCTATGTTTGTCCATGATTTTTTGGGTGAAATGTAGAACTATACCTCATCTCGATACCTAACTTTTTCCAAAGAGTCTTCTAAAAGTATCCAACAAACTTATTGTCTCAGTCAGAGATGATACATCTCGGTAATCCATCCAATTTGAAAATTTCTTTAAAGAAAAGATTTGCTATATGCACTACATTTGATGTCTTTCTATAGGGTAGATAATGTGCCAACTTAGAAAATCTATCCACAACAACAAATATAGAATCATTACCTCTTACTGTCTTCGGTAAGCCAAGGAAAAAATCCATACTGATATCAATCCAAGGTTTCTCAGGAACATAAATTGGTATATAGAATCCAGTATTATGACTTACTCCCTTTGCAACTTGACAAATTATAGAATTTTTCACAAAATAATGAACATCCTTATACAAGTGCAGCTAATAGTATTTCTCCTTAAGAAAATTCAATGTTTTGTCAATCCCAAAATGTCCATCCAAACCACTACTATGTTACTCCTTTATCAAATTAGTTCTCATTGATCCTTTCAGTATACATAACTAAATACTATTAAACAACATACCTTCTTAAATGAAATAATCTTTCCATTTAGTAATTAGTTGATCTTGAATAGGTGCTATGCACTCCCTCCATGGCTCAGAAAAATTAGGATTAGTTTCATACAAATATTTCATGTCATCAAAACCAAGAACTTCAAATCTCATTTCAGTCATCAAAGATCTCCTTCTGCTCAATGCATTAGCAACTCAGTTAGTGACTCCACTCTTATGTTTTATCACAAATGTATAACTCTGCAAATATTCAACTCATTTCATATGTCCTTGATTCAACTTGTTCTGACTACAAAATATTGTAAATCTTTATGATCAATATACAACAAAAATTCACTCGATATCAAATAATTTCTCCATTTATTTAGGGCTTAAACAATAGCATAGAACTCTTGATCATACACAAAATATTTCCTTTTTTCATCATTTAACTTCTCACTAAAGAAAGAAATAGGTTTACCTTCTTGAATCAACACAACTCCTATTGCACTACCAGTTGCATCACATTCAACTTGAAATACCTTATTGAAATCAGGTAAAGCTAACACATGTGTTAGAAAGTAAAGTCCACCAAGATAACTGAGAGGGGGTGGGGGGTGAATTATTTATCAGATAAATACAAATTTTATCAACCTTAATAGATTTTAACCATGTAAGAAATGTAATCAACAACCATAGAAAGATATACATGCACAATAACACAATGACACAAGATATGTTGACTAGGGAACCTCTTGATCAGAGAGTAAACCCCGGTGGGAATGATGCCCACAAAAGATGAACTAATATGAAATTTCCTTGTGAGAGGATGGAATCTATTAGGATTCTTATGAAATACATTCAGTACATATGAATCCAAGTTAGGAGATTTTGAATCCATGTTAAAAGATTCTAACTCTATTAGGAGTTATAGAAGACAGAAGGACCCACTGCCCAAACAACTTTAGGGTAAGATCACTAAACTCACTATCCAACTAATCTTTGTATTAATCAATACAATAATACCAAAAGATTACTAATCTCAATAATTCAATACTCCTTCTCTGACTATGCCAAACTACACCAACTGCTTCTTCAGATCTCAATACCAGGTCTCAGTACTTCGCATATCCTCTTTCAAAAAAATTTCTTTCACAATTTCTTCATACACTTACATTCATTACATACACTCATTACAACAAGGAATAAATTCCTTCCTTTATACCACACTAAAGTAATTACAAATGAGTCGACATACAAATTACAAAATAAAAGTTTCCACACATTACATCAAAATTACACAAAACTATTAGCTTCCAATCAATATAATTCTTCACTCATGTGACCTCAGATCTTGTGCTATCATCCACATCACTATCAACATGTTTTCAATTTCTCTCTAACTGCACATAACCAAATTCTATCCTGATTAGGAGATATCATCCGATTTCCACAGACAGCTACTCAAGAACACTACCTGAATACTGCTTCCACTGATTTGCTCATAACTTCCATGAATAAATGAATTAATATCTGCACTCTTAACCATAATATTATAACACATCATAGAATAGGTCCTCAACTACACATAGCTTCATCTTCAATATTCCAAGTGTGCTTTCTCAAACACTGTTTGTTTCTTTGCTAATCTTCAGTAAATCATTGTGTTGACATCAATGACAATCACAATCATGAATGAAACAACAACTGCTATAGAATGACTTCTAATACTCCCCCATAGGATATATTTAGAATTCATTCCTAACAATCTCCCCCATTGGAATTGATGGCAACATAGATGAAAAAACATCCAAGTTCCATAAATCCAATGTTGCAACACTGCTGCTTTGAAAATTCTTTCAAGTCTTCTTCATTAATCAAATCTTGCTTCATTTTCCTATTCAGTTCTCTCCAAAAGATGTTTCAGATGGTTTTTCATGTATACTTCTCCCCCATTGACATCAATGATAGATGTTTCATCACTATGTCAATAAAAACTTCAATGTCAAATGATACTATTCAAAAAATACATTCACTAGAGTCCTCATGACTCAGCTCAGATACACATACTCCCCCATAGAGGAGAAACCACCATCTAGTCTAGAAGAAATACAGGGCTCATATACCGCTGGACAGATGCAATAATTTGCATCACTTATCAAAATTAGGTTGGGGCATAACCCCAAGCATACCTCTCAGATACTCAAATGTATCCTTAGGCAAAGGCTTTGTAAATATGTCTGAAATCTTCTCTTTTTTGCTTATGTATTCAAGTCTAACTTCTTTCTCTGCAAATTTCTCTCTTACTACATGATACTTTATCTCTATATCCTTTGTCTTAGAATGTAACATAGGGTTCTTAGAGATACTAACTGTGCTGGTGTTATCACAATGTATAACAATAGGTTGAACAAATTTTATTCCAATATCCTTCAACATTTGCTTCATCCAAATTATTTGATTACAATTGTTTACTACTACCACATACTTTGCTTTTACTGTGCTTTGTGAAATACAATTCTTCTTCTTGCTTAGCCAAGAAACTAATCTTCCACCAAGGAAAAAAATCCACCACTGGTGCTCTTTTTATCATCAACACTACCTCCCCAATTAGCATATGTATATGCACATAAGGTAAAATAATCATACTTTTCATACCACAATCTATACTCAATTGTGCCTCTTAAGTATCTCAGAATCCTCTTTACTACTGCATAATGTGATTCTTTGGGTTCAACTTGAAATCTTGCTACAATTCCAACTGAATGTGCTATATCATGTCTTGTATGAGTCAAATATTCCAATCCTCCAATCATAGATCTATACTTCTTTTGTTCCACAGTAGGAGTCTCATTTGTACTAGATAACTTATGTCCAGTTACCATAGGTTTTCCAACTGGTTTATAGTTCTCCATCCCAAATCTCTTCAATAAATCATTCAAGTACTTTGTATGACTTACAAAGATACCATCACTATTCTGTGTTATATGTAGTCCTAAAAAATATTTCATTTCACCAATCATACTCATTTCAAATTCAGTCTTCATTTCATTTGCAAATTTATCACTGGCTTCATCTTCTCCTCCAAAGATAATGTCATCAACAAAAATAACTACAACTAATAAACCACTTTCAATTTCTTTTGTATACAGGTTGCTATCAGTTGTTCCTTTTGTAAAACCTAATTTCAACAAATACTTATCCAATCTCATATACCAAGTTCTAGGTGCTTGCTTTAGTCCATATAAAGCTTTCTTCAGTTTACATATGATGTCTCCTTATTCAGTTAAAGAAAAACCTTCAGGTTGCTCAATATAAACTTCTTCTTCCAATTCTCCATTCAGAAATGCTAACTTCACATCCATTTGATACACTTTGAATTTTTTAAAAGCTGCATAAGCCAAAAACATTCTCCTTGCTTCAATTCTTTCTATTGGTGCAAAATTTTCTTCATAGTCAATTCCTTCTTGTTGTGAGTATCCTTTACATACCAATCTTTCTTTGTTCCTTACCACTTCTCCTTGTTCATTCATCTTGTTTTTGAATACCCATTTTGTTCCTATAACATTCTTATCTTTAGGTCTAGGGACCAATTCCCATGTCTTATTCTTTTTAATCTGATCCAATTCTTCTTTCATGGCTTTAATCCAATGTTCATCTTCACAAGATTCACTAGTAGATTTAGGTTCAATTTGAGAAATCAAACATATCTATTCTTGTACCTTATTTCATGTCAAAACTCCTCTGTCTATGCTTCCAATAATCTGCTCAGTAGGATGATTCCTTAATAGATTCATGTTAGGTGTCACTGTATCAGTACTTGTTTCTACTATAGGTTCTTTAATGGTTTCTTCACTATGGCTTTCATTAAACAAATCATTGTCAGTTTCATAAAATAATTCAGTATTCTCTAGATTAGATCTAGGCTAAGTTCCTTCATCTAATTCATAATCAAGCATTCTTTCCTGAATTCTGAACTTTTCATCAACTTTAACATTTGCACTCTCAACAATAGTCTTAGTTCTCTTATTGTAACATCTATAAGCTTTGCTCTTCAATCAATATCTAAGAAATATACCTTCATCACTTCTAGGATCAAACTTTCCAATGTCATCATCTCTCTTAATATAACATTTTCTTCCAAAAAATCTAAAATACTTAACTGATGGTGCATGTCCAAACCATACTTCATAGGGTGTCTTGTCTATGTCTGCTCTGATTTGTACTCTATTCATTGTATACACTGCTATGTTCAGTGCTTCTCTCTAGAATATCTTCACCAAGTCATTCTAAAATAACATAGCTCTTGCTGCTTTAGTTACTGATCTGTTCCTCCTTTATACAATACCATTTTGTTCAAGTGTCCTAGGAGCTGAAAACTATCTCTTAATACCATTCACTTCACAAAAAATGTTAAATTCTTTTGAAGTAAATTATGCACCTCTATCTGATCTCAAATATTTAATCTTCATTCCAGATTCATTCTCAACTTTGTTCTTAATGATCTTAAACTTATCAAATGCTTCAGATTTTTCTTTAAGAAATGCAATCCACATCATTCTTGTGAAATCATCAACAAGAATCATAAAGTACCTTTCTCCATAGAATCCTCTAGTCCTTGTAGGACTGCTCACATTAGTATGAACAACCTCCAACTTCTCTGCTATTGTAAACTTCTTGCTGGAAAATGAGATTCTCTTCTGTTTAGCCATCACACATTCCTTGCAAATCATGTTAGTAGGTTTCATAATTTTAGGAAAATCTCTTACTGCAAGTGTAGTACTCACTTTCACAATGTTATCAAAGTTTATATGACAAAATCTTCTGTGCCATAACCAACTGTCATTAATTTTAGTAACCAAACATGTCATCTCAGTAGGATTCAACTAAAATACATTACCTCTGGTTCTAGATCCAATACTAATCAAATTACCATCTTTGTCTTTTATCACATAGGTTTTCTCAGTAAACCAAACTTGATATCCCTTATCAACTAACTATCCAACACTCAAAATTTTATGTTTCAAACCATCCACAAAGTAAACATCATCAGTATTAGTCTTTCCATCAAGAGTAATAGATCCTATACCTTTAATCAAACAAGGTGCATTGTTTCCACTCTAACAACTCCTCTA
This sequence comes from Chamaecyparis obtusa, assembly GCA_027943335.1. Lineage (NCBI taxonomy): Eukaryota > Viridiplantae > Streptophyta > Pinopsida > Cupressales > Cupressaceae > Chamaecyparis > Chamaecyparis obtusa. The sequence continues at coordinate 419,856 of BSBK01004699.1, read as the reverse complement.
TCATAATTGTTAAATTTTATGAAATTTTTCATGTCTCCAGTCATATGGTGTGAACAACCACTATCTATAATCCAATCAACTTTCTTTTCTACTTGGGAAACTAAATCTTTTTCTTCCTTAATTTTAGTTTCAGGATTCTCTTCTTTAATTGCTAAAAATCCTATATCATCATTATTCTTAGTATCACTTTCACTTAAAGTTTTCTCCAAAATAGCTTCAATTTATTCATCATTTGCATAATAACATTCTTTAGATCTTCTAGGCTTAAATTTGTTTCTATACTTCTTAACTCTCTTAGGACATTTAGATGCAAAATGACCATATTCTTAACAAGTCCAACATTTAAAAATTTTCTTACTGTCTAGCTCTTTTTTCAAAAATAAGACAATACCTTCTTCAATCTTCCTATCTTCTTCATTTCTAGATCTTCTACTGCTAGCATAATCTCCACTCATAGTTATGCTTCTTGACAAAGTAGGATGAACACTAAGAGCACTAAATGCTATCTCCATTCTAGGTAAGTCTCTTGATAGCCTCAGGTTCATCTCTGCCACTTCCAATCTTCCAAGAAGAGTCTCTCTAGTAAAGTTTGTAGTACAAGGTATAACTTGTTCAATCATCTGTGTTGTCTGCTTGAATGTAGGAGTCAATGTCCTCAAAATTTTCCATATCACTTCATTCTCTGTCTTTGTTCCTCCACAAGATTTTATACCTGCAACAATCTCTGAAATTATACCAATATAGCTTCTAATAGATTCATCTTCCATCATTCTTATATCTTCAAATGCACATATCCAATTATGTAATCTGACTTTCTTATCATATTCATCGCCTTCAAAAGTAGACTGTAAAGCTAACCAAATTTCATGAGATGTCTTTAGATATTTTACCTAGCTGTATTGATTTTTTAGAAGGGCTGACAAGAGTGCTTCTCTAGCAAGTATGTTACACATGAATATATCTCTTTCCTCATTAGTACAATTTTCAATCTTATCCTCATCAATGATAGTCTTCTCATTCTTTGTGATTAACCAATAACCTGGTCCTAAACAAAGTAGGTATGTCTTCATATTTTCTTTCTAGTTGTCAAAATTTACTCCATCAAACTTAGGGCTTTCTTTCCTTAAATTCACCATGGATCTCCTTAAGTTATTAAAATTTTCCTTCAAGGACCTGTTGCTCTGATACCAATTGTTAGAAAGTAAAGTCCACCGAGATAACTGAGAGGGGGGGGTGAATCAGATACTAGATAAATACAAATTCTATCAACCTTAATAGAATTTCACCATGTAAGAAATGTAATCAACAACCATAGAAAGATATACATGCACAATGACACAATGAAACAAGATATGTTGACTAGGGAACCTGTTGATCAAAGATTAAACTTTGGTGGGAATGATGCCCACAAAAGATCCACTAATATGAAATTTCATTGTGAGAGGATGGAATTTGGTAGGAGTCTTATGAAAGATATTCAGTACATATGAATCTCTTTTAGGAGATTTTGAATCCCTGTTAAAAGATTCTAACTCTGTTAGGAGTTATACAAGACAGAAGGACCCACTACCCAAACAGCTTCAGGGTAAGATGATTGAACTCACTGTCCAACTGATCTTTGTATTACTCAATAGAATAATACCAAAAGATTACTAATCTCAACAATTCAATACTCCTTTTCTGACTATGCCAAACCGCACCAACTGCTTCTTCAGATCTCAGTACTTCGCATATCCTCTTTCAACAATTTTTCTTTCACAATTTCTTCATACACTTACATTAATTACATACATTCATTAAAAAAAGGAATACATTCATTCCTTTATACCACACTCAAGTAATTACAAATGAGTTGGCATACAAATTACAAAATAAAAGTTTCCACACATTACATCAAAATTACACAAATTGTCAGCTTCCAATCAATATAATTCTTCATTCGTGTGACCTCAGATCTTGTGCTGTCATCCACATCACTATCAACATGTCTTCAACTACTCTCTAATTTCACATACCCAAATTCTATACTGATTAGGAGATATCATTCGATTTCCACAAACAGCTACTCAAGAACAATGCCTGAATACTGCTTCCACTGATTTGCTCATAACTTCCATGAATAAATGAATTAATTTTTGCACTCTTAACCACAATCTTATAACACATCATAGAATAGGTCCTCAACTACACATAGCTTCATCTTCAATATTCCAAGTGTGCTTACTCAAACACTGTTTGCTTCTATGCTAATCTTCAGTAGATCATTGTGTTGACATCAATGACAATCACAGTCGTGAATGCAACAACTGCTATAGAATGGCTGCTAATAGTCCCCCATAGGATATATTTAGCATTCATTCCTAACAACATGTAGTTCAAAAACCTTCTATTTCAAAGTCACAAAATTTTTATCAGCTCCATGTGTCCACTTGAATTCTCTTTTATCTCTTCTCATAGTCTCAGTCATAGCATTACAAATTGAACTAAAATTTCTGATGAAATTTTGGTAAAAAATTTCTAAACCATGAAATGATCTTACCTCACTAACATTTTTAGGTGTAGGCCAACTCAAATTAGCTTCAACTTTTTCAGGATCCATCATCAAACAATCAGCTTAAATCACAAATCCCAAATACACATCTCTTCTTTCATGAAGGAACACTTTTTTCAAATTAATCAACAACTTTTCTTATTTCAATTTCTGCAATACTTGTTTAATGTGCAACAAATGATCTTCTCTAGTCTTACTAATATCATAATGTCATCTAGATACACAAGCACCAATTTACTCAAAAATTTCTTCAAAACCTCATTCATCAATCTCATAAAAGTACTTGGGGCATTAGTTACACCAAAAGGCATAACCAACCACTCATATAATCCTTGTCTTGTCTTAAAAGAATTCTTCCACTAGTCACCTTCTTTGATTCTGATATGATGATACTTGCTTTTCAAATCAATTTTGGTAAAGTACTTTTCTCTAGTCAAACTATCCATTATGTCATCCATTCTCGGTATAGGAAACCTATATTTCACTATTATATTTTTGATTGCTCTGGAATCACTACACATTCACCATTCCCCATTATTATTAGGTGCCAATATAGCTGGTACTACATAAGGACTCAAACTTTCTTAGATCAAACCTTTCTACAATAATTTTTGGATTTGTCAATTTAATTCTTAATTCTTGGTAGGTGTTAGATGATGTGGTACCTTATTTGATAAACTAGCTCTAAAAATTAGATTCATACAATGATCAATGCTTCTCTTTGGTGGAAAACCATCAAGTACATTATTAGAAATGATCTCTTTGTACTCAGTGAGTATCTTATCAACCTCTTCAGGGATGTTATCCATTGTTTTCTCACTCGATTTATAAGGAATTACATCAAAACACACATCATTCTTCTTTAAATCCTTAACAAACTTACTTCCTTCGATCAAACAAACTTTCATAGATGTAAAAAAATTACTAACAGGTTCCTCAATCAAAGGCAACATGATTTTCTTTCTCCCATTAGCCCAAATAGTATACTTATGCAATCTCCCATCATATATAGCATGTCTATCATATTTCCAAGGTCTACTCAACAAAATATGACAAAAATCCATAGGAATGATATCACATAAAACATTATCATAGTACTTTCCAATTTTCAAATTCACATAACATTGTTCATGTTAGAAAGTAAAGTCCACCAAGATAACTGAGAGGGGGGGGGGGGGGTGAATTAGTTATCAGATAATTATAACTTTTATCATCTTCACCAGCATTAAACTATATAAGCAATATAATTACCAACCATAGAAAGATATTCATACACAATAACATAATGACACAAGATATGTTGACTAGGGAACCTCTTGATCAAAGAGTAAACCCTAGTGGGAATGATACCCACAAAAGATGTATTAATATGAATATTCCTTGTGAGAGGATGGACTCTATTAGGAGTCTTATGAAATACATTCAGTACATATGAATCCCTGTTAGGAGATTTTGAATCCCTGTTAAAAGATTCTAACCCGGTTAAGAGTTATGGAAGATAGAAGGAGCCACTGCCCAAATAGCTTCAAGGTAAGATCACTAAAGACACAATCCAAATAATCTTTTCATTACTCAATAGAATAATATATTACCTCTTCTTTGACTATGCTAAACCATACTCACTGTTACATTAGATCTCAATTTCAGATCTCTGTACTTCGCATGTCTTCCTTCAGAAATTCACTTTCATACTTAGCTCTTTTCTTCACTTCATGCATATAACATCACACATCATCACTAAAACTACATTAAAACAAGGAGATACATTCCTTCCTTTATACCACACTCAAATAATTACAAATGAGTCAGCATACAATTACAAAATAAAAGTTTCCAGACGCTACACCAAAATTACATAAAACTATCGGCTTCCAAATATAATAAATTTTCACTCATGTGACCTCAAAGTCTATGCTATCATCCAAATCACTATCATTGTGTCTCCAGCTTCCCTTTAACTGTGCAAAACTAGATTCCATCCCGATTAGGAGATATCATCCGATTTCCACAAACCGCTACTCACAAACATTGCCTGAACACTACTTCCACCAAAATGATCATAACTTCCATGAATCAATGAATTATTATCTATGCTCTTAACCATAGAAATATGACATATCAATGAGTATATTCTCAACATCACATAGCTCCAATTTCAATAACCCACGTGCGCTAATCCAAACTCTGTGTACTTCTTTGCAAGTCTTCGGTATATCACTGTGTTGACATCAATGACAATCATAGTCATGAATGCAATAAAAAATGCTACAGAATGGATGCCAAACACTTTAGAATTCATTCCTAACAATATCCCCCATTGGCATTGATGGAAATATAGATGAAAAACATCTAATGTTTCAAAAATCTAATACTGCAACACTGCTTCTTCAAATCCTCTTCATCAATCAAATCTTGCTTTGTTATCCTGTTCAGTTCTCTTCAAAAAATGTCTCATATTATTTTTCATGCATACTTCTCCCCCATTGATATCAATGACAGAAATTCCATCACTAAGTCAACAACAACTCAATGTCAAAAGACACACTTTAGAAAATACATTTACTAGAGTCCTCATGACTCAGCTCAGATACACATACTCCTCCATAGAGGAAGTACAAACATCTAGTCTAGAAGAAAGATAAGGCTCATATACCACTGGACGGATGCAACCAACTACATCACTTTTCAAAAGTAGGTTGGGGCATAACCCCAAACATACCTCTCAAATACTCAAATGTATCCTTAGGCAAAGACTTTGTGATTATATCTGCTATCTGCTCCTTTATACTTATGTACTCAAGTCTGACTTCTTTCTTAGCAACTTTCTCTCTTACAACATAATACTTAATCTCTATATGCTTTGTCTTAGAATGTAATATATGATTCTTAGACATATTAACTATACTGGTGTTATCACAATGATAAAAATAGGTTCAACAAATTTTATTCCAATATCCTTCAGCATCTACTTCATCCAAATTATCTAGTTACAATTGTTTGCTGCTACTAAATATTCTACTTCTACTGTGCTTTGTGAGATACAATTCTACTTCTTGCTTAGCCAATAAACTAATCTTCCTCTAAGGAAAAATGCTCCTCCACTGGTGCTTTTCTTATCATCAACACTGCCTCCCCAATCAGCATTTGTATATGCACATAGGGTAAAATCATCAAATTTTTCATACCATAATCCATAATCCATTGTGCCTCTTAAATATCTTAGTATCCTCTTTACTGTTGCATAATGTGATTCTTTAGGTTTAGCTTGAAATCTTGCTACAATTCCAATTGAATGTGCTATATCAAGTCTTGTATGAGTCAAATATTGAAATCCTCCAATCATAGATCTGTATTTCTTCTGTTCTACTACAGGAGTCTCATCTATATTAGATAACTTATGTCCGGTCACCATAGGTGTTCCAACTGGTTTACAATCCTCCATTCTAAATCTTTTCAATAAGTCATTCAGGTACTTTGTCTGACTTACAAAGATACCAAAATTGTTTTGTGTTATCTATAATCCCCAAAAGTATTTCATTTCACCAATCATACTCATTTCAAATTCAATCTTCATTTCATTAGCAAATCTGTCACTAGCTTCATCTTCTCCTCCAAAGATAATGTCATCAACAAAAATAACTATAACTAACAAACCATTTTCAATTTCTTTTGTGTACAGATTGTTATCAACTGTACCTTTTATAAATCCCAACTTTAATAGGTACTTATCCAGTCTTGCATACCAAGTTATAGGTGCTTGTTTAAGTCCATATAAAGCTTTCTTCAATTTACATACCATGTCTCCTTCTTGAGTTAAAGGAAAAACTTCAGGCTTCTTAATGTAGACTTCTTCTTCCAATTCTCCATTCAAAAATGCTGACTTCACATCCATCTGATACACTTTGAATTTCTTGTAAGTTGCATATGCTAAAAACATTCTTACTACTTCAATTCATGCAACAGGTGCAAAAGTTTCTTCATAGTCAATTCTTTCTTATTGTGAGTAACCATTATATACCAATCTTGCTTTGTTTCTTACTACTTCTCCTTGTTCATTAATCTTGTTTCTGAATACCCATTTAGTTCCAATAACATTCTTATCTTTAGGTCTAGGGACCAATTCCCATGTCTTGTTCTTTTCAATTTGATCTAGTTCTTCTTTCATAGCATTAGTCAAACTTTCATCTTCACAAGCCTCATTAGTAATCTTTAGGTTCAATTTGAAAAATCAAACATAAATATTCTTGTGCCTTATTCTGAGTCAAAACTCCTCTTTTGATGCTCCCAATAATCTGTGCAAAAGGATGATTCTTTAACAAACTCTTGCTAGGTGTCACTGTCTCAGATCTCTCTTCAGATGTAGCTTCTTCAATAACTTCACTGTGAATTTCATTCAACAAATCACTGTCAGTTTCATAAAATAATTCAGTAGTTCCAGTATTTGGCTTAGGATGAGTTTCTTCATCAGATTCATAATCAAGCATTCTTTCCTGAATTTTAAACTTTTCATCAACTTTAACATTTGCGCTTTCAACAATAGTCTTAGTTCTTTTGTTGAAACATCTATATGCTTTTCTTTTTAAAGAATATCCAAGAAATATATCTTCATCACTTCTAAGATCAAACTTTCCTATATCATCATCTATCTTTATATAACATTTGCTTCCAAAAATTCTAAAATACTTAACTAAGGGTGCATGTCCAAACCATAATTCATAAGGTGTCTTGTCTGTGTCTGCTCTGATTTGTACTCTGTTCATTGTATACACTGCTGTGTTCACTACTTCTCTTTATAATATCTTTGCCAAATTATTTTCAAACAACATAGCTCTTGCTTCTTTAGTCACTGATTTGTTCCTTCTTTCTATAATGCCATTTTGTTCAGGTTTTCTAGGGGCTGAATACTATCTTTTAATGCCATTTTCTTCACAAAAGTTGTTAAACTCTCTAGAAGTAAATTCTCCACCTCTATCAGATCTTAAACATTTAATCTTCATTCCAGATTCATTTTCAACTTTATTCTTAACAATCTTAAACTTATCAAATGCTTCAGATTTTTCTTTAAGAAATGCAATCCACATCAATCTTGTAAAATCATCAACAAGAATCATAAAATACCTTTCTCCATAGAATCCTCTAGTCCTGGTAGGACCACTCAAGTCTGTGTTAACAATCTCCAGCTTCTGTGTAGATATAAACTTATTACTAGAAAAATAACTTCTCTTCTGTTTAGCCATTACACATTCTTTGCAAATCATATTAGTAGGCTTCATAATTTTAGGTGAATCTCTTACTGCAAGTGTAGTACTTACTTTCACAATGTTATCAAAGTTTATATGACAAAACCTTCTATGCCACAATCAACTGTCATCAATCTTTGTAATCAAACATGTCATCTTAGTAGGATTCAACTGAAATACTTACCTCTGGTTCTAGATCCAGTTCCAATAAGATTTCCATCTTTGTCCTTTATTACACAAGTTTTTTTAATAAACCAAACATGATATCCCTTATCAACAAACTGTCCAACACTCAAAAGATTATGTTTCAATCTGTCCACAAAATAAACATCATTAGTATTAGTCTTTCCATCAAAAGTAATAGATCTTATTACCTTTAATCAAACAAGGTGCATTGTTTCCAACTCTAACTATTCCACCATCATATTCATTCAACTTTATGAACTTTTTTGTATCTCTAGTCATATGATGTGAACAACCACTGTTTATAATCCAATAAGCTTTTTTTTCAACTTGAGAAACTAAGGATTTTTCTTCCTTAATGTAGTGTCTCTCCAATTATGTCATTCCAAGGAGGGAAATAGAGCCTCAAACTTTGGATTGCAAGTACAATGAGGTGAGTATATTTAATATTAAATACTATTTCATCTAATAAATAACATGATGTAATAAATGAAATACTATGATGTTGTATCATGTTGTTATTTACATTTTTTAATAGTATATTTATGATAGTACTTTATTAAGTTAATATATTAGTTGTTTACATTAAAAAAAATAGATTAGTAGGTTATGATGATTGCCACTAATTCTTAGACATTGTTTCTTATATGCCACTGTGAATTTTAAAAAGATTTAAATGGACATATGCTCATATTGATAGAAATAATTTATTTAAATACTTCAAGTTAATGCAATATTGTATGGATTTATGTTGTGTATGATGTACCACATCTTGTTATGCATTTTGCTAATTGGTGCTGGTACGAAGTGAGATAGAGTCGTAGTCACTTGCTTGTGAGATCCACATGGTGTCATGTTATCCTTCACTATGACTGTCTGTGTTTATGTGCTTCAGCTATATATCCTATATGCTAGCTTGAATAGGTACCAGACACATTCCACCTGAGCTATAGGATTTGAGTGTGTCTATTTCCCTAATGGTGGTTATTCGAAGATGACACATTGACCAACTTCCTTAAGCCTATCCTCGTTGTGTTAAATTAAACATGATTTGTCCTTGAAATAACCTTATTACATTTAGCTACTACTATATGGTAAAGGCCAATAACCCTAACCCTATGTAGATACTTTGTGATAAGTGTCTTTGTGTTTAGATGCCTTTTGTAAAAGTTTTATTGCAAATTATGAGATTTGTTAGATTAATAATTTTATTTAATAGTCAATTTTGATTAAATGAGTTTAAATAAATTATTATATGATTTTTTTTAATGATGAAATAATGATTGAATAATATTTGGGGCATTTGGGAATAATTGGGGATTAGAAGGAAGTGAATATTTATTAAATCTATGATTTAGTGTTATATTGAGTTTTATAGTGTAAATATTTATTAAATATTTAAAATAGATTAATTGATATTTTAAAAAAAACATGAATATGACATATATGTGCTTATTTTGATAGGCATTGCATTATCATGATAAATTATGTATTTGAGAATAAATAATATATTTTAATTATTAGTTATTTTATATATTTCAAAAAGTGAAGTGAAAAATCTTTTTTTGAAAAGAAAGAAAGAAATAGAAGAAATATAAAAAGTGGAATTTGAGTGTTTTGAATTCATATTATTTTGTGGAATAATATAATTATATAATAGAATTTCTTACTTGACTCAATTTGAATCTATTCTCATATAGTTATGGTCATTTGAATATTGCATCTAAATAGTGATATAAAAATGCAAATGTGATACTTTATGTGAATAACAGAACTTCATTGTGAATTTAGAATTGAAATTTTATTTGAAAAGTGTGTTGTTGGGTAGATTTAGACCAATGGGTTTTAATTTTGTAGCTTAAATTCAAATTTGATTTTTGAA